>CAWUFW010009872.1:0-746661 GCA_963921515.1 Calotriton arnoldi
GAGACAGAGATACTGAGGGCCTGATTCACAAAGGTAAACTTACACTTTTGCATAAGTTTATGACTGTTTTCTACTCATGAAGGTATTTTACTACTAGTATCTTTACGACTGCAGAGTCTCCGCACATAAATAGATAGGGCTGGAAAGTCACACGTTCAGGTCAAATGTGATGGAGCGTGAGCTGGGTACCATAACCCAGTTAGCCTGCTGAATGAGAGTAACTTAAATCCTGGTTGCAGAGTGTTGCGAGGTCCTGCGCCGAGGATAGGTCACACAGTTGAGGCAATGTGCTGCTTCTGAGGGACTGCTAGGTCCAGCATCGTCATTGAGGATCCTGTCGCTGATGGCTTGCGATGTGAAGCCCGACGCCAAGGATGCATCATGCAGTCAACGTGATGTGTCGGTCCCGAGGAGCTGTGAGACTACGATGCAAGAACATGCATTATCGTCGAGGCTGCTGTCAATGAGATTTTGCGATGGGAGGGTCTACGTCAGGAAAGCTTTGCACAGACAGCAATTCTGATGCAGACTGCGGGGTCGATGCAGAGTCCTTTGATTGGGTGAACCCATGCAGCACAGGTGATGTGTTGGTTCTGCTCGGGAAAGCGTCGCTCAGCAGAGGAGATGCATCGGTTCTGCTGGGTCCACAGATAGGCTGGCAGAGCCAACTTCTAAGGGTCCAGAACTAAGGTGGCAGTTCTTGACAGGGTAGGACTCAAAGATGGTAGAGTCCAGGTGCTTGTTTCAAGGTCATTGAAGCCTTCTGTCCCTGAGACTCCAGGTAGGAGGCGAGCTAACTAGCCCTTGGATTACGACATGTGTAACCCAATGCCACCATGAAGGGAGCCAGAAGTAGCTGCGAAATGAAAGGAACGGCATGGAATTGACGAAACGGGGCACAGTGGCCTCCAGGACAGGGATGCAAAGAGGCCACATCAGAAGGAAGTGGTCCTGAGCCTTGTGGTTGAAGGCCCTTGATAAGGAGGAGGAGGATTGTCACAGGAATATATGAGTGCAAGGATACGTAGGTCACTAGAGGATGCTGGGCCTTCAGCAGGGAATACGATAAGTGGTCTCTTGGATTGCACAAGGGTCCGGCCGGCTACTACTGGCTCCCTTCATGCTGGCATTGGGTTACACATGGAGTAACTTTAATCCTGTCTAAGGAATAACCTTGTATGCCCTGATGATGATTCCAATATTTCACTAAGGGATCGAAATGTCGTTGACTATGGTACCTTGACTCAATTGCTAAAATTGATCATTATTATACATGAGCATTGGTACTGGCAGTTTGTGACCTAACTATTGCATTCTCATTCTTGTCACATTGATATTCATGAGTTTGGAAGCTTCATGTGACCTTTCTTGTGTTTGTATTCCCACTGCAAAATCTTTTATTCTGCTTTAATAAATATTTATTATTACTCAATTTGGATACCAAATGTAGACTTCATTGTATTTTTATGTATATTCGATTTTCTACAGTCTTCACATAAGGGACCCTTGTTCCTTTAAAAAACACCTCCGGCAGGGAGCCAGTCAAGTGGACCATCAAGGTCCAAAAAACAGTTACTCAAGAGAAGCAGTCTTTAGTCCAGTTGCAGCGATAGTGGCCCCTTTCATTGACTTCTATGGAGTGGTCCTCATGGAAGGGACACAGGATGCTGAAGATGCTAAAGGATGCCAACAATGTTGTGCAGTTTGACAGGGGTCTTCCTGGGGCTACTCCTTGGTCACGGTCTTGGTGAGGTGGTTCTACTCACAGGGGTCGACATCCCTCGGAGTCCGCTCAGGCAGCAGAAGTCCAGTCACCTCTGAGCTACCAGTGCCTTGCACAGTAGTTTTTAGTGGTTTCCTTCTTTTAACGGTAACTCTCCTTCTGGGTGACAAAACTGCATTCCAATGGCTCTCCCGGGTCCAGCAGACATGGGTGCAACTTTTGAGTGTCAGGTCCAGATCTATTGGGCTGCAGGGTGGCAAGGAGTGATGATCCGGTAATGTGGGCTACCAACTCACCCCAGCAGGCTTCTTCAACTTTTGTGGCATTGTGCTGTGAACAGGAAGTCAATCAACTAACTCTTGGAGTCTCTGCTTCTGGCTGGGCTTGGGTGGGTGACTTCTTCACAAACAGAACACAGCAGGAACAGTCTTTTCCCTTGCTAACCCAAAGAGCAACAGGTGCAGTCCAATTTTAGAGTAGCCTATTCGACTCTGGTTCCAGGGTCAGCAGGGCAGTCCTTCAGTACTCTTCTCCTCTTAAGTGAGCTCTGATTTTGGGTGCTAGGGGTTTCCCTTTTATGTCCAAAAAAGGCCCTCAGGAGAGGTCCCAGTCACTTCCCAATAGGCTACTAGGGTCCCTCCCACCTGATGACAACTTCCTTTGAAGTCTGGCACCTAACTATCCCAGAGAACTCTATTCTGCCCACTCCAAAGATGTCGGTGCATCTCTCTTGGTGTGGACCTCTGTAGCCCGCCCTAGACTTGTGGCTACCTGTGGGCTACATGCCCATGGAAAAACTTGTCTGACCAGTGTTTACCCCTCTTTGTACCCGATACCAACCTATCTACATGGACGAAAGAGCAGCTCCTCTCTAGTGTGTTCACCTTTTGGCGTTCAAAGGCAGCTTCCCCTATGAAGATTGCCTTTTGGGCCAATACCCGGTATGGCTTCCTACAAGAGGAGGTAACACCTCCTCAAGTGGCAGGCTTCTATTTTTACCTTCTCTGGGAGTTGTTCATACATCTCCCCAGGAGGGCAGAAGGCTGTATCGTGGCTATCCTCAGCAAATGGTCACTGGAAGACTGGGCAACAGAGTGGCAACTTTGTAGAAGCTGTATGTGGCAAAACATTACATTAATTTCAACTTGAGCGTCCAGTCCCGCTTAATGTAATTAATTGTTTGATATATTGAAGTTCCAACTTTGGTAATCACATTCAGAAGTTAGCAGGGCTGAAGTGTCAGCCTCTAACTCTGTACTTACCAATGGGGCTACAAACCTCCCTTACAATAAAAATTACAATTTAGTGTTTTTGCTGCCACGACCTGTAGAGCATGGGTTCTGCTTTGTAATATATGGCAAACTGCCTTAGGACTCAAGAGGTCTGCTGTAATGGTGACTTGGGTATTTTACAACTTGAGGTTTGGGCTTTGACATTGCCTTAAACGGTCAAGTCAAGTTGGCATTTAAAACTGCTCTACAATCTGTTGTGGCAGCCTGGGAGACATGTTTAACTTTGTCATACTAGTCATACTTAGTCATGCAACTAGTGATGCAGTCCACAAGTGACACTTTAACATTTAACATGTAGGCCTTAGGTCCCCTTGGTATCATATACTAGGGACTTACAAGTATGTTAAGCTATGCCAATTGGGTAAAAGCCAACCACTCATGTACCTTTTTAAGGGTCAGAGCACATTCACAAAGTCCTGATTAACAGGGCTCAGGGCATTTCAGAGTCATTATACCAGTGCCTAGTAGTAAAACATGGGGCAAAATGTAGGGGTGAAACATGCAAAAAGTTTCCACATAATTTTACTGAACGTTTTGTAATCATTTCTCCTGGAAGTGAGCATTCTCCCAAAAATAGGTGCTCAGGACTCCTGCTCTTTCCAAAGTGTGCTATATGCACTTTCTGCCAAGGAGGCGGCACTTTTTCTTATGCGGCAGGTTTGCCTGAGTTGGCAGCCAATCAGCATCTCAAAATGGTCTTTATATTGTAAAGTAGTCGGCAAACATAGGAAAAAAGGTGATACAGCCAACTTTGCAAGGCATGCCAGGTCCACAGTCTCTCGAGATGGGTGTAGGCATGGCGCCTGGGAAAAATAGTTGAGTTGGTTATGAACGACCCCCTAATTCTAGAATGTGGACCAAGGGTGCATGTAAGGGGCCTTTTTTATTTTCATAAATGTCTGTTTTCAAATTTTAAATGACCTCCATAAGTGTTGGTGGTCCACAGGCTTGCTTTTAAGGTCACATATTCTGTGAACCCAAATTAGAACTATTGCTTTGCGGCCTCGAAAACAAGGTCACCGACCCGATACATACAAGATGGCGCCAACAGTCTATGGTCTACTTGTCAAGGTGGATGCATTTGGCCCCCCTAAACTAGTTTTGGCACACTTAGACCTCGTCAGCAGGGTACAGCTTGATTACAGTGGCACAGTGAGCACAGGACTTACATTTGGGTCACATCTCAAGCTGCATCCTACTGACGAGGCCCAAATAAAGGCAAACCTGTCTGGGTAGCTTGTGTTCCCACTCATAGGAGACCTGGTCTGGCAGTTCAGGCTGGACTAAGGCTGATTTGCATATGACTGGTTCCTGGCTGAAGTGGTGTGTTGAGTAAAAAATATATATAAAACATGATGGACTAGATTATTGCCCTGAGCAATTACCAGTGGCTGAGTTTAGTTGAAGCAATCTACCCATCACTTTTGTTTTCTTTACCGCAACACCTTAAGCGCAATGGGCATGCCCAGATGTGGGCCCACACTCACCGTGCATTAGCATTCAATCTGCACCCTGTTGATGAGGCCCATAGAGGACAAAACTGGTCTCTTGTTGCTTGTGTTTCCGTTTATATGGGACATGGTCTGGTAGTTTGAACTGGACTGCTCCAACTGGAGAAAAACCAAGGCTGATTTGTGTATGGCAGGTTCATGTATGAGATAGCATGATAGGCAAATTAAACAAATACAAAATGAATCACTGGATTGTGCCCAGAGTACTTCCAGTGGCTGAGATTAATTCTAGCAAACCACTGGAACTTTTTTATTTTCCTCTGTGTGGGCATGTCAACGTGGCCAGAGATTCACTAAATATATAAAATATGGTACCCCTGCCTCACACACAAACACTTTGAACCACATCCTTAAAGGCATAAAGTGAGCAAAGTGAGAGAGCCCAATTCCGATTATAATGGCTCTAAGCAATAGTTTGAGTAAAATGAGGCCAATTGGTGCACTGTATAGAACATCAGTCAAAGAATTTACCAAAAAGTTACTAAATGTTTACAGGCATTTTTTGACTGACACACATGAAATAGCCCAAAAAATCAAAGACTGCCTACTGAGCCTAACCTTCCTTAATTGTATTGCGAAGTATTGTAGTAGGGTTCCCTTGACATTTTTGACCTATTTGTACCAAATTTTGATTCGCAATTAGTAAATACCCTAGCTTAAATAAAACATGGGAAATTGTAGCAGTTCTAAGGCTCTGATTACGAGTAATGCGTGCAGGGTGCCAAAACTACTGGGTCTGCAATGACAGGTTTGTCTGGCCAATGGACCCCTGAATGATGCAATAACAAATTTCTGTACCCGCAACGGGGAATATCATACGCCTAGAACTACTGGGTCCTGTTCCACATGAGATGTTTCAATCTGAGCAGGTGGTAAATGAGAGCAAGAGGTTGATGCACAGGGGAGGGCAGGAAAAGAGTATTATCGGACAAAAGCGGTTGATGCCAGGAATGGAGGAGCAAATCATGCTCCTCCATGCCATAGGAGATATCAGACAGGATCTGGGCACTACTTATACTTATAACCCCTGCCAGATCTTCATGCAATTTTACAAGCTGGCTTTTCTGCATGGTAAAATCAAGCCTGGTTTTTCCACCTCTGGAAAATCTGTGTTCAGGAGCAACAGGCCAGTTGTGATCAGGTGCCATTGTATCCTGGTACGTGTTAACATTCTACCAATCTCATAATTGGTGCTCAAAGAGCAAATCATTAAATATTTAGTTAATTTTATGGTGTTCCAGTCTTATCCTTCCAAGGGGTGTAGGAAATTTCATCCACCAATAAAATGTGGTAAAACAATTGCATCAAAACTGAATATTTTGCAGCCCTGTGGGTGTAACAATTGGTTAGAGATAAGGCATTTTGAATAAGTTGCAAAAGCAATTAGACATTTTGAAGATACATGTAGCATTTTTCCTTTAATTATGCCTTCCACCTTACTTAAATTTCCTTTCCCATTTCCCCTTTTCCATCTAGAATTTCATTCATATGCTATGACTGACAATTTACTTTGAGGGGGCAGTTTGGGAAAATGTTGTGTAATAATCAGAAGCAGTTGGTGAACAGGGAGAGCAAATGCAAGATTTGGTCACCACTATGCCTGTTTTGGACTGAAAATTACAAAAACACTGAAATATACTTCGAATGGCTACTTAACTTCAGGGTATCATTATATCAAAGATGACCAGGATATTTCTTATCACTCTTTTTCTTGCTATTACTTTTTTATGCTTCTTCGCTTCTCAATATTTTTTCTTTCTCTTTCACTCACTGTTTCTTCTGTCTTCTCACTTTTTAATGTTAATACTTGTTTTTCTTCATTTTACTTTCTTTCTTTACACCGCGCTTCTTCTTCTCTTTCTTTCTTTCCTTCTTGCTTCTTTGCATTTTTCTTTATTTCCTTATCTTAATTCTTTCTTTCTTCACCACTTCTTTCTCTCCTTTTCTTTCTTTTTTTCTTCTTCTTTTCTCGTTCTTTCTTCTCCTTTAGTTTTTCTCCCCTCCCATTTGTTTTACTTATTTGCTTCTGTCTTTCTTCTTTCTTCCTCTTTTCTCATTTTATCTTTCTTCCTGTCCCTTTCTTCATTTTGTGTTTTCATTCTTCTTTTGTTTTCCTTGCTTCCTTTCTTCCTTCATTTCTTCCTTTTGTCATGTTGTATTTCTACCTGTCTTCCTGATGTCTGCCTTCGTTCCTTTCTTACTTTCATCCTTTTTCCCTACATTCGTTTCTATCTTCCTTCCTTCACTATTACCTTTTATATTTGGTATTTGCCTAAGAAACATTTGCATGATTTTTCCTCATAGTTTTCACACGTTACCTCCTTTTTGCAATTCACATATTTTTCTGCAGACTTATATTTCCTCCAATAATCTGATGTAAAGATGCAGAGTTCCAATAATGGTGAAATCAATTGAAACTCACACAGTCTAAAAGATAAGGATCCCATATTCGGATATCACAAGCTACAATTTACTTTGTGTTTTGTCTGGGAGATTACTTTAGACTCCATTGCAGTAGCTGGTGGAGGTGAGGGTCACAGCTAGGGAGAGAGGGATTCTCATTTTAGTTAGCGGTAGGGGGAGAGTCTGATGGTGGGAACTGAGATAAAAGCAGTGCCTAATTTGAGCCAGTGGTTGCCGGCAGGGAGGCACTGGCACTTATCTATGGAGACTGGCACATATTTTTCCGCATCAGATATTTCCTAAGCTCAAGAGAGGAAAAACACATAGATCGGAATGACAGAGGATGAAAAAGACAAAAAAATACACAAAGGGAGAATGTAGGAACCTGCAAGAGTGAGATAAAGGAGCGGGGAGTGTCTGGTAGTGGATAACAGAGGCATGAAGTGGATTGAAAACGACCAGCCTTGGATTCTTGCCCACTAAGGTTTAATTGCACCAGCTATAGGCTTCTGAGCAGAGCTTTGGGCACTGTGATTACGTTTACAATCTAAGCAATGAGTCACATGATGAAGAGTTGGACTTGTTGAGATCGTTTGGGGCTTGACCTTCAAATATGAGCAGTAGCACACCAGTTTTTCTGGTTAAAAGTGTTTGGGGCTTATTTATGGGAGCTCTGCATCACTTTTGCAGTACCAAAAGTGGTACACGCATGATGCAGAGCTCTCATAAAGATTTTATGAAGCCACGCAAAGCCACCCTGCATTGCTTAGAGTGGCCTCTTAAATCATGAGTAAGGCAAAATAAATTTGCAGGGCCATTTCCTCCTTCCTGCTAGTACGCCTGCTTCAGGATTTGGAGGCTGCATCTCTTGAACCAATTAACTGATTTTATGGGGTAAGTGTGATACCTTACTCTCATGATTTCCTGCCATGTTCTCAATCTGCAGTCCACAGATAAGTATTTCTCTGTTTATTACTACAGAAGTTGTCTTTTTTTACTGTATCCTGTGATCAAAGTTCAAGGATTTTGAGGGTTTTATGACCTCAACAGCATGGCTTTGCTGTACCACTGTTGATGGGTAGAGTGGCTTGGATATCTGCAGCTGGCCCTTTCCTCACAGCTAAGGAGCTTTTATAGCTTCTTGATGGGAGTCCTGTGGTATAACCAGTGGGGATTATTTTTCATTATCCATAATGCCATCGGAACAGTTTTAGTCAAGCCAGCCTAGGATCCAGTGGGGCGTACTTATAAGAGCCCTGCGTCACTTTTATACCATGTTAAGTGGTACATGCATGACACAGGGCTCTCAATCCGATTTATTAAGCCACCCAAAAGCCACCCGACATGACTTTATGTGGCCGCATAAATCTTGAGTAAGGCAACTCAGCGCAAATCGCTACGTCACCTTACATTGCGCCATGGATGCATTCCATGGGCATTGCGATGGGTTTCCCCAAGCACCACCCATGGATTTTGACGCTGCCCTCAGATTTGCAAATTCATGTAAACCTGGGAAGCACCAAATCCAAACGCCTCCTGAAGTGAGGCATAATGAGGAGAAATATGTTTATTTCTCCTCTTTTCTCCTCTTTCTATGTGTGTTGCATTCTGCAGGAAACATAGAAAGAGGAAAACGTCTCTTAGGATTGTTTTTGTGCAGGAAGGTGTCCATTCCTGCATGCAACAGAGACACCCTTGCACCATTGTGCAAGGGTGCCTACGATGGAGCTAGGCTGCCTAAACGCTAACAGAGCAGAGAGAAATTACAGTATTGCACCGTATTGCAGAAATACAGTGCATTCCTGCACTTTCACTTTGATGTAGGGCAGCACATCAAGGTAAAACTCCTTATAACCGCCCTGTTTCCATTTTTTTTTTTAAATTGATAGGTTAGCTCAGTAGTAAGAAAATATAACAGGGATTTTTGTAAAACCATCAGCTCATACTTGGCTTGAGATATTAAAAATATAAAATCCTGATAACTTTTTATATAGCAAATTTTGGAACATATCTGCCATTTTTAAGAGCTGCAAATATTAGCCACTTTAGCCGAATTCAGTTTATCGACCTTGGGTGACAAAAGGGTGAGCCTACATTCCCAGGACTCAAACGTGTGACTTTTAGATCACTACAAATATAATCAGTGAGCAGTAACTTGCGGCGCTGCATTGGCATCTTTATTAGTACTGCTTTGGTAAGCAATTTACATATACCACTAATATGCCCGTACACATCGGACTAAAGAGTGTTTCCTGGGCACTTTGATGTTGGTGACTAAATCCCCCTTAGAACGTGTTGTTGGAACAGTGCCACTGCTCAGAATGAGAGAAAGTGCAGGTCCAGATATCTAGGGGCAGATTTATCTTTATTTCACGCAGCACAGCCAGCTACCTTGCTTCGCTGTGTGAAAGGGCAGGAATGAGCTGTATTTAAAAGGATATGGCACGATCCTGTCCTTTCCTTGTGCTGGCACACAATGTGCTGCCTAGTGCCAACGCAGGCACCCTTGTGCCATTGCAGGCAGGATTGTTTTTGCACATAAAGGGGCACCTTCCTGCAAAAAAACAATCCCCTGAGGCATTTTCCTCTTTCTATGTGTGCTGCAAAATGAGAAAGAGGAAAAGACGAGGAGAAATAAAGATATTTCTCCTCGTTCCACCTCCTGGGGGAGGCGTAGCATTTTAATGTAGATCTGGGAATGTGCCAGAATCCATTGGTATATACATGAGAACACCCACGCTCCATCCAAGCCACCTTCCTGATGCAGAGTAATGCAACGCAGTGTTTTGTGCTGCATTGTGTTACTCTAGAATTATCAGTCATGCAGGGCTATGCAAGGTGGCCTTGTGTACCTTGATAAATCTGAATTAGTAGTTGCGTCACCCTTGCGTCCCCTTGATTGGCACAAGGGGGACTCCACTCAATGATAAATTTGCCCCCTAGTATAATACCTGACTGATTTGCCAACTGGGAAAAGTTATGATATGTGGAATTAGCATAGACTGCAGCTACATAGTCAAAATCAACCCTGTTGCTGTTTGATGTGACCATCAGTTTGCTTATTCATGGAATAGTGGTTTACAATACTGTGTGGTGTTTTGGTGTTATTACTTCCATAGCTCACCCCTTTTAGTACATGATTTGTTGGGGACTACCAAGGAGAGTTTATGAAGGCTTGTAGTGCTTAACATCCTGGTAATGTAAGGACTGTGACATGGTAGGGGTGAAGACATAATGCTCTGATTACTTAGAAGTAATCAATATACTGAGTCCCTTTCTTCCTCCTCACAGTCTTGTGTTCACTCCTTCCATACTTCATGTCAATCAGGCTGTGTCTTTGACCGTTAAGGCACGGCTTGGGTGATACGTTAGGGCCTCATAACAGTTAGCCCAATAGTTCTCTCTCTCTCTCTCTCTCTCTCTATATATATATATGGAAGTTTGTGATTATGATTTACTTATTCACAACAACTATGAATTATAATATTATGTTTATTCATATGATTATTTGATTTGCCAATATGCAAATATATATGTACAGTTGCTTAAGCCTATTTGAGGCAAGATGAATTTTGGACTTTTAACAGTGCACTCGTGTCGTGGAACTGCAGTGATGAGCTCAAAATTGCATGTTCCAACATGGCCGAAATGGTTGTTATAGGGCTTGTAGTCCTTTGTTTATTTTATTACTTCATTACCACCAATGCATTGAATGTTTGTATATAATGGCGTGGTCTCCGGCTGCCGCTCGATATTGAGGAAGGCAGTCGCCGAAACGCGTCTTGTGTGTGTTTTTCACCAATAAATTGGTTGAAATTTCCCCGTGAGTGCTGTACTTTATGTACAATGGAGCTGCGATATATATATATATATATATATATATATATATATATATATATACGCCACGAACCTCGCTTCCAGCCTTCTTCGCGAAAAACAAAACGAGCGTAGACCCAGGTTTGGTGCTAATAGTTTATTTGATCAGCACACCATCAAGTCGCCATGACGCGTTTCGGCAGATCCCTGCCTTGATCACATGATGTATATATATATACACTGAAAAAACCACAGGTTTCAGGGACGTTATAGTTAGTTGGACATTTCACTCGTACAAAACCAGAGAAATTCGGCCATTATAGTTAGTTGAGCTAACTATAACTCACGCCCCCACAATGCACTGCTGATGATGTCACATATTACATCACTCATGACATGGTCAGTGACATCACTGAAGACATCACTGATGACATCTCAAATGACATCCCTAATTTCTAAATATGCCTACATAGGTAGGACATGTGCAGATAGATGAAGAAAGGTGCAGAAAGAAGCAAGAGAAGTGCAGAACGAGGCAACAGAAGTCCAGAAAGAGGAAGAAAGATACAGAAAGAAGCAAGAGAAGTGCAGAAAGATCCAACAGAGGTGCAGAAAGAGGCCTACTTTGACTGTACCTTACAACAGACTCATACAAAGTAGCCTAATCGCTAATCCTTCGCCCAAGATGTCTTAAACCTCACTTTTCTCTTGAAGGTTCACTATTAATCAACTGCTCAGAATGTTAGGCCTACCTACCAAATATAAAACAGCAATCCTAAGCATATCACTGTTGTAAGTCTGACCAAGTGTGTGAAGGTATGCATGCGTGTCTCTGCTTTTACCGAGTGACATGTTACATAAAAATAAACATAGAAATACTTGAATACCTGTGTTCCAAACAGCATACTCTGTAAATATGTGTACAAAAAGTTGTATGTATTTCTTTCTGCTCATAATACAGGGCACATGGGTATTCAATGGTATATTTGAGGGCTCTATAACACATATATACATAAGACATGTCTGCCTGTGCAACTGAATGACAGAGCAGAACTGAGAACATTTAACCACCTATAGAAGAAGCTACCCGACTTTTTAAGCTACCATCTTCAGATGCATAACACATGTGAGAATGCATATACAAGTAGACATATACCTCAGTCACATGAGCACGCAGACCTTTAAACTTGACAGCTTGCACTTCCCATTTGAGTACAGAAAGAGGCGAGAGAAGTACAGAAAGAAGCAAGAGATGTGCAGAAAGAAACAAAAGAAGTACCGAAAGAAGGAACAGAGGTGCACAAAGCGGCAAGAGGGGTGCAGAAAGAGGTAAAAGGTGTGAAGAAAGAAGCAAGAGAGGTGCAGAAAGAAACAAAAAAAGTACAGAAAGAAGGAACAGAGGAGCAGAAAGAGGCAAGAGAGGTGCAGAAAGATGGAAGAGGAGTGCAGAAAGAGGCACGAGCGGTGCAGAAAGAAGCAAGAGAGGTGCAGAAATAAGCAATAGAAGTGCAGAAAGAAGGAACAGAGGTGCAGAAAGACAGATGAGGGGCGGAGAAAGAGGCAAGTGAAGTGCAGAAAGAAGCAAGAGAGATGAAAAAAGGGGGAAGAGGGGTGGAGAAAGAGGCAAGAGGGGTGCAGAAAGAAGCAAGAGAGTTGCAGAAAGAAACAAAAGAAGTGTAGAAAGATGCAACAGAGGTGCAAAAAGAGGGAAGAGGAGTGCAGAAAGAGGGAAGAGGGGTGGCAGAAAGAGGCACAAGGGGTGCAGAAAGAAGCAAGAGAGGTGCAGAAAGAAGCAAGAGAAGTGCATAAAGAAGCAACAGAGATGCAAAAAGGGGGAAGTGGGGTGGAGAAAGAGGCAAGAGGGATACAGAAAAAACCAAGAGAGTTGCAAAAAGAAACAAAAGAAGTGCAGAAAGAAGGAACAGAGGTGCAGAAAGAGGCAAGAGGAGAGCAGAAAGAGGGAAAGGGGGTGCAGAAAGAGGTACAAGGGGTGCAGAAAGAAGCAAGAGAGGTGCAGAAAGAAGCAAGAGAAGTGCATAAAGAAGCAACAGAGATGCAAAAAGGGGGAAGTGGGGTGGCGAAAGAGGCAAGAGGGATACAGAAAGAACCAAGAGAGTTGCAGAAAGAAACAAAAGAAGTGCAGAAAGAAGGAACAGAGGTGCAGAAAGAAGCAAGAGAAGTGCAGAAAAAAGCAACAGAGGTGCAGAAAGAGGAATGAGGGGTAGAGAAAGAGGCAGGAGAAGTGAAGAAAGAAGCAACAGAGATGCAAAAACAGGGAACAGGGGTGGAGAAAGTGGCAAGAGGGGGCAGAAAGAAGCAAGAGATGTGCGGAAGGAAACAAAAGAAGAGCAGAAAGAAGGAACAGAGGTGCAGAAAGAAGCAAGAGGGGTGCAGAAAGAAGCACGAGTATTGCATAAAGAACACGAGAGGTGCAGAAAGATGCATAAGGGGTGCAGAAAGAAGCAAGAGATGTGCAGCAAGAAACAAAAGAAGTACAGAAAGAAGGAACAGAGGTGCAGAAAGAGGCAACAGGAGTGAAGAAAGAGGGAAAAGGGTCAGAGAAAGAGGCAAGGAATGCAGAAAGAAGCAAGAGATCTGCAGAAAGAAACAAAAGAAGAGCAGAAAGAAGGAACAGAGGTGCAGAAAGAAACAAGAGGGGGTGCAGAAAGAGGCAAAAGGTGTGCAGAAAGAAGGGAGAGGGGCAGAAAGAAACAAAAGAAGTGCAGAAAGAAGGAACAGAGGTGCAGAAAGAGGCAAGAGGAGTGCAGAAAGAGGGCAGAAGGGTGCAGAAAGAGGCACGAGGGGTGTAGAAAGAAGCAAGAGAGGTGCAGAAAGAAGGAACAGAGGTGCAGAAAGAGGCGAGAGGGGTGCAGAAAGAGGGAAGAGTGGTGTGAAAGAGGCACGAGGGATGCAGAAAGAAGCAAGAGGAGTGCAGAAAGAAGCAAGAGAGTTGCAGAAAGAAACAAAAGAAGTGCAGAAAGAAGGAACAGAGGTGCAGAAAGAGGCAAGAAGGGTGCAGAAAGAGGGAAGAGGAGTGCAGAAAGAGGCACAAGGGGTGCAGAAAGAAGGGACAAGGGTGCAGAAAGAAGCAACAGATTTGCAGAAAGAAACAAAACAAGTGCAGAAAGAAGGAACAGAGGTGCAGAAAGAGGCAAGAAGGGTGCAGAAAGAGGGAAGAGCAGTGCAGAAAGAGGCACAAGGGGTGCAGAAAGAAGAAACAAGGGTGCAGAAAGAGCAACAGATTTGCAGAAAGAAACAAAACAAGTGCAGAAAGAAGGAACAGAGGTCCAGAAAGAGGCAAGAGGGGTGCAGAAAGAGGCAAAAGGGGTGCAGAAAGAAGTAAGAGAGGTGCAGAAAGAAACAAAAGAAGTGCAGAAAGAAGGGAGAGGTGCAGAAAGAAGCAACTGAGTTGCAGAAAGAAACAAAACAAGTGCAGAAAGAAGGAACAGAGGTGCAGAAAGTGGCAAGAGGGGTGCAGAAAGAAGCAAGAGAGGTGCAGAAAGAAACAAAAGAAGATCAGAAAGAAGGAACAGAGGAGCAGAAAGAGGCAAGAGGTGTGCAGAAAGAAGCACAAGTGTTGCAGAAAGAAGTAAGAGAGGTACAGAAAGAAGCACTAGGGGTACAGAAAGAAGCAAGAGATGTGCAGCAAGAAACAAAAGAAGTGCAGAAAGAAGGAACAGAGGTGCAGAAAGAAGCAACAGGGGTGAGGAAAGAGGGAAAAGGGTCGGGGAAAGAGGCAGGGGATGCAGAAAGAAGCAAGAGAGCTGCAGAAAGAAACAAAAGAAGAGCAGAAATGAGGAACAGAGGTGCAGAAAGAGACAAGAGGGGTGCAGAAAGAGGCAAAAGGGGTGCAGAAAGAAGCGAGAGGTGCAGAAAGAAACAAAAGAAGTGCAGAAAGAAGGAACAGAGGTGCAGAAAGAGGCAAGAGGGGTGCAGAAAGAAACAAAAGAAGTGCAGAAAGAAGCAAGAGAGTTGGAGAAAGAGGCAAGAGGAGTGCAGAAAGAGGGAAAAGCGGTGCAGAAAGAGGCACAAGGGGTGTAGAAAGAAGCAAGAGAGGTGCAGAAAGAAGCAACAGAAGTACATAAAGAAGCAACAGAGATGCAGAAAGGGGAAGTGGGATGGAGAAAGAGGAAAGAGGGATACAGAAAAAAAAGAGAGGTGCAAAAAGAAACAAAAGAAGTGCAGAAAGAAGGAACAGAGGTGCAGAAAGAGGCGAAAGGGGTGCAGAAAGAGGGAAGAGGGGTGTGAAAGAGGCACGAGGGATGCAGAAAGAAGCAAGAGGAGTGCAGAAAGAAGCTAGAGAGTTGCAGAAAGAAACAAAAGAAGTACAGAAAGAAGGAACAGAGGTGAAGAAAGAGGCAAGAAGGGTGCAGAAAGAGGGAAGAGGAGTGCAGAAAGAGGCACGAGGGGTGCAGAAAGAAGGGACAGAGGTGCAGAAAGAAGCAACAGAGGTGCAGATAGAGGCAAGAGGGGTGCAGAAAGAGGCAAAAGGGGTGCAGAAAGAAACAAAAGAAGTGCAGAAAGAAGGAACAGAGGTGCAGAAAGAAGCAAAGAGGTGCAGAAAGAAGCAAGAGTAGTGGCAGCCTGGGAGACATGTTTAACTTTGTCATACTAGTCATACTTAGTCATGCAACTAGTGATGCAGTCCATGTAGGGGTGAAGAAAGAGGGAAGAGGGGTGGAGAAAGAGGCAAGGAGGTACAGAAAGAAGCAAGAGAGCTACGGAAAGAAACAAAAGAAGTACAGAAAGAAGGAACAGAGGTGCAGAAATAGGCAAGAGGGGTGGGTAAAAGCCAATCACTCGTACCTTTTTAAGGGTCAGAGCACTTTCACAAAGTCCAGATTAACAGGGCTCAGGGCATTTCAGAGTCATTATACCAGTGCCTAGTAGTAAAACATGGGGCAAAATGTGGGGGTGAAACATGCAAAAAGTTTCCTCACAATTTTACTGAATGTTTTGTAATAATTTCTCCTGGAAGTGAGCTTTCTCCCAAAAAAAGGTGCTCAGGACTCCTGCTCTTTCCAAAGTGTGCTATATGCACTTTCTGCCAAGGAGGCGCCACTTTTTCTTATGCGGCTGGTTTGCCTGAGTTGGCAGCCAATCAGCATCTCAAAATGGTCTTTATATTGTAAAGTAGTCGGCAAACATAGGAAAAAAAGGTGATACAGCCAACTTGGCAAGGCATGCCAGGTCCACAGTCTCTCGAGATGGGTGTAGGCATGGCGCCTGGGAAAAATAGTTGAGTTGGTTATGAACGACCCCCTAATTCTAGAATGTGGACCAAGGGTGCATGTAAAGGGCCTTTTTATTTTCATAAATGTCTGTTTTCAAATTTTAAATGACCTCCATAAGTGTTGGTGGTCCACAGGGTTGCTTTTAAGGCCACATATTCTGTGAACTCAAATTAGAACTATTGCTTTGCGGCCTCGAAAACAAGGTCACTGACCCCATACATAATAGATGGAACCAACAGTCTATGGTCTACTTGTCAAGGTGGATGCATCTGGCCCCCCTAAACTAGTTTTGGTACACTTAGACCTCGTCAGCAGGGTACAGCTTGATTCCTGTGGCACAGTGAGCACAGGACTTACGTTTGGGTCATATCTCAAGCTGCATCTTACTGACAAGGCTGAAATAAAGGAAAACCTGTCTGGGTTGCTTGTGTTCCCACTCATAGGAGACCTGGTCTGGCAGTTCAGGCTGGACAAAGGCTGATTTGCATATGACTGGTTCCTGGCTGAAGTGGTGTGTTGAGTAAAAAATATATATAAAACATGATGGACTAGATTATGGCCATGAGCAATTACCAGTGGCTGAGTTTAGTTCAAGCAATCTACCCATCACTTTTGTTTTCCTTACCGCAACACCTTAAGCGCAATGGGCATGCCCAGATGTGGGCACACGCTCACCGTGCCTTAGCATTCAATCTGCACCCTGTTGATGAGGCCCATAGAGGACAAAACTAGTCTCTTGTTGCTTGTGTTTCCGTTTATATGGGACATGGTCTGGTAGTTTGGACTGGGCTGCTCCAACTGGAGAAATCCAAGGCTGATTTGTGTATGGCAGGTTCATGTACGAGATAGCATGATAGGCAAATTAAACAAATACAAAATGAATCACTGGATTGTGCCCAGAGTACTTCCAGTGGCTGAGATTAATTCTAGCAAACCACTGGAACTTTTTGTTTTCCTCTGTGTGGGCATGTCAACGTGGCCAGAGATTCACTAAATATATAAAATATGGTACCCCTGTCCCACACACAAAGACTTTGAACCACATCCTTAAAGGCATAAATTGAGCAAAGTGAGAGAGCCCAATTCTGATTATAATGGCTCTACGAGACAGTTTGAGTAAAATGAGGCCAATTGGTGCACTGTACAGAACATCATTCAAAGAATTTACCAAAAAGTTACAAAATGTTTACAGGCATTTTTTTACTGACACATGAAATAGCCCAAAAAATCAAAGACTGACTACTGAGCCTAACCTTCCTTAATTGTATTGGGAAGTATTGTAGTAGGGTTCCCTTGACATTTTTGATTCGCAATTAGTAAATACCCTAGCTTAAAAAAACATGAGAAATTGTAGCAGTTCTAAGGCTCTGATTATGAGTTATGCGTTGAGGGTGCCAAAATTACTGGGTCTGCAATCACAGATTTATCTGGCCAATGGACCCCTGAATGATGCAATAACAAGTTTCTGTACCCGCAACAGGGAATATCATACGCCTATAACTACTGGGTCCTGTTCCACATGAGATTTTTCAATCTGAGCAGGTGGTAAATAAGAGCAAGAGGTTGGTGCAGAGGGGAGGGCAGGAAAAGAGTATTTTTGGACAAAAGTGGTTGATGCCAGGAATGGAGGAGCAAATCATGCTCCTCCATGCCATAGGAGATATCAGACAGGGTCTGGACACTACTTATACTTGTAACCCCTGCCAGATCTTCATGCAATTTTACAAGCTAGCTTTTCTGCATGGTAAAATCAAGCCTGGTTTTTCCACCTCTGTGTTCAGGAGCAACAGGCCAGTTGTGATCAGGTGCCATTGTATCCTGGTAAGGGTTAACATTCTACCCATCTCATAATTGGGGCTCAAAGAGCCAATCATTAAATATTTATTTAATTTTATGGTGTTCCAGACAGTCTTATCCTTCCAAGGGGTGTAGGAAATTTCATCCACCAATAAAATGTGGTAAAACAATTGCATCAAAACTGAATATTTTGCAGCCCTGTTGGTGTAAAAATGGGTTAAAGATAAGGCATTTTGAATAAGTTGGAAATGCAATTTGACATTTTGAAGATACATGTAGCATTTTTTCTTTAATTATGCCTCCCACCTCACTTAAATTTCCTTTCCCATTTCCCCTTTTGCATCTAGAATTTCATTTGTATGCTATGACTGACAATTTACTTTGAGGGGGCAGTTTGGGAAAATGTTGTGTAATAATCACAAGCAGTTGGTGAACAGTGAGATCAAATGCAACATTTGGTCACCACTATGCCTGTTTTGGACTGAAAATTACAAAAACACTGAAATATTCCTCGAATGGCTACTTAACTTCAGGGTATCATTATATCAAAGATGACCAGGATATTTCTTATTACTCTTTTTTCTTGCTATTACTTTTTATGCTTCTTGGCTTCTCAATATTTTTCTTTCTCTTTCACTCTATGTTTCTTCTGTCTTCTCACTTTTTAATGTTAATACTTGTTTTTCTTCATCTTTACTTTATTTCTTTACACTGTCGCTTCTTCTTCTCTTTCTTTCTTTTCTTCTTGCTTCTTTGCATTTTTCTTTATTTCCTTATCTTAATTCTTTCTTTCTTCACCACTTCTTTCTCTCCTTTTCTTTCTTTTTTTCTTCTCCTTTTCTCGTTCTTTCTTCTCCTTTAGTTTTTCTCCCCTCCCATTTTTTTTACTTATTTGCTTCTGTCTTTCTTCTTTCTTCCCCTTTTCTCATTTTATCTTTCTTCCTGTCCCTTTCTTCATTTTGTTTTTTCATTCTTCTTTTGTTTTCTTTGCTTCCTTTCTTCATTCATTTCTTCCTTTTGTCATGTTGTCTTTCTACCTGTCTTCCTGATGTCTTCCTTCGTTCCTTTCTTACTTCCATCCTTTTTCCCTACATTCTTTTCTATCTTCCTTCCTTCACAATTACCTTTTATAGTTGGTATTTGTCTAAGAAACATTTGCATGATTTTTCCCCATAGTTTTCACACGTTACCTCCTTTTTGCATTTCACATATTTTTCTGCAGACTTATATTTCCTCCAATAATCTGATGTAAAGCTGCAGAGTTCCAATAATGGTGAAATCAATTGAAACTAACACGTTCTAAAACATAAGGATCCCATATTCGGATATCACAATCTACAATTTACTTTGTGTTTTGTCTGGGAGATTACTTTAGACTCCATTGCAGTAGCTGATGGAGGTGAGGGTTACAGCTAGGGAGAGACGGATTCTCATTTTAGTTAGCGGTAGGGGGAAGAGTCTGATGGAGGGAACTGAGATAAAAGCAGTGCCTAATTTGAGCCAGTGGTTGCCGGCAGGGGGGCACTGGCACTTATCTATGGAGACTGGCACATATTTTTCCGCATCAGATATTTACTAAGCTCAAGAGAGGAAAAACACACAGATCGGAATGACAGAGGACGAAAAAGACCAAAAAACTACACAAAGGAACCTGCAAGAGTGAGATAAAGGAGCGTAGGGTGTCTGGTAGTGGATAACAGAGGCATGAAGTGGATTGAAAACTACCAGCCTTGGATTCTTGCCCAATAAGGTTTAATTGCACCAGCTGTAGGCTTCTGAGCAGAGCTTTGGGCCCTGTGATTACGTTTACAATCGAAGCAATGAGTCACATGATGAAGAGTTGGACTTGTTGAGATCGTTTTGGGGCTTGACCTCCAAATATGAGCAGTAGCACACCAGTTTTTCTGGTTAAAAGTGTTTGGGGCTTATTTATGGGAGCTCTGCATCACTTTTGCATTAACTAAAGTGGTACACGCAAGATGCAGGGCTCTCATAAAGATTTTATGAAGCCACGCAAAGCCACCCTGCATTGCTTAGAGTGGTCTCTCAAATCATGAGTAAAGCAAAATACCTTTGCAGGGCCATTTCCTCCTTCCTGCTAGTACTCCTGCTTTGGGATTTGGAGGCTGCATCTGTTGAATCAATTATCTGATTTTATGGTGTGAATGTGATACCTTAAAACCGGAAACCAATGTGGGATCACACTGCTTCACCTCCCAGCAGGTTCGCCCCTGAGCATTGTGGTCAATGCAGTTCACCAAGCGTGTGTGCTTGCAGAATTGTCTCGAGTAATTACAAAGTTGTACTGGCCATCTCTATACACGTGTTTCTGGATCATTATCCATCGTCAGTAGAGATTAGGCATCAAATATTTGGGGTTGCTGAGCAGGCTGCCAAAGTATTCTCAGGTCACAGTACCTCTCAAGGCGCGCAGGTGCCTCTCCAGGAGCTCGTCAGCTCTGCCGGCTCGAGGGAGCCTTTTAAACAGGAAACCAATGTGGGATCACACTGCTTCACCTCCCAGCAGGTTCGCCCCTGAGCATTGTGGTCAATGCAGTTCACCAAGCATGTGTGCTTTCAGAATTGTCTTGAGTAATTACAAAGTTGTACTGGCCATCTCTATACACGTGTTTCTGGATCATTATCCGTCGATAGTAGAGATTAGGCATCAAATATTTGGGGTTGCTGAGCAGGCTGCCAAAGTATTCTCAGGTCACAGTACCTCTCAAGGCGCGCAGGTGCCTCTCCAAGAGCTCGTCAGCTCAGCCGGCTCGAGGGAGCCTTTTTAACAGGAAACCAATGTGGGATCACACTGCTTCACCTCCCAGCAGGTTCGCCCCTGAGCATTGTGGTCAATGCAGTTCACCAAGCGTGTGTGCTTGCAGAATTGTCTCGAGTAATTACAAAGTTGTACTGGCCATCTCTATACACGTTTTTCTGGATCATTATCCGTCGTCAGTAGAGATTAGGCATCAAATATTTGGGGATGCTGAGCAGGCTGCCAAAGTATTCTCAGGTCACAGTACCTCTCAAGGCGCGCTACATCACCTTACATTGCGCCATGGATGCATTCCATGGGCATTGCAATGGATTTCCCCAAGCACCACCCATGGATTTTGACGCTGCCCCCAGATTTGCAAAATCATGTAAACCTGGGGAAGCACCAAATCCAAACGCCTCCTGAAGTGAGTCATAATGAGGAGAAATATGTTTATTTCTCCTCTTTTCTCCTCTTTCTATGTGTGTTGCATTCTGCAGGAAACATAGAAAGAGGAAAACGTCTCTTAGGATTGTTTTTGTGCAGGAAGGTGTCCATTCCTGCATGCAACAGAGACACCCTTGCACCATTGTGCAAGGGTGCCTACGATGGAGCTAGGCTGCCTAAACGGTGCCAGAGCAGAGAGAAATGACAGGAATGCACCGTATTGCATAAATACAGTGCATACCTGCACTTTTACTTTGATGTAGGGCAGCACCTCAAGGTACTTTGCTGTGCTGCCCTACTCCAAAATCCCATAAATGAGGTCCTATATTTTTTTTTAGGTAAAACTCCTTAGAACCGCTCTGTTTCCATTTTTTTTTTAAATTGATAGATTGGCTCAGTAGGAAGACCAAATATAGCCGGGATTTTTGTAAAACCATCAGCTCATACTTGGCTTGAGATATTAAAAAATATAGAATCCTGATAACTTTTTATATAGCAATTTTTGGAACATATCTGCCATTTTTAAGAGCTGCAAATATTAGCCACTTTAGCAGAATTCAGTTTATCGACCTTGGGTGACAAAAGGGTGAGTCTGCATTCCCAGGACTCATACGTGTGACTTTTAGATCACTACAAATATAACCAGTGAGCATCAACTTGCTGCTCTGCGTTGACATCTTTATTAGTAATGCTTTGGTAAGCAATTTACATATACCACTAGTATGCCTGTACACAACGGACTAAGGAGTGTTTCCTGGGTACTTTGATGTTGGTGACTAAATCCCCCTTAGAACGTGCTGTTGGAAGAGTACCAATGCTCAGAATGAGAGAAAGTGCAGGTCCAGATATCATGGGGCAGATTTTTCTTTATTTCACGCAGCACAGCCAGCTACCTTGCTGCGTTGTGTGAAAGGGGAGGAATGAGCTGTATTTAAAATGATATGGCATGATCCTGTCCTTTCCTTGTGCTGCACACAATGTGCTGCCTAGCGCCAACGCAGGCACCCTTGTGCCAAGGTGCAAGGTTGCCTGCATTGCAGACAGGATTGTTTTTGCGCAGGAGGGGGCACCTTCCTGCAAAAAAACAATCCCCTGAGGCATTTTCCTCTTTCTATGTGTGCTGCAGAATGAGAAAGAGTAAAAGACGATGAGAAATAAATATATTTCTCCTCGTTCCACCTCCTGGGGGAGGCGTAGCATTTTAATGTAGATCTGGGAATATGCCAGAATCCATTGGTAGATACATGGGAACACCCACGCTTCATCCAAGCCACCTTCCTGGTGCAGAGTAACGCAACACAGCGATTTGCGCTGCATTGTGTTACTCTAGAATTATCAGTCACGCAGGGCTATGCAAGGTGGCCGTGTGTACCTTGATAAATCTGACTTAGTAGTTACGTCACCCTTGCGTCCCCTTGCGTGGCACAAGGGGGACTCCACTCAATGATAAATTTACCCCCTAGTATAATACCTGACTGATTAGCCGGCTGGGAAAAGTTATGATAAGTGGGATTAGCATAGACTGCAGCTACATAGTCAAAATCAACCCTGTTGCTGTTTGATGTGACCATCAGTTTGCTGATTCATGGAATAGTGGTTTACAATACTGTGTAGTGTTTTGGTATTATTACTTCCATAGCTGACCCCTTTTAGTACATGATTTGTTGGGGACTACCAAGGAGAGTTTATGAAGGCTTGCTAGTGTTTAACCCCTTTACCGCGGCCGAAATTCCGCCGCGGCGGCTTTGAAGAGTGGGCGGGCCGCGTCGGCCAACGGACGTGCGCAGCACTACGGAGGTAGTGCTCGCGACGGCCGTTGGCCGACAGAAGCAGCGAACGGGTTAACATCCTGGTAATGTAAGGACTGTGACATGGTAGGGGTGAAGACATAATGCTCTGATTACTTAGAAGTAATCAATGTACTGAGTCCCTTTCTTCCTCCTCACAGTCTTGTGTTCACTCCTTCCATACTTCATGTCAATCAGGCTGTGTCTTTGACCGTTAAGGCACTGCTTTAGTGATATGAATTAGGGCCTCATAACAGCTAGCCCGATAGTTCTCTCTCTCTTTCTCGCTATATATGTATATATATATATATATGGTAACTCTTGTTAATGCACGTATCATATCGTACAGTTTTTATCACTCCTAGTACACGCTGGGTTCAATATAATACAAATCCATCATTAAAGTGTGACAGGTCAAACCTGCAAGAACTTAAATTGAAAAAAGGCCGGTAAAACACACCAAATACAGCAACATCTTATCTCCATTTTAGGGAAACAACTCCTATGTGATGCAACTCATCCTACCCGATAATGAAAGTATCATGTGTTTTTTCTTTTTATCAGACGCAAAAATACTGCACCTAACATCTTGCCACTCATAATGAGGGACTTAGGGTTTGAGGTCCTCAGGGCAAAGGGAGTGGCTAAATATTTTGTTGAAACATAAAGGCTAGCATTGTTGGTAGTTAAATTAGGCATGTATCATAGTTAATTAGTGTAAGGGTTTTGTGGTATGAGTAGAAATCTCTGTACTAAAGATTCAGAGCATGACGTTTGTGAAGTTTATGACGTTATCTCTTAAATACTACAGCAATATTGTGTTTTTTGGATGACTTCCTCTTGCTTGCATTAGACCTACAAGCAGCACATTGCCTTCTATGCAAACATCTCCAGTAAACTAAGGGGCATATTTATGAGAGGCTTGCGCCGCATATGTGTCATTAGTTTTTGAGGCGATGGCAGCGCCAGCAGTACTCCATTTCTGCAAGCTGACGCATGTAGGCAAATGCATCAGCTTTTTTGGGCCTGCGTTGAAAAAAACCTGTGCTAAAACCGGGTGTGCCACACACAGACTAAAGTATGCAATGTAGGGGTTCCCCCATAAATTCTAGTGTAAAACTAACGCAGATATATTTATAGTTTTGTCAATGTGTGACGCATCGTCTGCGAGCGGTACACAAAGCCTGACATACGTCAATATTTCTGTGCATCTGCAACCCAGGCGTAGGAAATGACGCAGTGACTGTGGTGCAGAAAGACAAGCAACACAAAAAAAATTGGCAAGCTCAACTACGCCATGGAGGTGTTTATTGGGAAGCTGGGAGTTGCGAGGGGACCACTATCACCAGGTAGGAGAAGGGAGTGTGTTTTTCGCCAGAGAACTTCCCTCATTGACCTCAGGGAGGACGAGGTCAGCAGATATTATAGAGTCAGGAGGGACTCCATTATAGAATTGTTGAACAAGATAGTGCCAAGACACCAGCCACCAACGCCAGGCCCACTAGCATCCCTCTGCTGATAAAGCTGATGGCAGTCCCCCACATGCTGGCAACTGGTTCCTTCTAGATCTCAAAGGCCAGAGTGGCAGGAATATTGCAGCCATCATTTTCTGCCTTTCTACCCTCTGTCCTGGATGCCATCATCCACCTCACACCCCAGTACCTCCTCTTCCACAACACCCAACAAGAGCAGCTGGAGACTAAGCAAGGTTTCTATGCTATTGTGGGATTTCCCCATGTGCTAGGTGCCACGGTTGCACGCATGTGCAAATGGTTCCCCCTGCAGAAACATCACACCTGTACAGGAAACAGAAGCACACCTACTCCATCAATATTCAGGCCATTGTGACCATCCTGGGATGTTCACCAATGTGCAAGCAAAATACCCAGGGAGTGTGCATGATGTCTACATGTTCAGGCACAGCCTCATAAATGAGCGCTTCCAGAATGGTCGATATGGGAATGGCCTCCTTGTTGGTAAGCAAATCTGAAGTACATCACAGACCTACTAAAATTAAAAAATGTCTGCCATAAATAGCCATCACTGTGTCTGTCGACGGAGCTAGGTCCATATGTATGAGGGGTGTGCCTCATGCTTGCAGTATGCATCATGGTACATGTGTAATGCAAACCCCCAAGTCAGACATGTTAAGACACGCAAAGCCACTTTGTGTGCCTTTGAATGGTAAAAAATTCTGGAGCAATGCCATGCTGTGCAAAATGCAGTGTTTGATTCACAGTGTGCAAGGGAGGGGTTCCATTGGAGTTTTGTGAGTTTCTCCATGCAACTCCCATGGTTCATGAGGCATGTCATGTATACCACACCAGGTAAACCTGGAAATGCGTTAAATCAATTGGTCTCCCCAGGTGATGTGTAACAAGGATAAATAACTTAAGTCCTCCAAGTCACTCCCACTTTCTGTGTGCTGCATACTGTGGCACACATACATAGATGATCATGCCTTTAGGGGGTTCATTATAGCAGGAAGGTGCTCCCTCCTACAGAAAGACAACCATGGTGCAAGTGTGCCTGTGTTTGTGCTAGGCAGTCCATTGTGTGCCAGTCAGGGTGAAAGGACAGGAATGCACTGAATGGCCTAAATACTGTGCACCACTGCCCCTTCTCAGTGACGCAGTGCAGCACAGATAGGTGACTAGCTACACTGCACAGTGCCACTTTCCCAAATATCAGGGCCCTTGTGTCATGTGCACATTGTGGGAACAACATACTGCAACATGTAGCCAATGATTTCCCACATTGACATGACCTTTCTAATCTGTCAATGTCCGTAGCTACAGAACATCAGTGAGGAGTAATGTGTCATTTCACTCTGTGTGAATGGATGGAACCACATCATCTGCGCTGGATAACAAATCACGATAAAAACAAAGTGGTACTCCAGCCAAGCCAATAAGAGTACAAACGCAATACAAGAGTTAAGTGTGAGATGAGCGTGTCCTCAATTGCGTACCTACTCTAAGTATCAGTCAAAAGTCAACCATTTCAATGGCGTGACAAGTGCTGTGGAAATGAGTAAGTCTGTCACACATGCTAGTATGTTATGGTGTGTTATATTACAATGCATTTATAGAGCACTCGTACACCAAAAAGGTTTCATGGCACTATGTATGTTGACCAAAGTTTGAGGAGCATCAAAGAAAGAAGTATTTGGAAAGGCCATGTGTGGCATGCTATGTCAGTGTAGGCCTCAGACATGTGTAAATGTCAATACAGGATAACATTATGAAACCAACAGTACAAAATACACATATGTTTCAGCCATACTGACAGTCAACATACACACATATGCATAGGTTCACAGCCACATTGACATTTGTAACCAATGTAATGGCTCATCTGTTCTGTGGTGTAAGTTGCACAAATGAAAAGCATATGAATCCAGCAATGTGAAACTCACTAAGTCGAACACAATGCTGGCAAACATGTCATACATCAGTCAGGAAGATAGAATAAAATGCAACCGGGACAAGGCACCACAATGTACTCAGGATACCAATCTCAACAATCATTTTCCACAGCAATGATGAAAGAATCAAGGCATAGAAGTAAACAATCCCCTACAAGTTAAAGTCATACACATACAAGTGAAAACCAAAGTTTTGTGTCTAGGTCTATGACAGACAGACGTAACAACATCAGTGTGTCACAATACCTAAGTGTCAATCCAAGTGCACCATGACAAATTGTCTGATGAAAAGCAACAGCTGAATGTTGACAATAAATTTTACAACTATTCATGTAACATGTTAAAAACGCACCACATGTACGCACCAAATTCTAATGCTAAAGTAAGTGAACAATTGAAAAGCTGTGTTATTGTCATGTAGGGCAGCAACATTAGTGGTTCCACCAGGACATATGTATGTGTGAGTGTCAGACATGTTCGCACTGTCACAGCCTACCTAGGGATGAATAAAAGGTCAAAAATCAGATCAATATTCTGTCACGTTGTACATGCAGTAAGTGCACATAATATAGAGTGGTAAAGAAGCTCTAAAAAGACCTATCACAGTAAGCTACTAGCCAAACATGATTGTCTGCATGTAGAAGTGTCCAAAGTATCAGGGCATGCTCATCTTTTGCTGTGACACAGAGAACTGGATGAGACATGTAATACAATGGCCAAATGTATATGTAACATATATTGTCAAATATTGTAAGTAATGTGTATGAGTCATTCAGTACACACGACACACATGGACAGAAACATGGCGGTAACAATCAGCATAATCATTGACAGTATTAATGTTTTCTAATTTCAGCTGACCAAGGATATAGTCTGCAGCAATGGGTCATGCCCCCGATTGCCCATCCCCAGACTGTGCCAGAACAACAGTACAACCAGGCACTTCCGAAGACCAGGAACATTGTGGAACATAGGTTTGGTGTGCTGAAGTCCCGGTTCCAATGCCTGGACATGTCAGAGGGGAAATTGCTATACTTGCCCCCTGTGTTGTGCAAGATCATCCAAGTATGTGCCACAACATGTGTATGAACAAATGTCCTGTGAGACGTGGACCATGAGGAGAAGGAACCAATGGAGGATGAGGATGAAGGTGGAGGAGAGATCCAACTCACAATGGCTGGTAGGCGGCGACGTGACCACATTACGCAGAATTTCTTTGCGTAAATTTCCATTTACTGGATGGACAAAATCTCAGATATGAACTGAATTGTGCAAAATGTATATAAATGTTTGTCCTCATTCTTTGTTTTGGAATATTTTATGCCACAGTCAGTCAGAAATACTTTATTCGACAGCCAAGAGTCATAAAAGCATACAATATTATTAAAAGAAAATACACATTCCAGCCAAATACATAGCAATAAAATAGTCCCACATATCAATCACAATATTCATATCTAAAAACATTCATAAAAAAGAGCCGATATCATATAAAGTGCACTGTGCTTAAGCAATAGACCAGATCCTTAATTAAATCAGGAAGGGGAAAACACAATTCAGCCAACAGACAACACAAAATTACTATTACGGGAGTAATCTGTTCCTATGTCTAATAGCCCCGATTAAAAAACTTGCGACCCCGAGGCAAACCATGGGTGATGCCAGCATTTGTAAATAGAGCAGAGCTGGTCTCACTTGGACAAACTGACATTCTCTCAGTAGAGGGAGGATATGCTGCCTACGCAGGGACTCATAGTAGGTACAGAAAAACATTAGGTGCAAGGTATCCTGTTCCGAGAAGTTATCACAGGGGCAGGGTTTTAACAATTCAGATTTTGAATATCCTCTCGGGAATGCCAGCAGCCAAGGAACCATATTTAAACGAAATCTTGTTAAAACAAAACAATGGTATGGTTTATTAACATAAGATAAATATGGTTGCAGTTGCGGGCCTAGGCTCAGAGTGACATACCTTCTCACCGAGGGCTTGCCTAGCTCAGCCTCCTCCGTAAGGCATTTCCGCCTATCCACAAACTGCCGTTTAAAATTTATGATCGCAGTCTTGCCCACAGGCTTTGGGGTCAGAAACAAATCTGGGCACCCTAGACATTTTGTTTCTTCCTTTATATATTTAAGCCAAGGGATATGCTGGGCTCTCTCTAACGCCATACAATCCGAGATTATAAGTTGATTTAGATTCGGAGGGGGTTGAGTCCAGATTCTAAGCCATCGTAGCAGGGGGGAAACTGCGATCTGGTCTGCAATATACCCCATCCCCAGTTCTTCATGCAGGCAGTAAACAGGAGTGGCTACAGGGACCCCAAGGAGTTTGCGCATAAAATTATTCTCTGCCACTTGTATTTCCTTTACATCTTTATAGCCCCAGATATCGCATCCATACATGGCCATAGGAATACATTTTGCAGTATAAACTTTCAAGAGTGCGGGCAGGGGTTTTGACCCTAATCTTTTTGCAAAATCCATAGTGGCCCCCGTTGCTCTTACCAAAATGTTCTTTTTAAGTGTTCGTTGTGCTCCCCATGTACCTTGGTCATCAAAGAGTACCCCTAAGTATGGGAAAGTGGATACTTTGATTAATTCGTCCCCATTACAGTAAAATTTATCCTTGGCTGCCTTTCGCGGACCAATCGTCATTGCATGAGATTTCTTAAAATTTGTTACCAAATCTAGTGAATTCATAAAATCTATAAAACAATTTAAAAGTTGTTGCAGCCCCCTTGCAGTTCTAGGCAATAAAACTGCATCATCGGCATACAACAATGCGGGAATCAATTTGGCACCGGCCCTTGGTGTATCCTTACAGCATGATGTTAAAATGTCCCCCAGTTTGTTGATATATAGGGTGAATAGCAGGGGGGCCAAAATGCACCCCTGCCGGACCCCCTGCCTACTGGCCAAGAATCTGTCAAGCTGCCGTCTTCATTAAACCGTACCGCAGCCGTGGTGTTAGCATGTGCAGTATACAGGAAGGAAATCAATTCAGCCTCTAGCCCTATATCACGAAGGACCAACCACAACTTAGACCTATTGACAAGGTCAAAAGCTGAGGTTAGATCCATAAAGGCCAGATGCAAGACACCTCCCTTAGCGATGGTATACTTCCCGATCACCAAATGGAGATTCAGGCATTGGTCTATTGTCCCCTTTCCCTGTCTGAATCCATATTGGAGATCGGAAATAACATTAAAATGATCAAGCCAGACTGTAAGGCGATCCAGGACTACCTTGCCCATAATTTTAGACACAGAATCTAAGAGCGAAATTGGCCTATAACAAGCGGATCGTCACGGAGGCCCTTTTAAAAATGGGGACAATAACTGCCTTTGCCCATGACGGGGGGAAACCATAAGCGCAGGCAGCATTAAAAACATGTGTTAGGATCCTGGCCCAGACTTTGGGGTCTGCCTTATAAAGGTCTGCCGGTATCCCGTCAGGGCCAGGGGCCTTTCCCCCCGATGTCGATAAAATAGCATTATAAACTTCTTCAATATTAAAATGAAGGGGGGCACTGTTTGATCCGGGAGCTGCGTATCCCACTGTTTCTGCTAGATTGGAGATACTATAAATATTGCTAAAATGCTGGACCCACTTCTCTGCTGGTATTATACAATCCTTACTTAGATTTGGCATATCTGAGAAAAGAGGACTGTTAACTATGGACCAAAATCGTGAGCTGTCCGACAGGACACTAGCTTGGCCAAGCTCCTCCCAGGCGTGCTCTCTTAGTTGTTTTTTTCTCTCGCACACAGCCAGTTTATATGCCTTCCTGCAGCTCCTGGTTAGTATCGGGTCCCTCGGTTTTTGCTTTACAGCCTTCATTAACTCCTTATGGGCAGCTGAACATGTGTCGTCAAACCACCTTTTTAGTTTTAAGGATTTCACCTTGGTTTTGGTCACTAAGTTTGAAGCTGCCATTTTAACAATAATATCAAAGGCATCTAAAGTAGCTCTATCTTGTAGTGCAGGGTCCATACATACTTTGAGCTCTGGGGCACAAGTAGTATACAAATTCTCCAAAAACTATCTGGAGTAATCTTTTCCCACCTCAGCCTTCGTGCTTGATCTTTGGTGGTAATGTTTACATTAGTGATATGGTTCGCAGCCCCCTATTATACCAGATGAGAGGAGGAGAACCAATATTAAAGGGTTATGATCACTAAAACAATTACAAATAACATTAAAAGTCTGTACAGCCGAAGTTATTAGAGCAGATAAAAAGATATGGTCAATTATGCTAACACTACCATTACCTACATAAGTGGGACCAGGGCGGATTTGTCAGATTGTTGTAAGCAGTTCAGGTTAAACACAGAGAGCAGTCCTTCTATAAGCGTTCCTGACAATGTATGCTCAAAGTGGTTTGACCCTTGTAAGCCATCTACCTCCTTCAGTATCAAAGAACAATTAAAACAACATTTCCATGTATTTAAATCCCCCATAATTAGCGTATCATAATACGCTTGGCTGTCTTCTCCATAATTTTTTAGTAATTCTTCCAGGGCCAGGAGATGCTCAGTCTCATGGGTCCTAGAAAAAGAATTATAAAAGTTTACCACTAATAGAGTGGTAAGGTTCTTTCCTGACAGTTCCACTGCTAGCACATAGGATGATGAAGAATCGATCAGTTTAGCCCTATAGCAGAGTTTAAGACTAAACATCAAGAGGAGACCTCCCTTGGCTCTACCCATATTAGACGGGATTGCATGTTTGCAAAAAGAGGTAAAGCCATCAAGATAAAAGCAATCGTTAGATTCCCAAGTCTCTTGAAGGGCAATTATATGATGCTTAGTAAGAAAGTGTACCCACGAAGTATCCCCCCTCTTTGATCTCAGCCCGGCTATATTCCAGGACAATACCTTCATAGAGGCATTGTTAGAGCTACCTGGAATAGTAATAGAGTTGATAGAATTATCCAGCAAACATTGGGGAGTGGGGGCAACTGTTAATGGTTCTATATATGCTACTGGCTGTGAGGTCTTAACCTGTGGCATTCCCACTGCCATTGTCAGTCAATCATTTTCATCAAGTCCTTGCAAATTCGCTAGTGGTAAGAACCGATTTGATGATGATGATGTAGTATTAAAATTGCTTTCTTGAGGGCGTGTGAGTAGCTTAAAAGGCTTCTGCCAGCCAGGCATCTGCCAATCGCTATTTACTGGAGAGTATTTGGGAGGATAGAAAGTTTGTAGTGGGACTATTTTAATTTTAATTTTAGCGTCATATTTATGTTGGCAATCTAATAGTGCTTTAGCTTGCAGGTGGTGCTTAAAATTGACAATTATACAATCCCCCTCCATATTTTTCCTAGTCCCGTGGCCGATCCAACCAACCCTTCTTGCCATGATGATATCTGGAGTAATATTTGAGCTATTTATCACATTATTATTACACCAGTGGATGGTCTTATGTATCAGATCTAATGAGGTTTCCTTTGTACCAGATGAAAGAGGAGGGACCCCCACAAGTACAGCTACTAAAGGCGCTGATTGCGGTGGAAGATCAATTGTACATTTGTTTATCAATGTTACCTGTTTATTATGGGCTAACGTGAGTGTAGATGGAAGATCCTCGTTCACACTTTCCCGGGTTTCCTGACAAACTGCCCGCGGTTCAATACCACCCCCCAATAGCACGCAATCAGTAGTTAGGGAGCTAAGATGAGACACACCCAGGGTGGATCGAGTGCCAGTCACCCTATCTATTTGTATGCTACCGTTCTGGTGTCTACGTTCCGGGCCATTGTCAACTTCAATGACGCCCCTCCTCCCACCGGCTGCAATATCACCCCCTGCAGAGCAGTTATTATGCATAGAGCCAAAGGAATCAAGTTTTAACTTAATGCCTTCTATCTTAGCAATTACAGGTGCTAGTAAGGCTTTAGTCATAGACTCAAGTCTCAGGAAAAGGCTATCCAGCAGCAGATCCGAATTTGGCTTAGCCAAAACCGCTGCCAGAGGTAATGTTGGTTTGGTCCGTGGGGGCTTTCTCAAGGCTTTGCTTCCCGCAATTTGTTTTCTCTTCGTTGGTGGGCCGTCCGAATCATCACCTACAGTTACAGTGGCCACAGGAGTGCCAATAGATGGGTCCTGACCACCCGTTTGGCCTTCCAACAATGTACTCGATGGTGCGGGGGAACCTATTTCTTCTGATAGGACCCTGTTTTCCTCCTGATTCAGACCGCACCCAACGTTGCCCAGTGCAATTTTCTCAGTTTCCAGGCAAAGTCTTTTCTCAGTTAGGGCTATCTCCTTTGTTATGGCATCGGCTGCCCTGGTTAAAAAGGAATCTATCGTCCCAGCTGAGCCTGCAGCAATTGACCCTGAAGCTCCCCCCACAGTCAATTTCCTTTTGGCCATTTCCGCTTGGCCAAGGAGCACTTATAATGATAAAAACAATAACTTGATGTAGCCCACAGTACCGGTGTAAGACCAAGCCCTCCTCGCTCCAAAGTGGGTAACAGCAAGGTGGCAACAGAACGCAAAATAAAATGAAATAATGCGGACAGGTACCTTGTCTTTTTACGGACCTCTACGCCATATCCTAGTGGGACACAGACCAAACCACGAGGATTTAGAGCCCTGGCCCAGCCCAGCCTCTCCTGGCCGTGGACGGGCGCAGACAGACCCACCCTTGGCCCGGGCTTCGCCCGCGCGCGTCCCGCGCTGCGGGAGCCGCACGGTGATTTAATAGCGCCTCCGGGCGCGGAAATCAGCTGGAGCGCCTCCTGGCGCGAAGCAGACTGGGGACTGAAGTCCCTATGGCCCCCGGTGCAAAGTTGCTGAAAGCGGCTTCCCGCGCTGCGGGAGCCGCACGGTGATTTAATAGCGCCTCCGGGCGCGGAAATCAGCTGGAGCGCCTCCTGGCGCGAAGCAGACTGGGGACTGAAGTCCCTATGGCCCCCGGTGCAAAGTTGCTGAAAGCGGCTTCACTGTAAACATCAAGTCACTCACATCTCCTCAACTTGAATTAGGCCTCAATATGTAACATACATGTCTTCAGACCCGTTGAGCAACATGAGGCCATGGCTCTCATCAGTCAATCCACCTATACAGAAATGCAATGTGATGCAGTGCACTGCATTAAAGGGACAAGCCAGGCATGCCACATATCCACATCCAAAATGATCATTCTTGTCCTCATGCACTTGAGCAGGGCAGTGCTGCACAGCTAGCAGTCTTGCAGTATTCTGCAGCAGCACAATGTGTTTCAGAAGGCACTCAGTGAGTGTTGGAACACCAACCACCGAATATGTTCATAGCTGAGACAATCAATTCAGTGTAGTGTGTCTCACCAATGTGGGAGCAGGCACACTGGCAGCACTTTGCAGGAGCTAATGTAATAGCACATACCTTCATAGATCATGAGTGGCATTCGTCATGGACAAAGGCCAAGTATGATGTGTACAAGATGCCTTTTCTTGTTACAGAATGTATACATGCATGACTGGGGTGCCTCTAAACATCACACATGTGACTCAATTCCTAGCCAAATTGTCATATATACCACTTCGGGCCACAGTTCGTAGTATACACAACTCACAGGCCTTCCACAGTCATGTGATGAGAGTCCATGTCCTGTAACACAACAATATGAGCAAATGACTTTGCATTGTGAGTAATTAACCAGAGAAGTATGAAAATGGAGATTTGTTTTGCAAACATCACAACACCTAAAGAATACAGAGATGTCAAGAGTGTGATATGTCCATGTGAAAATTCTATCAAAACCGTATGGTTACACAAACACATTCACTGAACATAGTGTGATGGAGGAATTTGGATAAAAACTTACCTCAGCATGGCTACAGTAGTTTACCCCTGCTCTGAGTGTACAAGTGCATTGTTTAGTGCTTGCTTATCTCATATCATCCCAATGGGGAAATGGCATTTGAGTGTGTGAATTTACATAGGCTTGTGTCAGGGAATGTTGTCTTGGACCAGAAGGCCCACACAAAGAATAGTCCTCAGAGTAGATGTGCTACAGCTGCCTATGACTGGAGTGAGACAAAACTAATGTACGATTGGCAGAATTATGTTTATTGAACATGAGTACTGTACATGACCATGTGTCCCTGGTTCACTGCAGTGAGGCCTAATGGCTCACTCACCTGTTCCAAAGGTCAGTTGCTGTGTGTCACACTCACCTCTTCCCAGCATCATGTCAACCAAAACAAGTGTGCATGTTAACACCATGTGCAGAGCACATGCCTGTGCAAGCCCCACACATATTGGTTCAGAAATATATCCCTGAGTGCAGACGTGTCTTTACCACCACATCACATGGGGGAACCTGCCTAGCTTTGTATGCAAATAAATGTCTGCCTGACTATCACATTTGCCATATTGGAAATACAACATATGCTTTTGAAATATCCAGTAAATAAGCAAGTTGGGTAGCATATGCACTGTGGTATGGGTGATCACGCCTGTCTCTGGGCTTCACTAAGTCTGTCTTGCATCTGTAACACATCTCATGGCAGGATTCATGACAGATTAAATGAATTAATATATTGGGCAGAATAGGTAATACAACAGCGTGGCACATAGGCCCCAGGAGCATTCTTCACATGAACATATGACTGTGGGGGAATTCAGGTGTGTATCCTGGTAACCACTCTGACAACTTAAGTGGGATCAGATTGCTCCTGATTCCAGCCTTGCTGTGCTACTATGTTGTCTCCTGTTCCCCAGGCTGGGTGAAGAGTAATGCTCATGCACACCTTGAACCATGACTCACTAGCTGGGCCAACGGTCATGAAGTGACAGGGACATGAACCAGTTACACTCAGCCAGATTCAACACCTGGACACCACCCTCTGTCACACAGACCTGTCAAGTGGTGCCAACCCAGTCCACAGCGGTGCCAAGTACCATGCAATACTGGATGTAGTAACTAATATATTACATAACTGCAGTATCACCGCAGCTACCTAAGTCTCACCAAGCCTTGTTAAAGCAACAAAAGGAAGATGATTTAGTAAATATCTCAATACATTACATTAATATCGTTGTTACCAACACAATAAATTGTCAATCAATATGTAACAGTTAAGAAGGTATAATGTCACACATAAGCACTATGACCAATAAAATGTCACACATAACAAAACTTTAGAATTGTCTGCTATAACTCTAGGTCCAATGGAAGTGTGTCCAGGCTGTGTTTTCCTGATTTTCACAGTCCCTACAATAGATCCCACACATTAGGCATTAGCATGGGTCAGAAACCAAGCAACGTCCCTGTTGCGCGGCACATTGCATTAGTTGCACTGGTAGTAAGGCACGCATCAAGGTCAGTGCATGTATAAAACTGCATGAGTGCCAATGCGCTCTGCTGTCTAATTTCAGTACAGATGCATCAGAAAAAACAATGCAATTGGCGAAAACAGGCGGGACACACCCAGGAATCGATGCAATGGGTGTGGCAGGCTGCATGCTAGGAAGTGTTAAGTTACTTACACTTTCTCTGACTCTTTGCTAGTCTGTGCTGGGTGCTGGAGATGTTTATAGAGTGGCTGTGACATTGTTGGTTGTTTGGTCTTATCAGTGTGTGCTCTGTCTCTATATTGTGTCTTTGTCTAACCTTTTTGTCCTTTTGTAAAGTTTTGTCTAGTTATTGTCACTGTATTGTTGGGTGTTAATCATTTTTGGGGTATTTTCTTGTAGAGGTAGTTATAGTTGGAAAGGGGGTTAAGTATTTTTCTATAGTGTCTGTGGGAGGGATAGGGACATGTTGGCGAGGGGCAAAAACTTCTGCGAGCTGGAGTTGGGAGGACTGATCTGGCTCATTGTCCACTACCTGCCCGGGATGGTGGCAGCTGGGCTAGGGTGAGCCAGGGCTACCCTGCAAAAGATAAAAAAATATCAGTGGGAGCGTGTGAGCTGGCATCACCAGAACACCTTTCAGGTCGATTAGACCTGCGTCCAGATAAAGCATAGGTGGGCTGATGTGGTGGCACAGGAAGCCAATATAATTGCCCTCCTTGGCGTGGAAATTGATGGACCCGTAGGTATGTATGTTTGTTCCTTCTGATTTTTGTGATGTAGCTATATCAGTTATGCCAAATATAAACATGGTCTGTACATAATTTTTCTAGTTCTTTTTACTTATTGCGACGTGCAAGATGTATGTCACATTGTAATGATATCAGAAACTGAAGGAAAGTAAGGGAACTTTGTGTACCTAAGAGTGCCTACATTAAGCAAACGTTAAGCAAGCACAGTGCAAATTTCTCCAGTGCCATAACCTGGCACAAGGGCCTGTCAATGGTTACTGGGTGTCAGTTCTAAATGTAAATGCATGGAATCATGAGCTTTTCCTTATGTGACATACATGAATGTGAAGGGAATGCTTCAAAATAGCCAGCGCACCTACTGTTGAAGGTGAAGTAGCTGATCTGTATCCAAAGTCCATATATGTACAATCTTCTATGTGTGCAGCATTGTGCTACACATGTACACAGATTAATATGCCTCATAAATATCAATATGTGAAGAACTGTGGGTTTTTTCAGGGCAACACCAAAACATTATACCTGCTGAAAAGGCATGCATCTTTGCACAAAGTTGGAAGGTACAAATAATTCACCTAGTCAGCACTCTGTCCACCAGTGCCAGTAAACCCATATATGTCTTCAACAATGTTACATACTGTGTATACCTATCCTATTCTAGCATTACACCACTTAGTCATTCCGAGGGTCAATGTTGTCACCCATGTCTCATGGTACACTGGAGTCTGACATGATGCTAGTCAGCATAACTGAATACATCACATGCCTGATGCATGCTTCAGGCATGTGATGATGGATACATCTGGACTACATCATCCAGGCAGCTCAGGCCTGCACGGGAACTAGCTGCATCCAATAATCTGGCCATATTCAGATATGTGTGTCTAAGCTGTTGAGTAAATCTGAAATACTAGGATGGCATAGTTTGTACGATTGAAATGTACGCACACGTTAAAGCACTGTTTACAATGCAAAGTTTCAAATCATGTATTGCAGGTGGACATCAACCATTCACCTGGGGAGAGGTGGAGTATTTCCAGGAGCCCAATGCTACCGGTAAGTGTGACAAGTACATGTATGTATCATTCTTAAGTCTGTGTGAGATCAAAGTGAAATGTAACATTGTGATGTGTTGTTGGAGGTAATGACCCCCTACTATCATTTTGCTGTCAGTGTGTAAAACACAACAGAACATGCCCATATATTAATTTGGAATGAACAAGGAAAAATTCCATTATGAATGTAGGGTGTGTGTAAGCAGACCCACAGGAAAGTGAGCATCTTAACAATTGTGTTAATGTTTGCACATCTACAGTTGTGCGACTTTGGGCATAGTAACCATCACCTGGTGCAGAATCTGCACGTGTTCAACAGAAACACATTAGCAAATGGCACTTAGCTATACTACACGTTTCAACGTATGTAGTAGCACAATGAATTGTGCGTTGCTAAGCATGTCTGGGCGGGGTTTTGTTGCACATGTCCAAAATTGTGTATGACACAGGTGCAGATGATGTGCAATGTTATAACCCAAACACTGTTAGCAAGGATTTACAGGTAGTTATGATGGTATCAGAGTCACACAGTGTGTGATTATGCCACATATGTTCCATCAACATACAGCATGCTCAGACATGCTGCATACCTTTGAGCTCCCCAGCTAAAAGATATCTGTTTGACTGACCATTAAGGGTGGCCAAACATACCTGCTGTGTTACACCTAATTTGTTGGTAAACAACCTACCTGTCCCTGTAGCAGTAAGCCAGAAAAAATGAAGATTTATGAAAAGCTGTATGTCAGTGTCAGCAGGGTAGCCATCACAATATAGCCTATTTTGCATGTGATATTTGCAGTATTTGATTTTGAGATTGACAACATTCTTCAAATGACAGACCACAAAAACATGGGTCAGGAAACATAGTGGCATCTTGTTTAAGTACTTCATATTCTGTGAACTGAAGAAGATTACTGTGAGGCTGGATGATATGTGGCGGGACCAGGCCAGCCTCCATACATGTGTGGACAAAATGGAGGAGGCTCTGGTACAGATATTGCAACCTCTCTGTACTTGCTTGTGGACTATGTTGTTTTTTGGGGATATAATGTTTTGGGGATATCATTTTATTGTCACACCATGAGGTTAAATTGGTAAATGATACATTCCGCATAATGCCATGCAGTGGATGTACATGATGTTCAGGCATGCAATGGAAACAAGCTCTTATAGATTCTAGACCTATATTAGATTCAAACCCTACCATAGCTATAGGAACCTTTTTTCAATGGATTGAATCTACCCTTGACCAGGTCACCCCCCTAAAAAACTTCACAAGGCAAACGAAAGAGAAAATTTCACCTCAGTATACACCCAATCTCCATAAACTGAAACAAATCTGTAAAAGGGGCGAAAACACTTGGAGGAAAGATTATGGGGAGATAAGTAAAAAGAAATATAGAGATTCTATTAAACTCTACCAAGCTGAAATTAAAAAAGCACAAGCACTTTAATTTGAAGGAAAAATTAATCAAGCCGCAAATTCCCCACGTGAAATTTTCCGGATTGCAAAAGCCTTTTTGAGCCATGTTCCTCAAGCCCTACTTTGCAACCTTCACCCTTAAAGTGCAATGATCTATCTAGGTTTTTTCATAAGAAGATTCAAGATATTTATGACATATTTCACCATCCTTCCTCTACTAGTATTTCTATTTTCTATGATGATCTTGCGCCATTTATTCATAGTAGGCTCGAGGAATTTCACTTTTTGACCCCAGATTACCTCGCAGAGATCCTATATCAAGTCAAATCAGAATCCCTTATCGATCCAGCTCCCCCACGAATGCTAGCGAGAGTTGTAGATTTGATACTCCCTTCTCTGCTTGAATTAATACATCTTTCCTTTACTGCTGGATGTATTCCACTGGCATGTAAGCACGCCATAGTCAAAGTACTACTAAAAAAGCCTAACCTGGACCCCTTGATGTTGGGCAACTATTGTCCTATTTCTCTTCTTCCAGTGATTGGCAAGGTACTGGAAAAAGATGCTAGCCAGACCTTGTCAGAATTCCTGGAAAGTCATGAAGTATTGCACTCCACTCAGACTAGATTTCGACCCCTTCATGGTACAGAGACAGCCTTACTGGCAGTGGTCGAAGAATCTAAGAGTTTGTTTGATCTAGAAGGCACAGTCGCCATTATCCTACTTGATTTAAGCTCAGCATTTGATACAGTAAACCATAACATCCTTGTAAAGAGACTTATGAAGGTTGTAATTACTGGAAGAGCTCTTTTCTGGCTACAGTCTTTTCTTGAAAATAAGACATTTCAGGTTTATGAAGAAGGTTACACATCCGACATCTTCCCTTTAAAATGTGGAGTACCTCAGGGCTCATCCTTGAGCTCAACTTTGTTTAATGTATACACAAGGCCACTTGAAGACATTGTCTGATCCTTTGGGATCTCAATAATTACTTATGCTGATGATACACAACTAGTTTTCTCCTTGACTCAAAATCAATACTCACCTTCTCTCGCTTTCAGCCCATGTCTTGAAACGGTAGCTAAGTGGATGGAACACTCCTGTCTCAAGCTTAACAGGGACAAAACTGAGCTTATGTTCCTTGCCAACAATCCAATTTCGGATCAGAGACTGGACTGGCCGAGTTGCTTGGGTGCTCCTCCTCCCTCTAAAACCATCATTAAAAGCCTTGGTATGTGGCTAGATAATTCCCTTAAATTTGACCATCAGTCAGTGAAGCTTGCAGCCATTTGCAACGGCTTGCTTAAAATGCTTCGTAAGATTCTTCCCCTTCTTCCTTTTTCTGTAAAAAGACTGATAGCCCAGGCTCTCATTCTCCCTCACCTGGATTATGGTAATTCTCCTTACCTAGGAGCTCGAAAGGCCACAACAAGGAAACTTCAGGTAGTACAGAACTGTGCTGCGTGATTGCTTTTTAATATACCCAGGAAGCAATCTGCCCAACAAATGCTGATCCCTCTCCACTGGCTCCCTGTGGCTGAGAGGATTACGTTCAAATCCCTGTGTATTGCCCATAAAGCATTGTGGGGCCAAGGAACCCAGATTTCCTGTTCTTTGCTCTCATTCTATCTCCCCCAAAGAACCCTGTGCTCCTCCAATGTGTACCTAGTCAAAGTACCCTCAGCTAGAAGAGAAAGATCTGGAGGCCGCTCTTTCTCATATAATGTGGCCAGGTTATGGAACACCCTTCACCTACCGATGCACTCCGCAAACCAGCTACTTCCTTTTCGGAAAATGCTTAAAACCTGGCTTTTCCAGAATGTTTTTCATTAATAGAGACTCTAAATAACCTTCTTGGTGTTTCTGTGCAGCACTATCAGTGCTGGGATGTCTACGGGTAGCTATGCGCTCTTTAAGTGTTTCATAATAATAATTTAATAATGCACAACAAGAGTAGGTGATAGTGACTTTAGCGCTATTTCCTTGAGATGCTAAAAAAGTAGGTTTTTTATATAAACACCCACCATGGTCTAGTTAGTCCTATCTGCAACAGACATAGACCACGCTGGTTCATAGGAGTGCATTTATTTATAGGTGTATGCATAGGCATGTACATATATGTAGTTCTTAGGGCACCAACACCAACATTTTTGTAGATCAAAGGATGTCCAGACAGAGTCCGTACGGAATACATGTCATGTGATATGTAGAGATGGGGAGAATTTCAGTGAGGAGAAGGTCCAAATTGCCATTAGGGAAGGTACACCTTACCAACAGTCAACAAATGGATTAGATAAACAGGTGAGCATACAAAAAGGGGACAGTATGAGGTGACAAAGGAGGTGGAGTGATGATAAATCCAGGTCCACTGAGAAACTGGCCAAGAAGCACAGACAAATGTTACTGGGCAGTTCGCTGCCGGAAATTGGTAAAGTCCACTTCTTCCTCCTCTGATGGGTGCTGTGCCTTCCCTGAGGATGGTGGTGTCTGTGTGGGAGGCATCTGAGGCACACAGACATCAGGGGCAGAAGATGTGGCTCCCCTGTCCCTGGCAACATTTGTCTGTGTCAACAAGGAAGGCAGCACAGCGCTGACAAGTACCTGATGACTTGTCAACAAGGGAACAACATCGCTGTGGAAGGCACCCAAAGTTGTTATATAGGAGTCCTGGTTGCACTCTATAGTTTGCAAGATGGTGCAGATGGTTACCAGCTGGCTGGCAACGTCACTGGTGTCACATTGGCAGGGCTGTTGTTGCCTCATGACACCAGCAATGTCAGCCAGCGACTGTTACATTCTACGGAGCAAAGGTAGATGCCTTTGATTGCCTCAGAGGTGTCCTTACTGGGACTGAGGCACCTACGGACTCTTTCAAGGGCATGCACCATCGTCCCCCTCTGCGCAGGCACCGCATATACTAGCTGCCACTGGATTCCTATCACTCGCCATTGGAAGGCTACTTGGAGGTTCTCGTAGTCCACATCTGGGCTTGGGCTGGTAGATGGGGCATGTCCTGTGGTAGGTGGTTCCTCTGGAAACCCAGCAACGCTGTCATCCCTTGCCATGACCGGAGAAGGTATTCCAGTAGAGTCCAGGAGTTGCTGGAAGGTGTCATCGTCCTTGGAGGGCAGGTTGTCATCGCCAACAGGTTGGTCATCCAGGACAGGATGCTGGTCAGGAGGTGTTGTTTCTCCCTCTGTAATGAAATTCGAATATATTAATGGTGATCTATGATAGATGTTGACATGAGTAACTTGGCTGACATACAGACTTTATGCTCATTCACTTTCCATTAAACACTGATGTGTAGAACATATGGTACTCAAAGGAAATGAGGCCAAGTTGCAGTGTAGTTGTCTTTCAGATGTCAATATATTTACATTGTTCACATGAACACTGTGTGACAAGGGTGCCTTTTTGTGTCATACCACACATTGCAACGTAGTTACACAGCTTGCTGGCCTGCTCTGCCTTGGGGGGTTAGTAGTGGTAAAGGCCACATCTACCTTGTTGATTAGCTTTATTTTTCATGATGACTTCACTAATTTGAGATTTACTTCTTGACAACACTACTGTGCACATTGCACCAAGTCACCAGGATGCCTGCATTACCTCTAGCCACTACTCAGCCTACAGCTCCTGGGAAAGTGATGTAGGTTTGGTCATGTATTTGATTTGATCCTGCGCTGTGCCTTTCACACAGTACACCACACTAGGCTGTGCTGTTATGCTGTCTCGCATGCACTTTGTACATTAATGAGGCCAATGCTCATATTTGACACTTATCCACACAGCTCCATGTAGCTGGCACCCTTGATACACTGCAGGAATGTGTAAGGGCATGTACTTACCATGTTTTACTTATTTGTGTGTAATCATGTGGTTTCATTATACACACATGCATCTCCATAGTTCAAAACAGTAGGCACTGTGTACCATCTCTGAGGGGGACAGACCCAGTCATACTTGGAAAATTGCAACCACTGACGCTCAGCTCATTTTGGCCTTTCCAGAGTTGGTTATTTGCAGAGTATCACACATCTCTTAACTCAGGCAAACTCACTTGTACCTGTACATGACTCCTCTGGCAATCCTCATTTAGACCCAGGGACTCTACTTACTGTCACACACTGATAGCACCCAGATCATACATCGACTCTCATGTGACACCAACACCACTAATATAACTAACCTTATGCAATTGGTCAACATGCCTACCTGTATGTGAGAGCTATGGCTCAAGCTGTACCCAACATGCTAGTAGTAATGATATTCTGTGACATGTACCTACTTTGTTTGGCTACACAACTAGGCCGATACACCTCACCCTCCAATCATCCCCAAAACATGCCCATTATCCTGGACACCTAGCTCATCCTGTCACTTTACTATTACCTGTTTCACATCCTCCTGCTTTAACATATGTGGCATAGTCAGACATTTGCTTTTACAGCTCCCTCCTGACACCTGCTACATCTTCACCCTGGTCCACATTACATGTAGCATCCCTTCATAGCTGTGACACAAGTGTGACACTAAAAGACACAGCAGTGTGTGACTATCACTCAGGCTAACTTGCAGTACACACATCACAACTCACCTCCTTACTATGCAATGGCTCCCTATTCAGAAACAGTCCCAGTTCAATGTGCTCTACCATACCTACATTGCACTACACTACCAGGAGCACACCAGGCTCATACCCCATGTATTCTCCCAACAAACGCTCATGATCCTCTGATGTGCCTCACTTGCATTCACCCCCATGCCTAGTATATATTTGTACATGATAGGAGGTAGGGTGGTCTCTAACATGGTGGGAAACACCTGTTTGCCCTCACCCCGCACATCGGGACAGCTGCAAGCAAAGTAGTTTCATACTAGTGACTATACACGTGGCTCTTTGCATGATCCTAATTGGTGATACTTCACATACTCCACATCTGAAACCCCTCTCAGATGAGGAGTTAATCCTCTGGCAACCCCATTCCATTTCATTGCTTTGCAATCTAGATTTGGCTGCATGGGCCCAAGTTAGACACACTAGGCTCATGGTGCAAGGAGGCCTATATTGTCACAGTCAGGTTAGGCCGGGTTCAAGTGTCCATGCATGATGTACTGCTCCAGTCCAGGTGTTTTGCTTTGTATTGTAGTGGAATGTATGAGTGACCAGCACTACAAGTCCCAGTATACAAAGGTGAACCTGGATTTGTGCTGCAGATCACACATGGACTGGACAAACTTGACGTAGCTAGACTGGGCTGTACAACATGTAACTGGGCAGTTTGACTTACATTTATGTGATGTAAGAATTAACATGCAAGAGATTCCTGCCATTTCCCTTGCACACAGCACAGTGCAGCGCAGGAACGTAGGTTGCTGCGCTGCACAGCATGTAATTTTTCATCATATTGTCCCTTGTTGCCATATACCCTGTAGGTCTTTCTGGTCCTCAAAGCCAACACTGTCCTGTCCTTCCACTCCTGCCGCCAACTCTGCTGGGATGACTGATGCCACCTCCTGGGTCTCAGTCCTCCTCTTCCAGTCAGCATGGCTACCCTCAGGTTCTTGGCCAGTTTCTCCATGGTCCTGCGCTTATTGTCATGCCAGTGCTTCTTGCACTCTGGCACTGTCCTTTTAGTTTTCCCTACACTGTTTATCTTCTCCACTATGGTCTGCTAAATAGCTTCTTTCTTCCCTAATGGCAAATTTTAGGTGACAAAGAGAAAATGTTTATTCTTTGTCACCATGGTGCAAGGGTGCCTGCGTCAGGGGATGATTGTTTTTGTGCAGGAAGGGACACCTTCCTGCACAAAAACAATCACAAGAGGTGATTTCTTCTTCCTATGTGTGCTGCAGAATGCAGCACACATAGAAAGAGGAAAAGAACCAAGGAAAAATGAAAACCTTTCTCCTCGTTGCGTCTCCCTATGCCTCCCCTGGGGAGGCGTAGCATTCTGACACATTTTCAGGTTTACAATTTCTCGTAAATCTGAAAATGCATCAGAAGCCGTGGGTGTTGCGTGGGAACACCCACAGCAACACACCCATGGCACGCCCCTTTCACGCAACGGGGCCATATTTACACAGGGTGGCTTTATGTGTCCTTGTAAATATAGGGCAGCAGGTTGGGCTGCCGGTGCGTACAAAAAGTGACGCCCCGGCGGCACCAGGGGCTTGTAAATAAGCCCCTGAGTTTTAGAGCGGGCCAGAAAGGAATGGAAAGTCATGGGAAGGGAGGGTGTGTAAAGGTAGCAAATTGCAAGGGGGGAGTAGAACCAGAATGCATATGGGCATTTTTCCTAAATTACGAATTGATTTACTGCATAGAACTTTGCTTCACTCCGAGTTGGTAGAATTTTCTAAACCTGATTTCTCCAGGTTTGGTAGAATCAGACCTGGTTTTTCTGGCTGGTAATTCCAGTCTGAAAAATTGCATGAGACTTTAGTTGTAAAAGACGTCAAGCCTCAATCCACAATTCTGCCATAAATTACCTTCCTCTCTTACTCCATTTACCCCATGCCTCAGGTAGGTGGTATGTGTAAGCATTAAACTCCACAGAATTGGAAATTCTGTGTAGTTTTACACCCAGAAAAATGGTTCCACACGGTAATTCCCCATCCTAAGGGGTTTAGCTCATAAGTGGATGGTACTGTGGTGGGTTAGCTACACTGTAAAGGTAAATTCATATGGAAATTTACCACTCCCTCAGTATTCTCCAACTCGTAATCAGAACTTTAGCCATCTCTTGGGTCGGAGGTACAGAGAACAACAAACAGTTCACCTGTGTGATTCTAAGGGGCTATTTCCTTTGCTGGATAATCAGGTGGTAGGAAATAATTATGTGTATTAGCACTGCGTGGGTTTCTGGGGGTAGGATTATGGTGGATATACAGTGCTTAGTTTGTTCTGGTGGCTACAGGTGGTACTCAATGTGGACCAGGACTTATTTTTCATTGTCAGACTTCGGCCCAGAGCAAGAGAGACAAAGGCAGAAAAGGGAGAAAAGGGAGAGCGGAAGAGTAAGAGAAAGATAGGCAAACAGTCATAAAGGGAGAAAGCAGGGGTGAAAAGTAACCTGCAGGAGTGAGATAAAGAGACAGTAAGGGAAGGGTGGAGGAAGAAAGAGGAATGAGATGGGATCAAGGCTAGGCAGCCTTTGTACATAGCAACCTCAGCATTCAGCAGTGCCGACAGGGAGCTCCTAATAAAAACTTTGGGGCAGATTTACAAGAAGGTGCCGCAGCGTGGCATTGCAAGCCCTTTGGCTGCGCCACACTGGGACACTTTCAGAGCACAGGAATGCAACATATTTACAATGATATGTGCCATTCCTGTGCTCTCCCCTGCACTGGCGCACAAACAGCTGCCATGTGCCGGTGCAGGCACCCTTGCACCATGGTGCAAGGATGCCTGCGTCATGGGGAGATTTTTTTTGTGCAGGAAGGGGCACCTTCCTGCACGAAAACAATCACTACAGGCATTATCCTCTTTCAATGCGAGCTGTAGAATGCAGCACGCATTGAAAGAGGAAAAAAACGAGGAGAAATGAAAACATTTCTCCTCGTTGTGCCTCGCTACGCTACGCCTAGGGTGGCGTAGCATACTGACGCATTTCCAGGTTTATGAGTCCTCGTAAATCTGGAAATGTGTCTGGTTCCATGGGTGTTGCGTGGGAACACCCACAGCAACACCCATGGAACGCCCCTTTCACGCAAAGTGCTTTGTGTAAAGAGGTCGTATTTACAAGGACAGGAAAAGCCATGCAGGGTAGCTTTTCCTGTCCTTGTAAATATGGGGCAGAGAAATGCGCTGCCACTGCGTCACAAAAAGTGACGTACTGGCAGCGCAAGGGGCTTGTAAATCTGCCCCTTTTTTTTTACAAACTTAGCATTGTGCATATGTAGAGATTGGCACTTAAGCTACCACACAAATCACTCAGGAGTAATACAAAATTGGATATCACCCAAGTGTGGGGTGGGGGGTTAAGGAGAAATATTTTCAGCACTGACCAAATTCTGGTGCACCTATGTCCCTCAGGTGTAAAATAGCAGAACTGAAGTTAATAGATACACAGGCACCAACGTCAAGAATAGTGTTAATGATTTATTTTATTGTGAGCAATCAAAGCAACCATACCAGATTTCATGAGCTGATCTTGTGTACTTTTATATCCAATCCTTAATGTTTGAGACAAGCATATCCTACTGGCAGAATCAAGCAGGTACCAGGATCATCCTGCCTCTATGAATTTCAATTTTCTTACAAACGTGGGGCTGGTATGCATTGATACCAACCTGCTGTGCTGGTTCCCCCTCTTTCTTCACGCTCCCAAACTAGACGGAGTTCTGCTACAAGACCCATGCTATCACTATTTTTTTTTCTCTTTGACCATCACTTTAGAGGAAAGGGTTTACTGTAACATAAACACAATCCAAAACCCATGATTTCTGACATCTTGTATTAACTCATGTTCTAAAAATTAAGAATGATTTTAAAAAGAAATTAATGAGAACGAACACATATTTTTATGTAAATCATTGTTTTGACAATAGAAGGTCTGGAGCAATCCAGGATAAATTCAGGAACACTCACTAATTGCCCTCTGTAGAAAACACTGGTCATTGAACATTAAATTAGACAAAAATGTGTATGCTAAGCAATGCAAAAGACAACGTGGTGTGTTCCCATAACCCCTTCAACAAGGGCTAAGGCACACACTCAATTCCAAGGCTACCGCTAGACAATTTCTGCTCAAACAAATCTCCACCAGGCAAATCATACAGGTAAAACATAAGCAGGAGAAAAACAAAAAGTATCTGAACTTTGCATAATCCTAAAACTTGGAAATGCACTACAGAATGCCTATTTTTAACACCTGAGGATTTTTTATTAAGATTACACCATTTCTTTTTCACATGATACTTTCAAATGCTTTTTCCAATCGAGATTAGATTTTGCCAATTCGACCTATTGGGCTCTGCCCAAAATAGAATGGAACAAGCACCATCATATTCAAAACGAAGCATCCATGGACATCATTAGTCTCAAGAAGATTGACCGCTTTCTCATACATTGTGCCTGCTACACTGGCATTCAGTTTGGCTCAGAATGCTATTAAATGAAGCCTCATCAACCATTAGATTATCAAAGACAAAGGACCACTTTTCCTGCTGATGAAATTCTCTAAATATAACACAAATAGAAATGTATGCTGTGCTTTCCAGGGTATTCTCACTATCTCCAAATTCAAATTCCTAAAATGTAGAGGGACAGCCCTTGGTGTACGAAGTGGTCCTTTCTGGGACATGTTGCATTGAGGAGGGTCCCATGGGTAGTACATGGGAGAGCCCATGCTACTACCCACGGTTTTTGATGCAAAGCCCAATTTACAAACAATGGCAGACAGGCCTTTGCACAAAAAAACAACACCTTGTCGAAATAGATATTAGGTTGGAGGAATCTTTCAATGTCCCCTAAATCTTTAAATATTGCGTGTGTGCTGCACTGTACAGCAAAGTAACCTACCAGTAAAAAAACCTGTGCTAGCCATTTTGCACACACCTTTGTGATATGGTGCAAAACTGTTTGCATGGCTCTAGGTGGCACTGGGGAAGGGTGCAGCACTGCCACATCTTAGAAGATATTGTTCTGGAATGCTCTCTCTCTCCATCAACACAACACAGCACAGCAACTTTGGTTGCTGCACTGAATTGCACTAGAAATTAGTTATTATGCCCCATCGTTTTTAGAAGACCTACCTAGGTGTCTGACATAACGTTACTACTGGCTTTAGGTGTGAGCAGCGTTAATGGCCAATTCCTCCCTATTTCTATAGTGCAAATGATCTTTTTCATAAGAATGATGTGCTGTAGAAGCAGCCATGCATACAGACTTTAGTAAAATTGACAAAATAGACAAAATCCACCTGCATATCAAAATTTGCACAAGAAAATGACTCACCATGTGTCTTGTAAAAGAGTCCTCCACAGGGCCGTTTCTACCACTAGGCAGGACTAGGCGGCCGCCTAGGGCGGCAAAAGGGGGAGGGCGGCCGGCGGCCGTGGCAAAAAACATGAGTTCTGCTGCTTGATGGCCGGGAATCCGAATCCCCTTGAACGGCCTTCCGTCGACCTAGGCTCGAAACGAAAGCGCGCATTGATTGAGTAGCGGTAGCGTAGCGCCTTCAATTCGACCGTCGACGTGACGTCACGTTCGGCGCCACGGGCGGGGGCCATGCGCGCGCGTCCGGCAATAGGCAGAGAGTTCCCGCTGCGGCCTGCAGGCCCATCAGGTACCGGGGGAGGCCGGGGTGGGATCCGGGTCGGCTGCGGCAGGTAGATATAAATAAAAATATAGGGGGCTAAAGGCCTGGTCAGTTAATTATAACCTGGCTAAGTAAGCAGTAAGTTGAGCGGTCGTGTCTGGAGCCAAGGGGGGTTTGAAGTACGTGCAGGCAGGGCCGGCTCATTCCAGGTCAACTAAAACATACTCGATCTGAATTTTCCTAACAGAAACCATTATAAACCACCACATGAAACTCACTCTTTACAAGGAATTCCGAGGAAGGTCACGTCTCTCGCTGACTTCCCATGCCTCGTTGGCAAGCGGTCTCAAGGGGACGGCAGTCTCCTTCCGCGGATAGGCATTTCAATCACTGGTAGTATGTTCAACTCAGAGGGGGAAAATCCTATTAAAGAACGTCACACTGCTTAAAAGGACTACTACTGCTCAACACATCTCACTCAATGGAAGGTCTTCTTCTTTAATAGAAGCCTATTTTAATAATGTGTGGTCCATCTCACTCACTTGAAGGTTGTCTCTTTCAAAGGAAGGCCATCTAAATCACTAGAAGGCCATCTCTGGCATCTCACTCACCAAAAGGCTTTCTCACTCACTTGAAGACCATCTCTTTCAATGGGATCACATGTGAACTAGTTGCAAGGAAAGCGGGAGTTACGTGGGATTTGTTGTCCGTCGTGGTGTTCTCTGAGCAGTGTTGGCAACAGTGAGGCCTAAAATTGCAACGAGACGCCCTGCCATTCATTGAAGCTCTTAGCTAGCCTGCAGTTTACGAGGCAGAGGTCACACTAATCAAATGCACCTGACCTAGAGCGAGCAAGCGCACCTGACTTACAGCGAGCAAAAGTGTTGCTGGAATGAATTATTGAGCTGCATCCTATAGAGGAATTGATGGTTGAATGTTCTATACCTGCTGTGTTTTGTGTTGTACTGATATTTCATTTTCATGCGAGTAGTGTGTTATTTCGTGTTTCTATTATTATATAGCAAGGTTTTTCCCCGGAGATTTATATAGCGCGATATCAGAGCGTTTTACATGAGCACCAGTTACGTTATACAAGGACACTTCCATTTTTCGCTGGGCAGTGGGCACGGGGGCATTATGTGATTTGCCCAGGATCACAGGATGTTGAGCGTCATTGCCGAGACTGGAACCCGGCTCCCCAGATTTGAGATCGACCGCCCTAGCCCGTTAGGCCACATCCTCTCCCAATATTAGGTCATGTTTTTGTCTTCTGTGCTCCGTTCGGCTGGATTTCCTGCTAGGATGAGCCGGAAAGCAGAAAAGCAAAAGTGAAGTTGAGCCGTGATGACAGGGGGAGAGAGTGATGGTAGTAAAAGGGAGGGGGCGGCATTTTTCAATTCTCGCCCAGGGTGGCAAAACACCTAGAAACGGCCCTGGTCCTCCAGGAAAATTTTCAATTTAACCATTTTAGGGGTGTTTCATCAACTTGTTATATGGTTCGTGAAGAAATGACCATTCTAAGATCACGTAAACCATTGATAAACGATGTACCATTTGCAAAGTTTTCTTTCATTACATTTTTTTACATGTTTCGTGGAGCATGGATTAAAATTTTTGCAATCCAGATCAATTTTGCTTTCGCAAAACAATAACAAAAGCCCCAGAGCAGAACTGTACATAGTGTACAATTCCACCCTGGTGAAATGTATCACTGGTCAAGGCTACAATGCAGTCCTTTCCCAAAGTGATTTTACCACCTATTTAAATCTTGTCCAGTGTTCCAGCACTAAGGAAATGTGGGTGTGGGAACAGCGGCTCACTTAGAATTGTGTTAATCGTAATTCCACACAAGAAATCTATTCTGTATATCTCAGAATAGAAGCCTTAATTTGTGGCAAAATCACGTTGTTCTCTGTTTGCTTGCATAGGTGGCTAAAATAGTTGAAATGTAGATTGCTATATATATTTAGGGATTCTTCATGGACAAGGTTTTCTTTATTTCTACAAATGAAAAGATTTATAAGTAAAAAGATGTACTGTATATGTTTAGCAATAGTTCCACAACTAATTTTCTCACTTTTAACCTGTTGCAAAAAGTTTTTCCTCATTAGGAATGGGCAAAATGCATGTGCTTCTGTCCATATTACAGAAGTAGAAAATAAGTGAACATTTTTCTGCCTTCATCAAAGCACGAATGAAAGGCTTCTGTAATATGGCCCTGGAGGCTTTGCGTGACAGACCAGGGAGTCTGAGAGGCTAACAGTTCTGAAACGTTACCTTCTAAGCCCCGTGCAAAGAGTTCCGTTCGTATTGGAGGATGCTGCAAGGAAGAGGCTTTTGGTGCAAAGAGCAGATTGAGCGTAACAGACAGTTGTTGCTGTAACCTGAAGATCTGGTTGTCGCTGGAGCTTCGTCTTGGCTGTAGTCATGGGCTGTCACTGCTGTAGCGCAAAGTGTAGGTCTCTTGTTGCTGGTTGACTCAGGAGGTCATTGTTGGAGCGAAGAGCAGGTTTCACTGTCTCACATTTCTGGTTGACGCAGGCGGTCATTTTCGGTGCGAAGAGCAGGTTTCACTGGACCTTTGTGTTGGCGGACATTGCAGGCAGCAGAGTGTTGGCCCGTACTGCAGCAGCGGCCGCCACATAAATAAAGTGGTGGGGCGAGGGAGGGTGCGGGAGGAGCATGGGAGGAAGAGCACAGGGGGGAGGGAGCTTAATAATAATAAAAGGTTGAAACGTACCTGCTGTCGGGCGGCTCCCGCGTTGCGCCTCCGTGCTGGATCTTCCTGGTCCCAGCAGACACTGGGATTATGTCACAGACTCCTTGTCCAATCCCCGCACTGCTCTCCTGCTAATAAAATATATCATTTTATTTTTTAGCTGCTGGCTCTGACCAGAGGGGCAAAGCTCATCCGCCATTGCGGAGGAGCTGCCCCTGCCGAACTGACCCGTTCGCGGTGCAAGAAACCCAAACTTCATGATTTTCACCTTTTCTTCAGGAGGCATACACTCTAATACCAGCTAAGGGTCCAGGACCTGAGAGGCACCTCTTGGGGAAAAGGGCTCACTCAAGCAGAGGTCAGCAGGGCTCAGGCAGGTCCAGTTGCAGGTTCAGGCAGTTCCAGTTGCAGCAGGTCAGCTGGGCAGTTGCAAGGAGGCCTCAGAAGCTTGTTGTGCCCATGCAGCTCACACAGGAGGTCAGCCAACTGAAGCACTGAGTCATTCTGGGTAATCTGGCATTAAGGCAAGCAGGTCCCATCTTCCTTCTCAGACAGCAAGGCAGTCCTTCAGGCAGTAGGACAGTCCTCTGGCAGCATGGCAGTCCTTCTTTTATAACTTCCACAGAGCCAGCAGTGTTATGATGAGTTGTTCTGGATGTCCAATATGTATACCTGGTGCCAGCCTTTGTGTGGGGGGACTTCCTGTCCTACCCCCCCATCTGGTTCTGGAAAGTTCTTCCCCTGTCAAGGCTTTAAATTGTCTGCAGTGGCAAAAGGCAGGACAGGGCTGATGTAAGGTTCCTTTGTGTATTGAGAAAGCAAAGCCCTATGAAGTGTAAGTGGGGCTGAGTACATCCCATTCCCAGTCATCCTGCCAGGATGGCCCATCATGTCTACACCTAAGCCCTCTTTGTATTACTGTCTGAAAGCGATACACAAACTCCAACAACAGAGCCTTCACAGTCATGTGACCCAAGACACTGGCAGGAGGCACAGTTGGTTGGGACAAGAAAATGCCAACTTTCAAAAAGTCTCATTTTCAGAATTGTAGTTTAAAATCCAACTTCAGCATGAAAGAGGATTTTAAATTGCAATTCATTTTAGTGTTAACAGCAAATCTGCATCCCAATCTAAAGTTAGCACATATTAAATGTAATAATGTAATAATAATATAACCCAGTGTTAGTTAATGGGAGAGATAGGCCTTACTACAGTTAAAAAAGACTTTAGGAGTTTCTTACTGTCAGAACATTTAAAACTTAAGAACACATTTCCCACTTTTTAAATACAATGCACCCTGCCCTATGAGCTTTTAGGGGGCTATCTTAGGGTAGACTCATAGGTATCAAAAAGGAAAGTTAAGACCTGGCCAAAGGTTTGTTGTGGCATGTCGAAATAGCTGTTTAAACCTGCACTACAGGCTGCAGTGGCAGGCCTGAAACATGTTTTACAGTGCTACTTTAGTAGGTGGCACAGTCAGTGCTGTTGGCCCACTAGTCTCTTCAAGTAAGTGCTCTCTGCACCTTTAAGGGTTGTAATTCTTCCCCCTCCCCATTTTAGACTTCCTGTTTGGACAGGTGCCTAATATGAATTCCTTTTCTTCTCGCCCTCTCTGACTTAGGAGCCTTAGGGCCCATCGTTTCTTAGCTTGCGGCCTGAATTTTCATGCTGCCTCTAATCGGTAAACATCCATTGTCATTCCCTTTTCTTTGTATGATTGGCACTCCTCATCACCTGACTAATGTATATCATCTGATCGTCTCTAGGTGCTCTTCCTCCCCCCCACCCCTTTTTGGTCCTGATGAAGACCCCAGGATAAGGATCAAATCACCTTTATTGCATATAGGGGTCAAAACGTCGACAGTCTTTTGTTACTCTGCAAGCATAGACAACAGAGATTAATTATCTGTGGCTACAATTTGCTATTTATTTAAAGTTTTGTATAGCGCGAACATGACCCAGATGGGTATCAGAGCGCTTTACATATGGTTTAGGTAGACAAAGGAACAGCTAGGGGAGAGAAATCCGGGAGACAGTGGGACAAAATACAGCAGGTGCAAGATGAAATTGAGGTGTACAAAGGAAGAAGGTTGTGAGAGAACGACAAGTAGGGCAATATACATCAAGAGCAACCAAGACAGTATACAGTAACTTAGAGGCAAAAGGAGCACAGCATCTAGTTCAACGCATTGTTCATTAGTAGATTTTTGACTTCCCTTTTGAAGGCAAGTGTAGAGGGAATCAGTCTTGTTTCCACTGGAAGGGAGTTCCAGATTCTCGGGGCGATGCCAGAGAATGTACGATTGTAGGTTTTAAGCTATGTTTATTTTGTATTAATTTGCCATCATTAGGCTGGATAGGTTTCAGCTATATCTGATGTATATATTGCACATTGCCTTTCCTTTCCTACAACCCTCACTAAGCACACATTCCTTCCTGAGCACTCTATTCCCTTCTCCGAGCACCATTTTAATTAAATGTACAGACAATCATGCTGTCTTCGATAATCATGTGTTATAAATAAAATCACATTTGCTTGAATTTATCATGGTGTTATTTGAATAACCTAATTGCGTATCTTGTAAAATTGATTTCAACCTTGACCGTTTTCTATTGTACTGTAGGCCCACTATTAGCATTTAATTTACCAGCCCTGGGTACATGTAGTACCTTTTACTAGGGACTTACAAGTAAATTAAATGTACCAATGGGGTTGGTGCCAATTGTACCATATTTTAGGGAAAGAGCACAAGCACTTTATCACTGGTGAGCAGGAAAAAAGTGCAAAGAGTCCAAATGGCAAAACAAAAAATAATTCAGCAACAGAAGGCAAAAAACTGGGAGTGACCCTGCAAAAAGGGCCAGATCCAACAGATTCTTTAGTAGTTCAACTTCTATAATTGCTAATTTATTTGTGTTTATATGCATGCTGCATTTGATTCATCTCTGTGAACATGTAGGCTAGTGAGCTTTATCAAGGCTATTTAGTATATATTCAAGTTTGTGTACACATATTTTTTTCACAAGGACCTGTGTCTGGGATTGTTTTCACACAAGTTTGTCTGACCACGGAAGGTGTGTAGTACAGATACCCTACTTTATCTCATTTTAAGTCAAGACGGGTCGACGCTGCTGCTGCTGCGACTTCATCAGATTTTAATCCAAGAAATGAGAAACAGAATGGCAAAAGAAAGAAGAGGACAATGATAGAAAAACAGTGACAAAGGGACAAAGCAGGATTGAAAAAAGAACCTGCCAGTGTGTCATGTGTATATTGAAAGTGAAGAGTGGTGAAACAGAGAGGCACGAGGTGGAATCAAGTCCAGGAAGCCCTGGTTTATGGCAGCTCAAGCTCTACTGGCAGGCTCCTTTGAGAAACGTGTGACTCCTGCCTCACTGTTATTTTTACAAATTAAGCATGGAACTGGTCACAGTACCTTAACTTCAGACATGGCTCTTCACCTTGCCTGCCTTGGAAATGCTGTGCTGCCTACCTGCCGCTGCACCATCTGAAGATCTGACGTGGCGCTCACGACATACCAGCAAGTGAAACACGTAGGTGTACTCTGGCCGCAGGTGTGATGGGCGGATCTCAAAATCTGCGATGACAGAGGCTGCGACAGCTCTTTCAGACATCCTTCTCCTGTCCGCCTCTTGCTTCAAAGCCTCGATCGCTGATTAATTTGCTGTGAAATTTGTGGAAGTAATGAGCTGCCTCGCGCGACAAGGTGCCATGTGTTCAGTCAACCTCATACTCCATGCTGTCATCTGGCCCTCGCCAGCAGGTGCCTTTGATTCCATTGTGAAGGAGCCTTGAGTTAGCGGTGACAGCTAATTCTGTCGCCTTAGTCGGGGTCTCCTGCTCGCTGGTCCCTGAAAGACCTTTATCTTCTACGGATGCCGTGAATTTTCCCCTTTTCTGGGTCACTTCAACTCTGAGGCGAAAATAAATCTATCAAAAGCATTATTACTCACTGAGTGGACACGTGCCTCTCTTCTCTGTAGTGAGTATGAGTCATTGTTTAACAAGGACCGGTTGGTAAATTCACTCAAAGACGATTTGTGAGCAATCCTGTTCCTCAAGCACTTCCGTTTTATCTCTTTGCTTAAAAAGGCCCGCACCGGAACAAAAATATTCAGAGGCCGCTTTATGGTAGACTGTTTTTGATTATTTACTTTAACTTGTTGGTAGCTAAGAGAAGTGAAGCACAGGGGGATGAAGCTGATTATTTTAAAGGGTGCGGCTGACTTAAACCAGCACTCCCAGATGCATAAGTAGTTTATTTTCCCACCCGAACATTTTAATTTATGTAGTGCTTAATACTCCTGAAGAAGCATTGAAGCGCTTTACCTCCTTTAAAACTTCAAATCACAACTTTCTATGAAAAGCTATGAGCAGAGTGAATGTTACAGGTAATGCGGCCAACAGGCAGGTAACTTTCAGTTGCAATTACAATTACAAAAAATACAGGCGTTATTGTCTGGACTTCTGAAGAAACATATACTCTTTAACCGGTTGTACAAGGCACCCACCGATAAAGTTGAGACATTACATTTGAGTGCTGAACTACTGACGTTGTCCGCTTGGAGAACACATCACATGAATGAAAACCAAACACATATATTTGTGTGATCAATAGTAGGGAAATCCCAGTAGGTCACAGGGAACATTTTTAGAGAACACTCATGATGCTAAAAATGAAGTAATGCATGTGAAGAGCTGGGTATCACAGGTAGTCTGCATTTGCACGTCTTCTGTGTGACTAATGTATGAAAAAGAAGAAAGAAGGGTACCTGATGTTAAAATATCCCCCTGAATTAACTCAAATCACATGCAAACTTTAGAAATGTAACTGACAAGATTGTGCATTAATACTTATTTAAGGGATAACAACCTGAATGTGATTGTGAATTTGGTTTAACATTATACTCATGATATAATAATACTTTAGGATTTGTCATTTGAAACTGTTAGGGTATATATCGAACGTATGACTTATTTGCTTGTAGAAGGGTGCAAATAATGTAACCTATGCATTGTTAATTTAGCTTAACTGTAGGCCTGAAATGTATTTCCAAAGTATTTTTTAGATTAACGTTTAAATTCGCATTTTGCTTGCACCGTGGAATGTTGTATTAGTTCTTGTGGCAGTAGGAAGCTGGAGGATGCTGGGGGATGCTGAAATAGTGAAAAAATACAACTAGAACTGTGGGAGACGCCTTAATCCAGAGATTGCTTATGTTGTAACGTAGTTAGGAACAGCTGACACTTTTGCTTTAGGACGCCTTGAGGTACAGACCTCATCGTTGGCTGCTGTGGCTTTATGCTACATGACCCAAGTTGGAGTTACTTCCTTGGAAGACTCTGACAGCTGACACCTTTTCCCCTTCATTCAGCAACTTGCCTTAGACAAAGACTCCCTCTTTAGTTTAGTATAAGGACAGTTAGGGGTTTATAGAGGTTTTTCTAAATAGAACTTTGATGCAATCCAACGCACATTTTTTGTCTCCTAATTACCTATGTGGCCGTGATCAAATTTGATGTTTTATTTTTGTTATAGAGGGTGAATCGGTTCCATATATTTTACTTCATCCTATTTACTTTGTATTTTTATGCCATTATGCTTAGATTGGTGTATATTAATCTGTTTCAGAGTTTGCAATAAACAAACTAACTTAAGTTTAGTCTTCGACCTGAGTTCTTATACAATAGTTTGGTTACTATGGAATTTGAAAATTGTGGAAAGGAGAATTTCTCTTTACCTCTCATACTGTACAACAGGAACCATTGACCATGTTTTAAGGAGACGGGTTCCAGCTTTCCCACTACATGCTGTCATCTGGCCCTCGCAAGCAGGTGCCTTTGATCCATTGTGAAGGAGCCTTGAGTTAGCAGTGACAGCTAATTTTGTCGCCTTTGTCAGGGTCTCCTGCTCGCTGGTCCCTGAAAGACCTTCATCTTCTACGGATGCCGTGAAGTTTCCCCTTTTTTGGGTCACTTCAGCACTGAGGTGAAAATAAATCTAAAAAAAAAGCATTATTACTCACTGAGTGGACACATGCCTCTCTTCTCTGTAGTGAGAATTAATCATTCTTTAACAAGGACCAACTGTTAAATTCACTCAAAGAAGATTTGTGAGCAATCTTATTCCTCAAGCACTTCAGTTTTTCCTCTTTGCTTAAAAAGGCCCGCACTGGAATTAAAAATGTGTAATATTTATAGGTTGCTTTATGATAGACTGTTTCTGATTATTTACTTTAACTTGCTGGTAGCTAAGAGAACAGAAGCAAAGAGGAATGAAGTTGCTTGGCCAAGATCACAAGATTAATTCAAAGGGTGAGGCTGGCTTAAACCAACACTCTAGCTATGAGCAGAGTGAATGTTAAAGGTAATGCGACCAAAAGGCAGGTCACTTTCATGGCCGTTTGCAGCTGCAATTACAATTACAAAAAATACAGGCGTTTGTGTATGGACGTCTGAAGAAACATATACTCTTTAAATGGTTGTATAAGGGACCCACCAATAAAGTTGAGTCATTTTGTTTGCGTGGTGAACTGCTACGCTTGCAGAACACATCACATGAATGAAAACCAAACACATATATGCACAATAGCAGTGAAATTCTAGTAGGTCCCAGGCAACCCTTTTAGAGAACACTCACAAAGCTAAAAATGAAGTAACGCATGTGAGGAACACGGTGCTTATTGCAATACACTTTTAGCCTGGTATTTGATGCAACTTTGACTGAGGTGTACAGGGTCCCTGCTAACCAGGTTCCCAGTACCAATGTTCCTTCCCTATAACTGTACCACAATTGGCACTACTTCAGCAACCCCTATAAGTCCCTAGTAAATGGTGCCCCCAGGTACCAAGGGCATTGGGACTGAAGAGGGTCCACTAGGGCTGCAGCGCATATTGTGCCACCCTAGAGACCCTTCACCAAGCCCATGCAAACTGCCATTGCAGGCTGCGTGTCTTGGTGCAAAGAAAACATAAGAGTTGACATGGCACACATCCCTGTGCGCCATGCCCCCATACACTGCATGAGGTTGAGGCAAGTCACCACTACTGCATGCCTTATATACCTAAGGCAGGGTGAACTTTATCCCATGAGTATACATATCTGCTTGAGCAGATACGACCCTACAATATCTGAGCCATTCTTTGTAAGTGCACAGGAAAGCCATAGAGATTACATGGGCTGGATACTTGTCATTACAGGTTTCCTAGCTCCAGGATGGCTTCACTGTACCCCAAGATGTTTGGTACCAAATGTTTTGTCTTAATACATCTTTACTGATGATAGTGTTGGATTTATTAATAAATGCACACAGGAGATCCTTTAGAGGGTCTCCTGAAAACCTACCAAGCACTGGTGTGGTCTATGACTAGTCTTAGCCAGCCTTCCACTACCAGAAATGTTTCTGACCTCATGGGGTGACGTCCTGCACTCTCAGAGGCCAGGAACAAAGCCTGCTCTGGGTGGAGGTGCTCACACCTCCCCAGGACATGATGGGCTTATAAGGTGGGAAGCTTCAAAGGCAATACCGCTTTTAAAAATCAACCCTGGCAGCTCCAGTTAGTGGAGGATGCCAACCCCCCTTTACTGCCCACATTTAGTGGGAACACTGGTGAGAAAATTTGGTAACTTAGGAGGTGGGTCCCCATTCAGCCAGCACCATCCTTAAAGTGAGGCAGGGGATGTGTAGCCCACTTTTCATTTCCCTCCATCTTGGTTTGAGGGGAAGTAGTCAATTAGGGTCAGGGTAGTGCCCCTTCCCACAGGAAGTGGTCACTTACAGTGTATAGACACCCTAAAGGTAGGTAGCCCATTGGCTACTATCTGTCACCCTCTTCACAGCCTCTAAATTTAGTATTCAGGTGGCATCCTTGGACCCTGAACTCAGATTCAACTGACACAGAGAAGAAAAGGACAAAGAAGAGCTGCTGACCCGAGGACTGAAGCCCTGCTGCAGAAAATTGGTGCCAAACCCTGCCTGCTACTTTAAGGACTCGGCAATTATGGTGTGCTGTCTCGTCCTGCAACTGTAAGGGCCTCCAAGAACCCCGGAGCTCCTCCAACCTTCTGCAAATTGCTAAAGAACTCCCTTGGAGTGGAGGTACCACTCTTCTGCACCCCGCAGGCACCGAACCACAGAATCTGGTTTTATCGACTTGCTGCTCCACAGTGACTCTGACGCATCACTCAAACCAAAAGTGGTACACAAGCTCCTGATGGTTATGCTCCTGATGATTATATCTGTCTCCCCACCAAGATTGGAGACACCAGGACCTACTGGAGCCATGCTGCACCAATACCAGTGGTAAAAGTCCTTCAACAGCATTCACCAAGACAAAGCGCCAATCCGGACTCCAACTGCCCAGGAAGCAAGCACCCATCAATGGATGCCAAGACCCCTGAGACCCACTTCGTGAGTGGCCCAGCTGTTCCAGAATCACCTCTCCAACCTACCTGCTCCTGATCGCGAGGAGATCTTGAAGCGCATCACCTGGCTCACCTATCTACTCTGCACCCAGCCCGCCCGTCCTGAGTACCGATGAACCAGCTGTGCTCCCATGGTCCTGAGGCCCTTGCAGCCTGATTCCTTGAGTGGGCCACCTCAGACTTACCTATAAGTCCCCTTGTGCAGTGCTTTTTCGAGTGGCCCCCTCTTCCCTAGTGCACCAGCTAACATCAACCTCAGTACCCTGCCCCCGGCAGAATCCGGGTTTATCCGAGAATCCACTAATAGAACATCGAGCCTGGCCTTGCTACTTACTTAAATCCCGAAGGTGAACCTTGAAATCCAACTGTATAATCTTATATGCATTTTCTTATCTCTTCCTATTGACTTCAATAGTGCTTAATTGCACAGAAAAGTCATTCATTTTGCGAACTTTGAAAATTCATATCCTGAAAAGTACTTACTATAGAAAAAAGTTTTTGGTCAGAAAAATGACATAAAAATCGTTGTTATTTTTATAAACTTGTCTCAGATTTATTCTTGAGTGCGTGTCTCATTTATTGCCTCTGTGAGTTAAACAAATGCTTAGCACTACCCTCTGCTAAGTCTAACTGCTCACCCACACTACCGCATATACAGCCTAGCAAGGATTTATGTAGTTATAGTCCATCCGCCTGTTAGGTATGTCCATTGTAGGCATAACTGCATGCCAAGAGGGAGCTATGTTTTCTGGTCTGCTAGGCATTTTTTCTGTTTTTCTCGATTTAACTTTAAAAGCAGGAGTTTATTTTAGAAACACAACAAATCTGTTGCACTGATGAACAGTGAGTTTCCTCTTTGTCCTTCAGGGTCATTCTTTCTGTTCCTTGCTTGGGTCCACCAACTACCAAATTAACTTAATGGCTATAACCCCTACTTTTAGGATGGCCAGAGGTAATCCCCAATTTGATCAGGCTAAAGCAATGCTTCTGCTACTGAGAGTTACAAGTGGCCTCTCCACCATTTCCTGAAGATTTTTTACCGAGATGATTTGCAATAATTGCATTCCAGTCCAACCAGAGCCCCAAATAAACGTGTTGTAAAAAATAATGCAACTATCTCATGTTCATGTGCTATAAAATATTACCTTAGTGTACCTTTAATAACTACTGCAATATCTTCCCTCAGTGCCTAGCAAATCGTACCTATATCTGGCATGTAAAGGCTCTCATGTCTAGCAACTCGGATGCAAAATTCTTGAATAGCTTGCTAAGCTTTCAAAATTTACCTTTTTGAATCAGTTTGATGGTAGATTGTGTACTATCCCATGATTTCAATTTCTGCACTTACATTAGAGGCCTGTGTGTGAAAACAAAAATTTGCATTCTGTACTTGTATGGATTAGCTTTATATTCATAGGATGTCAGGATATCACCTTATCACCCAGCTCTATGATTTGTAGACTACTTTTGTTTTGTTAACTACAATTTTCAGACGCCAATTTGCTGTGCGTGCAGATTTCTTTGACGACCTGTGGCAATATTATACATTGAATCCCGAGGGCGCAAAGGGTGTGTGTGCCTGCCTTGTGCACCCCCGGGGCGCAATAGCATTATAGAAGGGGCCACAGATGCTTGAGCGCCCAATTCAGTAACACTGAGAGCGTTGGTGCACATGTAGTGCCCATGCAAATGAGGGAGTCTCTTTGCCTCTGCACCAACGCCATTTTATAGATGGTGGAGCAGATGCAAACAGGCCCTTAGAAGGCACACTGAAAGTGATTTGGGAGATTCTCACAAAAGATTCCAATTTGGAATGGCCTGCATCAGGGGTGTGCCTTGGCTCCCTTGCTTTTTAGTCTAGTTTTGGCAGACTTAGCAGCAGCTTTAAAACTATCAAAATCCCGAGGGGCGTGGTTTGCGCGAGCAACCAAGATGGCTGCGCTGTCTTGAGCTCCGGCGGACTGCAACAGCACCCACTCGGAATAACATGATTTTCGGGTGACTTCTTGCTCACCAGTCAAAGCAACGTGCAGCGGAACACCTTTGGATCCCCAGGGTGCAGTCTTGGAGGATTTGGGGCATTCTTGACAGAACGAGCGTCGTTGTAATTTCCTCGTCAGCCTGGAGTCTCAAAATGGCGGCTCGTATAGAAACCTCTTCGAGAGGCTGACTGCATGCAGGATTTCCTTGCTCTGTGTATCCTGGCTCCTTGTATGTTATTCACTATCTTTGAGGTATGGTGTCTAAATGCTACATATCGTTCACTATAATGCAGTGTTCAGTGGAGATGTATTGGCTACACGCTCTGGTTACATTGAACGGTGCCTTCTGACTGAACTTTTCTCGCCTAAACCCATTTTTCTAACCTTTGAGCTAAGTGCCAGTTGGCTTTCCTTTAAGGTGGGACACTATTTCGTGTTTTACCATCTGGGTGATTATATTTTAGCTCTTTTGGTGGTGAGCTTATACAGTGCATTTCCAAATGAATCCTTTCAGACAAAATGGCGGCTGCAACAGAGGCTCTGTCATCTCGGAATTTACTCACATGCATTTAATCTTCCCGGTTGGTGTGACCTTCTGAAATTCATTTCCACGTCATTGTTGGTGGTACTATTGAGGGCGCTATATGTTTCTCATTGGCAGGAGTCCTGTCGGGTGCTGAAATGTCTCCGCTGATATGAATACTTGCACATTAGGGGGTCTGCTGACAAGATTCTTTTAGGTTTGGATTAACTATCTTGTGTTCTACTCAGCTGGCCATATTGTGAAGTGTGGAGATATCTTTCTTGTGGTATATCATATTCATCGCTTGGAGTTATTCACCATTAACTGCTCTGTTCCAATGGCAGAAAGCATGGGTGTTCCTTCAAAGGACAGAGACTCTAAAGGGAATCTGAAGAAGTCTAAACAAACATCTCCTACTCCGGAGCTAACACCTAAAGGCAACCAAGACTCTGTTGCTACCTTGGATACTATTCTTCTTAAACTCAATTCTGTCCATGATATTGCGCAGAGCACCAAAACGAATACAGACTTACTTCAGGTTGAGGTGGCAGCAATCCGGAACGACCTTAAAAATCTCTCTCTACGTGTTTCCAATGCAGAGTCTCAAATAAGTTCAGTTGAGGATTCTACGAATAAACAAGCTAAGCATATGCAAAACATGGAGCGCACTTTGGCTTCATTACGGAGAGACCTCACTGAGCAGGAAGACAGGAATCGTAGGAGTAACCTCCGTATTTTTGGTTTGCCGGAAGATTGCGAAAAATCTGCCTCATCAATGTTAGATTTCTTGCTTAATTGGATTCCCACTGTGTTGAATATTTCTTTCCAAAAAGATTTTGAAATAGAGCGTGCTCATAGGGTTCCTACTTTTAAACCTAAATCCTTGACGTATCCACGACCAGTGATTTTTAAACCCTTACGGCACCAACATACTGAACAAATCTTATCTCAAATGAGGAGAGTTAAATCGCTACAGTGGGAAGGACATAGAATTGCTATATCACAAGACTTTGCAAGAGACACTGTCATTCGTCGGAAGGGCTTTCTGATTCTGCGTAGAAGGCTTATAGAGATGAACATCCCATTCTCCTTTGCAGGTCCCTCACGTTTCAGAATAACTTACAGAGGTCGCACCCAGATCTTCTATGAACCTTCCGACCTTTCCACTTTTTTGGACAATCAGTTGGAATCTCAGATGGAATCCGATTCTCCTCCTGGCACTTCTCATTCTTAACCTTTTTCCTTCCTGGATGAGTTAGTCCAATGCTTGCTGTGCCTTACACTAATATGTGGTTTCTGGTGTTTCCTTGGTCTTTGGTCCTGATAATAGACATGGATTGCCGAGTTATTATATATATGCTGTTTATTCTGTGCTTTCGCTGACTTTTCCTTACAGGTTTCACGGTGTATTAGGATATTAGCAATATGTTGGTATTAGCTGGTTCTCTATGTGTGGCTACGTGTCTCTCTTCTTTCCCTCTTTCATATTCTATCTCTTTTCATATTCTTTTGCTTTCCATGTTGGTTCTCCCTATTCATGTTCCTTCTGGATATTTTTTACCTTTCACTTCTATTGCTTTCTCTTTCTTTCTTTATTTCAATCTTTGCGGCTTATCATCTTTTTCGTGTATCTTCTTTTGTTTGTACTTTTTCTCCATTCCTCGCTCTTATATGATGGCAATTATTCTTTTCCTGGGTGTTTCCTCAGTTTTCTTTTGGCTAAGCTTTTTACATGTATACTTTCAGTTTCGCTTGTCTCTTTTTCTCCTCTTTTCTCTCAGAGTATGTGTTATATATGAATCTATTTATTGTCTTGATTTCTCCTTGCTTTCAGGATTTACGCAGTTTATTGATGAATTATGTCTTATGTGTATTATGTTATTTACGCTTTCATTGTTTATATCCATTAGTATTGATTTTTAGATGATAATAGATTGAGTGCCTATCAAATAAGGCATATCTTACAGATTTCTTTTTTCTTTTATTATGAATGATCTCTTACTATTTACTTCCGACATTTTTTATTGAAGTTAAGATTTTTCCTGGATGTTATCCACTTCTATAGCAATTGCTACATTAGTGGGCTCGGATGTTATTGTTTTACTTTTGAATTCATAATGTCTCATTTCGCTGTTTATTATATCATTTATGCGTATTTATTAGGTCTTAGACGACTGTTTAACTTATTTATTACTGTTATGTATCATATATTAACTTGGAACGTATTTATTGCTGTTATTTATAACATATTAACTTGATATTTATCGTGTATTTCTATTTTACCTTTATTTTTAAGACATGTTAATCTGTTGGTCAGGTTTTTAATCTGGCATATGTAGTGTGTGGAAATTTTAGGGTTCAAATCATTTTTGACCGACTGTTGAGAGTATAGATTATAGTGCCTATTAATATTTATTGTTCCGTTGCTCAATGCACTATCTTTTCTTTGAACGGTCTGCGCCGTGTGTGTTGGCCTTTGTGGTTGCTCTTCCACGTTATTCCTCCCATGTTTTTTGTCTCTTACAGACATCCCCTGGTGGGGTTCTTCTTTTTTACGCTCTTTTTTTCTTGTATATTCTCCTTCTATATATATTTTTCACTCTTCATCTTCTTTGACTCACTTTACCTCTCTCCTTACTTGGTTCGTTTTTGTGTTAATTCAGACATCCTTCTTTGATTTCTTCATCCTGTATTATAGATTTTCTCTCTAGTATTTCTGTGCTTGATGTCGGTCATATCATTGCTTTTTGTCTCAAGAAGTAGAATATGTTTAGGGTCTGCCCTCATCTGTGATATTCACCCTCTTATTCTCCTTTGGCTTTTCTTTTATATGTCTTAGTTCGTGTAGTTACTATATGTTGATTTATAGATTATCGTAAACATTCATAGACATGATCAATAAATTATTCGAGATAGATAGTATGGTATGTATATCATTCCTTAGGTATTGTTTATTGCTTTATATGTTTACTATCTTTTCTACTAATAGATATGGAGTACTGTTTTATACTTACCTTTAGGCTGCTTTTAGTATTTACAAGATGTTTCTAATTAATTCTTTCCCGGTATATAAATTGCTCATTTACATATTCTCTAATTTCCATAATGGCTTTTTTTCTGAGTCTGTATACCCAGATTTATTTAATATTTAAATTCTAGGATTAGATCTTTATTATTCTATTTACATGTTATTTGCCTTGCCATATGCGATCTGAGATTTATTAGATACTGTTATTTACTATTTTTTTAATTCAATATGTATTTTCTATTTTTGTGTCTTTGATTAATTAACAAAATGAATTTGTACAGGTTTCTCTTTAAATTCAAATCTTTAGGCCTTTTGATACGCTGGTAAATTTAAGTTTACTGAACATTAGCAGATGATTGTTGCTCTGCTGCTTAAACTTTATATATGATGTTGAGCAAGCTGAATTATAGGTGCTGGCCTCTGGGTTGCTCCTTCACGTTTTCCTCCCATGCATTTTGTCTATTACAGACTTCCCCTACTGGGGTTTTTTCTCTTTGGTATTAAGTTTTCTCTTGTATTTTCTTTCGCTATCCTTTTCTTTTTCCTAGCTTTTGTTTGCTCTTTTTTTATTTCTTCTTTCTTGGTGACTTCTGCTTTGGTCTATGCTTTCTGTTTGTTTTATCTTCCACTCACTATTATATTCAAGTTAGAATCAATGTGCCTCTCCTTTTTCATACACCATATGTGCTTATCTATGTTGTTTTCTGTTCTCTATGTCCGCTCTGAATGTACTCTCACTTAATGTGCGTGGTTTAAATCACCCTGTTCAGAGGGCCAAGATCTTAGATTACTGTAAAAGCTTGTCTGGTGACATTGTTTTACTTCAAGAAACTAAGGTTGCTTATAAGGAAGCCTTATTTTTACGGAAAGAGTGGGTCCTTCATGTAGCTTGTTCTGAAGCTTCTGGTAAAAGAAATGGGGTTATTACGTTGATTTCCAAAAACTCTGGTCTAACTATTGTGACTGCTGAATACGATTCAGATGGTAGATGGCTGCTCTCTCGCTTGTCTAATGGTTCGACGGATTTTTACGTTATGAATATATATGCCCCTAATAATGATGATCAATCTTTTTGGCGGGCTATTAGTAGGAAGTTGTCTGACATCCCTCAAAATGCTAAAGTGATTGTTGGCGGTGATTTTAATCTTCCTATGGATCCTATTTTAGACAGACAATCGGCTTTTAAATTTCGTCCTCCTAGGGCGCATAAACAAATGTTGGATATGTGCTCTTCTCATCATCTTCTGGATGTATGGAGAATGCATAACCCTACTGGTAGTGATTTCACCTTTTTCTCCTCTCCACACTCTAGTTTTTCCCGTATTGATTATCTCTTGGTCGATGCAGCACTTTTGAAACATACTACTAATGTGATAATCCATCCAATTCTTGTCTCTGATCACGCGGCGGTTTCGTTTACTCTCCTTAATTTTACAGATACTCATAGATCGCGAACTTGGCGGCTAAACACAGAAATCTTGGATGATAGTGAGGAGGTTAAACAACTAAACGTGGATATTCATAATTTCTTCAAAGATAATGTGTCATCGTAAAGCTCCCCAGTAGTTTTGTGGGATGCCTTTAAATGTACTATTAGAGGTCATATTATTAAAAAAAAGGATCCAAAGACAAATCGCTTCTACAAGAGATTAAGAACCTAAAATATTCTTATAACTCCATAGTTACCAGAAGAGCTCACTTGGGAGTACAGGCGCAAAAATCTAAACGGTTATTGTTACGCGCAGGTAAGTTGTTAGCTGCTACATTAAAATATCAGGTTACAAGTGTTAAGACGACTCAGATCTCTTGTATCACTGATAAGGTTGGTGCCAGGAAGTTTCATACTCAGGACATTCTTGAGGTTTTCCGGGATTTTTATAAAAACTTATATACGCCCAAAGACCAATGTAATCTAGGTACATGTCAACAATTCTTGGCTACTATTCCCACAAATACTGTCTCTGATTCAGATAAGGTTGATTTGGGGAAACCAATTGACTCTGAAGAAATAATTCAGGCTATTAAGACTACTAGATCAGGGAAGGCGCCAGGCCCTGACGGGTTTCCTATTGCCTTCTATAAGACATTTCTATCCTCATTTTTAAATTATCTTAAAGATGTTTTTGATACTTTTGTTTTATCGGGAAAGGTTTCTGGCTCAGCTGCGGAAGCCACTATACTGGTAATTCCTAAAGATGGAAAGGATCATTCAGACCCTAAAAACTTCCGACCAATCTCCCTTCTTAACATGGAAGCTAAGATTTTTGCCAAAATTCTGGCTAAACATTTGGAGAGCCATATCCCTCATCTTATACACTCTTCCCAGACTGGTTTTGTTAAAGGTAGGTTGGCTAGGGATAATATTCGAACTTTCTGTCATATTCTGGAAAAAGCGAAACTTTCTAACCTTCCATCTGCAGCGATTGCCCTCGACGCCGAGAAGACCTTTGATAAGGTCTCCTGGCCTTTCCTACAGGCAGTTCTTCAATCTCATAACCTAGGAGATCCATTTATCAATATGATAATGTCCTTATATGCTCAACCTAAAGCTAATATTAGAATTAACGGGACTACTTCTTCTTTTTTTAATCTCTCCCAGGGCACGAGACAAGGTTGTCCGTTGTCTCCTCTTCTTTTTCTTTTGTCTATAGACCCTCTCCTGCGATTACTCAATCTAAATCAGGATATTAGAGGTTTTCAATTTGGTTCTCAGATAATTAAAACGGCCGCGTATGCGGATGACGTGCTCATCTTCTCTGAAGACATCGCAATTGCTATCCCTGCCATTTCCAACACAATCAAAAAATTCTCTCGTGTTTCAGGGTATACTCTGAATAAAGATAAGAAGGAAATGTTTACCCTGAATGCGTCGTGTTTCTCTTCTCATATGTGGACAGCGGGTTTTAAATGGCAACCGACTGATATTAAATACCTAAGGATTTGGTTCTGTAATAATATATCAGATACTATTGCTCATAATGAATCTCTTATCATATCTAAGGTTAAAGACCTACTGAACGCGTGGTCACCTAAATACATTTCCTGGTGGGGTCGCCTTCAATCCCTGAAGATGATGATAACTCCCATTGTTAATTTTGTCTCTTCTATGCTGCCTGTGAGGCTGTCTTCCTCCTTTTTCCACAAGATTGATGTTCTTACTTCTAAATTTTTATGGAATGATAAACGTGCTAGAATAGCATATAGACAACTGAGGAAACCTTATACTCAGGGTGGATGCAATCTTCCGGATTGGAACTTGTATCAAACTGCCTTTTTAGCGTCTCAAGGGGCTCTCTGGTTTGCCCCGGACTCCAGTCTTACTCCTCCATGGATTTATATTGAACGGGAGTTGTGCTCCCCTCTTTCCACTTCTACTTTCATGACCGCATCTAAGCTGATCTTACCGTATTCAGGCCGTATTATCTCAGATACACTTAATGCATTAAAACGCATAGACAAAAAGGTCTCTAAACCAATTCATAAGTCCAGGTGGTCCTAGATTTGGCATAACCCTAAAATTGTGACTGATATTGACTCTATTACCATGTCTTACTGGGCGACCAAGGGTATTAAGTTGGTCAAAGACCTTTAAGATTCTAAACATGACCCGATTCCTTTTTCCTCCTTGGCTAGAGATTATAATCTCAGTAATATGGATTTTTATTCCTTTTTGAAAATAAAGGTAGCCTTATCCAAAATACTTCTTTCTCCTGAGTCTACCACCGTTTCGCTTCTTGCTATGTGGCATAGATCAGGCCATATTGCTTCCAAGATCTACAAGTTTTTATCTGACTCGTCGCCCTTACAGTCTACAGTTACACAGGAGAAATGGCTACACCATTTTGAACCTGATACTTTTCAACATATCTCACAAGAGACCTGGCAGCTCATTGGCAAGCTTTCGCTAAAGGATAAGATTGCTCCTTCTCTTATTCAATCCAAATTTTTTACGCTTAATTTCTACATTGGACCCCGGTTTGTCTACACAAACTAAATCTTAAAGATAACGATCTTTGTTGGAGTTGCAAATTAGTTCCTGGCACCCATCAACATATGTTTTTTGAATGCTCATTATTGCAACCTTTTTGGGAATTGGTCCACAAACACTTATTGTTAATTTTTGGTATTAATTTTGAGCTCTCAATACCTTTAATCCTTTTAGGCCCATGGGCTGCGCCATCTCTGTTACCGCTTGATGATACGGATATGCAATTGCTAGATTTGCTTATATCAATTGCTGTTAAAATTATATTCACAGAGTGGAAATCGTTTAACTTAGTATCGTACCATACTTGGTGGGCTTGGGTATCTTTTCTTCGAGGGGCTCACACCTTGGTTGAGGAGAAACGATATACACCTGTTATTTCTAGTGTGGTCTGGAGTTCTCTGGATAGATATATGGACTTGGCTTCGCAGGGGCTGGTTGGGCAGTTTCCGTTTGTGTCTGCCTCCTAGTTTATTTCTCTCTATGAAGCAGACGTCCCCATCTCTTGCTCTTGCTCTCTCTTGTATCTATTCTCTTCTTTTCTCAATCTGCTTCTTCTTTCCTTTCTTTACTATCCTTTTCTATCTTTACTCTTTCTCTCTTTTCTCTACTTTGCATGTTTGATTTATTTATGCAGTACAACCAGTTTCATGAAATTGTTTTTCTGCTCAACTAGATATTTATACATTACATAGGATTTATTTATTACATGAAATATATTTCTATTTATGAATTGCTTATCTTGTTCTGGTTCACAGGATCAGTTGTATTGCATTATATTATATCTTAATTATTTGTATTCCTTTATTATAACAATAAAGAATATTAGAACTAAAACTATCAAAATCCCTCTCTCCAAAATTTGGGGAATGGTATATCCTATGCCTGCTGTATGCAGATGTTTTGATTCTGTTAGACTATACCCTTCTTTGTTCGCAAAGAAAATTGGACTCCCTTGATGTATACAGTAAACAGAATTCCTTGAAAATTAACTTAGAGAGAACAAAGGTAATGGTTGTTGGGGAAAAAGTAAATAATTTTAAATGGGTTTTGAATTAATTCACTTTGGGAATGGGGGACTCCTATATGTACTTGGGATTGACTTTTTATAGGAATTTAAAGTCAGACATTCACATTGTGAGCGTCAAGTCCAGATCCATGTTACAAGTTGGATACCTGGTCAAGTTTAACCAGAGGTATGGGGGCTTGGCACTCACACCTCTTATGAAAGCCTATTAAGGGAAAGTACCGCCACTGTTTGTTTGGGGCAGAGATTTTTGCACTAGACCCGTCCTGTAACTTAGATATGGTGCAGGCAGTTGTCCTTAGAAGGTTACTGTTGCTTCCACCCGGAACCATGATACAAAGTATAAGGAGGGAACTCAATTTGGTACCTTGGCATCTGCGAACTAATTCCCACATTTTGAGGTTTCTCAATAAGCTATCCCTAGATAATGAAACTTTAAAGGTTTCCAAATTATGCTGGGAAGAAATTCTTGCCAGCGAAAGGAAGTAGGCCAGGGATGTTTGGTTTAGGATAAGAGACCTTAAAAGTATGAATTCCGTATGAGGCGCAATTGGAATATGGACTCCCTTTTTAAGCAAACAAGTTTAGAGAGGATTATCCGAAACAGTAGGTTGTACATTGGAAATGGCCTACTTGAGGGAGAAACCTTCTATAAGCTTCACACTGAAGTCTCTTGGGCAGAAAGTTGTTTTTCCCTGCTGGGCTATTAACCCAACCCCAGGCTACTTAATGTGATTTTTAAAAATGAGACTGAGGTGTAACCCAATTTTATCAAGAGTTAAATAGAATAATGATGTACTGGACAAAAAAGGTTTCTGTATGTGTCCACTGAGTGTGAAATATTCTTTGAGTCATGTTCTCATGGATTTGGGCTTTTTATAAGTCTGCCCACATTACAGATTTAAGGCCCGTATTTGACGTCTGATGCAATGGGGTTATTGTCAAAAATGTGTTTTATGGATGTTGCAGTAGGCATTGGCATAGAATAAGTTGTTTTTTTGTTTGTGTGTACTTGACTGTTTTTATTTTTTTTAGAAGGTTTTATGGACAATTGTCGCAATAAACATATTGTAAATCTGAATCTGACCAAGACATCATGCCCCCTAATATTGACCTTGTAGTTCCTGCCTATGGGACTGCCTTTGATACTCAAAATAGCAGCCTCTTTGTGGGTCACCGTGAATGTGATTTGTTTCTTGTAGCTCAATCATATTCCTAATTTAATTCTTATTATTTTGAATTTCACTCCAGAGTCCTTTATTCCTACAGGTGTCCACAGGAGTAACCTGGTTTCTACTTTGTTTCCAGCAACCAAGCCTATACTGGACTGGTCTGGACCTTGCAATCCTGCTCACAGCATCCCTGCATGCTCCCGCTCCCATCATCCCTGCCTTACGACATGCTCCTACTATGTCCCCATACCAAAAAAGACTCTTCCTTAGCGGGTGCTGGTACAAGTCTGCTAGTTCTTCTCCGGGAATGGCCAGGGTAAGGGTGTGTATGGTCACAAGGGAACAAAGTCTGTGCCATCTGGAGATGAGCTGAGTGTAGGCAAACTCACTGCACGGCCAGTGCATATCCATCAGTGAGAAGGTGTCCCATTTCATATCTGGAATTTGTAGGATTGTGCCACAGTTTTCATTCATGCCCAGTGGAAGCATTCCTTTGCCTCTGAAACATAAGGAATTCAGTGTAAGTTTCCGTACAATTAGGGGTTGCCCCTTCCATTCTGGCCAAGTGTATCCGCCCACCATGTTATCCCAGATTTCCTGACATGGGGTGCCTATGCTTTCGTTCTACCCTTCCCTACAAGACCCATTTTCCTTCGTATCATCGAGCTGGATGGCTCTACACAGGGATTCCATGTCAGGGGTCTACTTGTTGTTAAAGAAGACTGCCTCGGATATGCTAAGGGCCACCCTTGGATCACAAATGGAGACAGAAGCGGATGTGGTTGGGCATTGGTTTGGGGGTTTTGCTACCTCAAAGACTCTCTTTTCTGGAAAGTCTTGGCCCAAACAGTATCCTCCCCTATGGTGCCATTTCTGCGCATCCTGTCTAGCTCAGTTTGAATATCGCTAGACTCTGTGAAAAGGTATACAGCCATTGTGTTGGTCTTGTAATGGGTCAGATTCACTACTATTCTGTCGGGTTCTACCTTGTTGGGCTGGAGTTTGGCCCTGATTTTGCATAGGTTTATGTGGAAAAGGCATTTTGCTTTTTTCAGGGGCTACCTCTTGGGACAAGTAAAGTCTATCCACGTCTACTGCATGTGGTATCAGCGAACAGACGTAACATGACCTGGCTGATGTCTTAGAGTCCACATTGGTCATTTGCTGGTACCACACTTTGTACAAAAAGGCACTGTGTAGTGCATGTGGAATGCTACTGTTTGGGTTGGTGTAATTATAAGTGACATGTGAGAGATCATGACGCAAACCCGGTGATAGTTTTTGAATAGACTCCATTTGGCTAGACGGCTCTTTGGCAGAGAATAGGTGCGTCAGCACCCAAACTAGACAGAGGGTACATAGAAGTGCAAAAATATGTAACTTATAATTAAACATTGCAGTTCTTTGATATATATCCAGGGGAGATGTCTGTGGTCCTCTGGCTATTGATGTTTTTGTTCAACAGTTCGATCAAAAAAGTTCACAGTGCAGTTCGTAAGTTTGATTAACACACTTTGGATCCGTGTTGGGGTGATGACTTGGCAGCTGAAAGGTGGTGCATTTGGAGTTCTGATTGCAGATCTGTTGGATAAGACCTTGGTTCATTTGTTAATTCAGAACAACAGTGCATGTGCACCATTGTTCACAGTCAATTGCTAGGCCTGATACAGGGTGAGCATATTCTGCGTTCTACTGTCCACTGGAGCTATAATGGATTTAGCAGCCTCCCCTCTCCCAGGCACGCCCCTCTCCTTCCTACCACGTCTTCTCAGTTGTGTTTGGACCTGTGGAACCTGGCTTGTGGCTAGGGACTTCCAACTAGCGGGCATTCTCCTGTCCTTATTGTGGTGGGTTATGGAACGGTGACCAGACTTCGGATATTCAAAAAACCCGAAGGAAAGAACAGAAAACATCACCAAGATCATAAAAATGTGGGGAGCCTGGAGCCAAGGCCAAGAACCCTCGCCGATCATTGCCTAGGGAAAGATGACTGGACCGGGACTGCCTCCCAACTCCTGGATGTCTGACTAACCCAACAAACCTCAAGACCGACTCGGTGCCATGCGGGCTATTGACTCTTGTGTGTGTTGAGGTTGTGGGATCTTCACTATCCTAGGCTTACGGGAATCCCGCCACTTGAGGATAGATTCGTTACAGAACTGAAAGGAGACCTCCATCTGACCGTAGGCTTCTAGTTTTTGGGGTTGCTGTTGGAACTTCATGCAATTAAGGAAATATGGGTTCCATGCCGAATGCCAGAGAATGGGGACCTTTCGATTTAGTGATCAGAACCCTCCCTATTGACTTTCGATGCAGGAACCTGGGTGTCTGCTTCTTAAGTACTTAGGGGCCCATTATGATAACGGGCGGATCGCCACCGCCCGTATGGCGGTGGCGATCCGCCCGCTATTTTCCTCCGCCCGCCACACATTTCCCCCCCGCCATATTACTATGGCGGGGGGACCCCAGCGGACGGAAAGACCATCCGCCGGTTTTCCGCCCGGTCGATGAGTCGACCGGGCGGAAAAGCATTTAATATGGTGGCGGTGTCTAGTAGACACCGCCATCCATATTATGGTGCATGCGGGGATATGCCTTTCCGCGGTGGCAACGCCGCCACGGAAAGGCATACGGTAATCTACATTCGGGGCCCGTAGCGGGCCCCCAGGGATTCTGGGGGTGGGGGGTGACCATGGGGGGTATCTATGGCACCCCCCTGCATCTCAATGTACAACGTGGCAGGCACCGCGCGGTGCCTGTCACGTTGTGCATTGAACAGCACAACTTGCATTTCTGGCATTGCAGCGGGCGGTGCTTTCAGCACCGCCCGCCGCAATGTTAGAAATGCGGGATGCGCCTGTCAGTGTGGCGGGCGCATCCTAATGGGATGTGTGGGACCGCCGCATGCATTGCGGCCGGTCCCATTTCCCGGGGGTATGGTGGGCGGACAAAGTCCGCCCGCCATGCTAATGACCCCCTTAGTCTGGGATCTGCACCACCCCCTTAATAGACTGAACTCCCCCTGTGGTTTGGGGGATCACCAGCAGATTAGGGCCTTGGCTCTTGCAGGCACCCTTAATGGAGAACTATAGTGAGGATACCCGATCGGAACACATATAGCAGCCCTGAATCCCCAGATGCAAGTAAACGTTTGTATTCCCAACGTTGTCTCATTGGTCCTTCTTTTGGCTTTGCTACAGTTAATTTTTGGGTTGTGGGTGAATGGGTGTATTTTACTCTGACATTTTATCTTACTGCACAATTGGACTCTATGTTCATGTGAAGTCATTACCTCCCTAGACAGTTACCCCTCCTTGCCAAGGCTATGGCATGACCCTGTTGGGCTGAGTTCCCTGTCTGCAGTTGCTGTTGCCATGTGTTTCTCTCGCTACCTGATCCTTGTTGTGGGGGTGCAGCGGCTGAATGGCCTCTCTGCAGCTGAATGTAAGGTGTATTCGGGGTTCCCTGGGCTTGGTTTTTTGGATTAGGATTTTGTGGTGGCTGACCCAGACCCATCGATCTCTGTTCATATTATGCTTTTAACCGGCATCTGTCTGCCAGGTGGCCCATCTTGTGGCAAGAGTAATATTCCCTAAGGTCTGGTTGCTGCCAACCTCCATGGTCTCTGCCACTGCCACTATAGCTAGGTTGAAACCTTCTGGTGTTTTGCGTTTTTTTCTCTATCCTTCTCTTGTTTCTTTTTGTGGTAATGTAATATATGGGTTTGTATCTCCAGCCAGGGCTTAGTGTCTAGCCCAACCGCACTGTCCAATAAGGTAAACAGTCTAAATATCGAGTTTTTTATGTCGAATTGCACTAATATCGAGTGCAGAATATCGTGATACAAAAATATCGACTGTCAGAATATTGTGGTCAAGAATATCGAGTCTAAGGTAAGTAATATTGTTTTTAACAATATTGAAGTCATTAATATCGTTTAAAAAAATATCGAAGTCATTAATATCGTTTGCAAAAATATAGGGCCCGATTCACAAAAGTATTCTGAGACAAAATCCTAAACTTACTACTTTTGGTATTCACAAAAGGCATTTAGTAGTAGTAAAGTTAGGATTGCTAACTTTACTACTACTAAACTGAGACAAAATCCTAACTTTACGACTTTCGGTATTCACAAAAGGCATTTAGTAGTAGTAAAGTTAAGAATCCTAACTTTACTACTACTAAATCCCTTTTGTGAATACCGAAAGTCATAAAGTTAGGATTTTGTCTCAGTTTAGTAGTAGTAAAGTTAGGAATCCTAACTTTACTACTACTAAATGCCTTCTGTGAATACCAAAAGTAGTAAGTTTAGGATTTTGTCTCAGATTAGTTCTGTGAATCGGCCCCCTTGTTGTTAAAAATATCTTTTTTTTAGTTAGTGTTATGTATTTTAGTATGTATTTTAAATGTATGTGTTCTATTTTTTTGTCTAAGTATTGCATTTGTTTTTTAATATATGTGTTAAATTTTTAGAAGTTATTAATTTTATTTTAATTAAATTTTGCATTTTAGTTCCGTAGCGGGTTGTGAGTTTATAGGGGAATAGGGTGGGAAGTAATTTAATTATAATTAATTTATTAGTCATTTTTAGAAGTTATAAATTTTATTTTAATTTAATTTTGCGTTTTAGTTCCGAAGCGGGTTGTGGGTTTATAGGGGAATAGGGTGGGAAGTAATTTAATTATAATTAATTAATTAATATTTTTTATTAATTAATATTTATATATTTAATATTTTATATTGTTACTTGTTGGAATTAATTTATTATTAATAATTTATTAATTGGTTGTTAATTATTAATAATTAATTGGTAATTAAGTTAATTGTGTCATTTTTTTATGAGTGGGTTGTGGGTTGATAGGGAGTAGGATGGGAAGTAATTTAATTACAATGATTTTTTTTTTTTAATTAATTTATTTTTATGTATTTAATATTTTATATTGTTCATTGTGGTAATTAATTTATTATTAATTTGTTGTTAATTATTATTAATGAATTGGTAATTATGTTAATTGTGTCATTCATTTAGGAGTGCGTTGTGGGTTGATAGGGGAGTCGGGTGGGAAGTAATTTAAATTTAATACATTTTTTAATATTTACAATATAATATTTATTTAATGTTATTTTATAGTGTTAATTGTGTGAATTAATTTATTATTAATTGTTTTTATTTTGCTTGTTAGTTGTTATTAAATAATTAATTAATTGTTAATAAATTATGTTAATTGTGTCATGTTTTACGACATTGGTGGTGTCACTTATAGGGGAATATGGTGGGAGGTAAAATATTTATAACTAATTCATTATTCGTTAATTAATGCTAATTAATTAATTAAATAATAAATATGCTAATTGTGGAATAATTTTGATGTGTGAGTTGTGGCATTTATAGTTGTAAATGTTGGTAAGATTTTTTTTTTAAATTAATTAATGATTTGTTGTTAATTGTTATTAATTTATTAATGTAAAATTAGTTATGGAAATTGTGTAAATATTGTTAGGTGTGTGTTTTTGTGTTTATTGGGGTAGAGGGTTGAAAGTAATATACTTTAAATAAATTAATCATTAGTTGATCAGTAATATTCATTTATTAATTGATAAATATTATTAGTAATTGTTTTGTTTTTATTTTGTTTGGGGATTTAGGTTCAATAGCTGTAATGTTTTGTTTTATCCCCTCCGCTATCCAACACTTTCCCTACTGTTGCACTCATTGGAGTGGGAATAGTAATTTATTCCCCTCCGCCCTCCAACACTTTCCCTACTGTTGCACTCCCTGGAGTGGGAATAGTAATTTATACCCCTACACTATCCAACATTTTCTCTAACGTTGTATTCGTTGGAGTGGGAATAGTATTTTTTACCACTCCGCTATCCAACACTTTCCCTACTGTTGCACTCATTGGAGTGGGAATAGTAAATTATTCCCCTCCGCTATCCAACACTTTCCCTACTGTTGCACTCGCTGGAGTGGGAATAGTAATTTTTACCCCTACGCTATCCATCACTTTCCCTACTGTTGCACTCGCTGGAGTGGGAATAGTAATTTTTACCCCTCCGCTATCCAACACTTTCCCTACTGTTGCACTCGCTGGAGTGGGAATAGTAATTTTTACCCCTACGCTATCCAACACCATCCCTACTGTTGCACTCGCTGGAGTTGGAATAGTAATTTTTATGTCTCCGCCATCCAACACTTTCCCTACTGTTGCACTTGCTGGAGTGGGAATAGTAATGTTTTCCCCTTCGCTATCCAACACTTTCCCTACTGTTGCACTCATTGGCGTGGGAATAGTAAATTATTCCCCTCCCCTATCCAACACTTTCCCTACTGTTGCACAAGCTGGAGTGGGAATAGTAATTTTTACCCCTATGCTATCCAACACCATCCCTACTGTTGCACTTGCTGGAGTGGGAATAGTAATTTTTTCTCCTTCGCTCTCCAACACTTTCTCTACTGTTGCACTCATTGGAGTGGGAATAGTAAATTATTCCCCTACACTATCCAACACTTTCCCTACTGTTGCATTCATTGAAGTGGGAATAGTAAATTATTCCCCTCCGCTATCCAACACTTTCCCTACTGTTGCACTCGCTGGAGTGGGAATAGTAATTTTTACCACTACGCTATCCAACACTTTCGCTACTGTTGCACTCGCTGGAGTGGGAATAGTAATTTTTACCCCTCACCTATCCAACACTTTCCCTACTGGTGCACTCCCTGGAGTGGGAATAGTAATTTTATCCCCTACGCTATCCAACACTTTCCCTACTGTTGCACTCATTGGAGTGGGAATAGTAAGTTTTACCCCTACGTTATCCAACACTTTCCCTACTGTTGCACTCGCTGGAGTGGGAATAGTATTTTTTTCCCCTTTGTTATCCAACACTTTCCCTACTGTTGCACTCACTGGAGTGGGAATAGTGGGGCATATTAGCAAGACCGGCGATAAAATTATCGCCGGCTTGCTAATATGCGTTATAGCGATAATAATTCCAATAGAAGCCCAGTTTAGATGTCCTGCACATCTAACCTGGGCTTCTATTGGAATTCTATAACGCATATTAGCAAGCCCATTATCGCCGTTTTAGCGGCAGTTTCCTGCCGCAAAAACGGCGATAATTTTATCGCCGGTCTTGCTAATATGCCCCAGTAATTTTTATCCCTCCATTATCCAACACTTTCGGTACTGTTGCACTCGCTGGAGTGGGAATAGTAAATTATTCCCCTCTGCTATCCAACACTTTCTCTACTGTTGTACTCAATGTAGTGTAAAATGTAGTTTTAAAAAATAATAAATATTTTAATATTTTAATTTATAATATATATTATCTACTGGCGGTCGCCAGTAGATAGTTATAGTTAGGACCTATTTTCCATAGGAAATCCGCGACATTCTATTTGAAATAACTCTTGCGTCGGTTGACGAATCTTCGCGAAATTTTCAAACTTTATGGCCCGCTCCTACCCTGAAAGTCTCAGGGTGATTCGTCAAGCGGGGGCCGAGAAAAAAGGGGGGTCCCAAAACGTGTTTTCCCCATTCATTTTCCCATAGGAAACTTTAGACACGGCTACAGCCCGAACTGCTGAACGGAATTACACCAAATTTGGCAAAGAGGTAGTTCTTGGTTCAGAAAGAACCCTTTTTGTTAAATGGTGTAAATCCGTTCAGTAGTTGCGGAGAAATTAAAAAAATAAGAGTCAAAAAATCAATTTCCCATAGGAAACTTTATGCAAGGCTACAGCCCGAACTGCTGAACGGAATTACACCAAATTTGGCAAAGAGGTAGTTCTTGGTTCAAAAAGAACCCTTTTTGTTAAATGGTGTAAATCCGTTCAGTAGTTGCTGAGAAAATCAAAAGTAAAAACACCTATATATCTGGGCGGAGCCTAACCACACATGTCATCGTGAGATCTGATTGGCTGTCAGCACTTCATCCTGGAATTGCTGGGACCAATATAAATGATAGTACCCCTGTGACATGCATTGTAGTGAATCGAAGATTTTGAGGGTTACCAAAAGGAGAACTATAAAGGGTGATAACAGACTTTAGTTACATTAGAATTCATTTGTTGATGGTACCATACTAATTTCAGGAATTGTGGTGTGTTCTAAGGTGATTTTACCCTGTGAAAAACCTTCTGCTGGGATATCATGAATCATGTTTGAGAGAAAACTATTTTCACATGCTTGTCCCATACAGTTTTGGAAGGTGCCCCAGAAGCTAAAATGAGAGCATATTTTCTGTAAATTCACATTATCTTTCTCAGTCATGTGAGAATGAAGTCTGACATTCTCAGTAAAACATGTGCATCCAACAAGGGCAGAGACTGTCAGTTGATTCCTTTGTGTTCTACTGCAGCTTCCCAGAGTGTTCTAAAGAACAACTAGAGTGCTAACAGCCTTACTTATGACAAAAGTATGGCACACCTGAAGCCATCTTGATTGGAATAAACTGGTAACACTTAAAACATTTAATTTAAAAAGGAACAAAATGATGGGGTTCATCTTGTCATAGAAATTATGGTTAGTGCTCTGGAAAGAAAAATTAGGACATGTTTCAAGTGTGATCTCAAATATCTTCCTGTTATATTTCAACAGGAGCAGCCTGTCAGTTGATGCCTTTGTGTTCTACTGCAGCTTCCCAGAGTGTTCTAAAGAGCAACTAGAGCGCTAACAGTCTTACTTATGACAAAAGTATGGCACACCTGAAGCCATCTTGATTGGAATAAACTGGTAACACTTAAAACATTTAATTTAAAAAGGAACAAAATGATGGGGTTCATTTTGTCATAGAAATTATGGTTAGTGCTGTAGAAAGAAAAATTAGGACATGTTTCAAGTGTGATCTCAAATATCTTCCTGTTATATTTCAACAGGAGCAGCCTGTCATTTGATGCCTTTGTGTTCTACTGCAGCTTCCCAGAGTGTTCTAAAGAACAACTAGAGCGCTAACAGTCTTACTTATGACAAAAGTATGGCACACCTGAAGCCATCTTGATTGGAATAAACTGGTAACACTTAAAACATTTAATTTAAAAAGGAACAAAATGAGGGGGTTCATTTTGCCATAGAAATTATGGTTAGTGCTGTAGAAAGAAAAATTAGGACATGTTTTAAGTGAGATCTCAAATATCTTCCTGTTATATTTCAACAGGAGCAACCTGTCAGTTGATGCCTTTGTGTTCTACTGCAGCTTCCCAGAGTGTTCTAAAGAACAACTAGAGTGCTAACAGCCTTACTTATGACAAAAGTATGGCACACCTGAAGCCATCTTGATTGGAATAAACTGGTAACACTTAAAACATTTAATTTAAAAAGGAACAAAATGAGGGGGTTCATTTTGCCATAGAAATTATGGTTAGTGCTGCAAAAAGAAAATTTAGTGCATGTTTTAAGTGAGATCTCAAATCCTCTTCTATTTCATTAGAAAATTCTGACATGCAGACTGAAACAATCACTTTCAATACCAGCAGTAGACTTCCAGTTAACTCCTTGGTGAGCAGTAGCTTTACTACAGTGATCTAATGAACAACTAGAGTAATAACATTCTGAATTTATGGCAAATGTGTGACACATCTGAATGCCTTCTTGATGGAATCAAAGTAAAAAACTGAAAGCATTTCCTACTGAGGAGACTGCAGTAAATGAGGAAATTAGGAAACTTCATAACAAAGAAGTCTTCCAAGATGGCCACCAGTGAAAAAGAGCCCAAATGTAGCACAAATATTACCCAGATGTAGCCCACATATAGCCCAATGACAAAAGTGTGCAAAACACTTTTTATTTTTAGTTTTTTTGCAGTTTTATGTAGTGCAGACTGGTCAGGTATTGGAGCGTTGCATCTTAAAACATGACCCCTACACTACAAAAACACCACTGCACTACCCTAAACCCTAAAACACTACCCCAGCACGACCCCCTACACTACACAAGCACCACTGCACTATCCTAAACCCTAAAACACTACCCCCAGCATGACCCCCTACACTACACAAACACCACTGCACTACCCTAAACCCTAAAACACTACCCCAACACCACTGCACTACCCTAAACCCTAAAACACTACCCCCAGCACGACCCCCTACACTACCCAAACACCACTGCACTACCCTAAAACATGACCCCTACACTACACAAACACCACTGCACTACCCTAAACCATAAAACACTACCCCCAGCACGACCCCCTACACTACACAAGCACCACTGCACTACCCTAAACCCTAAAACACTACCCCCAGCATGACCCCCTACACTACACAAACACCACTGCACTACCTTAAACCCTAAAACACTACCCCCAGCACGACCCCTACACTACCCAAACACCACTGCACTAACCTAGATCCTAAAACACTACCCCAGCACGACACCCTACACTACCGAAACACCACTGCACTACCCTAAACCCTAAAACACTACCCCCAGCACGACCCCTACACTACACAAGCACCACTGCACAACCCTAAACCCTAAAACACTACCCCCAGCACGACCCCCTACACTGCCCGAACACCACTGCACTGCCCTAAACCCTGAAACACCAGCCCCTGCACGACCCTCTACACTGCCCGAACACCACTGCACTGCCCTAAACCCTGAAACACATACCCTAGCACGACCCCCTACACTGCCCGAACACCACTGCACTGCCCTAAACCCTGAAACACCACCCCCAGCATGACCCCCTACACTGCCCGAACACCACTGCACTGCCCTAAACCCTGAAACACCACCCCCAGCATGACCCCTACACTGCCCGAACACCACTGCACTGCCCTAAACCCTGAAACACTACCCCCAGCAAGACCTCCTACACTGCCCGAACACCACTGCACTGCCCTAAACCCTGAAACATCACCCCCAGCAAGACCCCCTACACTGCCCGAACACCACTGCCCTAAACCCTGAAATACCACCCCCAGCACGACCCCCTACACTGCCCGAACACCACTGCACTCCCCTAAACCCTGAAACACATGCCGTAGCACGACCCCCTACACTGCCCGAACACCACTGCACTGCCCTAAACCCTGAAACACCACCCCCAGCATGACCCATACACTGCCCGAACACCACTGCACTGCCCTAAACCCTGAAACACTACCCCCAGCAAGACCTCCTACACTGCCCGAACACCACTGCACTGCCCTAAACCCTGAAACATCACCCCCAGCAAGACCCCCTACACTGCCCGAACACCACTGCCCTAAACCCTGAAATACCACCCCCAGCACGACCCCCTACACTGCCCGAACACCACTGCACTGCCCTAAACCCTGAAACACCACCCCCAGCACGACCCCCTACACTGCCCGAACACCACTGCACTGCCCTAAACCCTGAAACACCACCCCCTGCACGACCCCCTACACTGCCCGAACACTACTGCACTGCCCTAAACCCTGAAACACCATCCCCAGCACGATCCCCTACACTGCCACGAACACCACTGCACTGCCCTAAACCCTGAAACACTACCCCCAGCAAGACCCCTACACTGCCCGAACACCACTGCACTGCCCTAAACCCTGAAACACCACCCCCAGCAAGACCCCTACACTGCCCGAACACCACTGCCCTAAACCCTGAAACACCACCCCCAGCAAGACCCCCTACACGTACCCGAACACCACTGCACTGCCCTAAACCCTGAAACACCACCACCTGCATGACCCCCTACACTGCCCGAACACCACTGCACGGCCCTAAACCCTGAAACACCACCCCCAGCATGACCCCCTACACTGCCCGAACACCACTGCACTGCCCTAAACCCTGAAACACCACCCCCTGCACGACCCCCTACACTGCCCGAAAACCACTGCACTGCCCTAAACCCTGAAACACCAGCCCCAGCAAGACCCCCTACACTGCCCGAACACCACTGCACTGCCCTAAACCCTGAAACACCACCCCCAGCAAGACCCCCTACACTGCCCGAACACCACTGCACTAAAGCCTGAAACACCACCCCCAGCAAGACCACCTACACTGGCCAAACACCACTGAACTGCCCAAAACCCTGAAACACCACCCCTGCACGACCCCCTACACTGCCCAAACACCACTGCACTGCCCTAAACCCTGAAACACCACCCCCTGCACAACCCCCTACACTGCCCGAACACCACTGCACTACCCTAAACCCTGAAACACCACCCCTCAGCACGACACCCTACACTGCCCGAACACCACTGCACTGCCCTAAACCCTGAAACACCACCCCCAGCACGACCCCCTACACTGCCCGAACACCACTGCACTGCCCTAAACCCTGAAACACCACCCCCTACACTGCACGAACACCACTGCACTGCCCTAAACCCTGAAACACCACCTCCAGCAAAACCCCCTACACTGCCTGAACACCATTGCTCTGCCCTAAATCCTGAAACACTAGCCCCAGCATGACCACCTACACTACCCAAACACCACTGCACTGCCCTAAACCCTGAAACACCACCCCCAGCACGACCCCCTACACTGCCCGAACACCACTGCACTGCCCTAAACCCTGAAACACCAGCCCCAGCAAGACCCCCTACACTGCCCGAACACCACTGCACTGCCCTAGACTCGGAAACACCAGCCCCAGCAAGACCCCCTACACTGCCCGAACACCACTGCACTGCCCTAAACCCTGAAACACCAGCCCCAGCATGACCCCCTACACTGCCTGAACACCACTGCACTGCCCTAAACCCTGAAACACCACCCCCTGCAGCACCCCCTACACTGCCCGAACACCACTGCACTGCCCTAAACCCTGAAACACCACCCCCTGCACGCCCCTACACTGCCCGAACACCACTGCACTAAACCCTGAAACACCAGCCCCAGCACGACCCCCTACACTGCCCGAACACCACTGTACTGCCCTAAACCCTGAAACACCAGCCCCAGCACGACCCCCTACACAGCCCGAACACCACTGCACTGCCCTAAACCCTGAAACACCACCCCCTGCATGAGCCCCTACACTGCCCGAACACCACTGCACTGCCCTAAACCCTGAAACACCACCCCCTGCAGCACCCCCTACACTGCCCGAACACCACTGCACTGCCCTAAACCCTGAAACACCACCCCCTGCACCGCCCCTACACTGCCCGAACACCACTGCACTAAACCCTGAAATACCACCCCCAGCACGACCCCTACACTGCCCGAACACCACTGCACTGCCCTAAACCCTGAAACACCACCCCCAGCATGACCCCTACACTGCCCGAACACCACTGCACAGCCCTAAACCCTGAAACACTACCCCCAGCAAGACCTCCTACACTGCCCGAACACCACTGCACTGCCCTAAACCCTGAAACATCACCCCCAGCAAGACCCCCTACACTGCCCGAACACCACTGCCCTAAACCCTGAAATACCACCCCCAGCACGACCCCCTACACTGCCCGAACACCACTGCACTGCCCTAAACCCTGAAACACATACCCTAGCACGACCCCCTACACTGCCCGAACACCACTGCACTGCCCTAAACCCTGAAACACCACCCCCAGCATGACCCCTACACTGCCCGAACACCACTGCACTGCCCTAAACCCTGAAACACTACCCCCAGCAAGACCTCCTACACTGCCCGAACACCACTGCACTGCCCTAAACCCTGAAACATCACCCCCAGCAAGACCCCCTACACTGCCCGAACACCACTGCCCTAAACCCTGAAATACCACCCCCAGCACGACCCCCTACACTGCCCGAACACCACTGCACTGCCCTAAACCCTGAAACACCACCCCCAGCACGACCCCCTACACTGCCCGAACACCACTGCACTGCCCTAAACCCTGAAACACCACCCCCTGCACGACCCCCTACACTGCCCGAACACTACTGCACTGCCCTAAACCCTGAAACACCATCCCCAGCACGATCCCCTACACTGCACGAACACCACTGCACTGCCCTAAACCCTGAAACACTACCCCCAGCAAGACCCCCTACACTGCCCGAACACCACTGCACTGCCCTAAACCCTGAAACACCACCCCCAGCAAGACCCCCTACACTGCCCGAACACCACTGCCCTAAACCCTGAAACACCACCCCCAGCAAGACCCCCTACACATACCCCGAACACCACTGCACTGCCCTAAACCCTGAAACACCACCACCTGCATGACCCCTACACTGCCCGAACACCACTGCACGGCCCTAAACCCTGAAACACCACCCCCAGCATGACCCCCTACACTGCCCAAACACCACTGCACTGCCCTAAACCCTGAAACACCACCCCCTGCACGACCCCCTACACTGCCCGAAAACCACTGCACTGCCCTAAACCCTGAAACACCAGCCCCAGCAAGACCCCCTACACTGCCCGAACACCACTGCACTGCCCTAAACCCTGAATCACCACCCCCAGCAAGACCCCCTACACTGCCCGAACACCACTGCACTAAAGCCTGAAACACCACCCCCAGCAAGACCACCTACACTGGCCAAACACCACTGAACTGCCCAAAACCCTGAAACACCACCCCCTGCACGACCCCCTACACTGCCCAAACACCACTGCACTGCCCTAAACCCTGAAACACCACCCCCTGCACAACCCCCTACACTGCCCGAACACTACTGCACTACCCTAAACCCTGAAACACCACCCCTCAGCACGACACCCTACACTGCCCGAACACCACTGCACTGCCCTAAACCCTGAAACACCACCCCCAGCACGACCCCCTACACTGCCCGAACACCACTGCACTGCCCTAAACCCTGAAACACCACCCCCTACACTGCCACGAACACCACTGCACTGCCCTAAACCCTGAAACACCACCTCCAGCAAAACCCCCTACACTGCCTGAACACCATTGCTCTGCCCTAAATCCTGAAACACTAGCCCCAGCATGACCACCTACACTACCCAAACACCACTGCACTGCCCTAAACCCTGAAACACCACCCCCAGCACGACCCCCTACACTGCCCGAACACCACTGCACTGCCCTAAACCCTGAAACACCAGCCCCAGCAAGACCCCTACACTGCCCGAACACCACTGCACTGCCCTAGACTCGGAAACACCAGCCCCAGCAAGACCCCCTACACTGCCCGAACACCACTGCACTGCCCTAAACCCTGAAACACCAGCCCCAGCATGACCCCCTACACTGCCTGAACACCACTGCACTGCCCTAAACCCTGAAACACCACCCCCTGCAGCACCCCCTACACTGCCCGAACACCACTGCACTGCCCTAAACCCTGAAACACCACCCCTGCACCGCCCCTACACTGCCCGAACACCACTGCACTAAACCCTGAAACATCAGCCCCAGCACGACCCCCTACACTGCCCGAACACCACTGTACTGCCCTAAACCCTGAAACACCAGCCCCAGCACGACCCCCTACACAGCCCGAACACCACTGCACTGCCCTAAACCCTGAAACACCACCCCCTGCATGAGCCCCTACACTGCCCGAACACCACTGCACTGCCCTAAACCCTGAAACACCACCCCTGCAGCACCCCCTACACTGCCCGAACACCACTGCACTGCCCTAAACCCTGAAACACCACCCCCTGCACCGCCCCTACACTGCCCGAACACCACTGCACTAAACCCTGAAATACCACCCCCAGCACGACCCCCTACACTGCCCGAACACCACTGCACTGCCCTAAACCCTGAAACACCACCCCCAGCATGACCCCTACACTGCCCGAACACCACTGCACAGCCCTAAACCCTGAAACACTACCCCCAGCAAGACCTCCTACACTGCCCGAACACCACTGCACTGCCCTAAACCCTGAAACATCACCCCCAGCAAGACCCCCTACACTGCCCGAACACCACTGCCCTAAACCCTGAAATACCACCCCCAGCACGACCCCCTACACTGCCCGAACACCACTGCACTGCCCTAAACCCTGAAACACATACCCTAGCACGACCCCCTACACTGCCCGAACACCACTGCACTGCCCTAAACCCTGAAACACCACCCCCAGCATGACCCCTACACTGCCCGAACACCACTGCACTGCCCTAAACCCTGAAACACTACCCCCAGCAAGACCTCCTACACTGCCCGAACACCACTGCACTGCCCTAAACCCTGAAACATCACCCCCAGCAAGACCCCCTACACTGCCCGAACACCACTGCCCTAAACCCTGAAATACCACCCCCAGCACGACCCCCTACACTGCCCGAACACCACTGCACTGCCCTAAACCCTGAAACACCACCCCCAGCACGACCCCCTACACTGCCCGAACACCACTGCACTGCCCTAAACCCTGAAACACCACCCCTGCACGACCCCCTACACTGCCCGAACACTACTGCACTGCCCTAAACCCTGAAACACCATCCCCAGCACGATCCCCTACACTGCACGAACACCACTGCACTGCCCTAAACCCTGAAACACTACCCCCAGCAAGACCCCCTACACTGCCCGAACACCACTGCACTGCCCTAAACCCTGAAACACCACCCCCAGCAAGACCCCCTACACTGCCCGAACACCACTGCCCTAAACCCTGAAACACCACCCCCAGCAAGACCCCCTACACGTACCCCGAACACCACTGCACTGCCCTAAACCCTGAAACACCACCACCTGCATGACCCCCTACACTGCCCGAACACCACTGCACGGCCCTAAACCCTGAAACACCACCCCCAGCACGACCCCCTACACTGCCCGAACACCACTGCACTGCCCTAAACCCTGAAACACCACCCCCTGCACGACTCCCTACACTGCCCGAACACCACTGCACTGCCCTAAACCCTGAAACACCAGCCCCAGCAAGACCCCCTACACTGCCCGAACACCACTGCACTGCCCTAAACCCTGAAACACCACCCCCAGCAAGACCCCCTACACTGCCCGAACACCACTGCACTAAAGCCTGAAACACCACCCCCAGCAAGACCACCTACACTGGCCGAACACCACTGCACTGCCCAAAACCCTGAAACACCACCCCTGCATGACCCCCTACACTGCCCAAACACCACTGCACTGCCCTAAACCCTGAAACACCACCCCCTGCACAACCCCCTACACTGCCCGAACAACACTGCACTGCCCTAAACCCTGAAACACCACCCCTCAGCACGACACCCTACACTGCCCGAACACCACTGCACTGCCCTAAACCCTGAAACACCACCCCCAGCACGACCCCCTACACTGCCCGAACACCACTGCACTGCCCTAAACCCTGAAACACCACCCCCTACACTGCACGAACACCACTGCACTGCCCTAAACCCTGAAACACCACCTCCAGCAAAACCCCTACACTGCCTGAACACCATTGCTCTGCCCTAAATCCTGAAACACTAGCCCCAGCATGACCACCTACACTACCCAAACACCACTGCACTGCCCTAAACCCTGAAACACCACCCCCAGCACGACCCCCTACACTGCCCGAACACCACTGCACTGCCCTAAACCCTGAAACACCAGCCCCAGCAAGACCCCTACACTGCCCGAACACCACTGCACTGCCCTAGACTCGGAAACACCAGCCCCAGCAAGACCCCCTACACTGCCCGAACACCACTGCACTGCCCTAAACCCTGAAACACCAGCCCCAGCATGACCCCCTACACTGCCTGAACACCACTGCACTGCCCTAAACCCTGAAACACCACCCCCTGCAGCACCCCCTACACTGCCCGAACACCACTGCACTGCCCTAAACCCTGAAACACCACCCCCTGCACCGCCCCTACACTGCCCGAACACCACTGCACTAAACCCTGAAACACCAGCCCCAGCACGACCCCCTACACTGCCCGAACACCACTGTACTGCCCTAAACCCTGAAACACCAGCCCCAGCACGACCCCTACACAGCCCGAACACCACTGCACTGCCCTAAACCCTGAAACACCACCCCCTGCATGAGCCCCTACACTGCCCGAACACCACTGCACTGCCCTAAACCCTGAAACACCACCCCCTGCAGCACCCCCTACACTGCCCGAACACCACTGCACTGCCCTAAACCCTGAAACACCACCCCCTGCACCGCCCCTACACTGCCCGAACACCACTGCACTAAACCCTGAAACACCACCCCCAGCACGACCCCTTTACTGCTCGAACACCACTGCACTGCCCCAAACCCTGAAACACCACCCCCAGCATGACCCCCTACACTGCCCGAACACCACTGCCCTAAACCCTGAAACACCACCCCCTGCACGACCCCCTACACTGCCCGAACACCACTGCACTGCCTTAAACCCTGAAACACCACCCCCTACACTGCCCGAACACCACTGCACTGCCCTAAACCCTGAAACACCACCCCCAGCATGACCCCCTACACTGCCTGAACACCCTTGCACTGCCCTAAACCCTAAAACACCACCCCCAGCATTACCCCCTACACTGCCCAAACACCACTGCACTGCCCTAAACCCTAGAACACTACCCCCAGCACGACCCCCTACACTACCCGAACACCACTGCACTACCCTAAACCCTAAAATACTACCCCCAGCACAACCCCCTACACTACCCGAACACGACTGCACTGCCCTAAACCCTCAAACACTCCCCCAGCACGACCCCTACACTACCCAAACACCACTGCACTGCCCTAAACCCTAAAACACTCCCCCAGCACGACCCCTACACTACCCGAACACCACTGCACTGCCCTAAACCCTAAAACACTCCCCCAGCACGACCCCCTACACTACCCAAACACCACTGCACTGCCCTAAACCCTAAAACACTACCCCCGCATGACCCCCTACACTACCCAAACACCAATGCACTACCCTAATCCCTAAAACACTACCCCCGCATGACCCCCTACACTACCCTAAACCCTAAAACATTACCCCCGCACGACTCCCTACACTACCCAAAGACCACTGCACTACCCTAAACCCTAAAACACGACCTCCTACACTACACAAACACCACTGCACTACCCTAAACCCTAAAACACTACCCCTACACTACACAAACACCACTGCACTACCCTAAACCCTAAAACACTACCCCCAGCAGTACCCTACACTACCCAAACACCACTGCACTAACCTAAACCCTAAAACACTACCCCCAGCAGTACCCCCTACACTACCCAAACACCAATGCACTACCCTAAATCACTACCCCCAGCACAACCCCCTACACTACCCAAACACCACTGCACTACCCTAAACCCTAAAACACTACCTCCAGCATGACCCCCTACACTACCCAAACACCACTGCACTACCCTAAACCCTAAAACACTCCCCCAGCACGACTCCCTACACTACCCAAACACCACTGCACTACCCTAAACCCTAAATCTACCCCCAGCATGACCCCCTACACTACACAAACACCACTGCACTACCCTAAACCCTAAAACACTACCCCCAGCACGACCCTCTTCACTACCTAAATACAACTGCACAATTTGTTACAGGCATTGCAACGCAGGCCTGTGGTGCTTACTGGAAGTACCTAGTGGGCTAGTTGGGCCCCAGGGACCCTCAGGATTCAAGGGTACTTAATCCCGCAACTTAAAACGCGCCCTGTAGCGCGTTTTAAGAGGTAGTTTTAATCCCCCTGCCCTATTATGTACTAGGGACTTGCAGAGGAGGTCATGCTAATCACAGGGGTACCCCAACGCATAGTGTTCCCTAGTGTATGTAGGTGTTTTCACTGTATTCTAAGTGTCTTTTAGCATAGCACTGGCTCTGGTTAGTCAGAGTCAGTTACCACCAGTACCCGTCTGAAAAAGTTGTGGGCACAGGATGATTTTGCAACAAGGCCTCTTTCTGCTCCTCTGTTGGTTCTTTCTGCACATCTTTTGCTTCTTTCTGTGCGTTTTTCTTCTTTCTTAGTTAGAAACTAGCATTTAAAAAAACCTTTGAAATTCACTTAAAAATCATAGGTTTCAGGCACGTTATAGTTAGAAATTAGCATTTAAAAAACCTTTGAAATTCACTGAAAAAACCATAGGTTTCAGACATGTTATAGTTAGAAATTAGCATTTAAAAAACCTTTGAAATTCACTGAAAAAACCATAGGTTTTAGGGACAGTTATAGTTAGTTGGACATTTCACTCGTACAAAACCATAGAAATTCCCCCGTTATAGTTAGTTCAGCTAACTATAACTCGCGCCCCGCAATGCACTGCTGATGACGTCACATATTACATCACTCATGACATGGTCAGTGACATCACTGATGACATCACTGATGACATCTCAAATGACATCACTGATGACATCACTGATGACATCATCCATGTGATAATTTGATGCATCTTCTCACACCCTAATATAGCTTTTGATACACCCACTCTAAATTACAGACTGCCATTCTCAAAACCATAGACACTCCAACACCAAAAACTACATACCCACTCACTGATTCTTAGGTCTACACACACATCCACTCACTCACCCGTACAGTCACTCATACTTAGTCACTCAGTACAGGACTATCACATACACCTATATAAACACTCACACACCGCCACTCATCCATAGAGTTACTCACACACCTAGTCAGTCATGCAAAAAACTTAATCACACACCCATTTACTCACCTATACAGTTATACACACACCAGCTCACTTACTCATACAAAATACTCGCACATTCTTATGCTCTTATACAATCACTGATACAAGTACACACTCATCCATACAGCCACTCTCACAATCACACACTCTCACTTATAGCCATTTATATACTCCAACACACATATATACTGCCTTTCACATATGTAGTTACTCACACATGTACCACTGAGATATACATTCAATCACTAACACACCCATACACACACTCACCCACCCATACAGTCCATCACAGATGCACTCTTGAAACCATGCACCCAGTGAATCACCAACTCACACATCTATGCACAGAGTCACACACACTCCACCCACACAAACACTCAGGCACCCATACAGATACTCAGACAATCAATCAATAACCCATGTAGACACTCATGTAGCTATTCAGAAAGCCATGCAGCCGCTTACAAACCAACAGACAGACGGATACAGACATTCACACAGTTTAGTCACTAACCCATGCATTCAGTAAGATACATTTAATCACTCACTTGTAGAGTCAGTCACTCACGTACTAAATCATCCATTCAGACACTTATACACCCACTCATTCTTCAATACGCCTTTCCCTATATATATTAAACATATTTAAACTTTACAGAAACACACAGTCACTGGATGATGTCATCAGTGATGTCATCAGTGATGTCATTTGAGATGTCATCAGTGATGTCATCAGTGATGTCACTGACCATGTCATGAGTGATGTAATATGTGACGTCATCAGCAGTGCATTGCGGGGCGCGAGTTATAGTTAGCTGAACTAACTATAACGGGGGAATTTCTTTGGTTTTGTACGAGTGAAATGTCCAACTAACTATAACTGTCCCTAAAACCTATGGTTTTTTCAGTGAATATATATATATGTATATATTATCTACTGGCGGTCGCCAGTAGATAGTTATAGTTAGGACCTATTTTCCATAGGAAATCCGCAACATTCTATTTGAAATAACTCTTGCGTCGGTTGACGAATCTTCGCGAAATGTTCAAACTTTATGGCCCGCTCCGGTCCGCTCCTACCCTGAAAGTTTCGGGGTGATTCGTCAAGCGAGGGCTGAGAAAATAGGGGGGTCCCAAAACGTGTTTTCCCCATTCATTTTCCCATAGGAAACTTTAGCCACGGCTACAGCCCGAACTGCTGAACGGAATTACACCAAATTTGGCAAAGAGGTAGTTCTTGGTTCAGAAAGAACCCTTTTTGTTAAATGGTGTAAATCCGTTCAGTAGTTCCTGAGAAAATCAAAAGGAAAATCACATATATATCTATGGCCGCGTCGGATTCGCGCACCCTGAGCGCACCCTGCGCGCACCGTCCCGATCACGAGCTGCATGCTAATTGGCTGTCAACACTCCAAATCAGGAAGTGTTGGCAGCCATTTTATGCTAGAACCGAGGCACAGAAACAAGGGCGCAAAACGCACAAAGGGGGCAGGGTAGAAACACCCTGACCCCCTAGGTCTGCTCAGGGGGTCCCACAGGGCAGAAAAAAGCATTTTTTTTTTTTAAACGGCGGGATGCGCTTAGGGTGCGCGGATCCCGCTGATTAAAAAAAAAAACACAAGAAACAAGTGTGCAAACGCACAAAGGGGGCAGGGTAGAAACACCCTGACCCCTAGGTCTGCTCAGGGGTCCCACAAGGACCCCTGGGCAGAAAAAAGCATTTAAAAAAAATAATAATAATTAAAAAAAAAAACGATTGTGCCGCAGGCCCCGCTTCCTTCCTTTACCACTCTGCAAACGCGCCCCCTGGCGCGTTTGTAGAGGGGGAACGAATTCCCCTTGAATACTGGGCGTCCCTGGGGGCCAACTAGCCCACCAGGAACGTCCAGTATGCGTCAGGGGCTGCGTTGCAGAGAGGTGTACAGAGGCCACGCCCCTTTTTACACCTCTCTGCAACGCAGCTCTGTGGCGCTTTTTGGAGGTACATGGTGGGCTAGTTGGACTCCAGGGACCCTCAGGATTCAAGGGGACTTAATTCCCCAACTTAAAACACGCCACGGAGCGCGTTTGCACAGTGGTGAAGGGAGGGGGCGGGGCTTCAGGTGACATGTGTGCAAACAGGCCCCGTTGCGCGTTTTAAGATGGGGAATTAAATCCCCTTCAATCCTGAGGGTCCCTGGGGGCCAACTAGCCCACCAGGTATGTCCAGAAAGCGCCACAGAGCTGCGTTGCAGAGAGGTGCAAAAAGGGGCGTGGCCTCTGAACACCTCTCTGCAACGCAGCTCTCTGGCGCATACTGGAGGTATCTGGTGGGCTACTTGGCCCCTAGGGACCCTCGGGATTGAGGAGGATTTAATTCCCCATCTTAAAACGCGCCACGGGGCCTGTTTGCAGACATGTCACCTGAAGCCCCGCCCCTCCCTTCACCACTGTGCAAATATTCCTCTAAAATAAGCCGGACTACGAATTCCGATTTACTCACCTGTTATCAGGAGAGACCTCCGTGCTGCATCTTTGAGCCCAGTACTGATCCTGAAAAGTAATTTTAACCGTACTTACCAGTAACTTGAATTTCCTTCCATAGGATATCATTGCCTGCTTTTTGCTGAAAAAGTTTCTAAGTGTCGATTTTTGAAACATACAAATATTCCTCTAAAATCTGCAGAACTACGAATTCTGATTAACTCACCTGTTATCAGGAGAGACCTCAGTGCTGCATCTTTGAGCCCAGTACTGATCCTGAAAAGTAATTCTAACCGTACTTACCAGTAACTTGAATTTCCTTCCATAGGCTAACATTGACTGGTTTCACTTGGAAATTCTTCTAAGTGTGGAGTTTTGGAACTTTATAATATTCCTCTAAAATCAGCCGGACTACGAATTCCGATTTACTCACCTGTTATCAGGAGAATACCCAGTGCTGCATCTTTGAGCCCAGCACTGACCTTGAAAAGTAATTCTAACCGTACTTACCAGTAACTTGCTCCAACACCAGCTCCAACACCAACGACATCCAGCCGTCGCGAGACCTGTGCGACTCACTGGCCACCTTCTTCCACCGCAAAATCGCCGACATCCACGACAGCTTCAACACCACGACCGCCCCGGCAACCACCGAGACCACTGCCCCCACAACCACCAACCGCCTGCTCTCCTGGACCAACATCAACGACGAGGACACCAGCGAGATCATGAACACCATCCACTCCGGTTCACCGCTAGACCCGTGCCCTCACCACATCTTCAACAAAGCCAGTACAGCCATCGCGCCCCATCTCCGGAAAATAATCAACATCTCCTTCGAGACAGCAACCTTCCCGGAAAGCTGGAAGCACGCCGAGATCACCGCCTTACTCAAGAAACCCAAAGCAGACCCCAAGGACCTCAAGAACTTCCGACCCATCTCTCTGCTCCCGTTCCCCGCGAAGGTCACCAAGAAAATCGTCAACAAACAACTGACCCGCTACCTCGAGGAGAACAACATCCTGGACCCTTCACAGTCCGGCTTCCGCAGCAACCACAGCACCGAAACCGCCCTCATCGCCACCACCGATGACATCAGGACCCTGCTAGACAACAGAGAAACAGCAGCCCTCATCCTCCTGGACCTATCAGCCGCCTTCGACACGGTCTGCCACCACACACTACGAACACGCCTTCACGACGCCGGGATCCAAGAGAAGGCCCTGGACTGGACCACATCCTTCCTTTCCGGCAGAACACAAAGCGTCCGCCTCGCCCCCTTCCGATCCAAGGCCATCAAGATCATCTGCGGCGTACCCCAAGGCTCCTCCCTCAGCCCAACGCTGTTCAACATCTACATGGCACCCCTCGCCCACGTCGCCCGACAGCACAACCTCAACATCATCTCCTACGCCGACGACACCCAGCTGATCCTCTCCCTCACCAAAGACCCTCACACCGCCAAAGCCCACCTCCACGAAGGAATGAAGGCCGTCGCTGAATGGATGAGGACCAGCCGCCTGAAGCTGAACTCGGACAAGACGGAGGTCCTCATCCTTGGTTCCAACCCTTCAGCCTGGGACGACTCCTGGTGGCCAACATCACTGGGAACAGCCCCGCCACCCACCGACCACGTACGCAACCTAGGGGTCATCCTCGACCCCACCCTCTCCATGACTAAGCAGGTCAACGCCGTTTCCTCATCCTGCTTCAACATCCTCCGAATGCTCCACAGGATCTTCAAGTGGATCCCCACCGAAACAAGAAAAACAGTCACCCAGGCCCTCGTCACCAGCAGGCTGGACTATGGAAACGCCCTCTATGCACGAACGACGGCTAAGCTCCTGAGACGGCTGCAACGCATCCAGAACGCCTCTGCACGTCTTATCCTCGACATCCCCCGACGCAGCCACATCACACCCCACCTGAGAGACCTGCACTGGCTCCCTGTCAACAAGAGGATAACCTTCAAGCTCCTCACCCACGCACACAAAGCACTCCACAACTCCGGACCAGCCTACCTCAACAGACGACTCAGCTTCTACACCCCCACCCGCCAGCTCCGCTCGACCAGCCTCGCCCTCGCCACAGTCCCCCGCATCCGGAAAACGACCGCCGGCGGCAGATCCTTCTCCCACCTCGCCGCCAAGACCTGGAACACCCTCCCCACCAACCTCCGACAGACCCAAGACCTACTGGCCTTCAGAAGACTCCTCAAGACCTGGCTCTTCGATCAGTAGCAGCACCACCCCCCTCTTCCCCCAGCGCCTTGAGACCCTCGCGGGTATGTAGTGCGCTTTATAAGTGACATGATTGATTGATTGATTGACTTGAATTTCCTTCCATAGGCTAACATTGACTGGTTTCACTTGGAAATTCTTCTAAGTGTAGAGTTTTGGAACTTTATAATATTCCTCTAAAATCAGCCGAACTACGAATTCCGATTTACTCACCTGTTATCAGGAGAGACCTCAATGCTGCACCTTTGAGCCCAGTACTGATCCTGAAAAGTAATTTTAACCGTACTTACCAGTAACTTGAATTTCCTTCCATAGGCTAACATTGACTGGTTTCACTTGGAAATTCTTCTAAGTGTGGAGTTTTGGAACTTTATAATATTCCTCTAAAATCAGCCGAACTACGAATTCCGATTTACTCACCTGTTATCAGGAGAGACCACAGTGCTGCATCTTTTAGCCCAGCACTGACCCTGAAAAAGTAATTCTAACCGTACTTACCAGTAACTTGTATTTCCTTCCATAGGAATCCATTGTCTGGTTTTCAGCAGAAAAGTTTCAGTGTCGATTTTCACAAACTACAAATATTCCTTAAAAATCGCCTGTATGACTTAAACGCATTATTTCAACTGTTTACAGGAGATGCACCAGTGCTGGATCCAGGATCCACCACTGAGTAAGAAAAAGTAACGATAACACTACTTACCTGCTAAGTGAATTTCCTCCCATAGGATAACATTGGTGATTCTATGTGAAAAAGTTTCTAAGTGTCAACTTTTAAAATAGAATAATATTCCTTAAAAATCACTACTGTAACCAAAACGCTTTTACTCAACTGTTTACAGGAGATGTCCCAGGACTGAATCTAGGATCCTGTCCTGTGGTTAGAAAAGTAATCCATAAAGTAACTAATTGCATTTAACTAGAAATTCACATTGAGCTCAATGTTGCATTGTGTTTGAAATTGTGTTGCCCATTGCAACAACTGTAACTACTGTACTTAAAAGTCTATTGCCTATTTGCAAAGTATTTAAACTAAAGTAATTCATTCTGAGAAAGTATATTTTGTAATGTAATGTATAATGTAATTATAATGTAATTTAAAAAATAAAATATCTAAAAATAAATAGTTTAAAAAAATGTAGTAAATCAGTATCAAAAAAATAAATATAACATCAGGGTGTTCCGGGAACATCTCCCTCAGGGCCGTCCATATTCAGTGCCTGTATGAATTGAATGTGGCCTTGTCATGCTCGGTGTTTGCCAACTGAATTGCTGGGATGTGAGCTTGGGCGAACATCGTGTTAGTCTGCTCTCCGATAAGACTTTGTATATCGCCTATCACCAGGTTTATTCCTAAAGTGTTCTTCTGAAAGCATGAGATCCATTTCCCCGCTCCATCCAGCAATTGCAGTAACTTTGACGTTAGCCCTTCCTTGTCCATTTGAGCCCACGGCACATAGATGGTTCCTGATGTGCCCTTTTGTAGCAGTGGGTACATCTTTGCTTTGTGTAACTCTACTGGTATCGCCAAAACATGGCTTATCCATCTTTTTAGGCATTCCTGCATGTAGGGGACGTTCCACTTGGGATCTCCTCTTCCATGCCAGAGGCAGTCTTCCACTATGGCCATGTCCTCTGGTTCGAAGGATCCCTCCTTCGGCCAAGGTCTATCGTACTGGTTTTTTCCTTCAGTCCAGTGGGCTAGCAGGTAGCAAAATGACCACACAAAGGTTTCGCCTTCCTCTCTAGCCACTGTCTCCCTTGGGGTCTGTCTATCTATAATGTGCATTTGGGTGGAATAGCATATGTCTTCATCGCTGCTCCCCTCATGCGTGCTCAAAGGTGCCATCCTGTTTTCCCTATGTCTTGGTTAGGTCAGCACCACGCTACCTTGGTCCCTGATTTCCTGGTCAGCCTCTCTCCTTTGTTGAAAATGTGGTGAGGCTCAGACCCCAGCCAAAAGACTATCTACCTCTGACTCTTCCCCAATCAGTGCCCTGTGACATACCTCCACTCTCCTTTTGTGGGGGGGCACACTGCTCTGTGTTCACACTGTGGTTCCTGGGTGCGAGCTCTTTCTCTTTTCCTCCTTACCTCATGCCTTTCTTCTACATCCTGTCTAGGTTGTCTCCTTCACTCTGAGCTATGTGCTGTTCTTTTTGGTTGACCTTTGCCTCAAATTCGCTCTCCGTTGTTTCCTCTGCTACCTGGGCAAGTCCTGTAGCTCCCCCATTGTCATCGGATCCGGGAGACTGGGGTCCCCTTCCTCACTCTCACTAGCTGTATTACTGTCTAGTACCGCTACAAACCTCCGTCACTCGTGTGTGCTCACCTAAATCAGTGAGGGTGCATGTTCTCTGCACCACTGGGGTTCTATGTATCGGGAGCAACAGACGGGTAATCAAACTTCAAGGAGCCCTTGCATCAGACTGGAGTTGCTCTGTAACTGCCTGGGCCTGCTGGCCTGTTAGTCTCTAATACCTGGGCCTAACCGCTCATTATATGGTGGGGGGGCCCTCCGACTTCTTTAACTGGCAGAATAGAGTATCCTAATGCAGGGAGAGTGGGCCAGGTCACCTTCATACCTGCATATGGTGGAGGAGGTTCTGACGCCTTGTTTGCTATCTGTAGTGCAGGACTGTCTATCTGGGCATTCTCAAAGTTGGTCCATAGTTCTAATAATGGCTCTCTCCTATCTTTATTTTGACCTGTGTATTTGGTTTGTATGTATGTTCTCATGTGTTCAAGTATGTTAATGTCGAAAGTTCCATCCTTTGGCCGGGAAAAGTATGTGCCTTCGTGTGTGCATGCCATTCTTGGCAAAACGTATTGCGTTTTTTAGCCTGTTTGGGGAACTGGGTTTGCTTGTGTTTTAATGGTGTCTCCATGATAAGTGTGGTAGTTTTCGTGGATAAGATACATTAGCTTCTTTGCTTTAGGGACCCTCTGGTTTCGATCTGTATCATGGAGAAAATAATCACAGGGTGTTTAGAGCTTCTAATTATGTAACTACGAGCTCAGCGCTATGTACAGATGCATCAACAATTCAACATGAACATTTCATAAACATAAATAACAATGCATATAAGGATTTGCAACATAGAAAAAGTGCAATTTGTCAATGAAAACAGTATCTGAACGATATTGACTTCTGGCATCAACTACGGTTGGTGAGAAATAGAAGCATCTTCAAATGAAACATTGGGTCAGCGACAAAACACAATACTTAGGACAATTCACAGTTTGCAGTAATCTAACAGAACCGCAACATCACACATATACCTTACATCAACAATCGCACCCTGTATCACATCCAGGTGCCAAGCGTACCATCTGTATCATGCCAGCGGTCCAAGCTACCAACACCTAAAAACTGACAGAGAAAAAATTATGACTTTGTCAAAAAACAATTCTTAGCTCGCTCCTAGCACATGCTATCCTGTGACCAGGGGAAGCTCTGCACGGGACACAGGACTCAGTGAGCCTGATAGTCTGTCAATATCGGCTCCTGGATAAAGACAATAACAATAGTTTGCGGAATAAAGGAATAACTCGAGAACCACAGGCCCCTCTTGGCCAACCACAACTTACACCTAATCTCCCAGATCCAAATCTTTTTCCCTAAATGTCCAAATCAAAGCCTGTATCACACCCAGGGGCTAAGAGTATCATCTATGTCACGCCCAGCCGTCCAAGCATACCGACTGTGTCACGCCCAGTGGAAAAAGCGTACCATCTGTGCTACACCCATTGGTCCACATGACCAACACCTCTCACTTCTTTTAGATACCAACGGTGTTGGGAATTCGGTGGCACTTTTAGACTAAAAAATAAGATGGAGGTGTCAACTCCGAAAATAAATATAATAAATATTCATCTTTCCTATCGTGCTAGTAAAAAGGTGACTTCCACAGGATCGCCTTCGAGATTGCCTTGCGACTACTTTGCTAGGACATATAAAATAGGTAATATGCCAGGTTTCTGTCAGTGGCAGGGCACTCAGGTTATCTTCTTTTTATGCTTCTCCCTAGTTTGCCATATGCCACATGCTTTACATGCTTTACTAAGGTTCTGATGTAGTCTCTTACCCTCTGTGATGGCTGCTTTAGGGTGGACATCTGCCCCATGGATTCAGCAGAACTTCCAATCAATTGAGGTGTCTACTCACCTTCCTTGTTGTGCAAATATTAATCCATCTGGGCGGGGTCCCCTTCTTTTGACTGCAGTCAGGTTTGAGGTCCTAATCAGCTCCTGGCTGGCTCACCAAAATGTTGCCTGAACATGAAATACCTTGCAAAAACAAGAGGCGTTTGGCAAAACAGGAACAGTTCATTTAATTAAACAATGCTACCAGGAGACAGTCCTCAGACCCTATGCCTGTGCTCCCGGACGCATTGTTTAATTAAAAAAACTGTTCCTGTTTTGCCAAACGCCTCTTGGCTCTTGTTTTTCAAGGTATTTCATCAAACAGTTCAAGCAACATTTTTGTTGTGGTCCACAGGACCGAAATAGACACACAGTGGCCCTTTCAAGCTGGCCCATCTGCCAGGGTGAACATAGCAAAACCAAAGGGGATGATGGACGGAGTGTTGAACATTGCAAGCACTCACACCCAGTCAACTGATCTGGGTTTAATCCATCATCATTCTTTAGCTCACTCCGCCACCCCAGTTCAGACATGGCCATATGCAAATCAGTCTGACCCTGTGCCTCATGGGAACAGTCCAGCCCGAACTGCCAAGCCATGTCTTCCCTGGACCAGGGTGCCAGTCTGTTTGACAGGCCCATCCCACACTGCTGTAGGAGGAGATTAGCACTGATAATGGGCAAGCATAAACCCTCATTACAAGTGAAGGGATTAATTTCAATGCCAATGCAAACACATGTTTGCAGAGAGAAAGGAAATATGGGTTGTTTGGTAACTGTCACACCCTCACAGTATTCCTCTGATAAATTCTGGCACATTAAACATGCCGAAATTTGTCCAGGGAATGGGCCTGGAAAAAAGGCAAAAACTACAGAATTTGGTTTATTAAAAGCAGTTCTGTATGAAATGCATAATGTCTTGTTGAAAACTAGCAATGGGAGATATTTACCACGCATGGTAAGTACCTCACCTTGACAAATGCTATTTTCTGCAAACGGTAGCTATCCCACCGTATTCTGACAAACTTGTAACAAGAGCCCTACTGTCAAAGGAAATCCCAGGCAGTATTTAGAATAGGTGGTTATTTCCGTAATGAGTAAATAGCATGATGTTGGCAAAAGGAATTTACTGGGTAATGATGTTTACTGTATGAAGCAATTACCATGCATTTACCTTGCAAATCAGAAAGAGGTCCTTACTGTTTGAGCTCTACCACCAACGCTCCATGTAACCTGTCGCAAGTCTCTCAAGTTCCCAATGTATTCACCTCCGCTCGGCCTGTTATCCGCCGCAGAAGTTATTAGCCTTGTAGGCGCTCTGTTGACTGTTCCATTGCTTTCTTTCACTCAAAATATTTGATTGCAGTTTCTCTGTGCTAGTTAACAAACCTTAAAGACTTTTTCCCTCCTGCTGCAGCTCTATAAAATGTGTGACATTAGTAAAACGCAGAAGCATTGTTTCATAAAACAAAAACGGAGTGGTGAAATCTTTAAAACATTGATTTACCGATTTAACACCCTGGGTAATTTTTCCAGCTCACTTCATGTATTGTTGATTTAAGGAATTCTAGCATGTTCTGACTATGTCTGCAAATAATATTGTAATTTAAATTAAACACAAGCCCCAGGAAGATTTTGGAGCAGAAATGTGATTTAATGTGTGCCTTCTCGGATTAGGTTTAGCGTAGCCTGTTGAAATAGTAATGGTAATGTGTGTGGAAGGCAATTATTCCATTGTATTTTAATGAAATAAAACAACTGCTACCTAAAAACCAGTTGTTAATATTGTTTCCAACTAATCGACCTCAGAAGAATTAAATTGAGCACTGAGGGGCATATTTACAAGCCCCTTGCTCCACTTTTGCGCCGCCGTTGCGTCAGCTGAAGTGAGTGCGACTGAGATATATCGTCTTGTGGGCTTTTATACCTTGGAATACTGTTAAACTGAATCCAATTAAGGTCTCATCATATATCCCTTGTCTTTGTTTTTGATTAATTCAAGCAAGTCACACTTTCTTGCAGAGTGCATATTGTCTTTTACAAAAGAGTTCCTTGTGAACATTGTTTTTTGCTTATTAACATCTTGATGGAATCTCAGGTGTGTTGGGGAGGAATCTCTATCCATCTTGACCAATTTTGTGGTCTATAATACACCCGATGAAGGTATTTTGAATTGTATAAGATGGAGGCCAGCAAAAATGGCTACTTCTCAAGGTGATATAAGAGAGTCAAATTAGGGCAAATCCTGCATCAACACAGATGAGGTAGTAACCCTAATGAAAAAGGGATAGTGGCACTTAACATTACAAAAAGAAGTGTCTGTATCAAAACACGGCCCCCTGTTGAACACCTACCTCCGGCATAATGGAACTATAAGTCTGAAACCTTATCTGGATTAGGTTCAACCAGAGGCACATTGCAGTTTACACCTCAAGTTTAGGCTGGGAGCCCTTCTAACAAAAGTCTATAGAGCCAAGTGGGACAAGACACATTACAACAATGGCCTCTGTGGTTCTAGCTTGGGTGGAGGTAGAGATTCCATTTGGCACTTCATGCTTTTCTAGATTAAGACAAGCCTCCTTCACAATAGATGGCTGCTATCCATTTTTAAACCTATACGTTGCACTTCCTAGTGCCACAGCAGCACTTTCCTGTAGGACTGAACAAACATCCGTATACTTCGGAGTGGTGTCCTACCACATCTCATCTACTCAATTAGCATTCTGCAAGTCTAAATAGAGGAAAATAGAAAGACTGACATAGATATTATCTACTGGCGGTCGCCAGTAGATAGTTATAGTTAAAACCTATTATCCATAGGAAATCCGCGACATTCTATTTGAAATAACGTTGGCGCCGGTTGACGAATCTTCGCGAAAGTTTCCAACTTGTTGGGGCGCTCCGGTCCGCTCCTATCCTGAAAGTCTCGGGGTGATACGTCAAGCGGGGGCCGAGAAAAAGGGGGTCCCAAAACGCGTTTTCCCCATTCATTTTTCCATAGGAACCTTTAGTCGCAGCTACAGCCCGAACTGCTGAACGGAATTACACCAAATTTGGCAAAGAGGTAGCCCTTGGTTCAGTGTCGTGCCTTTTGCTTAAATGGTGTAAATCCGTTCAGTAGTTCCTGAGAAAATCAAAAGTAAAGTCACATATATATCTGGGCGGAGCCTAACCACACATGTCATCGTGAGATCTGATTGGCTGTCAGCACTTCATCCTGGAATTGCTGGCAGCCATCTTGGGACCAATATAAATGATAGTACCTCATTGAAATGCATTGTAGTGAATAGAAGATTTTGAGGGTCACCAAAAGGAGAACTATAAAGGGTGATAACAGGCTTTAGTTACATTAGAATTTATTTGTTGATGGTACCATACTAATTTTAGGAATTGTGGTGTATTCTAAGGTGATTTTACCATGTGAAAAACCTTCTGCTGGGATATCATGAATCATGTTTGAGAGAACACTATTTTCTCATGCTTGTCCCATGGAGGTTTGGAAGGTGCTCCAGAAGCTAAAATGAGAGCATATTTTCTGTAAATTCACATTATCTTTCTCACTCATGTGAGAATGAAGTCTGACATTCTCAGTAAAACATGTACATCCAACAAGGGCAGAGACTGTCAGTTGATTCCTTTGTGTTCTACTGCAGCTTCCCAGAGTGTTCTAAAGAACAACTAGAGTGCTAACAGCCTTACTTATGACAAAAGTATGGCACACCTGAAGCCATCTTGATTGGAATAAACTGGTAACACTTAAACAATTTAATTTAAAAAGGAACAAAATGATGGGGTTCATTTTGTCATAGAAATTATGGTTAGTGCTGTAGAAAGAAAAATTAGGACATGTTTCAAGTGTGATCTCAAATATCTTCCTGTTATATTTCAACAGGAGCAGCCTGCCAGTTGATGCCTTTGTGTTCTACTGCAGCTTCCCAGAGTGTTCTAAAGAACAACTAGAGCGCTAACAGCCTTACTTATGACAAAAGTATGGCACACCTGAAGCCATCTTGATTGGAATAAACCAGTAACACTTAAAACATTTAATTTAAAAAGGAACAAAATGAGGGGTTCTTTTTGAAATAGAAATTATGGTTAGTGCTGCAGAAAGAAAAATTAGGGCATGTTTTAAGTGAGATCTCAAATCCTCTTCTATTTCATTAGAAAATTCTGACATGCAGACTGAAACAATCACTTTCAATACCAGCAGCAGACTGCCAGTTAACTCCCTGGTGAGCAGTAGCTTTACTCCAGTGATCTAATGAGCAACTAGAGTGCTAACATTCTGAATTTATGGCAGATGTGAGACATCTGAATGCCTTCTTGATGGAATCAAAGTAAAAAACTGAAAGCATTTCCTACTGAGGAGACTGCAGTAAATGAAGAAATTAGGAAACTTCATAACAAAGAAGTCTTCCAAGATGGCCACCAGTGAAAAAAGAGCCCAAATGTAGCACAAATATTACCCAGATGTAGCCCACATATAGCCCAATGACAAAAGTGTGCAAAACACTTTTTATTTTTAGTTTTTGCAGTTTTATGTAGTGCAGACTGGTCAGGTATTGGAGCATTGCATCTTAAAACATGACCCCCTACACTACAAAAACACCACTGCACTACCTTAAACCCTAAAACACTACCCCCAGCATGACCCCCTACACTACACAAGCACCACTGCACTATCCTAAACCCTAAAACACTACCCCCTACACTACCCAAACACCACTGCACTAACCTAAATCCTAAAACACTACCACCAGCACGACCACCTACACTACCCAAACACCACTGCACTACCCTAAAACATGACCCCCTACACTACACAAACACCACTGCACTACCCTAAACCCTAAAACACTACCCCCAGCACGACCTCCTACACTACACAAGCACCACTGCACTACCCTAAACCCTAAAACACTACCCCCAGCACGACCCCCTACACTACACAAACACCACTGCACTGCCCTAAACCCTAAAACACTACCCCCAGCACGACCCCCTACACTACCCAAACACCACTGCACTAACCTAAATCCTAAAACACTACCCCCAGCACGACCCCTACACTACCCAAACACCACTGCACTACCCTAAAACATGACCCCTACACTACACAAACACCACTGCACTACCCTAAACCCTAAAACACTACCCCCAGCACGACCCCATACACTACACAAGCACCACTGCACTACCCTAAACCCTAAAACACTACCCCCAGCACGACCCCCTACACTGCCCGAACACCACTGCACTGCCCTAAACCCTGAAACACCAGCCCCTGCATGACCCCCTACACTGCCCGAACACCACTGCACTGCCCTAAACCCTGAAACACCACCCCTAGCACGACCCCCTACACTGCCCGAACACCACTGCACTGCCCTAAACCCTGAAACACCACCCCCTTCACGACCCCCTACACTGCCCGAACACCACTGCACTGTCCTAAACCCTGAAACACCACCCCCAGCATGACCCCCTACACTGCCCGAACACCACTGCACTGCCCTAAACCCTGAAACACTACCCCCAGCAAGACCCCTACACTGCCCGAACACCACTGCACTGCCCTAAACACTGAAACATCACCCCCAGCAAGACCCCCTATACTGCCCGAACACCACTGACCTAAACCCTGAAACACCACCCCCAGCACGACCCCCTACACTGCCCGAACACCACTGCACTGCCCTAAACCCTGAAACACTACCCCCAGCATGACCCCCTACACTGCCCGAACACCACTGCTCTGCCCAAAACCCTGAAACACCAGCCCCTGCACGACCCCCTACACTGCCCGAACACCACTGCACTACCCTAAACCCTGAAACATCACCCCCAGCACGACCCCCTACACTGCCAGAGCACCACTGCACTGCCCTAAACCCTGAAACACCAGCCCCAGCATGACCCCCTACACTGCCCGAACACCACTGCACTGCCCTAAACCCTGAAACACCAGCCCCAGCACGACCGCCTACACTGCCCGAATACCACTGCACTGCCCTAAACCCTGAAACACCAGCCCCAGCACGACCCCTACACTGCCCGAACACCACTGCACTGCCCTAAACCGTGAAACACCAGCCTCAGCACGACCCCCTACACTGCCTGAACACCACTGCACTGCCCTGAACCCTGAAACACCAGCCCCAGCACAACACCCTACACTGCCCGAACACCACTGCACTGCCCTAAACCATGAAACACCACCCCATGCATGACCCCCTACACTGCCCGAACACCACTGCACTGCCCAAAACCCTGAAACACCACCTCCAGCGCGACCCCCTACACTGCCCGAACACCACTGCACTAAACCCTGAAACACCACCCCCTGCACAACCCCCTACACTGCTCGAACACTACTGCACTGCCCTAAACCCAGAAACACCATCCCCAGCACGACCCACTATACTGCACGAACACCACTGCACTGCCCTAAACCCTGAAACACTACCCCCAGCAAGACCCCCTACACTGCCCAAACACCACTGCACTGCCCTAAACCCTGAAACATCACCCCCAGCAAGGCCCCCTACACTGCCCGAACACCACTGCCCTAAACCCTGAAACACCACCCCCAGCAAGACCCCCTACACTGCCCGAACACCACTGCCCTAAACCCTGAAACACCAGCCCCAGCACGACCCCCTACACTGCCCGAACACCACTGCACTGCCCTAAACCCTGAAACACCACCCCTGCACGACCCCCTACACTGCCCGAGCACCACTGTATGCCCTAAACCCTGAAACCCCACCCCCAGCATGACCCCCTACACTGCCAGAACACCACTGCACTGCCCTAAACCCTGAAACACCACCCCCTGCATGACCCCCTACACTGCCCGAACACTACTGCACTGCCCTAAACCCTGAAACACCACCCCTAGCACGACCCCCTACACTGCCCGAACACCACTGCCCTAAACCCTAAAACACCACCCCCAGCAAGACCCCCTACACTGCCCGAACACCACTGCACTGCCCTAAACCCTGAAACACCACCCCCAGCAAGACCCCCTACACTGCCCGAACACCACTGCACTGCCCTAAACCCTGAAACACCACCCCCAGCACGACCCCCTACACTGCCCGAACACCACTGCTCTGCCCAAAACCCTGAAACACCAGCCCCAGCACGACCCCCTACACTGCCCGAACACCACTGCACTGCCCTAAACCCTGAAACACCAGCCCCAGCACGACCCCTACACTGCCCGAACACCACTGCACTGCCCTAAACCCTGAAACACCACCCTCAGCATGACCCCCTACACTGCCCGAACACCACTGCACTGCCCTAAACCCTGAAACACCAGCCCCAGCACGACCCCGTACACTGCCCGCACACCACTGCACTGCCCTAAACCCTGAAACACCAGCCCCAGCACAACCCCGTACACTGCCCGAACACCACTGCACTGCCCTAAACCCTGAAACACCAGCCCCAGCACGACCGCCTACACTGCCCGAAAACTACTGCACTGCCCTAAACCCTGAAACACCACCCCCAGCAAGACTACCTACACTGGCCGAACACCACTGCACTGCCCTAAACCCTGAAACACCACCCCTGCACGACCCCCTACACTGCCCAAACACTACTGCACTGCCCTAAACCCTGAAACACCACCCCTCAGCACGACACCCTACACTGCCCAAACACCACTGCACTGCCCTAAACCCTGAAACACCACCCCAGCATGACCCCCTACACTGCCCGAACACCACTGCACTAAACCCTGAAACACCACCCCCTGCACAACCCCTACACTGCCCGAACACCACTGCACTGCCCTAAACCCTGAAACACCAGCCCCTGCATGACCCCCTACACTGCCCGAACACCACTGCACTGCCCTAAACCCTGAAACACCACCCCCAGCACGACCCCCTATACTGCACGAACACCACTGCACTGCCCTAAACCCTGAAACATCACCCCCAGCACAACCCCCTACACTGTCTGAACACCACTGCACTGCCCTAAACCCTGAAACACCAGCCCCAGCACGACCCCCTACACAGCCCGAACACCACTGCACTGCCCTAAACCCTGAAACACCAGCCCCAGCACCACCCCCTACAATGCCCCAACACCACTGTACTGCCCTAAACCCTGAAACACCACCCCCTGCACCGCCCCCTACACTGCCCGAACACCACTGCACTGCCCTAAACCCTGAAACACCACCCCCTGCACGACCCCCTACACTGCCCGAACACCACTGCACTGCCCTAAACCCTGAAACACCACCCCCTGCACCACCCCCTACACTGCCCGAACACCACTGCACTGCCCTAAACCCTGAAACACAACCCCCTGCACCGCCCCCTACACTGCCCGAACACCACTGCACTGCCCTAAACCCTGAAACACCACCCCCAGCATGACCCCCTTTACTGCTCGAACACCACTGCACTGCCCCAAACCCTGAAACACCACCCCCAGCGTGACCCCCTACACTGCCCGAACACCACTGCCCCTAAACCCTGAAACATCACCCCTGCACGACCCCCTACACTGCCCGAACACCACTGCACTGCCCTAAACCCTGAAACACCACCCCCTGCACGACCCCCTACACTGCCCGAACACCACTGCACTGCCCTAAAACCTGAAACACCACCCCCAGCAAGACCCCCTACACTGCCCGAACACCACTGCACTGCCCTAAACCCTAGAACACTACCCCCAGCATGACCCCCTACACTACCCGAACACCACTGCACTACCCTAAACCCTAAAATACTCCCCCCAGCACGACCCCTACACTACCCGAACACGACTGCACTGCCCTAAACCCTAAAACACTCCCCCAGCACGACCCCCTACACTACCCGAACACCACTGCACTGCCCTAAACCCTAAAACACTCCCCCAGCACGACCCCCTACACTACCTAAACACCACTGCACTGCCCTAAACCCTAAAACACTACCCCCGCATGACCCCCTACCCTACCCAAATACCAATGCACTACCCTAATCCCTAAAACACTACCCCCGCACAACCCCCTACACTACCCAAAGACCACTGCACTACCCTAAACTCTAAAACAATACCCCCGCACGACTCCCTACACTACCCAAAGACCACTGCACTACCCTAAACCCTAAAATACGACCTCCTACACTACACAAACACCACTGCACTACCCTAAACCCTAAAAACTACCCCCAGCACGAACCCCTACACTACCCAAACACCACTGCACTACCCTAAACCATAAAACACTACCCCCAGCAGTACCCCCTACGCTACCCAAACACCACTGCACTACCCTAAACCCTAAAACACTACCCCCAGCAGTACCCCCTACACTACCCAAACACCATTGCACTACCCTAAACCCTAAAACACTACCCCCAGCAGTATCCCCTACACTACCCAAACACCACTGCACTACCCTAAACCCTAAAACACTAACCCCAGCACGACCCCCTACACTACCCAAACACCACTGTACTACCCTAAACCCTAAAACACTCCCCCAGCACGACTCCCTACACTACCCAAACACCACTGCACTACCCTAAACCTACCCCCAGCATGACCACCTACACTACACAAACACCACTGCACTACCCTAAACCCTAAAACACTACCCCCAGCACGACCCTCTTCACTACCTAAACACAACTGCACAATTTGTTACAGGCGTTGCAACGCAGGCCTGTGGTGCTTACTGGAAGTACCTGGTGGGCTGGTTGGGCCCCAGGGACTCTCAGGATTCAAGGTGACCTAATCCCCCAACTTAAAACGCGCCACGGGGCGCGTATGCACAGTGGTGAAGGGAGGGGCGGGGCCTCAGGTGACATGTGCGCAAACACGCCCTGTGGTGCGTTTTAAGTTGGGGAGTTAATTCCCTTTGAATCCTGGGGGCCAACTAGCCCACCAGGTACCTTCAGTAAGCACAACAGAGGTGCGTTGCAGAGAGGTGAAAAAGGTGCGTGGCCTCGGAACGCCTCTCTGCAAATCAGCTCTGTGGTCCTAACTGTAGGTACCTGGGGGGCTAGTTGGACCCCAGGGACCCTCAGGATTCAAGGGGACTTAATCCCGCAACTTAAAACGCGCCACGGGGCGCGTTTGCACACATGTCACCTCAGGCCCCTCCCTTCACCACTGTGCAAACGTGCACTGGCTCTGGTTAGTCAGAGTCAGTTACCACCAGTACCCGTCTGAAAAAGTTGTGGGCACAGGATGATTTTGCAACAAGGCCTCTTTCTGCTCCTCTGTTGGTTCTTTCTGCACATCTTTTGCTTCTTTCTGTGCGTGTTTTATTCTTTCTTCACATGTCCTACCTCTGTTGGCATAGTTAGAAACTAGCATTTAAAAAACCTTTGAAATTCACTGAAAAAATCATAGTTTTCAGGCACGTTATAGTTAGAAATTAGCATTTAAAAAAACCTTTGAAATTCACTGAAAAAACCATAGGTTTCAGGCACGTTATAGTTAGAAATTAGCATTTAAAAAACCTTTGAAATTCACTGAAAAAACCATAGGTTTCAGACACGTTATAGTTAGAAATGAGCATTTAAAAAACCTTTGAAATTCACTGAAAAAACCATAGGTTTTAGGGACAGTTATAGTTAGTTGGACATTGCACTCGTACAAAACCCGTGAAATTCCCCTGTTATAGTTAGTTCAGTTAACTATAACTCGCGCCCCGCAATGCACTGCTGATGACGTCACATATTACATCACTCATGACATGGTCAGTGACATCACTGATGACATCACTGATGACATCTCAAATGACATCACTGATGACATCATCCATGTGATAATTTCATGCATCTTCTCACACCCTAATATAACTTTTGATACACCCACTCTAAATTACAGACTGCCATTCTCAAAACCATAGACACTCCAACACCAAAAACTACATACCCACTCACTGATTCTTAGGTCTACACACACATCCACTCACTCACCTGTACAGTCACTCATACTTACAGTCACTCAGTACAGGACTATCATATGCACTCATACACCTATATAAACACTCACACACCGCCACTCATCCATAGAGGTACTCACACACCTAGTCAGTCATGCAAAAAATTAATCACACACCCATTTACTCACCTATACAGTTATACACACACCAGCTCACTTACTCATACAAATACTAGCACATTCTTACGCTCTTATACAATAACTGATACAAGCACACACGCATCCATACAGCCACTCTCACAATAACACACTCTCACTTATAGCCATTTAAATACTCTAACACACATATATACTGCCTTTTACATATGTAGTTACTCGCACATGTACCACTGAGATATACATTCACTCACTAACACACCCATACACACACTCACCCACCCAAGCAGTCCATCACAGATGCACTCTTGAAATCATGCACCCAGTGAATCACCCACTCACACATCTATGTATAGAGTCACACACACCCCACCCACACAAACACTCAGGCAGCCATACAGATACTCAGAGAACCAATCAATAACCCATATAGACACTCATGTAGCTATTCGCAAATCCATGCATCCACTTACACACCAACAAGCAGACGGATACAGACATTCACACAGTTTAGTCACTAACCCATGCATTCAGTAAGATACGTTTAATCACTCACTTGTAGAGTCAGTCACTCACGTACTAAATCATCCATTCAGACACTTATACACCCACTCATTCTTCAATACCCCTTTCCCTATATATATTAAACATATTTAATCTTTACAGAAACACACAGTCACTGGATGATGTCATCAGTGATGTCATCAGTGATGTCATCAGTGATGTCATTTGAGATGTCATCAGTGATGTCATCAGTGATGTCACTGACCATGTCATGAGTGATGTAATATGTGACGTCATCAGCAGTGCATTGCGGGGGCGCGAGTTATAGTTAGCTGATCTAACTATAACAGGGGAATTTCACGGGTTTTGTACGAGTGCAATGTCCAACTAACTATAACTGTCCCTAAAACCTATGGTTTTTTCAGTGAATTTATATATATATATGTCCCCTATATGAATGCCTATCTCCAGCGCAGACATCAATAGAGTCAGGGGAGCCAAATAACAAATATGCCTGCTCTATAGCATTATACTGCACTGCTTTTGTAACTGTTTTTATCCTGACTGTATTTATAAGTATTTTACAGTGTACCCTTTTCAACATTACGGCACTGCAGTCAACAACAGCAGCAGCCGGTGCAGGTAAGCGCGGTGAGGCGGGGCGCTGCGGGCAAGGGGTGGAGGGGATGTCGACAGACGACGGAATAGAAGATATTTTTTATTTAATTTGCCCTATTCCGTCGTCTGTCGACATACCTCACCACAGCGTCGTGTCCCGCCCTGCCCCACCGCACCTTACCTGCACCAGCCGCTGCTGGTCAACAATACAGTTTACATAGAGAAGACAGAGGCTTTTACCTATAGGATACCACTCAGCATGACAATGAAGAGACAATGAAGAGATTGACACCTTTTGCCCTCCTTTAGGACCAGAATCCAGTTCTTCTCTCAGAGGAGATGAAATTTAGATCCTCACCTGTAGATGATCACTCTTCACAATCAGGGAAGTCCTCTCTGGTCCGGACATGAATGAGGAGCCTCACCATATACCTATAGTAAACCATGACAGCCTCCCCCTGCAGAATGACGTGTGCCCTCATCATTCTGAATGGGAGGCCGAAATAAGCCCCACACGTAGAAGAATGACTCAACTATCAGCTAAAGGAAGCCACTACTTAAGCTGCTGAATATTGGAGGCTGTCACCTCCTTTTTCACAAGAGAAGATAAATCCTGGTCTCCGACATAGAAGGGCACCTCACCTTATGACTTAAAGCAGGCATTCACATTAACCATCATCTCTAGGAGGTCGTGTTACCTTGCCCTTCAGAGAAAGAGACCACTTCAGGTCTTCCACATAAAGGGGCAGCACACCTTATCAATTAAAGCCAACAACCACATTCATCATAATTTGTCTGAGACATGTCACCTCGTCACTTAAATGAGACAGCCATTTCAACACTCACATGTAGAAGGAGTCCAGAGCATAGTGAAGAAATAGAAACCTGGCCCCAGATTCACAAAGATTTTGTGTCTTTTTTACATCACTTATTTGATGTAACCCCAACACAAAGTCCTTTTTGATATTTACAAAGCCAAGCAAATGATGATTTGTGTGGCTTTGTAAGAAAAAGTAATGAAATGCAGCACATTGCACTGACTTGTGTTACTTTCTGGCAGGGTGGCGTTGCATGGGTGGTGTATGGGCATTCCCATGCATCCATCCATCCATCATTTTTATCACAAACCCATATTTACAAAGAGATGTAGACATAGATTTGCACCAAAATGGTGCACCTACTTCAGGCTGGTGTGACAAGGATAAATATGTTTATTTCTCCTCTGAATTTCCTCTTTGCATGTGTGCTGCATTGTGCATCACACATGCAAAGAGGAAAAGGCCTCCAAGGATAGTTTGTGTGCAGGAAGGTACCCCTTCCTGAATAATAACTATCCTGACAATAACACAGGCACCTTGCACAGTAGTAGAAGGTGGCCTGTGTTCACGCTGGGCCACTCAAAGTGCAGGAGTGCAGGAGCAGATAAGAAATGCACCATTTTATTGCAGATGTGGCACAGTTCTGCTCTCTTTCTTTCATGCAATGCAGAGTAGTAACATTACTTACTGCACTATGCAGTGTGAATTCTTTGTAAATATGCCCCCTGGTGTTTTTCTGTTGGAGAAATGACATTGAACTCAAAACTATTTAATAAGCACTCACCTTCAGAAGTACAACATATCACTGCACACTGACCTGCCTCTGCTACCCTAACCTAAAGGAGCATACCACAGTTGTATCAAATGAAGGAGACAACCACAGCTGTCGAACCATGCAGAGAGATACCAAATGATAGGGCTTAGTAGAGACAATGCCTCATTTGCGTCATGAGCCAAGCAGCAATAATGAACGGACAATACACTCTTTAGTTCTGGCCTAAAGACAGATTTGGGTGTTTAACCAGCTTTGTGTCATTACATTTTTTTATAAATATATAGATACAAAGACTGGCTTTAAAATAGCCCCCTTCACCTATTGGTCTGTTCATTTGTCATTTACATTTTGTTTTTTCCCCACACAGCGTACAACATGATGCAAAAGGTCAGCCCAGTTCAGCCCCTGGGACTCTTACACTGTAAGTGCTGGCATTTCGCCTGTTCACATGTGCTCACCTTCCTAAAAAGACATTCACTTCAGTGCCAGGGTGAATGGGACAATCCTTTACTTTGTCACGGCTGTCTTTCTTCTTCTTTAAGTTTGTATTCATCCTTGTGTGTTTAAGGAATGTCTTTGGGCTACCATAATTCAAAGCCTGTAGTGTTTTTTCTTTGCACCTCACTAATAAAAATCATATTTTCCTGTGGCATGCATTAAAACCAAAAAGCGTTCTATCACTGTTCTAAGTTCACCTCTCTGCTATGAGCACCAGTAGTGTTGAAATTAGATGCAATGGTATCCTCTTTGTTAGTTTAATTTTTTGGTTTAATTTAATCGTTATTGCAAGCATTTGGCTACCAAGTTCAGGTGGTTGCATGTTTTTTTCTTCTTTTTTTCTTGTTTTGGCACATGCCTGCAATAAAAAATAACTATTTCACCAGCCTGTCAAGGCCAAACCTTTTGGTTAATGCCTGTACGTGTCAATTCGTACCACGAGGGAAGATTGTGTGTACAGGGGTAGGAGGCAATAGGAACAGGTCCTGTGATTTGACGAGTGGAAATTCCTATTTGATGAGGAAAATCTTCAAGCGTTTGTGTTTTTTATCTGAAATGAAAGAACACGAAAGTTTTCAAAAGGTTAGACAAGGTCACTGTCACCCTCTGTTGTTTTGGTGTAGAGTGAATGATAATAGAAAAAATAACTAGCAAATATAGAAATGCGAGGTTAGGTGCTGAGAAAATATTATTCCCAAAAGTGAATATGATGATAGTTTTATTTTTTCTGAATTTTGAAATTTGCATGTGCTTTCCACCTTTCCAAAGTATGTTTATATATTCTCTGATATTTTTTGTTTTTTTCCCAAGTTTTTGCCCACTCAGCACTTTAACTTGTTTTATTTTAACCATAGTTCAGGATAATTCACCTGAAGCATTTGAAATATGAACTCACATTAAAATCCAAGAAATTCTTAAATTATTTTCCAACAAATTTGCTTACTTTATTGTTAGAAATTGGATCTCTAGTTGAAAGAGCAATGAATCCTGTCCAAGTAGGGACCACAGTCCTAGTCCGGGTAAGCTAGATACACACTGAATGATAAAATGTGCTCACCCTCTGGTAGCTTGGCACAGAGCATTCAGGCTTATCTAAACAGGCAATGTGTAAAGAATTTATTAATAAAACAAGACCAAAATAACAAAAATCCAATCAGTAGAATCAGAGTTATGAATTTTTAAAGAATAAACAAAAAATAGTGCTTAGAAGTCAATAGCGTTAAGTGGTTACTTGAGGTCACGCTGGACCGGGGTAAATCCAAAGTTCAGGACAACCGCGATGGAGGGCAGGTTGGCTACGGGACTCAGTCAGGTCTCGCTGTCAAAGTACCTCGGATAGAGCAAGCGTCAACGTCTCGATGAGAGGAGTCGAGGAGACAGCGCGTCATCATCGATCCCATGGATGAGGTTAAGCACTGGTGCTAATATGCGCAGTCGAGGAAGGCTTCGGCATCGAACTCCTTTACGGTGCAGGTGCTGCATCAATGTCCATCAATGTTAAGCTGCACAGTCCGTAGAGGCAATGCCATCGATTGGCACCTGTGTCAGCGTCAGAGGGCAATGTTTCGGTTCCGATCAGCTCAAAGTCATCACTGTGTCAATTTTGATGGTTCTGGACAGCAGGAATCACCTCTCAAGGGCTTAGGGCTGGATTGGCAACACTTTGCAGGGCAGGACTCACAGATGACAAAGTCCAGGTGCTGTTGCAGAGTTGAAAAAGGCTTTGATGGCTCTGAGACTTCAGAACAGGGGGCAAGCTAGCAAGACCTTGGAGTCACTCTGGGTTCAAGTGATATGGGTTCCGTCCTTGTCCTCAGCAGGGCAGAGATCAGAAGGCAGCAGGGCAGCTCAGCAAAGCAGAAAGCTGTTCCTTCAAAGCCGCAGTCAGGCAAAGTGGCAATCCCTATGGCACAGCAGTCTTTAGTCCTAGCAGAGTTCTTCACAGGTCCAGTACCCTATTGTCTTGGTAGGTCAGAGCCCCACTGCGTATACCCAAATGAGTCTTTGGAGTGGGGGTGACTTCAAAGCAGGCCCTTGAAGTTCACAGTTCTCCTTTCATCCCAGGCCTATCTGCCAGGCTATCTCGGGGGTCAGGAGGGATCAGCCCTATGTGTGGGAAACAGGACACTGCCTATTCAGGTGTAAGTGTCAGCGCCCCCTCCCTCTTCCTGTCCAGGAAGAGATATCATAATGTAGATGAATGCATATGAGTCCTTTGTCACACCCACCTTTCCTATGTTTGTGGTTGTCTTGAGGGATTGCAGAATAAATTGAGAGGGGCACCTCACACCAAGGGAACAGGGCACTACAATTCAGTAGAATAAGAAACTCACCTTGGGAACAATATACCATACAGTGGGAAAAATCAGACACTACTCACCACACTCAATGAGTTCTTTCCAGTCCCATTCAAGAGTCTACTCATTATTAAACACTCATCACCAAGCACAAAATATACAAAAAGCTTTACTATCATAAATTTCATATCCACATGCCCAACTGTTCATATCATGGTCTCACAGTACATATAGGGATTGGTCTTGAAAGACAAGAAAAACAATGCTAAGAAACAGTACCTTCATAAAAAGAGATCCCCTCGCAAACAACCGGCACAAAAGAACACAAAATAACACAAATCAATATATTCTAAACATCAATATTGTGTAATCACATTTATTATAAATGCTGATCCATTGCTACTTAAGAAACACGAGTCCTGATGAAGTTAACATTCTCCATCTATGGTCCCAAGGTATTGTATATTGTTCCCAAGGGGAGTGTCTTATTCTAATGAAATGCCTAGGGGGAATGCACAAAGTGTAGCTGTCACCCATCCCAGATGTGTATTGGAGACAGGCTGAAAGGCACACAGAGCAGTAAGAGCAGAGAAATGTTTTTTCTAAAACAGTAATGTTAAATCCAAATTTACCAGTCATAAGGATTTATCATTACCATTTCAAAGATGTGATACAGGATGCAGCTACTCCTTTCTAATCAGGAATTGCAGCTTAGAAGTATTTTACGGAATTCTCAATGCTAGCCTATGAGAGGAGTAGGCCTCACAGTAGGGAAAAATGAATTTAGCTGTTTGTCAAAACCAGGACATGCAAAACTTACAAGTACATGTCCTACCTTTTACTTACATAGCACCATGCCCTTCATGCTATCCAAGGCCTGCCCTAGGGGTGACTTATGTATAATAAAAAGGGAGTTTAAGGCTTGGCAAATGGTTTTAAATGCCAAGTTGACGTGGCAGTAAATTGCACCCACAGGCCTTACAATGACAGGCCTGAGACAGTTTTGATAGGCTATTCATGTGGATGGCCCAATCAGTGCTGCAGGCTCACTAGTAGCATTTAGGTTACAGGTCCTGGGTATATGGTACATCACTTTACAAGGGACTTCCAAGTAAAATAAATGTCAATTGGGTACACCACTGTCACCATGTTTAGGGAAGAGAGCACATGTACTTTAGCACTGGTTAGCAGTGGTACAGTGCTCAGAGTCCTAAAGCCAACAAAAAGAATTCAGCAAAAAGGGGAGGAATAAGGCATACAGTTTGGGGTGACCCTTCAGAGAAGGACATTTTCCAACACGTATTTAGCAAAATTAAGGCATGCTGTACTGCTTGCCTTTATAGCAAGTGTGCTTTTTTTTTTTACATCTGCAGGATGCAATCTCGCGAGGAGACTATGCAGATTACATTTCAAGCTGTTTATTCTTTTTTAAGTTAGATTGTATTGAAATGCTGCTTTTTTCCAGCTCTTTCCTACCTTGTCAAGACCTCAAAGCGCTCTGAAGACCATCAGGTGAGTGGTTCCAACTTCTCTAGTGTATGGATGAGGGTACAATACTGGCGGTGTTGTGTTTGAGGCCCAGGGATTGTGCTGTAGACTATCAGCATGCTGTCATGGCACACTCTATTTCCCTGATGTCATTTCAAAATGTTACTGATTTCTTCCACTGTGTGTTGCAACTTTTTGCTTGATGTGAGTTGGACAAAGACGTATTGATATCTGTCCGAGGTTATTCATTTCCTCAACAGGAGAGAGAAATAAACAGACTGCCACCACGGAGAGGAGAACTGCGGACACAAGAAGAATTGGGCGCCGCCATCACGCAGAATGATCTTCTATCTGAAATTGAATCATGACTCTATCATTATGTTCCGAGAGACGGCAAAATGCAGTTATAGAATGTGAGAACTGAATTCTAGTGATGAACTGGAGAAGTGAATGGAAGAGTCACAAACAGCTCCAGGTCATTGGGTGACGAGATTTGGTAAAACTAAAAAGCAGGATATTTTACAAACCTAGAAGTAGGACTACAAATTCACATTGACTGAGGTGCAAAGAATTACTTAAAAACATAGCACTCCTAAAAATAAAAACATTGACAATGAGACACTCAGGAGAATTAGTTAAAGCAGATTTTTACACAGTGTGTCTACGTTGTTAATTAACTTGATTTCTTAAAAGGATGGTAACATATCCTATTTTAAAAGACATAAAAGCTACCTTCCCAGCCAAGTGTCACACATCAAAGGTTAGCCTAATGCATTGTAACTAAATTACAGCATTGCCATGTGGTCAGTCATTTGTCATGCAATTCAGCAGAGCTAAAGTCACTGAGTGCCTTTCCAAAAACATTTCCCTTTGCTGTGAAGCCAAAGATGGGAGTGTGTCACCACTAATGCTCTACCTGTCAGTCTCACTCCTGCATGAGAAAAAGCCTTGCCAGCTGTTACTGTGTGCAGAGAAACGGATAAATAATCTGGACCTCATGCCAGGTTGGCAGCACTTAGCCCTGCGAGCCTTCCAGCCTACATCCTTGCCTGCACCTTGTACCCAGGTGTGGGTGTAATTACTCGAGCCTGTTGGACGTTCCCCTCTCTGCAGGGTCACCCTCAAACATTTTGCCTTCACCCCTCCAATTTTTCTGAATTCATCCTTGTTGGCTTTAGAACTCTGTGCAATCTACCACAGCTAACCAGTGCTAAAGTGCCTGTGCTCACTCTCTAAAACATGATATAATTGGATTACACCTGATTGGCATATTTCATTTACTTGTAAGTCTCTTGCAAAGTGGTATACCATATATCCAGGGCTGGTAAATTAAATGGTACTAGTGGGCCTGCAGCACTTATTGTGTCACCCACTTAAGTGGTCCCTTAAAACATTTCCTAAGTCCACCATTGCAGCCAGTAGGCAGTTGTAACCTGCCAATTTGACTTGGCAAAATAATCCCTGTGCCAAGCCGAAAACTACCTTTTTATTGCATATGTCTCCAGTAAGGTAGGCCCTAAACAGCTCACAGGGCGGGGTGCATTGTAATTAAAATTTGGACATGTACTTTTAAATTATACATGTCGGTTCACTGACAAAACATCGACAACAAAAACATCCCCATACCACAATATTGAGTCATAAATATAGATGTAAAAAAAATCGACATCCTATATTTATAAAGGTAAGTACAAAAATATCGAAAATAAATATTGATGACATAAATATAGATGTAAAAAATATCGTTTTTATATATGTATAAAATAAAATAATAAATATTAAATATATTAAATAAGAAACGTAATTTAAAAAAAATAGATTTAATATATATTTTAACAAAAATAACAAATAAACGTAACTTAAAAAAGTTAAACACACATATATAAAAATTAATATAAATATATATATATATACTGTAAAACAATTAATAAACTATTAATTTAAATGTATTTTATAATTTTCAAAATATATAAAAATGTAACATATTATCTACTGGCGGTCGCCAGTAGATAGTTATAGTTAGGACCTATTATCCATAGGAAATCCGCGACATTCTATTTGCAATAACGTTGGCGCCGGTTGACGAATCTTCGCAAAAGCTTCCAACTTGTTGGGGCGCTCCGGTCCGCTCCTACCCTGAAAGTCTCGGGGTGATACGTCAAGCGGGGGCCGAGAAAAAAGGGGGGTCCCAAAATGCGTTTTCCCCATTCATTTTTCCATAGGAACCTTTAGTCGCAGCTACAGCCCGAACTGCTGAACGGAATTACCCCAAATTTGGCAAAGAGGTAGCCCTTGGTTCAGACTGGTGCCTTTTGCTAAAATGGTGTAAATCCGTTCAGTAGTTCCTGAGAAATTCACAATTAAAATCACATATATATCTATGGCCGCGTCGGATCCGCGTACCCTCCCGATCACGAGCTGCATGCTAATTGGCTGTCAACACTCCAAATCAGGAAGTGTTGGCAGCCATTTTGTCCCTCGGTAGAACCGAGGGACAGAAACAAGTGCGCAAAGCGCACAAAGGGGGCAGGGTAGAAACACCCTAACCCCCTAGGCCTGCTCAGGGAATCCCACAAGGACCCCCTGGGCAAAAAAAAGCATTTAAAAAAAAAAAAAAAAACCAGCAGGATGCGCTCAGGGTGCGCGGATCCTGCCGGAAAAAAAAAAATCGAAGCGCGGTCTCCCGCGCTTCGATGTTAATTTGCCCCCGGGTGGGCCAAGTCCCGGGGGCATGGTGGGGGGGGTAAATTTATGTATGGGGGCCTCTAAGGGCCCCCCAAGCCCCGGGGACCGCCACCCCCTGGGGCTTTAACAAAAAATGGTGCGGGAGGGCTCTTTGCCCTCCCGCTGCCCCGGGGACCGCCACCTCCCCGGGCTTCTGTTTTTAATTTTTTTTAACCTGTGTGGGGGGGCTCCAGCCCCCCCACACGCCCCGGGGACCGCCACCTCCCCGGGGCACTAAAAAATTAAAAATGGGGGTCCATTTTGTACCCCCGAAGCCCCAGGGACCACCACCTCCCGGGGCTTTGAAAATGTGGGGAGGGGGCCGCGCGGCCCCCCTCCTGGAGCCAGTGATGGCCCTGGGGACCGCCACCCCCAGGGCCAGCTCCTGCAGTGTCCCGGGGTGCCTACCCCGGGACACTGCTGTTTGCAATGACAGGACGGGAGCCTCGCGGCTCCCGTCCTGTCTTTGCAAACTGCTTTGAATTCTGGAGGCGAGAGCAGGAAAGCTGCTCTCGCTTCCAAAATTCAAGCAGAATTAGCTTTCCACATGGGGAGCTGCATATTAGCAGCTCCCCATGTGGAAAGCAATGCCGCCTCCCGCAGGAGGCGGGGAGCCGGCAGGGTCCGTGGGGGAGTTGGGGTCCCCCCACGGACCCCAAAAGGATAGGGCCAGCCCCGGGGGATGGGGTCCCCGGGGCAGGTAGTGGCCCGGGAGGGGGGCCACGCGGTCCCCCTCCCCAAAAATCATTTTTTTTAAAAAGGCCGGCCCCGGGGGATGGGGTCCCCGGGGCCTAAGGAGGCCTTAGGAGGGGGGCCACGCAGCCCCCCTCCATCAAATTTTTAAAAAGGTGGCAATGGCCCGGGGGATGGGGTCCCCGGGTCGAAATTGGCCACGGGAGGGGGGCCCATGCGGTCCCCTTCCCGGTCCTTTTTTTTTTTTTTTAAAAGGGGGTCAGGCCCTGGGGGATGGGGTCCCCAGGGCTCAAAAAAATTACAAAAAAGGGGGGCCACACAGCCCCCTTTAAAAAAAACAAAAAACATTAAAATCCGGCATCGCGCTGGAGGCCACGCCCCCTCTTTGTCAGCACTCTGCAAACACGCCCCCTGAATACTGGGGGTCCCTGGGGGCCAACTAGCCCACCAGGAACCTCCAGTATGCGCCAGGGGGCTGCGTTGCAGAGACGTGTACAGAGGCCACGCCCCTTTTTACACCTCTCTGCAACGCAGCTCTGTGGCGCTTTTTGGAGGTATATGGTGGGCTAGTTGGACTCCAGGGACCCTCAGGATTCAAGGGGACTTAATCCCCCAACTTAAAATGCGCCACGGGGCGCGTTTGCACAGTGGTGAAGGGAGGAGGCGGGGCTTCAGGTGACATGTGTGCAAACAGGCCGCGTGGCGCGTTTTAAGATGGGGAATAAATTCCTTTTCAATCCTGAGGGTCCCTAGGGGCCAACTAGCCCACCAGGTACCTCCAGTAAGCGCCACGGAGCTGCGTTGCAGAGTGTTGTAAAAAGGGCGTGGCCTCTGAACACCTCTCTGCAACGCAGCCCCCTGGCGCATACTGGAGGTACCTGGTGGGCTAGTTGGCCCCTAGGGACCCTCGGGATTGAGGAGGAATTAATTGTCCAACTTAAAACGCGCCACAGGGCGTGTTTGCAGACATGTCACCTCAGGCCCCACCCCCTTCCTTCACCATTGTGCAAATATTCCTCTAAAATCAGCCGAACTACGAATTCCGATTTACTCACCTGTTATCAGGAGAGACCTCAGTGCTGCATCTTTGAGCCCAGTACTGATCCTGAAAAGTAATTCTAACCGTACTTACCAGTAACTTGAATTTCCTTCCATAGGATATCATTGCCTGCTTTTTGCTGAAAAGGTTTCTGTGTCGATTTTTGAAACATACAAATATTCCTCTAAAATCAGCCGAAATACGAATTTCGATTTACTCACCTGTTATCAGGAGAGACCTCAGTGCTGCATCTTTCAGCCCAGTACTGGTCCTGAAAAGTAATTTTAACCGTACTTACCAGTAACTTGATTTTCCTTCCATAGGCTAACATTGACTGGTTTCACTTGGAAATTCTTCTAAGTGTGGAGTTTTGGAACTTTATAATATTCCTCTAAAATCAGCCGAAATACGAATTCCGATTTACTCACCTGTTATCAGGAGAGACCTCAGTGCTGCATCTTTCAGCCCAGTACTGATCCTGAAAAGTAATTCTAACCGTACTTACCAGTAACTTGAATTTCCTTCCATAGGATATCATTGCCTGCTTTTTGCTGAAAAGGTTTCTGTGTCGATTTTTGAAACATACAAATATTCCTCTAAAATCAGCCGAAATACGAATTTCGATTTACTCACCTGTTATCAGGAGAGACCTCAGTGCTGCATCTTTCAGCCCAGTACTGGTCCTGAAAAGTAATTTTAACCGTACTTACCAGTAACTTGATTTTCCTTCCATAGGCTAACATTGACTGGTTTCACTTGGAAATTCTTCTAAGTGTGGAGTTTTGGAACTTTATAATATTCCTCTAAAATCAGCCGAAATACGAATTCCGATTTACTCACCTGTTATCAGGAGAGACCTCAGTGCTGCATCTTTCAGCCCAGTACTGATCCTGAAAAGTAATTTTAACCGTACTTACCAGTAACTTGAATTTCCTTCCATAGGATATCATTGCCTGCTTTTTGCTGAAAAAGTTTCTAAGTGTCGATTTTTGAAACATACAAATATTCCTCTAAAATCAGACGAAATACGAATTCCGATTTACTCACCTGTTATCAGGAGAGAACCCAGTGCTGCATCTTTTAGCCCAGCACTGACCCTAAAAAGTAATTCTAACCGTGCTTAACAGTAACTTGAATTTCCTTCCATAGGCTAACATTGACTGGTTTCACTTGGAAATTCTTCTAAGTGTGGAGTTTTGGAACTTTATAATATTTCTCTAAAATCAGCCGAACTATGAATTCCGATTTACTCACCTGTTATCAGGAGAGAACCCAGTGCTGCATCTTTTAGCCCAGCACTGACCCTGAAAAGTAATTCTAACCGTACTTACCAGTAACTTGAATTTCCTTCCATAGGAATCCATTGTCTGGTTTTCAGCAGAAAAGTTTCAAAGTGTCGATTTTCACAAACTACAAATATTCCTTAAAAATCGCCTGTGTGACTTAAACGCATTCTTTCAACTGTTTACAGGAGATGCACCAGTGCTGGTTCCAGGATCCACCTCTGAGTAAGAAAAAGTAACGATAACACTACTTACCTGCTAAGTGAATTTCCTCCCATAGGATAACATTGGTGATTCTATATGAAAAAGTTTCTAAGTGTCAACTTTTAAAATACAATAATATTCCTTAAAAATCGCTACTGTAACCAAAACGCTTTTACTCAACTGTTTACAGGAGATGTCCCAGGACTGAATCTAGGATCCAGTCCTGTGGTTAGAAAAGTAATCCATAAAGTAACTAATTGCATTTAACTAGAAATTCACATTGAGCTCAATGTTGCATTGTTTTTGAAATTGTGTTGCCCATTGCAACAACTGTAACTACTGTACTTAAAAGTCTATTGCCTATTTGCAAAGTATTTAAACTAAAGTAATTCATTCTGAGAAAGTATATTTTGTAATGTAATGTATAATGTAATTACAATGTAATTTAAAAAATAAAATATCTAAAAATAAATAGTTTAAAAAAATGTTGTAAATCAGTATCAAAAAAATAAATATAACAATTAATACATTTAAAAATTGTCATTTACAAAACCTTTGAAATTCACTGAAAAAACCATAGGTTTCAGACACGTTATAGTTAGGAGTTAGCATTTAAAAAACCTTTGAAATTCACTGAAAAAACCATAGGTTTCAGACACGTTATAGTTAGGAATTAGCATTTAAAAAACCTTTGAAATTCACTGAAAAAACCATAGGTTTCAGGCACGTTATAGTTAGAAATTAGCATTTAAAAAACCTTAGAAATTCACAGAAAAAACCATAAGGTTTAGGGACAGTTATAGTTAGTTGGACATTGCACTCGTACAAAACCCGTGAAATTCCCCCGTTATAGTTAGTTCAGGTAACTATAACTCGCGCCCCCGCAATGCACTGCTGATGACGTCACATATTACATCACTCATGACATGGTCAGTGACATCACTGATGACATCTCAAATGACATCACTGATGACATCACTGATGACATCATCCATGTGAGAATTTAATGCATCTTCTCACACCCTAATATAAGTTTTGATACACCCACTCTAAATTACAGACTGCCATTCTCAAAACCATACACACTCCAATACCAATAAGTACATACCCACTCACTGATTCTTAGGTCTACACACACACATCTACTCACTCACCCGTACAGTCACTCATACTTACAGTCACTGAGTACAGGACTATCATATGCACTCATACACCTATATAAACACTCACACAACGCAACTCATCCATAGAGGTACTCGCACAAATAGTCAGACATGCAAATAATTAATCACACTCCAATTTACTCACCTATACAGTTATACACACCAGCTCACTTACTCATAAAAATACTAGCACATTCTTACGCTCCTATGCAATCACTGATGCAAGCACACACTCATCCATATAGCCACTCTCACAATCACACACTCTCACTTATAGCCATTTATATACTCCAACACACATATATACTGCCTTTCACATATGTAGTTACTCACACATGTACCACTGAGATATACATTCAATCACTAACACACCCATACACACACTCACCCACCCATACAGTCCATCACAGACGCACTCTTGAAACCATGCACCCAGTGAATCACCCACTCACACATCTATGCACAGAGTCACACACACCCCACCCACACAAACACTGAGGCACCCATACAGATACTCAGAGAATTAATCCATAACCCATATAGACACTCATTTAGCTTGTCAGAAACCCATGCAGCTGCTTACACAACAACAGACAGACGGATACAGACATTCACACAGTTTAGTCACTCACCCATGCATCCAGTAAGATACGTTTAATCACTCACTTATAGACTCAGTCACACACCTACTAAATCATCCATTCAGGCGCTTCTACACCCACTCATTCTTCAATACGCCTGGTGTGGTGCAGCGGCCAGGGCAGCTGACTTCGGAGCACAGGGTTCACGGTTCGATCCCCGGCTCCGGCGGCAGCTCAGCTCAGCACCATGTGACTCTGGGCAATAGCTCACTTAATTTCCACTCCGGCCCCCAGCGCCTTGAGACCCGTAAGGGTGAGTAGCTGCGCTATATAAAAACATACTTACATTTCCCTATATATATTAAACATATTTAAACTTTACAGAAACACACAGTCACTGGATGATGTCATCAGTGATGTCATCAGTGATGTCATCAGTGATGTCACTGACCATGTCATGAGTGATGTAATATGTGACGTCATCAGCAGTGCATTGCGGGGGCGCGAGTTATAGTTACCTGAACTATCTATAACGGGGGAATTTCACGGGTTTTGTACGAGTGCAATGTCCAACTAACTATAACTGTCCCTAAACCTTATGGTTTTTTCAGTGAATATATATTATCTACTGGCGGTCGCCAGTAGATAGTTATAGTTAAAACCTATTATCCATAGGAAATCCGCGACATTCTATTTGAAATAACGTTGGCGCCGGTTGACGAATCTTCGCGAAAGTTTCCAACTTGTTGGGGCGCTCCGGTCCGCTCCTATCCTGAAAGTCTCGGGGTGATACGTCAAGCGGGGGCCGAGAAAAAGGGGGTCCCAAAACGCGTTTTCCCCATTCATTTTTCCATAGGAACCTTTAGTCGCAGCTACAGCCCGAACTGCTGAACGGAATTACACCAAATTTGGCAAAGAGGTAGCCCTTGGTTCAGTGTCGTGCCTTTTGCTTAAATGGTGTAAATCCGTTCAGTAGTTCCTGAGAAAATCAAAAGTAAAGTCACATATATATCTGGGTGGAGCCTAACCACACATGTCATTGTGAGATCTGATTGGCTGTCAGCACTTCATCCTGGAATTGCTGGCAGCCATCTTGGGACCAATATAAATGATAGTACCTCATTGAAATGCATTGTAGTGAATAGAAGATTTTGAGGGTCACCAAAAGGAGAACTATAAAGGGTGATAACAGGCTTTAGTTACATTAGAATTTATTTGTTGATGGTACCATACTAATTTTAGGAATTGTGGTGTATTCTAAGGTGATTTTACCATGTGAAAAACCTTCTGCTGGGATATCATGAATCATGTTTGAGAGAACACTATTTTCTCATGCTTGTCCCATGGAGGTTTGGAAGGTGCTCCAGAAGCTAAAATGAGAGCATATTTTCTGTAAATTCACATTATCTTTCTCACTCATGTGAGAATGAAGTCTGACATTCTCAGTAAAACATGTACATCCAACAAGGGCAGAGACTGTCAGTTGATTCCTTTGTGTTCTACTGCAGCTTCCCAGAGTGTTCTAAAGAACAACTAGAGTGCTAACAGCCTTACTTATGACAAAAGTATGGCACACCTGAAGCCATCTTGATTGGAATAAACTGGTAACACGTAAACAATTTAATTTAAAAAGGAACAAAATGATGGGGTTCATTTTGTCATAGAAATTATGGTTAGTGCTGTAGAAAGAAAAATTAGGACATGTTTCAAGTGTGATCTCAAATATCTTCCTGTTATATTTCAACAGGAGCAGCCTGCCAGTTGATGACTTTGTGTTCTACTGCAGCTTCCCAGAGTGTTCTAAAGAACAACTAGAGTGCTAACAGTCTTACTTATGACAAACGTATGGCACACCTGAAGCCATCTTGATTGGAATAAACTGGTAACACTTAAAACATTTAATTTAAAAAGGAACAAAATGATGGGGTTCATTTTGTCATAGAAATTATGGTTAGTGCTGTAGAAAGAAAAATTAGGACATATTTCAAGTGTGATCTCAAATATCTTCCTGTTATATTTCAACAGGAGCAGCCTGCCAGTTGATGCCTTTGTGTTCTACTGCAGCTTCCCAGAGTGTTCTAAAGAACAACTAGAGCGCTAACAGCCTTACTTATGACAAAAGTATGGCACACCTGAAGCCATCTTGATTGGAATAAACCGGTAACACTTAAAACATTTAATTTAAAAAGGAACAAAATGAGGGGTTCTTTTTGAAATAGAAATTATGGTTAGTGCTGCAGAAAGAAAAATTAGGGCATGTTTTAAGTGAGATCTGAAATTCTCTTCTATTTCATTAGAAAATTCTGACATGCAGACTGAAACAATCACTTTCAATACCAGCAGCAGACTACCAGTTAACTCCCTGGTGAGCAGTAGCTTTACTCCAGTGATCTAATGAGCAACTAGAGTGCTAACATTCTGAATTTATGGCAGATGTGAGACACATCTGAATGCCTTCTTGATGGAATCAAAGTAAAAAACTGAAAGCATTTCCTACTGAGGAGACTGCAGTAAATGAAGAAATTAGGAAACTTCATAACAAAGAAGTCTTCCAAGATGGCCACCAGTGAAAAAAGAGCCCAAATGTAGCACAAATATTACCCAGATGTAGCCCACATATAGCCCAATGACAAAAGTGTGCAAAACACTTTTTATTTTTAGTTTTTTTGCAGTTTTATGTAGTGCAGACTGGTCAGGTATTGGAGCATTGCATCTTAAAACATGACCCCCTACACTACAAAAACACCACTGCACTACCTTAAACCCTAAAATGATACCCCCAGCACGACCCCCTACACTACACAAGCACCACTGCACTATCCTAAACCCTCAAACACTACCCCCAGCACGACCCCCTACACTACCCAAACACCACTGCACTAACCTAAATCCTAAAACACTACCACCAGCACGAACCCCTACACTACCCAAACACCACTGCACTACCCTAAAACATGACCCCCTACACTACACAAACACCACTGCACTACCCTAAACCCTAAAACACTACCCCCAGCACGACCCCCTTCACTACACAAGCACCACTGCACTACCCTAAACCCTAAAACACTACCCCCAGCACGACCCCCTACACTACACAAACACCACTGCACTACCCTAAACCCTAAAACACTACCCCCAGCACGACCCCCTACACTACCCAAACACCAATGCACTAACCTAAATCCTAAAACACTACCCCCAGCACGACCCCCTACACTACCCAAACACTACTGCACTACCCTAAAACATGACCCCCTACACTACACAAACACCACTGCACTACCCTAAACCCTAAAACACTACCCCCAGCACGACCCCCTACACTACACAAGCACCACTGCACTACCCTAAACCCTAAAACACTACCCCCAGCACGACCCCCTACACTGCCCGAACACCACTGCACTGCCCTAAACCCTGAAACACCAGCCCCTGCCCGACCCCCTACACTGCCCGAACACCACTGCACTGCCCTAAACCCTGAAACACCACCCCTAGCACGACCCCCTACACTGCCCGAACACCACTGCACTGCCCTAAACCCTGAAACACCACCCCTTCACGACCCCCTACACTGCCCGAACACCACTGCACTGCCCTAAACCCTGAAACACCACCCCCAGCATGACCCCCTACACTGCCCAAACACCACTGCACTACCCTAAACCCTAAAACACTACCCCCAGCACGACCCCCTACACTACACAAGCACCACTGCACTACCCTAAACCCTAAAACACTACCCCCAGCACGACCCCCTACACTACACAAACACCACTGCACTACCCTAAACCCTAAAACACTACCCCCAGCACGACCCCCTACACTACCCAAACACCACTGCACTAACCTAAATCCTAAAACACTACCCCCAGCACGACCCCCTACACTACCCAAACACTACTGCACTACCCTAAAACATGACCCCCTACACTACACAAACACCACTGCACTACCCTAAACCCTAAAACACTACCCCCAGCACGACCCCTACACTACACAAGCACCACTGCACTACCCTAAACCCTAAAACACTACCCCCAGCACGACCCCCTACACTGCCCGAACACCACTGCACTGCCCTAAACCCTGAAACACCAGCCCCTGCATGACCCCCTACACTGCCCGAACACCACTGCACTGCCCTAAACCCTGAAACACCACCCCTAGCACGACCCCCTACACTGCCCGAACACCACTGCACTGCCCTAAACCCTGAAACACCACCCCCTTCACGACCCCCTACACTGCCCGAACACCACTGCACTGCCCTAAACCCTGAAACACCACCCCCAGCATGACCCCCTACACTGCCCGAACACCACTGCACTGCCCTAAACCCTGAAACACTACCCCCAGCAAGACCCCTTACACTGCCCGAACACCACTGCACTGCCCTAAACCCTGAAACATCACCCCCAGCAAGACCCCCTACACTGCCCGAACACCACTGACCTAAACCCTGAAACACCACCCCCAGCACGACCCCCTACACTGCCCAAACACCACTGCACTGCCCTAAACCCTGAAACACTACCCCCAGCATGACCCCCTACACTGCCCGAACACCACTGCTCTGCCCAAAACCCTGAAACACCAGCCCCAGCACGACCCCCTACACTGCCCGAACACCACTGCACTGCCCTAAACCTTGAAACACCAGCCCCTGCACGACCCCCTACACTGCCCGAACACCACTGCACTACCCTAAACCCTGAAACATCACCCCCAGCACGACCCCCTACACTGCCCGAGCACCACTGCACTGCCCTAAACCCTGAAACACCAGCCCCAGCACGACCCCCTACACTGCCCGAACACCACTGCACTGCCCTAAACCCTGAAACACCAGCCCCAGCACGACCGCCTACAGTGCCCGAACACCACTGCACTGCCCTAAACCCTGAAACACCAGCCCCAGCACGACCCCTTACACTGCCCGAACACCACTGCACTGCCCTAAACCGTGAAACACCAGCCTCAGCACGACCCCCTACACTGCCCAAATACCACTGCACTGCCCTGAACCCTGAAACACCAGCCCCAGCACAACACCCTACACTGCCCGAACACCACTGCACTGCCCTAAACCCTGAAACACCAGCCCCAGCACGACCCCCTACACTGCCCAAACACCACTGCACTGCCCTAAACCCTGAAACACCAGCCCCAGCACGACCCCCTACACTGCCTGAACACCACTGCACTGCCCTAAACCCTGAAACACCAGCCCCAGCACCACCCCCTACAATGCCCGAACACCACTGTACTGCCCTAAACCCTGAAACACCACCCCCTGCACCGCTCCCTACACTGCCCAAACACCACTGCACTGCCCTAAACCCTGAAACACCACCCCTGCATGACCCCCTACACTGCCCGAACACCACTGCACTGCCCTAAACCCTGAAACACCACCCCCTGCACCACCCCCTACACTGCCCGAACACCACTGCACTGCCCTAAACCCTGAAACACCACCCCCTGCACCACCCCCTACACTGCCCGAACACCACTGCACTGCCCTAAACCCTGAAACACCACCCCCAGCATGACCCCTTTACTGCTCGAACACCACTGCACTGCCCCAAACCCTGAAACAACACCCCCAGCATGACCCCCTACACTGCCCGAACACCACTGCACTGCCCTAAACCCTGAAACACCACCCCTAGCACGACCCCCTACACTGCCCGAACACCACTGCACTGCCCTAAACCCTGAAACACCACCCCCTTCACGACCCCCTACACTGCCCGAACACCACTGCACTGCCCTAAACCCTGAAACACCACCCCCAGCACGACCCCCTACACTGCCCGAACACCACTGCACTGCCCTAAACCCTAAAACACCACCCCCAGCACGACCCCCTACACTGCCCGAACACCACTGCACTGCCCTAAACCCTAGAACACTACCCCCAGCATGACCCCCTACACTACCCGAACACCACTGCACTACCCTAAACCCTAAAATACTCCCCCAGCACGACCCCCTACACTACCCGAACACCACTGCACTGCCCTAAACCCTAAAACACTCCCCCAGCATGACCCCCTACACTACCCGAACACCACTGCACTGCCCTAAACCCTAAAACACTCCCCCAGCATGACCCCCTACACTACCTAAACACCACTGCACTGCCCTAAACCCTAAAACACTACCCCCGCATGACCCCCTACACTACCCAAATACCAATGCACTACCCTAATCCCTAAAACACTACCCCCGCACAACCCCCTACACTACCCAAAGACCACTGCACTACCCTAAACTCTAAAACAATACCCCCGCACGACTCCCTACACTACCCAAAGACCACTGCACTACCCTAAACCCTAAAACACGACCTCCTACACTACACAAACACCACTGCACTACCCTAAACCCTAAAAAACTACCCCCAGCACGAACCCCTACACTACCCAAACACCACTGCACTACCCTAAACCATAAAACACTACCCCCAGCAGTACCCCCTACGCTACCCAAACACCACTGCACTACCCTAAACCCTAAAACACTACCCCCAGCAGTACCCCCTACACTACCCAAACACCATTGCACTACCCTAAACCCTAAAACACTACCCCCAGCAGTATCCCCTACACTACCCAAACACCACTGCACTACCCTAAACCCTAAAACCCTAAAACACTAACCCCAGCACGACCCCCTACACTACCCAAACACCACTGTACTACCCTAAACCCTAAAACACTCCCCCAGCACGACTCCCTACACTACCCAAACACCACTGCACTACCCTAAACCCTAAATCTACCCCCAGCATGACCCCCTACACTACACAAACACCACTGCACTACCCTAAACCCTAAAACACTACCGCCTGCACGACCCTCTTCACTACCTAAACACAACTGCACAATTTGTTACAGGCGTTGCAACGCAGGCCTGTGGTGCTTACTGGAAGTACCTGGTGGGCTCGTTGGGCCCCAGGGACTCTCAGGATTCAAGGTGACCTAATCCCCCAACTTAAAACGCGCCACGGGGCGCGTTTGCACAGTGGTGAAGGGAGGGGCGGGGCCTCAGGTGACATGTGCGCAAACACGCCCTGTGGTGCGTTTTAAGTTGGGGAGTTAATTCCCTTTGAATCCTGGGGGCCAACTAGCCCACCAGGTACCTTCAGTAAGCACAACAGAGTTGCGTTGCAGAGAGGTGAAAAAGGTGCGTGGCCTCGGAACGCCTCTCTGCAACTCAGCTCTGTGGTCCTAACTGTAGGTACCTGGGGGCTAGTTGGGCCCCAGGGACCCTCAGGATTCAAGGGGACTTAATCCCGCAACTTAAAACGCGCCACGGGGCGCGTTTGCACACATGTCACCTCAGGCCCCCTCCCTTCACCACTGTGCAAACGCGCACTGGCTCTGGTTAGTCAGAGTCAGTTACCACCAGTACCCATCTGAAAAAGTTGTGGGCACAGGATGATTTTGCAACAAGGCCTCTTTCTGCTCCTCTGTTGGTTCTTTCTGCACATCTTTTGCTTCTTTCTGTGCGTTTTTCTTCTTTCTTCACATGTCCTACCTCTGTTGGCATAGTTAGAAACTAGCATTTAAAAAACCTTTGAAATTCACTTAAAAAATCATAGGTTTCAGGCACGTTATGGTTAGAAATTAGCATTTAAAAAACCTTTGAAATTCACTGAAAAAACCATAGGGTTCAGGCACGTTATAGTTAGAAATTAGCATTTAAAAAACCTTTGAAATTCACTGAAAAAACCATAGGTTTCAGGCACGTTATAGTTAGAAATTAGCATTTAAAAAACCTTTGAAATTCACTGAAAAAAGCATAGGTTTCAGACACGTTATAGTTAGAAATTAGCATTTAAAAAACCTTTGAAATTCACTGAAAAAACCATAGGTTTTAGGGACAGTTATAGTTAGTTGGACATTTCACCCGTACAAAACCCGTGAAATTCCCTGTTATAGTTAGTTCAGCTAACTATAACTCGCGCCCCGCAATGCACTGCTGATGACGTCACATATTACATCACTCATGACATGGTCAGTGACATCACTGATGACATCACTGATGACATCTCAAATGACATCACTGATGACATCATCCATGTGATAATTTCATGCATCTTCTCACACCCTAATATAACTTTTGATACACCCACTCTAAATTACAGACTGCCATTCTCAAAACCATAGACACTCCAACACCAAAAACTACATACCCACTCACTGATTCTTAGGTCTACACACATATCCACTCACTCACCTGTACAGTCACTCATACTTACAGTAACTCAGTACAGGACTATCATATGCACTCATACACCTATATAAACACTCACACACCGCCACTCATCCATAGAGGTACTCACACACCTAGTCAGTCATGCAAAAAATTAATCACACACCCATTTACTCACCTATACAGTTATACACACACCAGCTCACTTACTCATACAAATACTAGCACATTCTTACGCTCTTATACAATAACTGATACAAGCACACACGCATCCATACAGCCACTCTCACAATAACACACTCTCACTTATAGCCATTTAAATACTCTAACACACATATATACTGCCTTTTACATATGTAGTTACTCGCACATGTACCACTGAGATATACATTCACTCACTAACACACCCATACACACACTCACCCACCCAAGCAGTCCATCACAGATGCACTCTTGAAATCATGCACCCAGTGAATCACCCACTCACACATCTATGTATAGAGTCACACACACCCCACCCACACAAACACTCAGGCAGCCATACAGATACTCAGAGAACCAATCAATAACCCATATAGACACTCATGTAGCTATTCGCAAATCCATGCATCCACTTACACACCAACAAACAGACGGATACAGACATTCACACAGTTTAGTCACTAACCCATGCATTCAGTAAGATACGTTTAATCACTCACTTGTAGAGTCAGTCACTCACGTACTAAATCATCCATTCAGACACTTATACACCCACTCATTCTTCAATACGCCTTTCCCTATATATATTAAACATATTTAAACTTTACAGAAACACACAGTCACTGGATGATGTCATCAGTGATGTCATCAGTGATGTCATTTGAGATGTCATCAGTGATGTCATCAGTGATGTCACTGACCATGTCATGAGTGATGTAATATGTGACGTCATCAGCAGTGCATTGCGGGGGCGCGAGTTATAGTTAGCTGAACTAACTATAACAGGGGAATTTCACGGGTTTTGTACGGGTGAAATGTCCAACTAACTATAACTGTCCCTAAAACCTATGGTTTTTTCAGTGAATATATATATATATATATACATATACCAATAACTTAAAAGTATGTTAAAAAAACATTCTATTATTAATTAAAACATTAAACTATTTAAAAATATTAAAACTTAAATTTCCCACTCGAGTCAATGCAACAGAAGCTTCTCCCACTTCAAAGTTGGCACCAGTTACATACATATATTAGACCCTCAGACCCACTCTTCATATCACCTCTGGACATGTATATGACACAGAAGAAGGTCTGTTCTGCTGCCCTAAAGCTCTGCTGCCCTGTTGCCTGAGTAAGAAGGACCAGAACTGCACCTTGAACTCAGGATGGCCAGAGTGACTCCAAGGGCTAATTGGCTGGTCTCCTGATCAGAGCCTAAAGGACAGAAAAAGCACCAATCATCTTGAACTCTGCTCCTGGACTCTGTCTGCTGTGAGTCCTAACCCTCCAAGTGGTGCCACTCCTGTCCTGGACCCTTGGAAGGGGGGGATGAAGGTGCCCTGCCAGCCCTGCTGATGTCCCCATCAGAAGTGATGTAGCACAATGAGACCTGACATAGCCCTCGAAACTTCTCTTTGGAACCAACTGAGGGGTCGCTTTCGATCTCGTTCGGAAAGCAAACCGAACGACTTGGTTCCGGAATGCTTTCCAGATGACTCGGGTCGGGGTAGTCCAACCGAACAAGTACGATGCATTTGAATGCATCCGGATCCGAGTCGGTCGGACTCCCATTGACTTCAATGGGAGCCTGTGTACCGAACGCATACACAGGCTCCCATTGACAAAAGGGGTGGTTGGGTATAATAGTGCACCCTGTGGCGGGCACCCTTTGGTGCCTGCCTCATTATGCATTTTTGTAAAGGGGGGACCCATGGGTACCCCCACGGGCCAGATTCGGAGGGCCCTGGGTTAAGGGGTGCCTGCTACAGGCCCCCAAAGACCAATTCCGGACGCCTTTTTGTTCCAGGCAAACCGAATCGGAAAGGCTGTCGGAATTGTTAATCATACTTGCTCGCTCAGAAAACAAGTCCATAAAGCTGTACGAATCGGCTCCGGAAAGGCTCTATCTCTCTGAATGCTTTTCGGAAACGATTCGGTCAGCGCTAAGGGTTCCTAGGCATCGTACATGGTTGTTTGGAATTGGGAACGAGTCCGTCAGAAACAAGGGCTCCGGATTGATTTAGGTAAAACCAAATCAGACTCGGAGCCCTTCCGACCGAGATCGGAATCGACCCCTCAGTGTGACGCAAAACACATTACAGACTTCGCAGTTCCTCATCAGAACCACCGCAGTGCAATGCAACTTGATGCAGGACTCCAACTTGCTTCTCGGAACCGTCGTTGTGCGGTGCAACGCCATACATCAAGGAAATAAGTTACAATTCTCAACAGACCTAACCTGGTCCCTGTAGCCGGCCCGCACTCAATTGCAGTTAACCTGAACTTGTAACTTTGCCCTGGTCCGGAGCAACCAGGTAACCACAGTTGGTGCTTTGTGCTTTTAAGTACTATTTTTACATAATCTTTGAAATTACATATCTCCGGTTCTACTGATTGAGGTTTCCCATTTAGTATCAGATAATTTATTAAAATATACTCTATTTTTTAAAATAGGTGTAGGATTTTTCTTGTGTTATTGTTTTACTTTATTACTGTTTGTGTGCTGCATAAATACTTTACATATTGCCTCTAAGTTCAGCCTGACTGCTTTTGTGCCAAGCTACCAGAGGATTAAGCACAGGTTAATTTAGCTATCACTCTCCTCATCCAACAACCCAATTTCTCACAAAGCTCATAAAGATCTCCAATTAGAGTTACTGATTCTGCAGATTATCTGCAGCACACTGCACACTCAGGTACACAGATACCATGCCTCAGCTCTCTGAACTGACAGTGCTCAATAGATGGTCTGGACCCTCATATTAGGCATGCCATATCCTTGATTTGATATTTGCTAATGCAGACCAGATTAAGCTGTCCTCTCATATTTTTCTGATATTAATTGATAATAATTTTTATATTTTTGTATATTTTGCTTAAATATATGCTTTCAGCGACCACAAGAGGTTCTTACACCTTGGTTGATAATGTCTGACAGTAGAAGCTGCTCAGATAAAAAAATTCTGATAAAAGTTCTAATTATATAACTAGCCATAACTTGTCCATTGTAAGCTCTGATCCAGAAAAAGTACTGCATTTTTTATTCACAGAAGCTTTACAGTTTTTGATGAGCTAATATAATGTGAATCTAAAATCAGGAAGACAAAAATTGTCGGGTATTGTAGGTGTTTCGCCATGGCAATGAAAGAAGAAAGCTGAATTGACTTGAAGGAAAGATCATGCCTCTGTCTCTCAATTGTGGTAGGACATATGAGTTTATGGTTAAGTTTACAGCTTTTTGTTGCTAAGGTATTACAAGTTGAGAACATATACCAAGAATTCTATCCATCTATTCAATGACTTTGGAATCTGCCAGCTTTTGGTTAAAATCGTCACCTCTTCGGACCTGGAGGAATTGCTGTCTATTTTTTTAAAAAAGCTTCTATCATCAGAAAAGAGACACAAGATGAAAGTGTTCCAATACCTGAGGGCTTATTTGAGTATGCCTTGAGCGCTAATGAAGTCTTACTCTAGTGAAATAGCTAGAGCTAATATCTTTTAATAAACCTTTGAGTTTGACCCCCCTCCATGCCCCCATCCCTCCCTCTCTCCCTCTCACTTCTTCCTCCATTCAGAGGACCTTGCTGACTCGCGACCCCCTCCCACTCCCACCCAGAGTATCCACGAATTGCGGCCACTGCCTTAGCTGTCAACGGGGGTAATGACCGATGCACCCTTTCTGATGCCTATTGTACTGAGCCAAGTGTCCCACATCAAGTTGTTCGATTTGTCGCACTATTTATGTTGATGATATCTCTCTCTACATTGTTACACTCCCCCTTTCCTCTTCCCCTCCCCTCGCACTTCACAAACCCTCCCACCCCGGTCCCCCCACTGATGTATCGACTATATTGTCATTTCCATTTTGTATCATACCGTGCGCTTGTCACACTACTGTGTTTCTGATATCCAATAAAAAATGACGACACAAAAAAACCACCTTTGAGTTCTCCCTTGGGGATGTGCCTCCCTGAGCTGAGAGTTCTGAAGTAGATGCAGGATGCTATAGCTTGGGAATTACTGCTTGATCTATTTACTATGCTGCCTCCTTAAAATTTTAGAGAATGCATTGTGACTTAACTTCAGTAATATGTGTAGTCGTAAAGTCTTTTAGATCACTTGCATGCCAGGTTTCTCCCTGGATTGGGCAAAGTGTTAGGAGTTACTTAAGTTACAGATTAGAGCAGAATGGTGGTAGATTGCATCGATGTTGTTGACATGTTTTCTTAGTTCATTTGCCTACTTAAGATACTGCTGACCATTCCACCTCATTACTTCAACTATCTAAGTTAGCGGTAAGAGGTACTTTTGCGTGATGACTTCTTTCGTTTTAGATCACAGACATCAAATAGTTCAACTTGAGAACTTCACATCATCTATTAGACCAGTCCTCTGGGGCTTCCGTAGGCCTCTGCCCTCTTGCCTCTTCTCTTCAACCTTTATATGAATCCACTGACTTGTCTTTTGCTTGAAGTGGTGTTACTGGACATGAGGGACTGGTTGGGTTGCCTAGAGGGAATCACTGACATAATATCGACAGACACAATATCGACCTACTTTTTTATCGACACAAAAATATCGACTACACTAATATCGATACCTTATACTTAATTTTAAAAATACACTATTATCGACACCAAAATATCGTTAAACATTAACATCGATAACACTATTATCGAACACATAAATATCGAACATCATTTAAAAATATACTACATGTCCAAAATATCGATCACAAAAATATAGACAGCAATAATATTGTTTTAAAAAAATATCGACAACTTAAAAACAGAGAAAACAAACAAAACTTAACACCATAAATATATTTAGATAAATAAACAGACACTGCATACAAAATAAATGAAATACAATAAATGTAAAAAATAGTAACACATATTATACAACAATAAATCATAAATACACTATTAATACCTATTTACATGTTATAGTTTAATAATATACACACATTATTTAACATCACATATAATATAATACGCATTTAAATCATTTAACCTATTTTTAAAAAACAAACAGTAACTGACTATTAATTAGCGTTTTCCATATATGGAAAACAACTACCAAAACAATTAAAACAATAAAGATCAACCAATGAAATACACACAATATAAAAATAAACCAATAGCGTTAACCAAACAATTTATTGAACACTATATAAAAAACGAAAAATTATTCTTATTTTACCCCCTAAACCGAAAAGGGATAAAGAAGACGAAACTCTGCCGGATTTCTGCCAGAAGCAAGGACTTCATTAAAGAAAAATATATCTCATATTTTAAAAAGTAAGTAAAATATCATTTAGAATATTATAGTATTGCTAATCTTCTAAAACTACTATTTATCATGCACAAATAATTAATACATATCTTTTTGCAATTTATGTCTCCTCTACAGATAATTCTCAAAACATTCCAACAATTCCAGACAACCTTCTAAAATCATCTAACAAATAAAGTAAGTATTCAGCAAAAAGCATTTTAAAAATTAACTAAAACACCCAACCAAACACCAACTTCATCCCAAACCCCCAACCCACCCCATATACAATTGAACAAAATAATTTAAAATATGTTTTATTCAACCAAAAGAAACCTAAGCAATAAAACAGAATTCAACTAACAAACAAAGGACATCTACATTGAAATCAAGCTAAAAATCGACATCGTAAGTATATTAATAACAATGTGTATGTATTAAGTAAAAAACCTGTACATTATTGGTTTTAATAATTTTCATGTACATTTTTCGTAGCATTTAAAACACAACAATGACAGAAGGCGCCCAATTTATCACTTCCCAGAAAGGAAAGTTCTTGCTATGTTACATGGGGTATGTCTATACCCAGGAAAAGCAAATTGGACTTAAAGTAAATTGGAAATGTAGCAAATACTATTCAAATAAGGGGTCGATTCCGATCCGGGTCGGAAACCGTACCGACCGACACGGACCTTGAATGGAGACCGACCGACACGTACCAGCGCCGTACGACCCGCGCAGTACGATGCAATGCGTGTGAATTACAACCCACTCGTACGGAACACAGGCAGCACGACCGAACCGTACGGGAAACAGTGATTCGCCAGTAAACGGACCTGGAACCGCACCCACCGACACGCATCAGGAATGGACGCGACCAACATGGACCCGCGCTGTACGAACCACGTAATACAATGCAATGCGTGTAAAACGAGACCGACTTGCACGGAGCACAATTCAGAAGACCGAGACGTACAGAAAACAGTAACTACCAAACAGTAGACTCCTTTGCGTCCAACTCGGTCGCCAACGAAGAAACACAGCAGAATGTCAGTGTGACAGACTCGGATTACCCCGCAAGAGCCACTGGCAGCGTCCGTCCCGGTCAAATGAACGTCTCCATCACGCCCACCAAAACCTAAGGAAAAAAGACCAAAAAAGGACCAAACAAGCAATGACAAAGCCAATAAATAAAAAAATTAAAAAACATGGAACTAAGACACACCCACAACTCCACCTACATAAAGGCCCAAATCCACTCCCATGATCCTTTGCTATTATCAAACACATGACAGCTGAGGAGACAACTACACAGCACCCTGAGCAACACCCACACTTCACCCACCACACAACACCCACACCATTACCACTTCCTAAACACACTCACAACAAGCAAGAGAAACTGACACCCACTCACCCTCACACACACATCAACCACCACAACCACCCAGCACCATGCCCCCAAAGAAGAATCCAAAGTTCACAGATAGTGAGTTGGTAGTCCTGGTTGATAAAATACTCCGAGTAGAGCCACATTTATTTGGAACCTTGGTCCAACAGACCCCCATGTCACAGAAAACAAAGATGTGGGAGAGGATCGTCGACAAGGTGAACGCACAAGCACCTTGCCTGCGCACAAAGGATGACATCCAGAACAGGTATTATGATGTGCACAGGAGGGTCAAGAAGCTCATAGGCAGAGACCATGCCTTGAGCCAGCACACTGGCAGTGGCCCACCTGCAAAACCAACTTACTTCACGTCCTGGGAGGAGAAAGTACGGGCCATACTCCCACCGGAGGGCATCCATGGATTAACAGGAATACCAGAGCCTGGTGAGTACACAACCAATCTAGTCAATATTGTGTGGCAACACACACACATCACTGCCAAGGGGACATTGGAACCAAGTAGCATCAGCAAATCCAAAGTAAGCCAGAAAAAATGTAAATCTGTGATGTGTATGCCAGTGACACAAACCAACAGCTGCTATCTCAGAGTAATATCGAACTAGGTCATAACATGTAAAAACCTAACAACAAATACAGCAAGGCATTGGCCCTAAACACAAACAAACACTGTTAGCCAACTTGTCAGCACTGTTAAACCACCTCACAGGGAAGCAGAGTCACAGGAAGGAAGGTCAGGGATGCTGGGAGGGTGGGTGTAGCCAAAAGCATGATGGGAGTTGTAGTCACAGACACCAGACCCCCTCACACATGGTCCATCAAGTCCACCCTGAACTATGTTCACCTCACAGGGAGTGGAAAAGTACTGCCCAGATGGCTGACGCTGGGCTCTGCTGTGGGGAGCACAAGGCCCTGTTGGGAGTTTTGCTCATACAAACACCAGGACACCACTGTCAGCCATCTTGCCAGCACTGTAACACCACATCACAGGGAAGCAGAGTCACAGGAAGGAAGGTCAGGGATGCTGGGAGGGTGGGTGTAGCCAAAAGCATGATGGGAGTTGTAGTCACAGACACCAGAACCCCTCACACATGGTTCATCAAGTCCACCCTGAACTATGTTCACCTCACAGGGAGTGGGAAAGTACTGCCCAGATGGCTGACGCTGGGCTCTGCTGTGGGGAGCACAAGGCCCTGTTGGGAGTACTGCTCATACAAACACCAGGACACCACTGTCAGCCATCTTGCCAGCACTGTAACACCACCTCACAGGGAAGCAGAGTCACAGGAAGGAAGGTCAGGGATGCTGGGAGGGTGGGTGTAGCCAAAAGCATGATGGGAGTTGTAGTCACAGACACCAGACCCCCTGACACATGGTCCATCAAGTCCACCCTGAACTATGTTCACCTCACACGGAGTGGGAAAGTACTGCCCAGATGGCTGACGCTGGGCTCTGCTGTGGGGAGCACAAGGCCCTGTTGGGAGTGCTGCTCATACAAACACCAGGACACCACTGTCAGCCATCTTGCCAGCACTGTAACACCACCTCACAGGGAAGCTGAGTCACAGGAAGGAAGGTCAGGGATGCTGGGAGGGTGGGTGTAGCCAAAAGCATGATGGGAGTTGTAGTCACAGACACCAGACCCCCTCACACATGGTCCATCAAGTCCACCCTGAACTATGTTCACCTCACAGGGAGTGGGAAAGTACTGCCCAGATGGCTGACGCTGGGCTCTGCTGTGGGGAGCACAAGGCCCTGTTGGGAGTACTGCTCATACAAACACCAGGACACTACTGTCAGCCATCTTGCCAGCACTGTAACACCACCTCACAGGGAAGCAGAGTCACAGGAAGGAAGGTCAGGGATGCTGGGAGGGTGGGTGTAGCCAAAAGCATGATGGAAGTTGTATTCACAGACACCAGACCCCCTCACACATGGTCCATCAATTCCACCCTGAACTATGTTCACCTCACAGGGAGTGCGAAAGTACTGCCCAGATGGCTGACGCTGGGCTCTGCTGTGGGGAGCACAAGGCCCTGTTGGGAGTACTGCTCATACAAACACCAGGACACCACTGTCAGCCATCTTGCCAGCACTGTAACACCACCTCACAGGGAAGCAGAGTCACAGGAAGGAAGGTCAGGGATGCTGTGAGGGTGGGTGTAGCCAAAATCATGATGGGAGTTGTAGTCACAGACACCAGACTCTCTCACACATGGTCCGTCAAGTCCACCCTGAACTATGTTCACCTCACAGGGAGTGGGAAAGTACTGCCCAGATGGCTGACGCTGGGCTCTGCTGTGGGGAGCACAAGGCCCTGTTGGGAGTACTGCTCATACAAACACCAGGACACCACTGTCAGCCATCTTGCCAGCACTGTAACACCACCTCACAGGGAAGCAGAGTCACAGGAAGGAAGGTCAGGGATGCTGGGAGGGTGGGTGTAGCCAAAAGCATGATGGGAGTTGTAGTCACAGACACCAGACCCCCCAACCACATGGTCCATCAAGTCCACCCTGAACTATGTTCACCTCACAGGGAGTAGGAAAGTACTACCCAGATGGCTGACGCTGGGCTCTGCTGTGGGGAGCACAAGGCCCTGTTGGGAGTGCTGCTCATACAAACACCAGGACACCACTGTCAGCCATCTTGCCAGCACTGTAACACCACCTCACAGGGAAGCTGAGTCACAGGAAGGAAGGTCAGGGATGCTGGGAGGGTGGGTGTAGCCAAAAGCATGATGGGAGTTGTAGTCACAGACACCAGACCCCCTCACACATGGTCCATCAAGTCCACCCTGAACTATGTTCACCTCACAGGGAGTGGGAAAGTACTGCCCAGATGGCTGATGCTGGGCTCTGCTGTGGGGAGCACAAGGCCCTGTTGGGAGTACTGCTCATACAAACACCAGGACACTACTGTCAGCCATCTTGCCAGCACTGTAACACCACCTCACAGGGAAGCAGAGTCACAGGAAGGAAGGTCAGGGATGCTGGGAGGGTGGGTGTAGCCAAAAGCATGATGGAAGTTGTATTCACAGACACCAGACCCCCTCACACATGGTCCATCAAGTCCACCCTGAACTATGTTCACCTCACAGGGAGTGCGAAAGTACTGCCCAGATGGCTGACGCTGGGCTCTGCTGTGGGGAGCACAAGGCCCTGTTGGGAGTACTGCTCATACAAACACCAGGACACCACTGTCAGCCATCTTGCCAGCACTGTAACACCACCTCACAGGGAAGCAGAGTCACAGGAAGGAAGGTCAGGGATGCTGGGAGGGTGGGTGTAGCCAAAAGCATGATGGGAGTTGTAGTCACAGACACCAGACCCCCTCACACATGGTCCATCAAGTCCACCCTGAACTATGTTCACCTCACAGGGAGTAGGAAAGTACTACCCAGATGGCTGACGCTGGGCTCTGCTGTGGGGAGCACAAGGCCCTGTTGGGAGTACTGCTCATACAAACACCAGGACACCACTGTCAGCCATCTTGCCAGCACTGTAACACCACTTCACAGGGAAGCAGAGTCACAGGAAGGAAGGTCAGGGATGCTGGGAGGGTGGGTGTAGCAAAAAGCATGATGGGAGTTGTAGTCACAGACACCAGACCCCCTCACACATGGTCCATCAAGTCCACCCTGAACTATGTTCACCTCACAGGGAGTGGGAAAGTACTGCCCAGATGGCTGACGCTGGGCTCTGCTGTGGGGAGCACAAGGCCCTGTTGGGAGTACTGCTCATACAAACACCAGGACACTACTGTCAGCCATCTTGCCAGCACTGTAACACCACCTCACAGGGAAGCAGAGTCACAGGAAGGAAGGTCAGGGATGCTGGGAGGGTGGGTGTAGCCAAAAGCATGATGGAAGTTGTATTCACAGACACCAGACCCCCTCACACATGGTCCATCAAGTCCACCCTGAACTATGTTCACCTCACAGGGAGTGCGAAAGTACTGCCCAGATGGCTGACGCTGGGCTCTGCTGTGGGGAGCACAAGGCCCTGTTGGGAGTACTGCTCATACAAACACCAGGACACCACTGTCAGCCATCTTGCCAGCACTGTAACACCACCTCACAGGGAAGCAGAGTCACAGGAAGGAAGGTCAGGGATGCTGTGAGAGTGGGTGTAGCCAAAATCATGATGGAAGTTGTAGTCACAGACACCAGACCCTCTCACACATGGTCCGTCAAGTCCACCCTGAACTATGTTCACCTCACAGGGAGTGGGAAAGTACTGCCCAGATGGCTGACGCTGGGCTCTGCTGTGGGTAGCACAAGGCCCTGTTGGGAGTACTGCTCATACAAACACCAGGACACCACTGTCAGCCATCTTGCCAGCACTGTAACACCACCTCACAGGGAAGCAGAGTCACAGGAAGGAAGGTCAGGGATGCTGGGAGGGTGGGTGTAGCCAAAAGCATGATGGGAGTTGTAGTCACAGACACCAGACCCCCTCACACATGGTCCATCAAGTCCACCCTGAACTATGTTCACCTCACAGGGAGTAGGAAAGTACTACCCAGATGGCTGACGCTGGGCTCTGCTGTGGGGAGCACAAGGCCCTGTTGGGAGTACTGCTCATATAAACACCAGGACACCACTGTCAGCCATCTTGCCAGCACTGTAACACCACTTCACAGGGAAGCAGAGTCACAGGAAGGAAGGTCAGGGATGCTGGGAGGGTGGGTGTAGCCAAAAGCATGATGGGAGTTGTAGTCACAGACACCAGACCCCCTCACACATGGTCCATCAAGTCCACCCTGAACTATGTTCACCTCACAGGGAGTGGGAAAGTACTGCCCAGATGGCTGACGCTGGGCTCTGCTGTGGGGAGCACAAGGCCCTGTTGGGAGTACTGCTCATACAAACACCAGGACACTACTGTCAGCCATCTTGCCAGCACTGTAACACCACCTCACAGGGAAGCAGAGTCACAGGAAGGAAGGTCAGGGATGCTGGGAGGGTGGGTGTAGCAAAAAGCATAATGGGAGTTGTAGTCACAGACACCAGACCCCCTCACACATGGTCCATCAAGTCCACCCTGAACTATGTTCACCTCACAGGGAGTGGGAAAGTACTGCCCAGATGGCTGATGCTGGGCTCTGCTGTGGGGAGCACAAGGCCCTGCTGGGACTTGTGCTCCAACAAACAACAGGACACCACTGCCTGACATCCAGAACATTTACTTGGACTCCCTGCAATGGAAGCATCCTACAGGGGGGATTAGCTGGCCCCTGTGGGACAAGGTGGGCCTGCAAGTACACCAAATACCAGCATTTCTGCAAATACACACACCTCCACAGCAGGAACAAATACACCCCTTGGGACCACTCACACAAAAAGTAAAGGCCCATGCGAGATGCCTGACACATTGTCCAGACGTATGATTTGGCTGCAAGTCACACCAATGCACTTGCCCCCTCAAACCCCTTCACACTGACAGCCATCGCAACTGTATGTATCCTCTCACTGTTTGGTCCTGCAGTGTGGCAGGGGTGCCCCCTGGCCTGGTTGGGAAGGTGTGTGCCCTCTATGACAATTGGGGAGGAGTAGGCATAGCACATACCAAAAGCCACACCCCAAACCACATATACACCATTCACAGGTGACACATGATAGTGAATGGAATGGCCACAGCAACATAGCTGACACCGTAGCATGGTGTCATTTACACAAGGCACTGTGGTGATCTGCATTCCACTCCTACATCGTGCAGCGTTGATTGCATCCCTCACACAACAATTCCCTCACTGCCATTGACACTTGCAACACAAGGAGCAACCTGGCCTGTGCAGGAGTAGGCATACAACTCACAGCAGCATAAGTCAAACACACAAACCTCTGGCCCCCTCTCATGAGCATGGATAGTCTGCGATCTGCCGTTGTGAATACCCCTTACCATGCAGGACATTGACCACATAAATGACATCATCACGCACAGAACTCTGCCCCAACATCATCAGCCACGGATAACACCATCCAATGTGTGAAATGAGATGTGAACTAGGGACACGCAACAGAAAATAGTATCTTCACCGTGAATGTAGCCATACCGTACTGTGACCATGTTGTTAAGACACAACAATGTTACTCACAAATACAAGCACAAATGCCAGCACACAACGTCCAAACGTGCTACACATTGCAAGTGGAAGTGCATGTATGTAATTGTTAAAGTACGAATGTTGAGAGGAGGGACACACCTGTGTCAGGCACATGAGGGCACATGAGTAGCAATGCCTATGTACAGTCAAACAATCATGAAATGAGATGTTCATGCACACAGCCCTACGTGCCCCTCAAAATGCTCAAGCATCGAATGACATTGTGCTAAACCAAAATAGACACCCGTCACTGACAATGTAGGACAATGCAATGTAAATACACCCATCATGATGTGCAGTGCCAACTGATGTGTGTGAACCGTTGATGTGTGCAGAAACATTACATACATTGTGTGTCTCTTACACCCACAGGGGATGCTGGGGACCCAGCAAGAACAGAAGACGAATCCCAGCCCCAGACTCTGGATGACCCTGACCTCCCCGGTGTGGATGCCTCTATGTCCTCTTCGGACAACGATGAACAACCAGGCACCTCCGGTGTGGCCCGCTCCCAGCCCCAGCAGCTACAACATCAGCACACCCGGCCACCACTCCTGGACCACCTGCAAACACCTCAATCACCCCTGCCAACACAGCCAGACCAAGGCAACAGGACAACGACGGCACAGGTACACAGGGCACCCAGGAGCTGACGGACAACAACACCAGTGCCAACACAGACAGGGGCCCAGTGTCGCCTGTGCCTGCCAGGGCAGGTCCTGCCCATGTGGGCAGGGGTGGTGTGAGGGTGGTCAGGGTGAGGCCACGGCCTGCAGATGGGGCTGGACTGCAGGAAGATCCGCAGTTGGGACGCATCATCGATGCGTACCAGGAAAGCACCGGAGGATTTGGCCAGGTTGTGGGGATCCTCAGGGACATGCAACAGCAGCAGGCTGCACATCATGTCAGAATGGACTCCCACATGACCCGGATGGAGTCCAAAATGGACACAATTGATGAACTCACGGCCGTGCATAGGGACATACTGACATGCCTCTGCCAGATAGCCAACTACATTACCACACCTCCCTGTGTGCCCACTACATCAGTTGCCACTACATCAGCAACTGCCACAGGGAGGGAGGTGGACTCTGGCGGAGAGTCCTCCGCACCGCAGCAGCCTGAACTTGAGGGTCCCCCTGAGAAGAAGAAGAGGGGTCGTCCGAAGAAGGACAAGTAAGAGGCAGATGGCCATGCATACCCACCAGGACGTGACTACCTGTTCTAGACATCATCCAATGTGTGCAAAGCGTTCACCTTGTTGACTGTCGCTAAACTCCCACACATGTGATGGAGGGTCTAAGTTGGACCAATGTTCCAAAGGACTGTGGACTTTACTCTATAAATTTCAACAATCAACACTACCAACTGCACTGTGAGCTTTGGATTCCTATTACACTGTACAGCACTTTCACCTACGTATAACTTACAAACACATGCATGTAAATAAATTCACTATAACACAATACATGCCTCTGTTGTGACTGAAACTTGGTTTGTGTTATTGAGAGGATGACCTGTGAAAAGATGTCTGTGCATGTGAACTACTACAGCGATGTAAACACAGTCATGTGAGTCATGGTGATGTGACACATATGAGGTAGACACCCCACTACGTCAACACAACACATACTTACCATGCCCATCTAACTCATCGTCCTAACTTATGTGAACAGACAATGCAGTGAGATGCATATACACAACACCCTTCTTGAGTCTGTGGCAAGATGCCCACAGGTACAGCATGCAAATGAATGTTGGATGTGTGGAGACCGACAACGCACATCCCAAAGTGAAGCACAGGTTTATTACACATCTGAAACATGTTGATGCCACCACAGAAGCAAGCTAATCACACATGACAGTGGCCACACAGTCACCAAGTGTGGAATAATTAAAGTCCAGGGGTGTGTGGCACATCACTTGTTGTTAGATGACTACTTCCACCCTGGAACTGGATTCTGGGAGTCGGGGGTCAGAGTCGACCAAACAGCCAAAGTACCCTGTGAAGGACAGAAGAACACGATAGAACAGCAATACACATGCCCGAAACATGTCACAAGATAACCACACAAAACCACGTAATCATGTCAACACTGATGAGGAGTACAGACTACCTGAAAGGACACATCACTGCACGCATCCAGTCAAGTAGCACACAGCCACACTCACACAGCAACTGAGCACCACCAACACATATCAGGCAAACACAATACATTGACAAAACATCCCTGTATACTCACATTCAGGTGAAAAAGTTGTTGATGAGCTGTATGCGGACATCACCCTCATCATCATCATCACTGGCATCGTGGCCCAGGCCAGGATCCTCCACAGGTGGCGGATGTTGGTCATCGTCATCCGGGATGAGAGGCAACTCCTTCCTCACTGCCAGGTTGTGTAGCATGCAGCAGACTATGATGATTTTGCACACCTTAGCAGGTGCATATGGGAGGGCCCCTCCTGTCTTGTCCAGGCAGCGGAAGCGGCTCTTCAGGAGACCAAAGGTCGGCTCGATCACTCTCCTGGTCTGACCATGTGCCTCATTGTAGCGCATCTCTGATGGTGTCACAGGGTTCCTGAGGGGTGTCAGCAACCACGGCATGTTGGGGTATCCGGAGTCACCTACATACAGACAATTGCACATTAGCTGAGTTAGAAAAGAGCATGGAAAACAATGCCAAACACACACAATGTCAAACAGTCAGTACACACCGACAAGCCAGGCACGCTGGTTCTGCATCTGTGCCATCATCCTCGGGATGCGACTAATCCTCATGATGTATGCATCGTGCGCAGAACCGGGAAATTGTGCACACACATGTGAAATAGACATGTCCGCCAGACATACCACCAGAGCATTAATTGAATGGAAATGTTTCCAGTTCCGGTATGGCAGCTCATGTGCATGTGGTGGTACCAAAGCCACATGTGTCCCATCAATGGAGCCGATGACATGTGGCATCCTCCCCAGTGCATAGAAGTCACTCTTGATGTCAGTGAGTTGTTGTGGGTTAGGGAAATGGATGTAGAGGTCCAGGAAAGTTAACATTGCTTCCAACACATCATGCAGCACACGGCTGAACATAGTCTGTGACATCCCACCAGCAGACGCCACAGTGTATTGAAAGGTACCGGTGGCAAAGAAGTGTAGGGCAGCCATCACCTTCACCTGGGGGGTCAGCGCTGTAGGGTATGGCCGGCCAGGTTGCAAATGTGGGGCCAACTGCTCCGCCAAATCCTCAATCAGTGGCCTGGTGAAGCGGTACCGTCGGATGCAGTCACGTTCAACCATGGTAGCAAGGTCAGGGAACGGTCTATGGACAGCTGGTCTCCTGCAGTACATAGGTGAGCAAAGGAAGATAGTAAGTTCCCCTACCTATGTGGCACTGACCATGCTAAATTTCACATGAGACATCATAAAAAGACACAAGTGCTTTATGTGTGTGCTGTTGTGTATGGACACATATGTCACCTACATGCCCATCATCTCACATCTCATCTCAACACGTGTACACAAGTTCCATGTTGTGCTGTGTCAACTCAATGGGCTGTGTCACAGTACATTTGTACTGATGTCACATACCAAACACACACCACAGTGACAAGTGAGGACAGATGTCTTCCCTGCATCACAGCTCCTTGACAGGCAGATACTCAGGGACCTTGTATTGCCACACGGACACTGGTATGATGTGGCGTATCATGTACACGCCACTACACGCCCATGACTCCCACAGGAAGTGGGCCCTGATGTCTCTGCAGGACTTACATGGACATCTGTGACATACAGACACAACATCAATGTGCATGCACAAACCACATGGATGTGGAGACTGTTTACCATTGGGCACATGGAATCTGAGACATCAGAAACACAATATGCGCACAGACTGTGGATGTACATCACAATTGTGGCACTGGCACACCCTGTGACACACATACCATCCCACCTAAGAGTCAGGGTGAATGTAACATGTCATACACAAAGTCCCCCTGGAACTGTGTACATGCCTCAAGCTCTGAACTGTACAGTTGTCTATTACAGTGGTAATGTGCACGAACACACAAAGGAAGCTGTCCCCATGAACCCTTGCACAGTCTGGGAGTGGCTGCCACAAAGTGCTACACAATAAATCATATGTAGACCCCCATACACACACAGGTAATGCAGCCTTACATGCCTTTGGATACACTGTGTCACAGGCTGTGGTGTTGCAGGTGTGCACCTGAGTCCCTGGCAAGTAACAGTGGGTGGCATCCGTTATCCAGTGACACCAACAGTGGTAGACGCTGGTGACTTCAGGAAAGACGCGTCGTACAGTACGAGACCGATCCGTGCGCTTGCCTGGCCCATAGATTGTAATGGGGAGAGACGCGGGTGAGTTTTCAAAATACGCGTCGTACACCCAGGGACCAAGCCGTGCATACGCTTTGGCTATGGACTATCATGGAGACGGGTGCGTGTTGTTTTTCGGAATACGCGTTGTACACCCGGGGACCGAGCCGTGCATACGCTTTGGCTATGGACTATCATGGAGACGGGTGCGTGTTGTTTTTCGGAATACGCGTTGTACACCCGGGGACCGAGCTGTGCATACGCTTTGGCTATGGACTATCATGGAGACGGGTGCGTGTTGTTTGTCAGAATACGCGTTGTACACCCGGGGACCGAGCCGTGCATACGCTTTGGCTATGGACTATCATGGAGACGGGTGCGTGTTGTTTTTCGGAATACGCGTTGTACACTCGGGGACCGAGCCATGCATATGGTTTGGCTATGGACTATCATGGAGACGGGTGCGTGTTGTTTTTCGGAATACGCGTTGTACACCCGGGGACCGAGCCATGCATACGCTTTGGCTCTGGACTATCATGGAGACGGGTGCGTGTTGTTTTTCGGAATACGCGTTGTACACCCAGGGACCGAGCTGTGCATACGCTTTGGCTATGGACTATCATGGAGACGGGTGCGTGTTGTTTTTCAAAATACGCGTTGTACAGTCAGGTACCGAGCCCAGTGCACGTATTGGCTATGGCCTGTCATGGATACGGACGTGGATTCGAAACTTGTACGAATCATGAGCCGAAAATTCAGTTGGCTCACCACAACAATGTTGCAATTTCAATGGTGTTCTGAAGTTGAAATTTCAAACGATGCGGAAGGCGTGTACGACTTGTGCAATTCCATGGATTGGCCAGATTCATTAGATGCAAACGTGTCGGACCTATTGCATTGTACGCATGGGACAGATTCTGACTCTGCAGCACAGATATAAGGCTGTGTGTGGCCCTGAGAGCTCACTTGCCTGCACTACATGCTCCAGATTGACATCTCTGCTACCACTGCTGCTGTCTCTGCATCCTCTGGCTTCAAGAATGGCACGTACTGTGGAGAGGGTCCCAGCCTTCACAGTGGATGAGAACCAGGCCCTGCTGGACAGCCATCTTCCACAGTACAGCAAGCTGTATGGGAAACCAGGGGAGCAGGTGAGTGTGCAAACCACATCCTTTCTCATTGTGCATGTTGTCTGACTAGCAGAACTAGCATTGTGTACACCAGTGGCTAGCATGCTCACTGAGTAGCTGTCACCCCCAAAGTGTGTAGTTACATGTACTGAACAGGTACTGTGCTGACAGAGTGTAAATTGAGTAGTTTGTCATTCCCAGGCAATGTTTGCATGTTGTAACTGCTGGACAACTGTCCATTACCATGGTTGCACCACCTGTGTACATCTTGTGCCCCTGCGATTGAGACATGTATTTGCAACTGTGTGATGCACACATATGTTGCATGTGTAGTGATGCTCTTCTGACTTTGTCATCCTCACAGGTTGATGCCCATGAGAAGCAGGAGATCTGGCTGACCATCGCCCGGGCAGTACGATCTGTGGGGATCTACAGGCGCCGCATCCGCAACTGCCAGAAGAGGTGGCAGGACCTTCGTGGCTGGACCCGGCGGATCGCAAGGGTCCAGCTGAAGCTGTCGCCTCCTCGCAGGAGGGGCGGACGACGCCACCTGACACCCCACATGCTCTGGATACTGGCGGTGGTCTTCCCTGACCTGGATGGGCAGTTGAAGGCCGGACAGCAGCAAGGAGGGGGTAAGTGCTAGCCTTTTCTGTGACCTTTGTCTCACATGCTGTTTGCACTCCTTTAGGCTGGTTACACTCCCACAGTGCGTCTGTCTACTACAACAAGAGTCATGTTCCTCAATTGTGTTATGCCCCATCCTCATCTAATACACAGGTGTGGCCCTTTCAGTTTGTGATTTCTGTCACTTGGGTTCTGTGTCCTTGCTGTTGACTTAGGTTAAAGTTGGGGACAGCATCTGCTACAGGGACTTTGTGGTGGGCTTCATGACTGGGTCAATTGGTTGCACATTTGCCGAAATCTGACATGTACTGTGTGTGGTCCATTTATGTGTCCAACTGCTGATCTGGCTCACCACATGTGTCTGTGGTATTTACAACACACCCATGCAGCAGGTGAGACAGCAGGTGGGCCACAGAAGAATGTACACATGCATGTACACATGCATAGCCACCTGCCTAGTGTTCAGGGTAATCCCATGTTGCACAGGGACCAGGACAGGTATACCCTCTCCGGCTATAATTAGCATTCTGCTCTCCTACTCCTGTGTGTCATCCAACATGTTGGAAATTGTGTAATGTGCACTCAGGTGACTGCCTCTGTGTCATTGTGTACTGGCCTAGCTTTTCGGACTACTGGAGTGTGACACAGTTTGGGGTGTGCAGCCATCTGAGATGTGGCTGTTGAGTCTGCACATGGGGTAAAACATGGGTGTATCATGACTTGAGTGTGCCCAATGGTCATTTCATCATTCAAGTGCAAGCAGCTCATTATCGTTCTCATCAGCCTGTGATGTGTACATGTGTACAGAGTTGTGTTTGCACTTACTCAGATGTCACATGTGAATGACGTGGGTGCATCAGAGTCCTAATGATGTGGGTAGCAGGGAGGGTACATGTGCACTTGACAGCTACCGAGGTTGCAATCCCAAAACATCCATGATGGTGGCACAGTGCAGACTGCTGTTTTTGGTATGCACTGCCCCTGTGATAGGAGCCAGTGATGACTGATTTGCCAGACATGGCTGTGCCATGGCATACGACTTGCAAAGGTGTATCCTGCAGTATTGTGAGATGTCATGCATGCACACCATTTTTACATTGCCTATCAAGACATGACGCCATCATGGTGTCTGGTGATGAGTGATGAACCATTATCTCGACAATGACTCTGCCCATCCCTTTCCCTGACACATGTACTGAGTAACTGGCAGGAGAAGGGATATGTGTGTAGTGACACATTTCAATCTTAACTCTTGGAAGTTGGACAACGGTCTATGTGGTGCATGTGTGCACACATGATTGTTTACATCCTACATGCACCACATAGATGGCTCAATGGATGTGAGCGATATGAGGGGCGTGGTTGAGTGGCAGGCCGACAAGTGGCTAGTTCAAATATGTGTCAGCACTTTTTGCAATGTTTAGCAACTGATGCCAAGGCTTGATCTGTAATGTGCTGTACTTACTGTGGTGTGTCAGGTCAATACAGGTGACTGATGTTGATCTGTTTTTCATGATTGTTTGCAGCTACATCTACGGCCACAGGAGGAGACAGCTCCACGGACCAGGAGGAGCCGCAGAGCCAGACTGGGTCAGCTGCCGGGGAGTCGGAGGAACCCAGTGGCACGGAGGGTGAGGGGAGCCACACCGAGGAGACCTCAGCGCCATCCACCTCAGCTGAGGAACACAGCAGCTCGGATGATGACTCCCTTGTGGAGGCGGGTGTCAGCAGCCACCAGACACCAGCTAGCAAGTCTGTCCCCACCACCACCACCACCATCACCACCCTCCCATCTGCTCCCATCCCTGCGGTCCGTGGAGGGTCCCGTGTTGGGGCCCATGTCTCCTTTGTGCCAGGCACCGCACCCCTGCCCCTGTCTCCCCTGCTGCCCTGAGTGTGGAGTCTGTGGACTTGCTTAAGCGGCTCCATGTAGGGCAGACATCGGTGCTGAGTGTCCTCAATGCTCACACCAGTCTGTTGACACAACTGGTGTCCTTCATGGAGGGCATCTCATCTAACATGGCTGCCCTACAGAGGACCATTCAGTCCATGGCCTCCTCACTGACAGCAGCAGTGTCCCTCCTCCAACAGTCCCTCACCCCTCCTACCTCTGCCCCATCCACAATCCCCACTACCCTACCTGTCCAACACACACACACACCGGCACAGGCAAGCACCACCACAGACACGAGCAGCACACAGCCACGCAAGCCCAAATCCCGACGCACATGCACGCACACTCAGGGGACTGATGCCACACACACAGGGGATGGGGCCCAGACACACACACAGGCATCCATGAGCACTCCGCAGTCCTCAGATGCCTCTCCCTCCAAAACCCCTTCCCTTGCCTCACCTGCAACCCCCCTTCCCAGAAGCTCTTCCTCTGTGACCTTGGCCTCTTCCCCACAGATCCATCTGATCCTACTCACAAGAGGAAGAGGAAGTCACCACACACAGAGGGGAGTTCCCCTGCCACACGGACACCCTCCCCCAGGCACAGTAACACTGAGGCCCCCATACGCAAATCCCCCCGGACCAGAAAGAGCAAGACCCCACCAAAATCACACAGTTCTACCACACAGTCTCCATCCTCCAGCCCCCAGGCCACCACTCCACAGGTTCCCCCGCCACACCCTGCCCCAGGTTCCCACACACACCGATACCACATCCCCAAAATGATCAGGCCCTCCCCCCCTGGCACATGCACTTCTACCCCCACCCCACACGCTCAGCCTGTTCCTGCCACTGGTGTGGAGACCGTGTCCCCCCCTCTGTCCTGGCCACCTCATCTGCACCCCATTCCACTCCTTCGGAGATTGGCACTGCAGTGGAGTCCACATCCACCCCATCTGACTTGGGCACTGCAGTGGAGAACCCGTCCACTACATCTGACCTGCCCACTGCATTGGTGCCATCACCCACCACATCTGGCTTGAGCCCTGCAGTGGTGATGGCACCCACTGTATCAGACACCTCCACTGCAGTTGCCAGTGACACTCCTGCACCCACCACCCCTCCCCTGCCTCATTCTGCTATCCCCTGATCTGTCCCTGCGGTGCCTGGCCGGCCCATATGTATGCCCCTCCAAGGGGGGATGTCCCCTGTCGGTGGCAGTGCAGGCAAGCAATGTGTGACATTTGTCACATTTCACCCTGTTTGGACTATGTGAATGGACTGGCCATTGGCCTTTGTTTACTTTGGACTTCCCAGTTTAAAAGTTCCAAATGCTGAATAAAGCCTCTATTGTTATCTAGTGGTTTTGCTTTTGATGTACATGATGTTGTTGAGTATTATCATGCATTTGCTGTTGTAATACTGTTGTTGAGATCAGGAAAGTGAAGTGTTGGTGTGATGGACTCCATGTGGCCCATGGGATATGTGTCCAATTGGGGTCTGTATCCATGTCATACTTAGCAGCAATCTGAGTGTGTCATGATTACCAAATTTGGTACAGGGATTTTCATCTTTCATTTGCCAGATGACATTTGTGGCTTGCAGTCATGCACAGCTGTTGGGCTCAACATTGCTAAATTTGTCTATCTCCCTGACTGTGGGCCCATCTCCACTGGACATGCAGGTTTGCGCATCAATGATGTGGAAGTCTACTGTGTCATCAGTGCAACTTGCTAAACATGTGTATTGAGTATGTGCAGATGACTTGAGGGACACCCCCATACACAGGCTGATGTGACCAGAGCCTTCATTGTGTTGTAAATGTTGGCTCAGTGACCAAGTTTTATGGTGACATGACAGAGCCCTGCATAGACAACGTTGGCACAGATGACCTTCCACAGGAGTGGAGTCACCTCATAGCAGTGTGTTTTTCCGTGACATTGTCTGAGCCCATGGTGTGTGTTCTGTCAGCATGTCTGTGTGTGTTTCCTTCCATTCCTTTTTACTACACAGGCTGTATTCCCTACAGATGTTCCAGTTTGTGGTGCTTGCTGAGTTGTCCTGTGTTCATCTCACAGCTTGGGACAGGGTTTTCTTGGCTGTTGGTACATGGCTAACTAGTGGTCATTAGGGTGTCATCCCTAGGTGTGTTTGTTGTGAGGTCCTGGGATGTGGGCAAACGCACGTGGGACACATTCAGGATTCCCCAAGGCCATTTTGTGTTTACGCCATCATATTGTTATGTCTATGTGGTATCTGTCAGTGATTGTGACACGTGTATGTGTGTGTGACTGCTCCCACTCCTCAGGTACAGTGGTGCAATGTTGGAAGGTGTCAGCATGTGTTCAATATGGGTCTCCTTGGGTTCTTAATTGGTGTGTGACTGTGTCAGGGATCCCAATGATTCTAGTACATTTCAGCTCATGGCAATGTCCCGCATACTGTGCAGTGTGTCAGACATTCACGAGGGTCGTTGACTGGGCACGTGTGATGAATGATGGGTACCTTAGATGCCCACCCCCACCCCTGGGATTGTCATGGGTGCATGTGCAGTGTCACCAGTCCATGTGGGCTTCACTGATGCACATTGGTGCAGTTCCAGGTGTGTGGTGTTTGCAGTGGCCAAATGTGAGTTGTGTTGAAGCTAGGCCCCTATCTCCATTTCGGCCTTGCATTACAGGCCATGCCCTGTGGTTTCTGTTTGTGTGATGGCAGTTTGTTGGTCAGGAATCATGACCCAGTGTGCACAGGTGACTGTGCTTCACAGTATGTGCAACATCTACATTTGTCATCACAGGGGAATTACTATGCATGCTAGTGTCACCACATTGTGGGGTCCCTGAGGGTAGTGCTGTGGTGGTTGTGTCTCTTGCTGTGTTGGTTGATGTTCCGCCCAGCTTGTGTCACATTGATCTTTTGGGATCCCACTCATCTTACAATGTGTGATTGACCACAAAGGTGTGCCGAATCAATGAGTTTCCTTAGTTTGTCACTGTGTACACATCTGTGTGATTGCAGTTCTGCCCCCCTCATGTTTTGTGTAGTAGCCTGGGGACACTGACACACACACACACGTTGTGTTTGATATGCAGTGTGAGTCTGGCTGGCTGTGTCTGTGCATCTGCAGCACTGCATTGGCATGTGTTTTGTGGGCCATTGGGTGGATGTTGGTTGGAGATTCTTCCCTACTGTCCCTGGGACTCTTGCTTCATCAGTGTGCACATTCATCATGTTTGATATGTCCCATAGCTGCCATGGTCTGGGACTTTGTGACCTAACAGCTGCAGCATCCAAGCAATGCTCAGTTTGTGTATGTGTTTGTTCAGGTATGTATGTTTGCATTATGATGGCCACTTCTGTCATTGTCCAATTGGACACTGGAGGCATTCTCAGTCCCCATGGGAGATGCTTGTCTGCACATGGCAGAGGGTGTTTTAGTTGCACAGCAATCTTTGCCTCACCACATCTGTGTCTGTATGCGTGTGGTTTTGGGACCAGGAATCATACATGCTGTTTGGCAGTTGCAACTTTTTTCATGACAACACTCACCTTTAGCTCACTGTGGTGTGTGTGGGTTTAGACCCCATTACCACAATGTGCAAAATGTGCTGTACTTTTAAGCCCCACATTCACATTTTGCTTATTGTGGTGAGTGGGGGTTTAGACCCCATTTCCACAACGATCATGGACTGGTGTAGTTTTGAACCCCACACTTGCATTTTGGTCACTGTACTGATGGGGGGTTTAGAACCCATTGCCACAGTGAGCATAGACTGCAGTGGTTTCCCACCCCACACTGGCCTTTTAGTCACTGTGGTGAGTGGGGGTCCAGACCCCATTACCACAGTGATCATGTAATGCTTGAATAGTGAAACACACACTCAGGTTTTGGTCACACATGTGATGGGAGGTACATTGTCTGTTCACTGTCAGATTCACTGTTGTAGGCATTTGACACGGGAAACTCACTATTGCCATGATGGTAGGGGTGGTGTGTTTTGCATACACACTCACCCTATGTGTGTGGATGCTGGTAGTGTTATGCATCCCCCATCCTGTGTGTGGCTACTGCTAGTCCAGGTTGGCATCCAGCCCCTATGGGCTGGGCACTGGTGGTAGTGGTAGGCATCCAGCCCCCTATGAGTGGGGATGGTAGCAGTGATAGGCATCCAGCCCCCTATGAGTGTGGATGGTAGCAGTGATAGTCATCCAGCATCCTGGGAGTAGGGGGTACTGGTAGTGGTAGGCATCCAGCCCCCTAGGAGTAGGGGGTACTGGTAGTGGTAGGCATCCAGCCCCCTATGAGTAGGGGGTACTGGTAGTGCTAGGCATACAGCCCCCTATGAGTGGGGGTACTGGTAGTGATGTGCATCCAGCCCCCTATGAGTGAGGATGGTAGCAGTGATAGTCATCCAGCATCCTGGGAGTAGGAGGTACTGGTAGTGGTAGTCATCCAGCCCCCTATGAGTGGGGATGGTAGCAGTGATAGGCATCCAGCCCCCTATGTGTAGGGGGTACTGGTAGTGCTAGGCATCCAGCCCCCTATGAGTAGGGGGTACTGGTAGTGATAGGCATCCAGCCCCCTATGAGTGGGGATGGTAGCAGTGATAGTCATCCAGCATCCTGGGAGTAGGGGGTACTGGTAGTGGTAGTCATCCAGCCCCCTATGAGTAGGGGGTACTGGAAGTGCTAGGCATCCAGCCCCCTATGAGTGGGGATGGTAGCAGTGATAGGCATCCAGCCCCCTATGTGTTGGGGGTACTGGTAGTGGTAGGCATCCAGCCCCCTATGAGTAGGGGGTACTGGTAGTGCTAGGCATCCAGCCCCCTATGAGTGGGGATGGTAGCAGTGATAGGCATCCAGCCCCCTATGGGTAGGGGGTACTGGTGGTGATGGGCTTCATGCCCCTGTGGTAGAGTTGTTGCTAGTGTACGGCATATCAACATCCCTATGTGTGTGTGAATTATTGCGGGTACGTGTCATTTGTTTCTGTGGTGGGTGTCTGACTTACCGTCTCCGACGTAGGTGTCGGTTCCTGATCCGGTTATAGATGTAAAGTAGTGGGATGACCTGCACGATGGGATTCATGCTGTGTTCGTCTTGTACACGCTGATTGTTGCTCCGTCTCGTACCCGTTGCTAGTTGGTCCGTCTCGTAGCAGTGGGTCGTGTTGTAGCGCGAATCGTGCCTATAATACTGCTCTCCCGGATGCTGTGACGTGTAGGAAGTGGCGACCCGTTCGGCGTGTAGGAAGTGCGCATCGTACTTGTCCTGCCGGAAACTGCTGTGTATTTGCTTCCGTGCGACTCGAATCGGCGTATACGGATTTGGCTCGTACGGGAACTGTAGCTGGGATCGGAGCGTACAGCTCGTTCGTATTTGGGCACATTTGCGCATCGTACTTCCTTGCCCGGATGGACCGCCTGCCGGTACGTGTCGTTCGGAAGGTAAGCCTACGAGTGGCTCTTTGGGGGCATACCGAGCGAGATCGGAATCGGCCCCTAAGTGTTATGGGAGGGCAACAACTAGAGAAACAACTGTTTTGTATACAAGGGAGCATAACCACCCCCCAAATGTTACAGAAGTAGAGGTGAGGAGTGCCCTAGACAACATTAAAGAAGCTAGCACAAGCTCACAGAAACTTACCACTGAAATACTTAAACAATTGCTGCCCAAAGTACCCAAACATTCTACTGGCCAAATGCCCTCTATTTCTTCATTAAAAAGGACTATAGCTCGAACAAAAAAAGCCACAACTACCATCACACCTGCCCCAAAAACATTTGAAGAGGTAGAAATTCCCCCAGAACTAGCTATAACTCATAACGAAGAACCCTTTGTTCTTTATGACAACAAATGTAAAGAAAAAGAATAATTATGTTAGGAACCGCAAATAATTTAATCAAACTACAACAGTCAGAAACATGGATGATGGATGGGACTTTTAAGATTTGTCCCAAACCATTCTATCAATTATATACTATCCATGCCATATATCAAAACACCAACATCCCTTTTATCTACGTCTTACTACCTAATAAACAAAATTCCACATATATGGAAATACTAAATAAAATTAAACAAGAAACAAATAATTATTTTCCACAGAAAATAATTATTGATTTTGAACATGCAATGATAAATGCAATTCTAAAATCCTACCCACACACATCAATTCAGGGTTGCTACTATCATTTCAATCAGTGTATATGGAGACACCTTCAGAAATCAACACTAAGGGCCCGATTCCGATCTCGCTCAGAAGCGCTCCTGACGGCATCCGTCAGTAGCGAGTCCGAGTTGTACGCGTGATTTCCGTGCGACGCGTACAGCTGTACAAGCGAGCAAGTACGATGCGATAATCGCCTTGCGCTCCGAGCGGCTCGTACGCATCAGCGATCCCCTCCGGACAACTCAGCCATGGCCGACACGCACAGCGCAACGGTGCGGATTTCCGGACGACCCAGTACGATGCGCGCGCCGAGCTGCTGGATCGAGTCGGAGCCTCTGCCTCGAAAAAGCTCCAGGAAGCGGACTTCGGGGGTCCGTAGCAGACCCTCCTCAACCCGGGCCCCTACAACTCGATCACTGGGGGGGCCCAAGGGTCCCCCCTACACATGCATGTATGGTGCGGGCAGGACCGAGACGTCCCCGCAACACAGGGCGCCCTCGTCCGAGACGTGCGTTTATTGTCTGTGGGAGCCTATGTACGCAACGTACACCAGGCTCCCATAGACTTCAATGGGGCTCCGAGCAACCCGAGTCCGTCAGCACTGCAGCGCATTGTAGTCTGTCGCTCGGAGCCCAGGAGCACGATACATACATCGCTAAAATCCTAACTTACAAACCAAAATCGCCAGAACTACAAAACCCTAACATTACACACAATAAGTACAACCTACCTACCTTCAAATTTAATTTAAAATATAGTTAAAATAAAGAAAAGTAATCTTACCTTCCTCAACGCGACGCAGCTCCCAACCGCGAGCTTGTCCCCTTCGAAATAACCCAAAACAAACACGAGCGGTTACAAAGTACATGCACCAAACAAATACGGCAACTTTAAACATATAAAATAAATGTATTTTATTATTAAAATTGTTATTATATTATATATAAATTACTTAAATGTGTAATTAAAATACTACAATATATTACTTATATGTTTCTATTTATTTAACATTTTTCCATCATTGTAAAATTATAATAATAAATATTATTAAACATATAGGGGCCGATTCCGATCTCGGCCGGTAGGGCTCCGAATCGGATTCGGCATAACCGGATACGATTCGGAGCCCTATTTCCCGACCGATTCGTACGCGCGTCCGGACGAGCGAGTACGATGCGAATTCGCCGACCGACTCGTTCTGGCGTCCCAACCGCTTTGACCGACTCGTTCCCGGGTCTAACCGCACCGACCGACTCGCTCGGACACGACTCTCACCGCGCAATGGAGACGTTCCCCGGCCGGGTAAGTACGATGCGCGCCGCGAGCAGTCCGACCGACACGCGCCGTCCGGCCCGAAAGAGCAGTCGGAGCCGTACTTCGGGGGTCCGTGTCGGACCCCCCTGTACACGTAGCCGTGCGAGTCGCACACAGGGGGGACCCATGGGTCCCCCCCTACCTGTGCGTGTATGGCGTGAGTCGCTTTGCCGCGTACCCGCTGTAGGGGGCGCCCTTGTTCGCCTCGCACCCATTGAGGCAATGGGAGCCCGCGTACGCGTTGTACGACCGGCTCCCATTGACTTCAATGGGAGTCCGACCGACTCGAGTACGATAGCATACGGACGCATCGTACTCGTTCGGTCGGGCTGCATGGGTCCGATTCGGTCGGAAATCTCTCCGGGTCCGGCTCGGTCGGAGAGATTTCCGGCCCGAATCGGAATCGGCCCCATAATATTTATAATTATAATTTCTTATATTTACAAGTTATATACAACGTGTATTAAAAACATGTAATATTTTTTTTCAATGTTTAAAAAATGTCAACCTTATAAAAAATAAAAAAATAAAACCATGTAATAATTAATATTAATATTTTATATATTAATAATATTAATTAAAATGTATTATTATTTGTTCCAAAAATGTTACAAGGTATAACATTAAAAATGTATTAACAAAATATAGGGGCACATTACGATACCCGGCGCAAATAATTCCGCCAGGCATGGAAGCGGCAAAAATCCACCCGCACACACCGCCTGAACACCGACCACGCCATTACGATTACACAAACCGAATACCGCCATCGGCGGAAAAAGCACACAAAATACTGCCCGCCAACGTCCGAGTCGGAGACAAACCGCCCGCCACGGACGGAAACACGCACGACAACACAAAACCGCCCGCCCTCACGGCCGACACACCGCACGAGAAATTACGATCGCACCGACATGAGCGCGGAAAAACCACAAATATACCGCCCGCCAGCGCAAACAACGCCGATGAGAATCGACACGGCAGAAGCCATGGCGCCCACGTACCTGCACAGAAACCATCCGCACACAAAACCAATAGCACACAACATGGCCAACAAGTCCACACAGCAAGGCACGCACAAATACACAAGCACAGTACATATCCCGAAAACACCCCCGGACAAACAAAAAATACAAAGGCCAGAACCCCAGACACAACACACCTGAAAACAACAGACCATGAGGACACACCCACATAGGTGAGTACAAAAGCAGCACTCCCACAGACCACAACCCCTTGCTACATTGCAAACCAGAGAGGAGAGGAGAGGACACAGTGACACAGCAAGGACAGCAGCACACCACAGAAACGCACACATCACAACCACCACCACCACCACCAAACACCGGCACCACAAACCCCCTGCACATTACACAACACACACCGCACCAGCACCACAAACACCATGGCACCACAAAGAATGCCCAAGTTCACGCCCATTGAGCTGACGGTCATGGTCGACGAGATCATCAAGGTGCACCCACAAATCTATGGGAACATGGTCCAACACACACCACTAGCCACCAGAAACAGAATGTGGAACCGGATCGTAGACCAGGTCAATGCAGTCGGGACCCTGCCCAGGAACAGAGTCGAAATTAACAAACGGTGGAATGACGTCAAGAGCCTGGTCAAGAAGAAGGAGGGCAAAAACAGAGAGCTGGCTGCCGTCACTGGCGGAGGGAATCCCGCGCTCTTCAAGACCTTCAAAGCGTGGGAGGAGAAGGTGCGAGTCATCATACATCCCGAGATCCTCGCCGGATTAGCAGGGGGAGTGGAGGCTGGTAAGTACAAACTAATGTATACCAGCACACCGCTATGTACTCACATGCACTACCACCATGCCACAGCTCCCAGGGACAAACACCCCCATGTCCAGCACACAATACACGACACACACATGCAACAGACACCACCACACACAGCCCAAACAGAACAACTGTAAGATGTGTGGGGACATGTGTACATTCAGCTAGCCACGTAACCACCAACAGGTCCCCAAATATGCCATAAGCGTCACAACGAGCACCCACCACACCCATGTGTCCGCCACAGCTGCACAAACCGACAAGTAACAGGTAAGTGGCAGGAACACAAAGTGCAGTGGGTGGGACGGTGGACAGCACAAGTACAACACACACCAGGCCCCTAGTCCCACAGCACAGCAAGGAGGAGCATCCCCCACACCCCACAGCCACGTGTCAGCCACCGCAGTGCACAACGACAGCCGAAAGGCAGACATCACGGTCCACAGCAATCGGTGCCAGTGGGTGTCCAGCCACCCCCACGACCCACAACGCCCCCCACCCCCACAGACCTGCAACATGGAGCACCCCCGCTTAGAGCCATGTGGCATCCAGTACAGTGCACGCACGAACAACCTGCAGGTGGGAAACTGGACAGGGCTGGATTACTGGAGGCATGAGGACCGGCACACGACCAACACATGGGACATGTCACGTAGCAGACGAAAACGCAGCACCGCCCACCGTCACGAACAAGTGAACAATGTGCACACGGACATGAACAACAGACTCACACCCCACATGACCCATCACAGACATAGCAACACCCAAGGAGCCACGTCTGCATACACAAGCCACACTGAAAATAGTACCACACGGCAGCCACTGTGCAACTCATCACACACAACCGAAACACCATTGAAGTCCTGTCCATGTAGCCCCCACTGCCTGTCAACCACACACCCCACAACTACGCCTATGTAAGACAAACAACACAAGACGCAACAGAGCGGAACAACAGAAATGCACACGAACACCACTGAACCCATCAAACACACAGACACACCATGCACATACAACATACCATCCATCCCATCCGTCAGCCCCAGTCTCATGAAAGGCATGTCATCCGCACAGCTGCCACACATACAGCAGTCATGCTAAGATACATGCCCATGACCAACCATGTGCCAGAAGTCAATGAAGCGCACGTCACACTGTGAGCAACAACACACAACATGGGCCACACCCCCCCACGAGCACTGCAGTGATGCACATGGCACAGGGCAGCACGCACACCAAGGAGATGGGACAACTGCAATACGTTGGCTTTCACACACAACCATCACTCACTCATAACGATGCGTCCAATGCCATGTCCAGTAATCACAACAGACAGCAAATATGCAGGCCATGTCAAGCATGCACACACCTCAAACCATGCACTGTCATGCTGCCACAACACATGTCACGTTCAGCACCCATGGCTCACAGCATGTACCCCAAAAGCATATTCCCTCCCAAATGCGAATCTGGGGCATGGCCCCCATGTTGCCATATGCGTTCCTAAGCGTTCCATTTGAACCCCAAAAGCATATTCCCTCCCAAATGCGAATCTGGGGCATGGCCCCCATGTTGCCATATGCGTTCCTAAGCGTTCCATTTGAACCCCAAAAGCATATTCCCTCCCAAATGCGAATCTGGGGCATGGCCCCCATGTTGCCATATGCGTTCCTAAGCGTTCCATTTGAACCCCAAAAGCAAAGTACAAACCAGACCCAGGATGGGCCAGGAGCCCGCATACACCAGAGTCACAATGAGTAGGGGCACAGCAACACACCCATCGGCATGGCCAATCCGTCCCATGCCACATGTGCACAGCACACAGTCCCATTGCCAAGCACACACAACTACAAATGCCACAGCCACACACACGCCTCCGGGAAACCCATGTACGAGATTGCACGAACTGCCAATGTCAGACGACAAATACATACTTCGCCAGGTGCAACACAATAACAAATCTCATTCTCTCCACAGGTGACGAACTGCCGGATGCTGGGGATGGAGACAGCAGCCAGCACAGCCAGCCCACAAGCCCTCAACGAGGACACACGGATATGGAGGATCTCACCTCCTCTTCGGACACGGACCACCAAGCAGGCCCATCTGGTGTGGCAGGGCCCAGCCGCTCCCCAGGACCCCTCCTACCCACCAACCCATCATCCAGGGCTGCTGAACAGTCCCAGCCCCTACTGCCACTGTCGTTGCGGCCACACCCACGGTCATTGCGGCCACACCCACGGTCATTGCGGCCACTACCACTGCCGCAACCGCCACCATCGCCGCACCGACCACCACCGCCGCCACCACCACCACGTCTTCGCTGGCACCAGCCCCAGCGCAGGTGGTGGCCCGGCCGACTGGATCCACCCTGGGAGCCACAGCGAGGACCGTGGTGAGCAATGTGGCTAGTGGGCAGGCCGGTGGCAGCAGGACTGGTAGGAGGAGCAGGGTCAGGGAAACGCCAGCCTCCCTGGGAGCCATGCCCTGCCTCAAATGGCCAGAGTCCTTGGGGCCTATGAGGAGGCCCAAGAACAATGGGTCAGGTCTGCTTCAGACACGCGGGAGGTGCTGGGGGTGCTGAGGTCCATGGACGCCCGTATAGGTCAACTCGTGGACCTCATGGGCCAGCTGGTGGTGGCGGTGAGGACACGGCCAGGGATAGCAGCTCCCCTCCGCCACCACCTGCCGGGGCGCAGGGTCGAGCAGCAGTGTCCAGTTCCCCTGCGTCCACAGCCAGTGAGCACACCTCAACCACCAGCATGTCGCAAGCAGGCACCCCCTCGCAAACGTGGAAGGGGCCGTCCGAAGAGGAAACAGATCTCCCGGGAGGACTTCGCACGCTCCAGTCGCAAGTGAGGCAGCCAGCCAGCCTTCCGCCAGCCTTCCTTGACCAGCCACTGCATTGACTTGGACTACGATCCCACTCCACACAGCCATCTGGATGGCATGTGTGTGTTGCACTATGGACATAGAACCAGTGGGTACACCCTGAGCATCATGCAGCCATGACCGACAGCTCATTGTCACTGCCCGCACCACTTTTGTCATCACCTTACACACAATCACATGTCACAGTTTGTAATAAATGCACCTTTTTCACTAACTGCTGTTTGTGCCCTGTGTTTTATTTGTACGGAATACAACGGCCACCTTGGGCGGAAAGGCACCTGATGCGTGGCATGGCAATGGAATCCGGAGGGCCTGTAGGGACCTAGGGGTGGGAGACAGAACAGGAGCACATTCAATGAGTGTGTCACACACCCATCACACAGTACATGTCAACAACTACAAGCAATGTACACACATCGCACAGAGCAATAGGGCACAATGCCACAGTCACCAACAGTGGCATACTACCCTGGCCATGGAGCGTTGACACACAGCACGTAGTGAACAAACGGCCACCCTGACACAGCACACACACACCTGCACAGATACAGCCACATCAGCCGTCGTACATGGACACTCACCGTCAAGTGAAGTAGCGGGTGATGAGCTGCTGACGCACATTCCCAGCTTCCTCCTCTCTGCTGTCCTCCTCACTCGAGCTGTCCTGGTCTGCGGGCTGGGGCCCTGGTTGATCTCCGTCATCCACAATGAGGGGGATCTGCTTCCGAATGGCCAGATTGTGCAGCATGCAGCACGCCACCACTATCTGGCACACCTTCTGTGGGGAGTACGCCAGTGCACCCCCGGTGCGGTCCAGGCACCTGAACCTGGACTTGAGGAGGCCAAAGGTACGCTCGACCACACGTCTGGTCCTCCCATGTGCCTCATTGTATCGATCGTCTGCTGGGGTGCGAGGATTCCTCAATGGACTGAGCAGCCATGCCCCATTCGGGTACGCAGAGTCACCTGGGTGTGAGGGACACAGAGAACCGTTGCTATTCCAACTGGACAGGGGACAGCATCGCACAACCAGCACGCTACACCACTCCACATACTCACCGACAATACAGCCACGATCCTGTTGCAGATTGGCCATCAGTCGTGGCAAGATGCTGTTGCGCATTATGTGTGCGTCATGGGCCGAGCCTGGGAACTTTGCACACACGTGGGTGATCACCATGTCCGCAAGGCACACCACTTGCACATTCAGGGAGTGCGTGTGCTTCCTGTTGCGGTACAGGTGCTCAGTGGCCTGTGGTGGAACAAGGCCAACATGTGTGCAGTCAATGGCTCCAACGACGTGTGGGATTCTGCCAAGGGCATAGAATGCACCCTTCACTGCCGCCAATTCATGAGCCCTGGGGAAGCGGATGTACCTGTTTCGGTACAGCATCATGGCTGCCAGTACATCCCTCAGCACCTTGCTGAACATGGGCTGGGACATCCCTCCTCCACTGCCCACTGTGTGCTGGAATGACCCAGTGGCGAAGAAATGCATGGCGGCCATCACCTTAGCCGTGGGGGTGACAGCAGTCGGATACACCCTGCGGGGACGGAGATGGGGTTCTAACATGGCACACAGTCGATGCAGGGTTGGCCTGTCCAGCCGAAACTTCCTAATAACCTCTGTATCGTCCATGTCCACCAGCAATTGGTATGGGCGGTCAATGTTCGGTCTCCGCCTAGGGAAATTGCAGAGGACACATGTCAAAGCAACACGACACATAGCAATTTCGCATACACATCACTGACATGACTGAGCAAGCACATGAGCCACAGCCCAGCTGTCAAGCTGGGACGGCACGGCCACAATACACTTACACAGGTCTCCCAACAATGGCAATGGCTAGTGAGACATACCACTGCCATGTGCATGCACATGGGGATCTAGGCCCCAATGACTTGCGGGCGTGCTGATGGGGACTGACTGCATATTCGTCAAGCGGCAACGCCACGGCAACATGAGTGTCTGCTGAGCATGGAACTGCTTCCGAGGCTGGATGAGTATGGCACACGACGACGACGACGATGTGGGCACAGGCTGAGCGGCCAAAACAAGTGGGACCTGTGGCACGAGGGGATATGAGACAGTAGTAGGTGTCAGCACTGCACCCTATGTACAGCACTGTACGGATCACACCTCCCGAAACATTGACAGGTGTCCACATTGACAGCACCATGCCAAGACGGCTGTGTGCTTGCAGTCACACGTCACAGGTGAGAGGTTACATTGCACATGCCAGGTGGCAGACGTACATAGTGGGAGCTGGCATGTGTGTGCATGTGTCTCCTGTTCAGGATCCACCAGATGGGCGCTGACTCTGTACTGACCATTGGACACAGCATGTTCCGTGGAAGGCTTGTGTGTGTGGGATGGTGGCACTGGATGTGCCTCCGTTGGGTGGGGGGCCATGCACAGGGCGGGTACGTCGATGATTGCGCATTGTTGGTCACGGTGGGTGCACCAACTAAGATGTGTTGCCCTGTGTTCAATTCCTATGTCCGCATGATGATGGACTGTGGATGTGGGCAGACTACACATTGGTCGATGTGCTGTCTATATGCATGTGCCTTCACACCAGGCACAGCTGCCCCTGCACATGTGACCCCTGCTGGACTCGCTGCTGGGTCTGTGGAGCTGATGCACCTTCTGTGCGTGGGGCGGACAGCTCTCCTCACTTCCCTCATTGCGCATGTCATGTCTTTGCCGCAGGTGACATGGATCATGGAGGGCCCACATGTACGCGTGGGTAGGCTACACATGATTGTTCACTGGTCGCCACCCCCAGTCAGTGTTTCGAATGGGAAGGTTGTCGTGCTGGTGGTATGTTCGATGTGGCGGATGGGCGGGCCTAGGTGCGGGCTTACATTCCGGACATGGGGGGTAGTTGGATTGGCGACTAGTTGCAGTACACACGGGACACGTCTCTTCCTTTCCACATCTGGGTCATCCCTTGTACTAACTGACAGTGATACAGTCATCTTCGCCCCAGCCCTCATGTCCACCCCTCGCCCCCCAATATGCATGCTCACCTGCGAGGCTAGCGCTTGCACAGGCAGCCCCAAGCTCGCACCAGAGAGGGCAAGGAGTGTATGTGTGGGTCCAGTTGCACGAGTGGGCTGTCTCAGGGTATGATGTGCTGGCGGGACGCCGTCCACCTGCGTGGTGCCCCAAATGGAGACCCGGCCTGCATGGACTATGCATCACAGTCTTCGCCTTCCGGATCCGCCACCTGCGACACCCAGTGGCTGTGGCTGCCCTTGCGGCCATGCCGCGTCCGTCTGTGACTGATGGCCCACACATTCACTCTTTGGCCTCTCTGGGGAGGGCTCGGGGGTGGTGGCGCACGCGCTTGCACTTAGTCGCAATGGCATGTGGCGTGGTTGGTATAATGGGCAATGGATGGGATGGTGCGAGCCACCTCCCGTGATGTCAGTGCTGCTCGTGCTGTGTTGCGTCCCCCTACACTTCCATTTGACTTGTGCCATGCTAGACGTTGAGGTTCTATTGCCTGCGTGATATGACCAGGAGGAGCGCGAGGAGACCTCTCACACACCATGCTCCACTGCCATCCCGTGCCCTGTATCGCCTGTGCGGATTGACTATGTTGGGGTTACACCTGGTCGACTGGGGCTGTGTGTGCCTTGTCAAGGGGCATGGCGGGCGCACAACAGGATCCAGCTTGTCCACAGAGGGTGGGCTGAGGTGCGCCTGGTACCGCTTTGTACGTGTGCCCGGCTGCTGTGCACACACGTGTTCACTCCCCCCGACAGGTGTCCTCTCACAATGCCCAGGGAAGCGGTGGTGTACTGTTCATGACCCCTCCCAACACGGCGTGCTCCAACTTGGCATGTGCGCATCTACCCGTCACACCCACCCACCTGAGCACTGCGTCCATACGACTTCACACGACACATGTGTGTCTTCCACAGTTGTGCTACTCATTTGCGTTGACATCCAATACCAGTGGACTACATGGTCATGTCACGACTGCCGTGTACTTCACATACTCTCATCCTCTCTCATTCGTACTTGTGAAATGAGTCAGCGGAGACAGTTTTGGTTTCAAACATTATATTGAGTCTTCTGTCCTCTGTGATGCAGTATAGTGGACACTACTGGCAGCGGAATACATGTTGAGGATATACTGAGCATGATAGCAAATGGGATAGGGTGTGGGGTTACATGTGATTGGCTGTTGCATGTGGGATGTGGGCTTCAGAGTGACATCTGCTTGGCCAAGGCTGTGCTAATGTACATTTACGTATAGCTGCGGAGCTGCGGACTTTGACACAGACGGTATACATGTAGCCTACCAGACCGCTTGGCATCATGGGCACAGTCCATCTCAGTTCCATGTGACAGGTTTGCTGCGGTTGTTCCTCATGCACGCGTGCATGTGAGATGACATCAGGGCATGTGCTTGCGTGCATGCAGCGGCGTGCCACTTGTTGTTGCACTGTGGTGGTTACTGGACATGTCACAGTCACTGGGGTCGTGTTGTTGTTGTATGCACTTGTCGTCCATGCAAAGGTCCTGGTATGGGATTCCCGGGGCGGGGGTGGGAGGGGTGCAGCACCCACAGACTCCAGGCGACCTATTCATGTCCACTGAGCGGTGTGTGTGTCCATGGGCGCTGGATCCATGTCGTGTCCTGGTTGTTCGTGCAGTTCCGTCCATGTGGGTACGATACACAGAGCCCATGCCACTGCCTCCCACGATGCATGCGGTGTTCCTGGATGTGATGGGGAACAGTGTGCATGTCCCGGTCATATCCGATGTCATGGCAATGTCGTTGATGGTGTGGTTACAGTTGCCGGTCGTTTGGTATGGCTGTTGTGGTGGTGACTGGCCAGTCCGTGCGGAAGCTAAGCATGGGTGCGGGGTTGGACATCATAGGTCACTCGGGGAACCTGCGTTGTGGTCCGACGTATTTACAGGTTGTCAGGTATGCGATGCCGTCCAGCAGGGCTTCCATGTCATTGGTGGTGTACATGTTTGCCAGCCAATGTAGCGGATGGTGGCTGTCAAGGTGTTGTTCGTAAGTTGTCCCTTGGAGGACCATGATGGGGCATGCTGGGTGACATTCGATGTAGCTGTTATCGATGATCCGTCGTGTGGAGGCACAGTGGTCCCATTTCAGTGCGGGTGCGATGTTGGCCACATACGCCATGCCCCCATAGGCAGAGCAGGCCCTGTCGTGTGCGTCCAGAGGGAGGAGTAGTGGTAGCAGGTCCGCCTTCAGACATGCCGGGTTGGAGAGGCATATCTCGACGGGATGCTGGTAGGGACACCTCCGACAGTAGAAGACGGGCATGACGCAGCTGAACAATGTGATGCGGTAAGTCAGTCGGTAACTTACGTTCAGCAGGGACAGGAGATCGCATCCCAATGTATGGCACAGGTTGGTTTTGTACAGCTTGAGCTGTTCGGCGTAGTTGGGTAGGTGTGTTGCGGTTGCCATTTCGCAGCGGTTCGTTGAGGTGGCGTGCTCCGGCTGTGTGTGCAGTCTGCAATGTGCACGCTCCGGGGTTGCTGTGAGCTCTGTGTAGTCGTAGGGAGACAGGACTTGTGTTCTGTTGGCTTGTTTGGAGGACACGGGCCCTCTTCCCACATGCTTCTCAGACAGTTCAAGGTCAGTGCTGTGTGACTCCTTCCAATTAACTTGCATGTGGCCGACATGGGGAGTGTTTTCTTCTTTCTTCCCCGTCCGTTGTGTGCTTCTGTGATATGCGCTATCTGCCCTGTGGTCGGTCTCCTCGGCATGCCTGTGTTGGTCTATTCTTGGACAATGGCTGTATTCACCGGCTTCTGTCGTAGGGCTGTGGTTTCGGTGTTGGAATGGAAGGTCATTCAGTGCTGTCTGCTCTCCCTTGTGTGGGCGGCAGGCTGCCTTTCCGCTCTGCGTTGGGCCTTGTGTGTGAATGTTATTCTTGGGCCACCTGTTGTCGGTCCCCGTGCTCTTTGGTGTTCCGTTTTATATGTCTTGTTCATATGTGGAGGGTGGTATGGGTTTTTCAGTGTGGTACTGGCGTTCCTCTTCCCGAAGGAGCCCTGCTTCTCCTAGTTGGTGTTGCCGCCGCTGTGTGCTACGCCATGTTTGTTACACTGGGGTGTGTCCTGCTGTTGCGTGACTTCACTGACATGTGTGCGTCGGTTGTGTGGCGTTGGGTGTTGTCCGTGAATTGGGCGTTGGGGACATGTCTGTGGCAGGCCTGTCACGTGTCATGTGCGTTCAGGGTGGGGCTGATGTGTGTGCTGCTTGGTTGTGTCCCTGTGTCTGTGTGCGACGCATGCATGGCGCTGCGGTTGGCCTCTGCGTTGTGCGCATGTGTGGCGGCGTCATCGCCGCTTTGGGGCCGTGACGGGGTGGTTGGTTCCTGGTCCCAGGTGGTGTGTACACATGTGTTCCGCGATGTTACGATTTGGCCTGTGTGTCATATGTGGATGCAATGGTGGATGTGTAGTGTACACGCGCTGGTGGGGGTTGTCCGCTTTTCCGCCCTTGCACTGTGTGCGCTGTTTGCGTGCACTTGTTGTGTGTGTGCCTACCTGCGTCTCCGCGGTACGTTGCGTCCTTGGTGGTGCATCAGCAGAAGCATGGGAAGGGCCTGCAGTGCTGGATTCATGCTCGGGGTGCCGCTTCTTCGTTGTCCGTGCTCTGCGTCCGTGTTACCGCCTCTCTTTCACGTGCGGTGTCTCTTAGCCGTGGGAGCCGTTTGTTTGCGGCATCGTAATTTATGCGCCGGGCGGGACGTGTTTCGTCGGACGGTGTGTGTCAGTTGTGCTGCGCCGCTACGTGAACGGGCGCACTTTGATGGCGGACGGTGTTGCTGGCTTGCCGGCGGTGTTTGGCCTGCTTTTCGCATCGTAATTGGGCGGGCGTGTGGACTGCTGCGTGCCGGCGGTGACTGGTGCTTTTTGCATCCGCCAGCACGGCGGTTGTGCTTCCGCCCGCCATCGTAATGGGCCCCATAGAAACTGTTATTTTTTTATATGTAACTAAATAACAAATGTTCAAAATACAAAATTAAACTGAACAACTGTTATTAATAATTATATTACTTTCTCAAATGCTTCTAAACAAATGTAAGAGTACATCATTTAATATTACAAAGTTCACATAAGTGTAATAAAACATTTACCAATGTTAAAAAATATTGTTTACATATTTATCAAATGTAAAAATATACATATGTACAAAATATTTTATGTGTGTAAAATAAACATGATTTTGTCCCTGTATCTCTTGTTTTACATTATATGAAATTAATAAAATATAGATTTTTTGTTCATTATAAAATATTTTACAATAAATAACCATCAATTAAAAAATGAAATGTCTATTTTTTTGTGTATCATTTTATTAATATTCAATTTAATGTTAAAAATTATGTTTTAATTAAATGTACTATATTAAATAATATTTTAAGTAACTTTCTATCCAAAGTTATATTTTTTCATTTCTAACTATGTCATAATTAAAATACATTAGTACTACAAACTATATTAATTGTTTAAGGTTACAAAATAATACATACATATGTAAATTACTATTCCCACTCCAATTAGTATTAATTCTGGGTAGGTGCTGGACACTAAACTAAATTAATTCACTATTCCCACTCCAATTAATATTAATTCAAGGTAGGTGCTGGACTCGAAACTTAATTAATTTACTATTCCCACTCCAATTAGTATTAATTCTGGGTAGGTGCTGGACACTAAAGTAAATTAATTTACTATTCCCACTCCAGTTAGTATTTATTCTGGGTAGGTGCTGGACACTAAACTTAATTTATTTACTATTCCTACTCCAGTTAGCATTTAAACTTGTTAGGTGCTGGACACGAAACTTAATTAATTTACTATTCCCACTCCAGTTAACATTACATCAGGGTAGGTGCTGGACACTAAACTTAATTCATTTACTATTCCCACTCCAGTTAGTATTTATTGAGGGTAGGTGCTGGACACTAAACTTAATTAATTTACTATTCGCACTCCAATTAGTATTAATCCTGGGTAGGTGCTGGACACTAAACTAAATTAATTAATTATTCCCACTCCAATTATTATTAATTCAGGGTAGATGCTGGACACTAAACTTAATTAATTTACTATTCCCACTCCAGTTAGTATTAATTCTGGGTAGGTGCTGGACACTAAACTAAACAAATTTTCTATTCCCACTCCAGTTAGCATTTATTCTGGGTAGGTGCTGGACACTAAACTTAATTGATTTACTATTCCCACTCCAATTAGTATTAATTCAGGGTAGGTGCTGGAGAATAAACTTAATTAATTTACTATTCCCACTCCAGTTAATATTAATTCTGGGTAGGTGCTGGACACTAAACTAAATTAATTTACTATTCCCACTCCAGTTAGTATATATTCTGGGTAGGTGCTGGACACTAAACTTAATTAATTTACTATACCCACTCTAATTACTTTAAAGTCAAATAATTAGCCAAAGACTAAACATATCTAATTTTCTAATCACAATACAAATAATATAATATTACTAACTGTACTCTACATTACAATTTAAATATTTAATTATTGCTATTAATATTTAGTACAGTATATATCATATATTTTTTGTAAATTTTTAATATAAAATATTAAAAAATATTTTTATTTTATTTATTTTTTAATAACAATATTTGTTTATAAATATTATAATTTACATTTCAATAATATTTAACGTATATACTAAACATAATACTTAATATTAAAATAATAGATTGTTGACTTTTTTATCAATTGTTATTTTATATTAAAAAGTACATATTAATACATATTTATATATATTGCTATCATATTTTCATAATTTAATGTATAAATTAATATTGTACATTATTAATACTGCATTATTTAACCTTGTAATTTATAAATATTAATAATAATGAATTAAATTTAAAATATTATTTATGTAAAAATATACACTACAAACACATATATTATTTTTTTTTGCTTTTTTTAACTAAAGAATTAATTTAAAATATTGTAAAAAGTTTTTGCTAACACTCAACAAAATTATACCCTATAAACAGAACTTTAAAATACAAAAACAATAATTTCTAAATTCACCAAAAACATTCTAAATTCAAACATATTTATTTATATTTATTAAATATTTAATTTAAAAATTTTAAAACACTCCCCACACTTATACCCTATAAACTCAACATCCAACTACTAAAACAATATTTTCTAAAATAGAAAATATATTTTCTAAACTATTATTTTAAATTTCGAATTTATTAAAAATGTAATTCTATTGTTTTTAAACACTCCCCAACCTTATCCCCTATAAACCCAACATCCCGCTCCTAAAACAATATTTACTAAATTCAAACATATACTTTATAAATTCTAATTTTAAATTTCGAATCTATTGCAAACTTATTTCAATTTTTATAAAAACACTCCCACCCTTATCCCCTATAAACCCAACATCCCTCTCCTAAAACAATATGTACTAAATTCAAAAATATATTTTCTAAATTATAATTTTATATTCGGGGTTTATTACAAATTTAATTCAATTATTTTAAAACACTCCCCACCCTTATCCCCTATAAACCCAACATCCCTCTCCTAAAAAATATACACATTTTATTTTTTATGACATTAACTATTATTATACTCAAAACAAACTGTAAAACAATTAAAATATAATACAATAACGATATTTTGACACAACTATGGGGCCGATTCCGATCTCGGCCGGTAGGGCACCGAATCGGATTCGGCTTAACCGGATCCGATTCGGAGCCCTCTTTCCCGACCGATTCGTATGTGCGTCCGGCCGAGCGAGTACGATGCGAGCGCACGCGAAATCGCCGACCGACTCGTACGTGGGTCCGAACCGTTCCGACTGACTCGCACGGACCCGACTCGCACCGCGCGATGGAGACGTTCCCCGGCCGGGCAAGTACGATGTGCGCCGCGAGCAGTCCGACCGACTCGCGCCGTCCGGCTCAAAAGAGCAGTCGGAGCCGGACTTTGGGGGTCCGTGTCGGACCCCCCTGTATGCGTAGCCGCGCGAGTCGCACACAGGGGGGACCCATGGGTCCCCCCTACCTGTGCATGTACGCCGCGAGTCGCATCGAGGCGTACCCGCTGTAGGGGGCACCCTTGTTCTCCTCGCAGCCATTGAGTCAATGGGAGCCCGCGTACGTGTTGTACGTCCGGCTCCCATTGACTTCAATGGGAGTCCGACCGACTCGAGTCCGATTGCATGCGTGCGCATCGTACTCGTTCGGTCGGACTGCCAGAGTCCGATTCGGTCGGAAATCTCTCCGGGTCCGGCTCGGTCAGAGTGATTTCCGGCCTGAATCGGAATTGGCCCCTATATTTTTACAATCGACATTACATTTTTCGATATTTTTAACAACACTTAAAATCGATATTTTTAACATCGATATACATGACATCGATATTTAATACTATCGATATACTAAACTCGATATTTATGTATATCGATATTAAAACATCGATATTATGTCTACTTACCGCCTAGAGGGACTGTCATAGGCATGAGATACTATCCACTGGTAGATGAATCAGAACTGCCTAAGGTTAAATCCCTCAAAATTTGAGGTCTTATTAATTGGAAGTCCACCATACACACCTATCAATGAAGAATGGCCATTCAGTATGGATACCCATCGGGTACCCTCCCAAATGGCATGTCATTTAGGGTTATTTGTTGCTTCTGATCTATTGCTGTCCAATCAATTTGCAGTGACAATCAAAATTGCCTGTTGTACATCTGGATGTCTAGAAGGATTTCTCTATTACTGAGTTTCAAATAAAGTCATGTTGGCCAATGTATTGGTACAATTACTGCTGGATTATTATAATTCTGTCTACACAGACCTTTTTTCTAAGAATTCAATTCACATTTTGGCCTTATTAAAATTGATTCAGTATCAGTCTACACAAGGCAATTGCTCTGGCAACCAGTAAAGAAAAGGGGGGTTTGAAAACGTTAAGCATGCTTAATTGTATCTTGTTCAGTTCTAACGCAACTAATATTCTAGACATTTCTCTACCTACAACCTTATTTACGCTCTTCAATATGCCAGTGGAAATATTTTCTACTGTCCCAAGTGTAGCTATTCTAGATGGGGGGTCCGAGTACTACAGCATTGGAATTCATCTGTGCTGCATTCCCTGTCTAGCCAATAGATGTTTTCTTAGGACCTGCCTATTTGATGCCACCATCTGATTGACCCCCCTTGCTGTAGTTTATATGTAGTCTCTTTATCATTCATATGGTTTTTATAGTGCCAAGAGACCTCTGTGGTGTATGTTGTACTTACTAAATATCATTAATATATAGATAGTTAGAAAGAGTTTTGAAAGCAAGCTCTATCACCCTGGAGGGAATACGGAAAGTGGCAGTAATCCGCCAACCTCAAGTAGGCAATGGAAGCCATGCAATGAGCATTATTCAACTATCCCTCAGCCAGGAGAAAACAGAAATGTCCATGCAATTGGCAAATTTTATATTTTCTAATTTTAATATGTACTTTATGCCATATTGTTGTTTCATGTATTCAAGTTTAAGAGGTCAGCACATAGCAGTGATCAAGCCTGGTTTAGAGGGTAGAATTCTTGAGTTCAAAGCTATCTTAAGGTTTTAGAAGGTCCTGTAATACAGTTACAGTTTCAGTGCCCCTATTGAGAATATTTATGCAAAGGACCTAAATTACAGGAGGGTCATAACAGAGGTTCAACTTCAGGCCAAAAGCGACAGACCCTCCCTCCAGACCTTCAGTGATCTAGCCGCACAATTCAGAATTTCCTAGATAGCGGCTATCCCCAAGAAAAGTATGGTGAAATATCGACTGCCCCATCTGGAGTGGTAGGTCTGCCACCATTGTTAGAAGATTTAGTAAGTAAAAGAGCAGTGATGAAAGATAAATCTTGTATTCTCACTTGGTCAGAAGCAACTCTTTAGACAAATGTATGGGTAGGGTTGGCAAATTAAATTGTTTGCCCACTCTAAGACAGATCTAATCACAAAACAAATATACCACTTTTGGGGATTTACTTCTGCCTACAACAGACTGAAAAAACGCAAACAGAGGGAGTATTGTGGTGGACTGCTTTGAGATTACTGGCCTTCAACAATTTGTAGATCATTCATCCCAGGGTTACTTTGAATGGCTGCCAACATCTAATGATAATGGGTCTAAGAAAGGGCCTTATTCTGATTGGCTAAAAGGATGGCAAATTAAATTACTGAATCATCAGAAATCTAACTAGGCACACTGTCAAACAATCAGAATAGGTGCCTTTGGTTGGGTCACTTTGATTGTCTACCAGAAGGCAATTAATATCACTGTAGGTATCCTGTACTTTATTGGAACATGGTTTATGGTACTGACAGCAGTCCAGAGATGCCTACACAGAAGCAATTTTTTTTGTTTATGCATAAGTTGCACTTTCCACTTGCCTGCCTGGTGATTGGTTTTTGGTATTTTTTAAAATAAATTCCATTCCACACTTGAACTAAAGAAAGGAGTGGGGCAGACTTTCAGTTCTCACGTTAATGGCAGAAAATCCACGATGAAACGTGTCCATTGGTGGATTTTCTGACAAATGTTTTCACCCTCTATGTGACTCCTCCCATGTCACAGACAAGCACTTTAGTGTTGTAAACAACTTTTTAGCTAGAGTTACCTAAGCTCAATTTTTTGTGAAATTGCACCACAATTAATTATTTGCATATTGTAAGGTCCGCAATGATTGTAGGTAAGATGCATAGGCATAAAGTTGGACATTTGTTAAAAGTTGAATTTCAATAGTATCCTACATGGTGCTATTCTCCACTGACCAGCTATGAGTGGAGATTTTAGTATTAGCTGTGGTTAACAGAGAAGCCTTTGCTCGGAGTTTAGAGGGCAGAGCAATTACCCAGGTTACATAACACATACCGATTTTCGCTTTCCATAGCAGAAAAGTCTTTCAAGTTACATAGATCTTAAAATTGTTCAATCTTTATACAGGAAAGGGTCCCTCCAATAGCACATGTCATAGGCCCTGGCAACAGCCCCCTATAACTATATGGAAGAGGAACCTGAAAGGTTTCCTAATCAATGACAGGTCCCTGAGCAAGCGTAACACAGAGTTTGCAGAGTTTGTGCTAACGCATGACTCAGACTGGGTCTTTATCACAGAAACATGGGCAAATGCCTTGTCAGGTCCTGACTTGGTTGACACAATTCCTTCAGGCTATGCTATCATCAGACTCAATAGGGTGGGCAGACTTTTAGATGGTCTAGCCATTGCTTGCAATCTGAAATATCACTGCCACATGGAATCACTAAAGTGCACCAGCCTGTGTGAGGCTTTTTACTTTTCTATTAAAATCTCCTCCACTGACTTGTTATCAGGCATTTTACTATACAGACCTACGGGCCCTAGGTCTTTGTTCCCAACTGAATTTGCAAACTCGATAGAACCATATCTTGCCAAAAATAATGTCACTCTTATGGGTGACTTCAATTTTTATTTAGAGGAAACCAGGAGTACGGAATCCAGAGCACTAATTGACAACATGCCCTCTCTTGGACTCTCGCAACTGGTCCGAACTCCCACACATACAGCGGAACACATCTTAGTTGGGATCTTCTCTAACGATGCCAAGTTGTCTGTGAAAAAGATAATTCCCCTGATTTGGTCTGATCATCAGGCAGTAGCTTTCACTTTAGATATCTTTTCCATCCATATCAATTACACCCCTAACTCTAAAATGACATTCCAAAGGAATTGGAATGGGGTTTCGGCAGAATCTTTCTTGAGTGGCCTCAGAAGCAAACCTTGTACTGCATTTAAAGACACAGATTTAGGAGCTGCCTAATTGGCAATGTGGTTGAGCTCTGCATCAGAGGTGGTCACGCTTGTCAAGGGAATTAGTACTCGTAGGAAGTTGCCTACAGCACCATGGTTCACCGGAAGGCTAAGACTACTGAGGCAGGCATGTCATCGACAGGAACATGGTTGGGTGAAACAGTATACGAAGCAAGATAAAATCTCATACAAGATGACCATTAAAGAGCACAAAAATGCTTTTAGAGAAGAAAAATCTCACTTCTGCACTAATAAAATTGAATCTACATGCTCCTCAAGAAAATCTCGTTAAATTTATCCACCAGCATGCATCTCATCCAGTTTCCTCGGAAATTGAGGGCACAACAGAGTTCTGCAACATGTCGGCAGGATTCTTCCACTTCTAGGTCTGTAAATTTACAAAGAATTTATACCCGCAAATAAAGATCAGCATACAGACTCTTGCCCTGCAGCCTCACGGCAGCAAAGCTGCTCAGCTACCACTAAGGTGGAGGAGATTCATCCTGCATCTTTGTCATGGTTTCGCCATTTAATTCTTTATCAAACGAGACCTATCTTCTGAATCTAAAATCGGGATCTCCGTTGGAACCCTGTCCCCCTAAGATCCTCCAACTGGCAGCTGGTACTACAGTTCATTCTCTAACTACCATTAAGAATAGACCAATTAATTCTGGGTCCTATACAAGGTTGTGGAAAGAGGCTGCAGTTAGGCCTCTTCTCAAGAAACCCAATTTTGACCCTAAGGACCTGAGTAACTATCGCCCCATTTCCTTGCTCCCCATTGTGGCTAAGATCCTTAAGAAGCATCCCAACCTTCATTTGATGGCACACGTGGAGCAACAGGGACTGTTAGACATCTCACAGGTTCAGTTTCAGAAACCATCAAAACTGCCCTTATATCCGCAACTGACAGTATCAGGCGTCTAGTTGACGAATGGCAGCCACGGACCTTATTCTATTGGATTTGTCCATGGCCTTTGACACCATCTCCCCTACCCTACTCACTGAACGTCTGCAGGCCTTAGGTATAGGAGATATGGCCTTGAAATTGCTCACGTCATTCCTCATGGATAGGTCTCAGATGGTGAATGTAAAGGAATTCTAGTCTGACCCTTTCTCCTTGCCATGTGGAGTCCCTCAGGGATCCTCCCTGAGCCCTACACTATTTAACGTGTACATATCTCTGCTGGACAGACTTATTTGCTCCTTTGGCCAACAGCCTGTGTTGTATGCCGATGGCACACAGATCATTGTATCCATCTCAAAGGACATGGAGGCCACAGCTACCAACTTCAACAAGTGTATGAAGGCGGTGGCCACACAGATGGGCAAGAATTGCCTGGAGTTGAATGGCGAGAAGACAGAGGTGCTGATGTTTGGGAGTCAGCCATCTTTATGGAATCAAATTTGGTGGCCAGGCAGGCCGGGGACACTGCCCATCCCTACAAACTTAGCTAAAAGTTTTGGAGTTATTCTGGACAGCGACCTGTCCTTGGACCTTCAGGTCAATTGTACTGTGGCGACGTGTTTCTGGATTATTAGAACCTTGCGAAAGATCTTTACATTTATCCCTCCCCATGAATGGAAGCAGGTGGCCTTAGCACTAATCTCATCTAGGATTGACTATTGCAACGCACTCTATCTAGACGCCAATAACACAACTCTTGGCAAACTGCAATTGGTGCAAAATTCAGTGGCCAGGCTTACACTTGATATACCCAAATGTATGTCAGTCTCAAAAGGATTGCTTGAGCTTCACTGGCTTCCTGCACAGAAATGGGTCACCTTCAAGGACATGTGCACTGTTCACAAAGCACTTTACAGTGCTAGCCCAGGGTGAATCAAAACCATGTTCCAATGGTACTCCTCAAGTTGACTTCTCAAATTGGCAGCCCACAATTTAGTTGTCATCCCCAGAGTTCAGAGAAAGAGATGGGGAGGGAGAGCTTTTTCGGTTGTGGCTGTCAAGCTCTGGAATATGCTTCTCCTCCATCTGACAGGTATTAAGTTGCATATGCCCCTTAGGGAGGCCTTAAAAACCTGGCTCTTCTCCTTGTAATATGGTCTTTTTCACTATTCTGGGTCTTGCCAGTGGCAGGGTTACTCTTGGAATTATCTGTGAGCCTCTTGACACCCTTGGGCAATTTGCTGCGCTATATAAATTTAAATAATTCATTCATATAATTTATTCATAACATCTTATAGGGCTATGCTTCAGAGCTGTCCCTCAGTTTACAGAGATTATACTGATGCAGGCTTTAGATAGAAGATCAATCTCACATGTTCCAGACACAACACTATCTCAAAGACACTTATTTAAAAGTGTATGCATCACTACAGGTTTTAGAGTTTTATAGCCTTAGGCCACCAGTGTCATCCCTTTGGTTAAAGAGATCACACTGGCATAGACAGCAGACAGATTGGAATCAAGGGCACATACATGTCTAACTCATTGTACAGTCAACTTATATCTCAGGCTACAGGTATAATGCAGGCTAAATTTGCATAGAGTTCTATCCATTAGGTATCATGTATTTCAATGTTCATGCTTTGGATAGCAAAGTTATCCATTATGATAGAAATATCTTAAGGATCAAGCATTTGTCACTCAAATTGTTTAGGCTTAACCGTATAACAACAAAGCTATCAGCCTTGTTCAGATATCTTATAGTGTTCGACAACTGACACCAAAGTCAACCCTTATATGGAGAACCCTGAGATGCGCAGGCATTAGATATGAGTTCTATTCCTTAGTTACACATGCTTTCCGTAAGAGGACTGTATCAGAAAAACTAGTCTTTGAGCCATAAAATTGTATCATGTTCAGAATTTGACATCAAACCTATTGCTCAAGTAACACAAGTTTTGCAGGTCCGGACTTTGGACAGCAGCCAACTTCTTCCTCATTGTTCAGGGATTGGATAGTCTAACTGTAAGAAATTGGGTTACTAGTTGGGGGGGTGAAACCCTACTCAAGCAGCAACCACAATCACTGTCAGGGTGGAGTCACAAGCAAACTTCAAATTAACCTGTGCTCAACTCTCTGGTAGCTTGACACAGAGCTGTCAGGCTTAACTTAGAGGCAATATGTAACATATTCATGAATCACTTCAAACAGTAATAACATGAAAACACAACACAGAAAGAATCCCACAACAAATTAGAAAAGCAGAGTAAATTTTAATAAATAAAACAACAAAAATCCAATACGTAGAGCAGGAGATATGCAAGTTTAAAGATTTCAGTGAAAGTAGTGCCAAAAAACACACAGCTACAACTGTGGCTATCTGGTCACTGTGGACTGGAGCCCAGGCTGTCTACAGGGACCCAGTTAGACTCGTTGAACAAAAGTACCTTATATCCTGGTATGTGGAGCGTTGTGTGGATCTGTGTCGAAGATGCATTACGCAGCCGAAGAGATGTGTCCGTTCTGAGATGTGCCAAGGCTGTGGTGAGAGGTCATGTTTCATCGACATTAGGAATCCCATCTATGGGACTTGCAATGCGAAGTCCGGAGTCAGGGACGCGACGAGCAATCAGGATATGCGTCAGTTCCGAAGAACTGCGCAGCTACGTTTCAGTCTGCGTCATGGCTGCTGTCGATGTGAAATGTGAGGGCATGCGTCGAGAATGTGTTGCCTAGTGGCTGTTTGGAAGGCGATGCGTGCTGTGGTGGCGATGCGGGTCTTGGGGATGGGATCAATCCACACAGCAGTGGAAATGCGTCGGTTCTGCCTTGGGTTGCATTGCGCAGCAGAGGAGATGTGTCGGTTCCACTGGATCCACAGAGGCTGGCAAGCACGTTAAGCCCACTTCCAAGGGTCCAGGACTGGGGTGGCACCACTTGGCAGGGTAGAATCAAAGATGGTAGAGTCCAGGTGCAGATGCTAGGTTGTTGGAAACATGTTATGTCTGTGAGGCTTCAGTTCAGGAGACCAGCCAACTAGCACTTGGAGTCACTCTGAGTTCTGGGTTCAAGAAATGCAAGACCAGTCCTTCTCACCCAGGCAAGAGGGCACCAGGGCATCACAGCAAAGCAGGAGCCCAGCAGAGTGGCAGTCCTTCAGCAACACAGCAGTCCTTCTTCCGGGCAGAGTTTCCACACGTCCAGAGGGGTACTGAAGTGGTGATGTCCAGTATGTATACACAGTTCTGCCTTTGAAGCAGGGGAGAAACTTCTAGAGGTTTTCCTTTGAAGTCCCCAGCCATCCTTCCTCCCCTTACCTGCCTACAGACTAACTACAGGGAGTATGCAGCCCTTTGTGCGGAGGCAGGACACAGCCTATTCAGGTGTAAGTGGGGTTGTGTCCAGCTCCTCCCTTACATCCTGCCAGTGATGACCCATCCAGGCACATCTAAGCTCCCTGTTGTGTGTGGCTCTGTAGGAGGAATACACAAAGCCCAACTGTCAACTACACCCAGTCATATGACCAGAGACAGGCTACAAGTGCCAAAGGGATAAGGTAGGAAAATGCCAACTTTCTAAAAGTAAAAGGCACACAGATGATTGACGGAATGCAGAGAAAATCAAACATTCACCCCCAATCAAGAGATCTGGGTTAAATCCATCATTCTTTTGCTCACCATGCCACCCAAGTTCTTTTTGCATTTGTCACCCCAAGTGGGACGGGTATACCCAGACGTGGGTCCCGTGCTCTCCATGCCACTGGAGTCAAGCTAGCCTGGCTGATTTGGGGGTGAAACCCCGAAACCGGTCCTAGGATGCTTGTTTCCAGTCCAGGGAGGACCTGGCCTGGCAGTTCAGGCTGGACTGCTTCCATAGGGAGCAGGGTCAACACTGATTTGCATAAAGCTGGGTTCAAACTGGAATGGCATGGGGAGCAAACAAACAATGGATTTAGGCCCAGATCTCTGTACTGGGTGAATGTATGACATTGTTCTGCATTCTGCCCATCAATTGTTCTTTTTGCATTTGTCACCCCAAGTGGGACTGGTATGCCCAGACATGGGTCCCGTGCTCTCCATGCCACTGTAGTCAAGCTAGCATGGCTGATGAGGGGTGAAACCCCGAAACCGGTCTTAGGATGCTTGTTTCCAGTCCAGGGAGGACCTGGCCTGGCAGTTCGGGCTGGACTGTTCCCATAGGGAGCAGGGTCAAGACTGATTTGCATATGGCTGGGTTCAAACTGAAATGGCATGGGGAGCAAAAAAACTATGGATTTAAGCCCAGATCTCTGTACTGGGGTGAATGTATGACATTGTTCTGCATTCTGTCCATCAATTGTTCTTTTTGCATTTGTCACCCCGAGTGGGACGGGTATGCCCAGACGTGGGTTTCGTGCTCTCCATGCCAAGAGAGTGAAGCTAGCCTGGTTGATGACGAGTGAAACCACGAAACCGGTCCTAGGATGCCTGTTTCCATTCCAGGGAGGACCTGGCCTGGCAGTTTGGGCTGGACTGTTCCCATAGTGAGCAGGGTCAAGACTGATTTGCATATGGCTGGGTTCAAACTGGAATGGCATGGGGAGCAAAATAACAATGGATTTTAGCCCAGATCTCTGTACTGGGGTGAATATATGACATTGTTCTGCATTCTGTCCATCAATTGTTCTTTTTGCAACTTTCTAAAAGTGTCATTTTCAGAATTGGAAGTTAAAGTCCAACCTCACCATAAGTTAGGATTTTAAATTGTGGTTCCAAAGACACCAAACTAGTCTGGTTATCCCTTACCATTTAAAAATTACACTTATACTATATAATATGGCAGCTCCAATGTTATCCTATGTGAGATTAGGCTTTGCAGTAGCGAAAAACAAATGTATGAGTTTTTCACTACCAGGAAATGTAAAACTTAAAAAGTACATGTCCTACTTTTTAAATACATTAATCCCGCCTTCTGGGATATTCAGGAGGTTTGGGCCTGGCAAAATGTTTATTTTGCCAGGTCGAAATGGCAGTTTAAAAACTGTACACACAGGCTGCAATGGCAGGCCCGAGATATGTTTAAAGGGCTACTTAAGAGGGTGGCACAATGAGTGCTGCAGGTCCACTACTAGCATTTAATTCACAGACCCTGGGTACATGTAGCACCTCTTTACTAGGGACTTACAAGTAAATTAAATAGGTAAATTGGGTGCAAGAAAAGCCAAACAATTTGTCAGGCTATAGATATTCTAGATGTCCAGGCTTTGAGCAACAAGACTACTTCATTTTGTACAGATTTCACTTCAGGGTACAGCACTCCTTCAGGCTTAGACAGTTTGCAACTGAGCAATGCTTTAGGTTATTAGTAAGCCTGGGCGTAGTACGCGAAGTAGCGCTACGCAAAGCTACGCAAAGTGCAGTTCGCACTACGCGAGCTACGCGTAGCACTACGCGAACTGCGTAGTGCACTGTTCGCAATGATTGCACAGTGCCGGATGCTTGTCCGCACTGTGCAATCATTGAAAACGGCATCTTGCACAGTGCGAGCTGTCTTTTTACTGCCGCTCGAGTAGATTTTTACTCGAGCGGCAGCTTTCTCAACGCGGACTGGTAGTTTCTCATCGCGAGCGGTCGCGAGCATACGCGACCACTCGCAATGAGAAACCTGACCTCCCCGCGTTGAGAATCTCGCCGGGATGTCATTTTGCTTGCTCGCGGTCGCCAACTTGACGTTGAGGACCGCGAGCAAGCAAAAAATGACCGCTGCACTACGCTACGCTACGCTACGCGTGTTTGCACTGTGCTACGTGCAATTCGCGTTGTGCGAAGTAGCGCAAACTTCGCAAACTACGCGAGCGTAGCGTAGTGCTTTGCCCAGGGTTAGTTATTAGGCAGAGGAATCAATGAGCTTACAGTGGCCATACAGGCTCAGTCATCAGACATCTAACAGCAAAGTTGTTCCTCAAATTCAACAGACCTTGAAGTTTTAGACCTTTGCCAGAAGAGATCTTCTTGATGTTACAACATTCTTAAAAGCTGAGAGAGCTGACATCAGAACAATGTTCACAATTAAAGATATCTTAAAAGCTCAGACTTGAGACAGCTAAGATATTCAGTGAGTTAGAGAGATCTCTCATTCTCATCACTCTGACACCAACACTATTATTCAGATTTGTCAATTCCATAGCCTAAAACTCTGAGCAGGCAGAAAATGTATCTTTCTTTGTGCAACATTATACAGCCTATGGGCTCAATAGTTTGAATAGTAGAGCAATGTCTTAGCCTCCTGATCTTATAAGTATGACATCTGGCCTAAATGCTCCTCCCAAATTACATAGTCTTACAAGCTCAGGCTTCTGACAGAAGTCATATCCCTCATGTAACAGAAACATTACAGGCTAGGCCTATGTCAATAGCTATCCTCCGGGAAGGAAATCTGCGAACCTATCTAGCAACTAGGAGATGGGTGTTCTCAAGGCTTGGTTGTGGACTGCCAATTTAGATGGCAAATATTTAAAGTCAAGAAAACATGCCACAATGCAAATAATCAGTCTCCATAATTTAACAATAAACATTTTAAAAGAAAAAATGGTGTTCAGTAAAGTGCAAGTCCACATTTTTAGGGCTAGCTTTACAGTGCAGCTGTCACCTGCCCTCATGTGATCAGTACAAAAAGAGCTTTCACAAATACTACTTTGGGCCTGATTATGAGTGGGTTGGTGTACTCTGGCCCGCATGTAAACCCCTGTTTGAGCACGGAAATGAATTATGAGTTGGGAGGTATTTAACACATCCTATAATTGTAGGCAGCATTAAATATCTCAACCATCTTTAAATTTCAACAAGTACACTTGCCGAAATTGAACAGGCGAATGTGTACAGTATGTACCATACTACAAGGATTTTGGTGTTTTAAACAACAAAATCTGAAAGTTGTTCCCCAAAAACTCCAATTTATCACACTGCATAAATAACATTCTACAGGTATCGTTGTTTGTGGGGTGAGATAAATAACACTGTCATTCGTTATCAGGCCGTTAGAGAGAGTTTAGGCACCTCCCAAATGTTGGTTTTCTGAAGTACTGCATTTCATTGAGCAGAAATTGTGTTCTGCCACTGAAAGAGCTTGCTTGCATTGCACTTTTTTGCCTGTTGGGAAAGTTATGTTCAATACAGCAGCACTGTTTTGGCTATGTGGCAAGCCAATGATTAAGGCTGCAGGCCTGGTCTATTTCTTTTAAAAGTTAGGATAAATGCAATAGTAATTATTATAAATGGCTGTTGTGAAAAGCATATATTAGTCTTGATAGGTGTTTAAGAGTAGATAGTCGGTGTTGTGTATTAAGGCCTGCAGAGAGGTATTTTGTTACAAGGAATCTCACAGATTACAGTAGTAGTCAAGGATTTTGGTATTGGTTACCCACTTTGACCATGGTATTAGATTTGTACAGTGGTTATCTGTGTTACTCCATCATGGGAGGAATAGTATTTTGATTTGCCAACTATGGGGCATATTCACAAGGAGCCATCGCCGATTTATCGGCACTTTAGCGCCGCAAAAGTGGCGATAGACTTATCGCCCTATTCACAAGCTGGTGCAAACTGCCGACATCGCCAGTTTTCATGCGATAGCTGCCGCAAAACACATCGCCATGGATGAGAGCGACAACTAACGCTAATGATATGCAGAGTAGGCGTTCCCGTGCGAAAACACACGAAAGCACCACTTCGCGATATTCTCAACGACCAGCCAGATCAGCGATGCGATCCAAAAACAGGTGATAAGGCACGTTAGCAGCAGGGATTCAACACCTGCCTTTTACTGGTGTTAAGCAGGATGACAACCTGCAGTATGAAAGGGAGCCCAGCCTAGAGCCACATCTGATGACCAACAGATGCCATGGAGACAATGATCATGCAGCCTGGAGACCTAAGAGGGCCACAAAACCCACCGTAACCACCCCCCGGACCCTCCCCCCCAGGTCATGAAGTCCAGTAGTCAACGGTAGTGGAAAAACAGAACTTTATTACAAATACATAAACAACAAGACGAAAAGCTCAGCCAACGCGTTCCATTCCCAACGGGGAACTTCACCAGGGCAACGTGTGGATCCAATAAACTGCAAATGCTGCAGGAACCCCCCAATACCATTCCATATCCCGAAATCAGTAGTCAGAAACCTGTTGGAGAAATGGTGACAATGGTCAAGAGTCCTCATAGTCACAAACGTAATCTGGTACAGTGTATTGCACTTGGACAAACCGGAATGCATATAGGTATGATGAATCCAGTCCAAATACACTGTAACAGAAGTCAGTGTGCTCGTAACCTCCGCAGGAAAGAAAAGGAAGGTTACGACCACACAAACATCTGTTACGGTCTCATTATGCAGGATTCATCATACCTGTAAACATCACGGTTTGTATCATCTTGATACCCCTGCACCTTCACTTCCCCCACGCTGTGCATGAACAGCTGGAGACCATGCAAGGGAATTACGCCATAGCTGCCTTACTGCACGTGTCGGGGCAATTGACTGTACACATGTACCACTTGTGCCCCCTGCCGACCCTGCACACAATTACCGTTACAGAAAGCACACGCATTCCATCAATGTGCAGGCAATAGTGGACCACCGGGGACAGTTCACCAATGTCGTCGCCAACTTCACAGGCAGTGTGCATGATACATACATCTTCCGACAGTCCATCATCAACCAGCGCTTCCAGGATGGCACCTATGGCAATGCACTGCTCATTGGTAAGTACTAACTGAACACACCACACACCTCAACTCCAAAATCACACAACTCACAACTGTGGGAGAGCACACGTAACAAAATCACATACAACATGCCAACCAACATGCCCACCTACCGGACACGACAACACAAGTAACCGTGGTAACAGGGGCCAGACATGTAGACAAACCATCCACAAAGGCAGAGCCCCTCTGCCACACAATTGCAGAATGTGGGGAGAGGTGAGAACCAAGAATGTGCGAAGGAGGCAAGTGACCCAGCAATAAGAAAGGACACAATGCCCAGTGTGGTGGAGATGTGCTGGACAGACTGCAGTATGCAGAGCACAGACATGTCCATATGGACATCTACTACCTGGTGTTTGCAGTGTAGTGGACAGTGGATGCAAACAGGTTACCCCAGGCAGTGTGGAAGACCTTGGACATGTAGCCATGTGGTTCCCCCCCTATAAGCCTGAGCGGAGCGGCCTTGGCCGGCGTATGTCGTGAATGAATAGCCCGGGGCCCTGGGCGTGGTCCAGTTCCGGAATGGCCACCACAGTAACTACTGCGTGTGTCTCTGTGTCCGCCATATCGTGACCATAGGCCTACACACACGTGCCCGACCACATTCAACTGCCGTATTCACACTGGAGACGAGGTGACTATGTCCCAAGCCAACCCGCGCACATCTCGTCAGCGCATGCAGGGTCGTGTCTGCCAGGGCGGCGCCCCCCACCCATCCACGAGGCCGCCGCCGTGACCGGTGGTGCCTGCGCGATCCTGTGCGCCTGCTGCACCCCAGCCCTGGTCCCCAGACCGGTCCGCCGCCCAGCGATGACTGCCCGCCCCTGCGCACCCAGGCCTCAATGCTCACCTGCCGCCACCGGCGTGTCTCCAAGAGGGCCCTCCACGTGCCGGTGCAACCTCCTCAGCCGATCGCTGGATTCTGCGCCACAGGCCCCCAGCGCACCCTGCGGCACCGCACCGCGGAGTCATGTGTGTGCTGACTGTTGCCTGCGCGTACACTGTGGTCCAGCAGGGCTCACAATTCAAATCGAGTCTGGATTTGCTGGACGCCGTATCGAGGACAATGCATCATCGCAAGCTGCACACCCGCTCAGCTCTTCAGGTGGGCCTAACTCTGTGCACCGCAAGTCATCGCCACATGCCGGTAGGCCCGTGCTGGACGCAGGCCATCGGGTGCCACTAACTCAGTGCAACGCAAGTCACGGACCCTTAATGATTGAGTTCCGTGGATGCGGACACCATCATGTCACCTCCGGCAGTGGGGGATGTGCTGTGGTGGGCCCCTTTTATTGGCAGGGTCACATGTCCTGTGACGCCTGTGCTGGATGGGTGTGGTGTGGGTGTAAAGCAGCCCTCAGGGAGTGGCTGTGGCATGCTGGCAACTAGACCAGTGACCAGCAGATCACTACAGGGAAGACCTGGGACATGTAGCTGTGTCGTCACCCCCTGTGAGCTTAAGCGGAGTGGGCTGGCGTATGCCAGTCCAGCGTAGGGGTGTGAACAATGAGCCCGGGGCTCTGGGCGTGGTTCAGTTCTGGCCTGGACAAGGAAGTAACCAATGAGTGTGTCTCCGTTGTAGTGTCTGCGCCACCCGGACCGCAATCGGCAATGTTGCACCCTGTGACCCAAGCCCCACAACATGTACAAAATGGACGTGAGGGGGAATCAGTGACCCTACATTCATCCATACTGTCATACTTGAAGGATCATAGACATGACACATCTGTGTGAATTTGAATGTTTTATTCACATTCAGTGGAGTGTTGCAGCTGGAGCAGTACAGGGCCATGCACACCCCACTTGACATTGTTGCCCCGCGGAGGGCCAGCCAGAGTCCATTAGGGAAGGACAAATTCATCGGAAGAGGAAGAGTTCAGTCCGCAGTCTGATTGCTGTGTCATTGGTAACCAAACAGAATATGGCAGTCCATGTCGAGGTCCAAGGTGAGTGCCGCAGAGTGTATCGGGGGACAGTGGAAGGTGATGATGCACAAGCTGAAACAGGCCATATGGCGGAGATGAATGCTACCACTTCCTCATTACCACAACGGCAGTCTCATCCACACCATCGTCCTCTGATGTGTGATGTGCCTCACCTGTGGGTGGTGGTGTTTCGGCTACAGCACTGTGTGGCACTGACACATAAGGGGCCGGAGGTGGATTGTTGGCTGCACTGTGTGGCAGTGACACATCAGGTGCCAGAGGTGGAATGTCTGCAGCACTGTCGGGCACTGACACATCAGGGGGCGGAGATGTGGATGGTGTAGGAGCAGCAGCATTCATCTGCGCCAGGCCTTGGGCAGCAATGCCATGATGAGGATCTGCTGGGCATGGAAGATCCCAGCTACATCTCGCTGATGTGCAGCCGTGGCAGCCATCCTTTCTGCCTCCATCCGCACCATGTCCTCCATGAGCCTCCGCATGTGTCCCAACTCCCGACTGAGATTGCTGGAGCCACTCTGACTAGACATGTGCTCTTTTCTCCGAGTCATGACTCCAGCGATGTCAGCCATGGCTCGTTGGAGACCATGGAGCGGACTGTGGGTGTCTGTTAGGGACTGTAAGTGGTCCCTGATGGGACGTAGACACCCATGGATGGCATCTAGTTTGGCTGCCATGAGTTCGAACCCCACCGCACCTGCTCAGCCATCTCCTTCTGGCCCTCCAACACACGGCATTGAAATGCCATGTGTTGGTCGTGGGGATCCTGGGAGACAGCTGGGGTGGTGGGTGCTTCCTGCTGTGTGGTCTGTGCAGGGGGTGGGGTCTCCTCGATGCAGCTGGGCTGCCCTGCTCCTGGGGGTGGGGTGCGGAAGCTGTCCATGAGCTCTTGGAGGGTATCAGTGTCGAAGGTGAGGAGGTCCTCCTCGTCATTAGTGAGGAGGTGTTCGGTCTGCTCTGCAGGAGGTGATGATTCTCCCTCTGCAATGTAAAGGGGAGATGCAGTTTAACAGTGTGTTCCATGTATGTTCACGCATTGGCCAAGTTTCCAAACACATTGCATGACAATGTACATAGTGACTGTTTAGGAGGAGCTGCCTATTTGAAGCGGGACAGTGGACATTTGTGCACCATCAGGGATGTGGGGTTGTACTTGTCCATTATCATGTCACAGTTTCCTGCTATGCCAAATGTGATTGGCCAGTTTCTACACACAAGCGGCAGCAGTTGTGTCCTCTGTTCTGTTGTGAAAGTGTTGCAGTTTGTACCACATTGTTGTCAATGTTGATGTGCTCTGATTCTTGTGCGTGTGCTGCATTGTGGGAGAGTCGCCCCTGCAGCTCATACTTTGCTTGGCCTTCTCCCTTTCAGGCGGTGTGCCTTTGACTTGTGTGCTTATGCAGTGCTGCGATGTTGCATACTTGGGTAAATTGGGCTCTTGGTGGGAGTTGGGACTCTTGGGCATGGTTTGTCCGCAGATGTCTTGTTGCCGTCAGGGGTTGTTTGTGCACGTGGATGTGTCAGTGTGTTACCTGCTCCTTTCCGGATGTGGACCACACTCAGCCACCTCGGTGTCGTGGCGTGCAACATGTCATGATGAGTGGCCTGCAGACATGCTCATCGTCATGCAGTGTCACTTGCATTGTCAGTGGGGCTCACGGATCCGCAGCTTTGCTGGGTTCAGCACATGTGCATGGGTTTGTTGTGAGATTGGTGATGTGTGGGGAGGGCCCCCTCTGGGCACATTGTGGACGGGGGACTACTTGCTGTTTCTATGTGTGCTGCAGAATGGCAAGGAGATCAGGGACATGATCCAGAGTCATTGTGGTTGTGCAGTGTGCTATACTTCATTGTGCATGTGTGCCATTGTGCCCATCTCCCTCCATCCCCCAGTCCCTGGTGGTTACTCACCCTGTTGCTGTTGTGTCAGGTCATGTTGAGCAGTGTCCGGTCCCCCGACTCCTGCCACCGTCTCCACACTGATGACTGTGGACACCATTTCCTCCATCTCATCCAGCTCTTCCTGTGTCGCAGGACTCCCACCCCCAGTCTGCATTGCTGCTTTGCGGTTGTTTGCGAGTTTCAGCTTGGTTTTGCGCTTCACATCATTCCAGCACCTCTTGACCTCGTCCATTGTCCTCCTCAGCACTCGAACTGCATTCACCTTGTCCACGATGGACTGCCATATTCCATTTTTTGTTGCCAATGACACAGTGGAGGTGACGAACAGATGTTGATGATGTTCTATCACCTCCGTAATCAGGATCCTGTTTTCCTGCGGACTGAACTGTGTCTTCCTCTTCTTCTTCTCCTTGCCCTTCCCTGACCCCGAGGTCCCAGGCTGGTCCTCCGTGGGGCTTGTGGGGTTCGGGTTGTCCTCTGTACTTGCTCCGGCTACCTCCATTGTGCTTCGCAGCTGTTATGTTTTTTTTATTTATTTTTTTTGCAGCTTTTATGGTGATTTTTCCCGCCTGACGTGGGAATTGCAAGCCTGGCACTCCTTGTCGCCGATTTTTCTATCGCGGATGGGCCCATCGCAACTTTTTTCACTTTCGGGTTTCCTTTTTTATCGCAGTCGCGGTAGTTGTATCGCGGACATTTGAGGCGTTATCGGGAAACTATTGCATGTTACTGCCGTGTTGAGAATACGTTTCCTGTGATAGACGGCGATATGAAAAATTGCGTTAGCCTATTTTGGCGATGTTTATCGCACGTTCTTGAGAATATCCCCCCATAACTTTATATGAATGTGTAATTTTATGACTGTATGCCTGATAGTTGCCTTGTGAGAAAGCTTAAACTCAATAAAATAAGCTTTACTTGGTTATGCTGAGAAACACCATAGGCCTAATTGTTTTACTGGAAAAGTTGTGTCCAATGACATAGGTCTGATCGCTTTCTTCTGAAAAACGCAGTAGCACTGGCTTATTTATTGTGAAAAGCACAACTTTGACATTTGTCTGATCACATGTGTGCATCTGTCTGAAATTGCCAGTATTAGGGCTGGTGGGCTGATACTTTAGTTTTCAATTTTCTCCTTTTTAGGCCCCCTTTCATTTATTTTCTTCTCCTCTTTTAATGTTCATTGTTCAGAGCATGCTACAGCTCGCCAGGCAGACCTAACAGGCTATTTGCTTGCCACTCACTTTATCTGCAGTGCAACGCAGCCTGCCAGCCACTGCCTCTAAAGAAGGTGACTATCACAGAATGTTCATAGTGTATCTTTGTTTTACCATTCCAGGATGATCAACACATCCTTTCTAAATGTGGTGGCCATGCTGGAACTTTAAAACAATGAAACATTTATAATACCACGATGGCCACCTGCTGATATGTTTAATTGTATTTGTCATTGCAAGCATATGCCCGCCATATTTAGATCGCAAGGTATTTTTTTCTACTTTTATTTATTTAATTTATCTTACATATATGTAAGGATGAGTGACAGCGGATATATGACTTAGTGAGGGCCTTAAACAAACAGTGACTGAAAAAGCACTTTCGATTATAAGCTGAACCTATTGTCAGTGCTTGTTTGCAAACAGCTGTGCATAAATTATACAGAACATTACCGCCTGAGAGCAGGAGCAGATATGCCAACTCTGCAAGACATGGAGCAGGTACCCCACAAACGGCAGATGCTGGGAAAACTAAACAATTGGCCCTTGAAACGATGGAGTTCGGGGCCAAAGCTGAATGTGGCCCCGTTCTAAAATGCCCTGCACATTTCCACATGTGCATGGAGCCCCTTTGGCCACAATGCAATTTGTAGTGGCACATTTTAAACAGTATGAAATATGTGGGAAGCATTATTTGACCACCCCCTCATACAGGTAAGAGTGGTCCAGCATTACATTAGCTCGGTGTCGGTGATAAATAAAACGCAACTACTGCAAAAAGTTGAAATAATGCATTTTTGCATAGGTGACAGTTTATTTGATAGGTTCCTAAGTAAACTGTTTTGTTCTCCCCTCAACTTGTGAAAATTTGTTTTCTGTGATCCTAGAGAGAGAAACATTGAACTAGTGCAGAAAACAAGGTAAACTGTTTTGCACTATGTGGCATCTTGTGAAATATGGACTGGAGCAATGAGATTTTGCCTCACTCTTCCACCAAGGAGAAAATTGAGACAAATGTTTTATAGTGGAAATATCTATAAACATATAACATATTTTTGCTTATAAACAGTTTTACATGTGTCTTAAGTTTTTTAACAAAGAAAGCCTAGTCGATCAACAGCCATTAAGAAAATAATAAGCATTTTATTTTACAGTTTTTTCTACTTATGTTATAAAAAATGGATCAAAATAAGATGTCCTTCTATTTCCACCTTTTGCATTTGATTTGGAGTGAGAATATTTTTTCAACTTCTTAGTTTGCGAACACAGCAAAAATAATGTGAAATTAGTTTGTTCTGTTTGTTCTGGTTCACATATTGTTTGTCCTAGTTTTCCTTATACCAGCAGTAAAATGAGAGCACACGGCTTTACCTTGTTTGTTGCAACATTGCAGTCTCTGCAAAACGTCACAAAGTGCTCTCTTTGCTAACGTAATCAATTCATCTTCGAGCTTATTATTATTTTGTAAATAACTTAAAGTACAAGCTGTGACTGTTCTCGAACCCCCAAGCTTCTAAAGGGAATTCTTTAAATTGCATAGTGAAGTGCTAGTTTGAAGAGAAGATTTTCTACGCAGACGTCTGTGCCATCCTACACTTACAAGTATATCTATGCATTATTCAAAGGCTTCATTGTCTTATTTTGTATTTTCCAATACATATATGAGGTTTTCATACTCATGAGTCCTGGGATACGTGTGCCTCTTTTTACTATGTTCTCCTACTCACTTTATTTTTCATTAATGGAGGTCCTAGTTGGATTTGATTTTTGGAATCTCCTTGTTTCAGTTGTTTTCATTAACAATAAGGCAGCAATATGGCTCTGAGTCTGAACATTTCGAATGCATTGCAGAGTCAATGCTCAGTTATTACATAGAGGTTGATGGGAGACAAGGGTACCCCGATATATGAACCTGGGGTGATAATGGATTTATAAAAAACAATGGTTCAGGTGTGGCCTAAAAGGTCCAAAAGCAAAAAGCGTGACCCAGAGTGGGGCACTTATTATTTCCAGCAAAGAAATTAATTCACTAGGGAGCAGGAAAAAAGAGTCTGTAAAGGGTGTAAGTCAACCTGGGCAGCATCAATTTATTTGGTGCTGCTGCTGTAGCTGGCTAATGAATGAGCTCATTCATTAGCCAGCTACAGCAGCAGCAGGACGTTCTAGACTGCACGGCTTCAGGCATCCATTCAATGCCCTGTCGCCCTACCAAATAAATTGATGCTGCCCAGGTTGACTTTAGCACTGCCCAGCTGCACAGCCTAAGTCCAATTTATTTCGCCTGAAGAAACCCATCTGGCTGTTTAAATATACTGCCTACGGGGAGCCCTCGACTCCCGTCCTGAAGTACTGACCCCAGGAACTACTCAGCCATACACATGGTTAAACTCAACTAGCTCACCGTTGTCCTGAAGATGAACCCCAATACTTGGGTTCGAAACGTCGTCGACCATTTCACAACATGAACTCCTAAAAACCTGTATAAATCATTTAGGAGTTCTACCATATTGTTGTCAATGCGATGTCTTTTTAAAAATTCACTACCACTCTTTCACAGCACGTTTTCTTTCACTTACTGTGTGAGCACCATAAAAAACTGAAATTGCTACGAATAAATTTCTGTCATCTTGTGACCTACATGACCCTTTACAGACTCTTTTTTCCTGCTCCCTAGTGAATTAATTTCTTTGCTGGAAATAATAAGTGCCCCAATCTGGGTCACGCTTTTTGCTTTTGGACCTTTTTAGGCCACACCTGAACCATTGTTTTTTATAAATCCAGTTATTACATAGCACATCTGAACTTAATAGCTGTGATAATTATCGCCCATTCATGTACAATGGGACATAACTTGGGTTTTGGTGCTTACCATACCAAAATCCATGTGTCCCAGTATTTTCTGCGCATTTTTTTCTTGGTAAATTTCAGCAGGTCTGGCCTCCTCAAATTTACTTGGGGGAAATTGGGTGTAGAGCATTGTTTGCTGTAAAATTCTGAATTCCAGAATGTGTGGTAGCAGGACTTACTGGACATAATGGAATTTTACAGACCACTCGTAAAAAGGGCCTACGTGTCTACCAACATGAAGCATCCATGAGTATACAGTGGTGACTGTGTTGCAAACATTAAGGGCCTGATTACAAGTTTGGTGGTGCGGCGCGGCGCCGGGTCTGCCCCACCACTGCATCGCCAAACCTGTTGTTGGGCCGCCTGCCAGATTACGAGTGCTTCTCGTGTCAGGAGGATTTTTTTTTTATGTTCCCACGTCGGTGCCTCAGAAAATTTGCCCCACAATGGGAACGCCAAAAACAGTTCCTGCAAGGCATAGACTGTAAATTCCATGGCATGTAGGAACTGGGGTGCATACACACAGGGGGGCACATGTTGCGCCCCCCTGCATGCACCTCTTGGCCCAGAGGCAACAGGGGGCCCCCTTTGTTTCCTCTCAGCCACGGTTTTTCATAGAAGCGGACCTGCCGTGAAAACCGGGGCAGTGAGGAAACTAGTTATATGCTTGGCGGGACTTCGGAGGTCCCGCCAGCATATTGCTGCCTCTGCACCACAACACCATGGCCAGGGAATGGCAGTTCCCTTGCAGCTGCGGTGGGACAATGCCGGTCTGACCGCCCTAATTGTAATAGGGTGGTTGGAAGTCATCCCGTGAGTCTGGCGGTCCGTGGACCGCCAGACTCATAATCGAGCCCTTAGTGATTATTAGTGGTGATGCCTCGCGTGATTTAATGCAAATTTGGACCCCACTTTCAATAGTGCCCTAACCCAAGGAACTCTAGAAGAGGAAAGGTCACTACAACCTTCCCAAATTATTAAGCTCAGAAATCTATGTATATATTATGCTTCAGGCATCTCGAATCGAGGGCAACTGGCCAGGACTTTGTGAATCAGCTTGTTTCTTTTTGAGACAGAATAATCTATTCAGAGTATAAACGTGGTTCTTCATTAACTCCTTAACCGCGGCGCAAATTCCGCCGCGGTGCGGGAGTTCTATTGAGTGGGCAGGGCCGCGTCGGCCAACGGACATGCGCAGCACTAGCGAGGTAGTGCTCTCGACGGCCGTTGGCCGACGCACGCACGGAAGGGGTTAAACAAGCTGATTGTATCATATCATGTAATCATTTAAAAGAGATTTAGGGGAACACCTTAACCTAGAAGAGGCTGATGTACCGAAGGTTGTTCTAGGAAACTACCTGCCCTTTCATACGTGGACTATTGTGTCCTAATTTCATGAACAGGTGTTGGATTACAAACAATTCTAAATAGATTCTACCTCATTATAAATGGTCTGGGTCTAAAAACAAACACCTCTAAATACCATGCTATGGTTATTGGGAAGAGACGAATGACCCAGAAGATACAATACATCAATAGTGAGAAACGTTCACACATGCCCACCTTCTCATACCTAGGAATACATTTTGACCAAAAATCCACATGGTCTCACCTGTCTAAGATCAGGAAGTTAAGGCTCAAACAAACCACTGAGGCAGTTTTAAGATTTGCTGGGAAGCTGGGCAGCAAACCCCTAGACGCTATGATCAATATCTATTATACACAATGCCTTTCCATGGTGACAACAGGAGCTGACCATGGGGTTGGTGTGATATTGGTGCTTTACAGGTTGCTGAAAATAACTTCTTAAGAAGACTTTTGTCTGTCCCAAATAGCCTCCCCATATACCTCTGCCATGCAGAACTGGAACTTGCCCCTTTAGAGGACTATGTTAGACTAGCACCTCTAATGCTTTGTAGAGCAATCTGGGTCAACAGGAAACTCTGCTCAACCAGGCTTTAATCAGCAACTGTAAGTCCCTGGATAGAGTGCAGAACCTATCCTGGTTGTGGTATTTAAAGGAGCATCTTCGGCCCTGTTGGGTTGTAGGCGGCTTGCTGTGTTTAATGTCTGGTACTCACACCCGCATCACTACATGTCTTGCCTTTACTATGTATGTTGGGCCGGCCCATGGGGTTGTAGGCACTTGCTTGTGGATCTATACATTCTTTGCCACCAATAAAACGATTTAATACTAAAGGAGCATCTTGCTTTAATGGGACTGGAGGATTGTTACCACAACCCTCTACTAATGGCTACCATCCCAAAAAAGCGACTAAAACATGATGTTTTAGCTGTATGTTCCCAACAATTCCAAGGGAAAGAATCAAGTAAGAAGGGCGTAAATTATTACCTCTCTCTCGTCAAGACCAATACAATGGAACCGTACCTTTTGTTTCCACTGCTCCACACATAAAGGTATAATCTAATTATATTTAGATTTGGTATAGCTCACTATCTGGTCTCATACCCCAGTACTTCTCATCACAAATCATTCTTGGAACCTTGTCCATGTGACTCCACAACAAGTCAGTCTCTCTTACACTTCCTTTTTTTGTAAGCTAAATATTGCTCTGAGGAAGCAGTTTCTAATTCCACTACTGAAGCATTTGAATATTGGAAGCTGCAGGCCAGCCCAATGCTATCTACAGCTTCTTCACACAGAATGTATATGTCTCATGGTTTACAAATTCGTATCCACTGCTGTTCGGCTGAGAAAGTTAGTGGGGAAATAAATATCTTTCTCCTTATCTGTTGTAGCAAACACTGTAATTCTGGGAAGGCACCATATTGTACTACGCACAAGGCACTTTACCCTATTTGTGTTTACTTCTGCATAATGCCCTTCTCTGGGGAGATGGGGCCCCTGAATCTGCTGTCTGTGTTTAATATGCACAATATTATAGTGTGCCCATGTACTGCCTTTCATTTATCCCCACGCCTAATTGCTGTGCACATATCTACTCTTTTGCACCCTTGATAAATTTGGCATATGAGCTTGGATGCTGTAACCATTGGACATAGTTAAATTGTTAATATTTTCTTTATTAGATACGTTTGTGGTTGAAATGCACAAATGTTTCATTCATCTGCCCATTGCAGATTTTTATGACCTTTTAAGACATTGGCACATGAAATGTTTTTGATGTGATATGACAAATAGTAATGTGCTGTTTTAATTGCCACTTTTTTTGTGATTTTTTTATACATGTTGTTTTATCTTTTATGGTTGTACTTTTATATACCAAATAAAGATTTATAAAAGTCAAAGTCTTTTAAAAGAGACCTGCTACTGCATGTCCAAGCCAGTGATCGGGTAATACTTCTTCCAGATATACCAAGGTGGATGCACTATGATACCTCCATCTGTGCCTCGTATATTTCAGATACCTTTTCACGTGAGCCTGGTCAGTTCTGTAATGCTACTGCAAAGTTATTCAAACGAATGACTCCTTCACTATGGAAATACTAGATATCCAAACCTCGACCAGAATGCATTAACATTTTGAAAGTCTTCTGCCAGTCTCTTGGAATAAGTGCTGGTAAGAGCAGATATTTATTATTATTCCATCTTCTTCCAACAAATGCCCAAGTGTTGTTACCTCGGCAGGCACAGGGAGCACACCAAAGAAGTTGTTAAGAAGAGTAAAAAGGGAACCCATACGTATTTTCCACCATATTTACGGTATAGAGACAGAATATCGAGTTGGAAATGTCGGCTTGCACTAATATCGAGTTGGTAATATCGAGACACAGAAATATCGACAGCAAGAATATTGTGGTCAAGAATATCGAGATTAAGGTAAGAAATATCGGGGCATATTCTCAAGGAGCTATCGCTGAGTTATCGGCACTTTATCACAGCCAAAGTCGCGCTAAATTTACCGCCCCATTCACAAGCTGGTGCTAACAGCCCATAACACCAGTTTGCCTGCGAAAGCACTCGCAAAAAACATCGCCACAGATGACCCAGGCAACTAACGCTAATGAGATGCAGAGTAGGCGTTCCCGAGCAAAAACCCGCGACAACACCACACCTCAACATTCTCAACGACCAGCCACATCGGCGATAAGACCACAAAACAGGCGATAAGGTGCGTTAGCAGCAGGAAACTAACACCTGCTCTGACCTGGTGTAAAGTCGGACGACAAGCTGCACCATCAAAGGGAGCCCAGCCCAGAGCCACACAGGAAGAACAACAGATGCCATGGAGCCACTCACCATGCACCCCGGAGCCTAGAGGGGGCAACAACACTGACCGCCACCACCCCCAGGACCGCCACCCCCCCAACGGACTCCTAACTTTAGGACTCCTAAATGCCTTCTGTGAATACCGAAAGTCTTAAAGTTAGGATTTTTCTCAGTTTAGGAGTAGTAAAAGTACTACTCCTAAACTGAGAAAAATCCTAACTTTAAGACTTTCGGTATTCACAGAAGGCATTTAGGAGTCCTAAAGTTAGGAGTCCTAACTTTACTACTCCTAAACTGAGAAAAATCCTAACTTTAAGACTTTCGGTATTCACAGAAGGCATTTAGGAGTCCTAAAGTTAGGAGTCCTAACTTTACTACTCCTAAACTGAGAAAAATCCTAACTTTAAGACTCTTCGGTATTCACAGAAGGCATTTAGGAGTCCTAAAGTTAGGACTACTAACTTCTGTGAATACCGAAATGAGTAAGTTCATTCTGTGAATACCAAAATGAGTAAGTGTATTCTGTGAATATCAAAAAGTACTAACTTTACGTTTTTGACGTAAGTTAGTTCTGTGAATCAGGCCCCCTATGGCGGAGTTTATATCACTATACTCCCTTCGATGTGGTGACACAAAGTATGTGCATGACATCCCAACCACACGTGTCTGTGGGCCCTTGATGTCTACGCCTTCGGACTACACTGCGATCGAGTTGGGCACACATTGGGAACTCAGTCATGATTCATTTATGGCAGACCTGATATCATTGTACTGGCCTCGTCGCAGGCTGCATCCCCTTCCAGCTCTGGGGCCACTAAGTCTGTTCCCCGATAACCATGGACACTTTCTTCTTGAGATTTGTTGGCGACTGAGTCCATGGACTGGGGCTTGTCTTCATCATCATGTCGGTGATACTGACTATGTGGCCAAAACGAGGCAGTAGCATTCTACTCCTCCATTTGCCGCTTCCTGCCGGCTCCTGCCCTCTGCATCATGCCCTGGAGGACACCTTCCACTGTCCCCCGCAAACCTCCGCTACATTCACCTTTGACATCGACGAGGACCCGCTCACCTCGCATGGCCCTATCTCACTGTACCACAAGTCACCGTCCCGTGTCGGTGTGCCTTTGCCGGCCGCAGTGCATCCGGGGCCACTAACTCTGTGCAGCTCAAATCATGGCCCCAGTCTGGTGGCATGTTGGATGGCCTCTGGGTCGATGGCCTGGGGGTCATCAACGCCATGTGTCTGTAGCCCTGCGCTGTCTGCTGCCTCCGCCCTCAACTGCGGTCCACCTGGGCTCACAAATCAAATCGAGTCCTGACCTGCCTGGATGTCGCATCACCGCAGGATGCATGCGGCACCACCGCCAGGACCAAGTCCAGACAACAGGTGCCAGAGTCGGAAGTGTCTTACTGCCAGACTTTCAGAGTAGCTCACACCAGTCGTGGGTGCCATCATCAGCTTGATACCCTGCTCAGCTCCTCAGGTGCCACTAACTCAGTGCACCACAAATCAAGGACCATTCTGCTTGCATGTAGGGTGAACACTGTACTCTCTCCGGGCAACCACCATGATGCTTCACAGTTCTTTCTGTTATGCTGATGTTTTATGTTTCTGCTTCAATTGTGATCACTGTTCAAGTTGTTGCCAGCACCAACGACTCCCTGCGGGCTGGCTTACACTCACCCCACACACATCCAGCACATGCGTCACTGTACATGTGACCATGCCAATAAAGGTGTCGAGCGCACGTGCTCGTGGCCAGTTCAAAGAACTATCTGAGTGTGTCTGTGTGCTCATGATGTATGCATTAGGGCCCCGGCCCCACAACCTTACATTGTGCCATGTGCAGAGGACGCAGCCATGTCACCGCAGGCAGAAGGTGGGACATTGCACATGTAGCTTTGTCGTCCCCCACCCAATACGTAGGAGAAGTGAACTTGTCCGGCGTACGACAGTCCGGCGTGGGGTGTGGGTGTCTATCACGTGGCTCTGGGTGTGGTTCAGTACTGGAAATGTGCAAAGGCATGTGTCCCTGTCGCAGTGTGGGTCTCCGTTGGGGTGGGTAGGTGGTCCATGATGGGACTTTGACACCCACGTATGGGATCTAGTTCGTCTCCCATGATGTAGTACCCCACCCGCACATGTTCGGCCAGCCCCTTCTGACAGTCTGACAGCTGGCCTTGTAATGAGATGTGTGCTTAGGTGGGCTGCTGTGAGCCAGCCGGGGTGGTGGGTGCGTCCAGCTGTGTTGTCCGTGCAGGGGGTGGTGTGTCCTCGGTGCAGCGGGGCTGCCCTGCTCCTGGAGCTCTATTGCCTGAGATGTCCATGGACTGTTGTAGGGTGTCGGAAGTGTAGAGGTCCTCTTCAGCATCACTGATGGGTTGTCTGGTCTGCTCTGCAGGAGGTGTTGTTTGTCCCTCTGCAATGTGAAGGGGAGATGCTTGTTGACATTGTGTTGGCATGTTTGTTGACGCATTGTTCGGGTTTACATACAGACTGCATGCCATTGTACATTGTGACTGTTTTGGTTGGCGGACTATTTGATGCGGGATAGTGGACAATTGGACTACATGACGTAGGTGATGTTGTACACGTACATTTTCATCTCACAGTTTCCAGCTATGTCAGATGTGATTGGTCATTTTCTACGCACATGCAGAGCCAGTTGTGTCCTCTGTTCTGCGGTGTAAGTGTTGCACTGTGTCCCACATTGCCATCCATGTGGATGTGCTGTGATTGCTATGTGTGTGTGCTGCATTGTGTGAGAGTCGCACCTGCTGCTGTGATTTTGCTGCCCCTTATCCCTTGGAGGCGGTGTGCCTTTGGCTCTTGTACTTTTGAGGTGCTGTGATGTTGGCGACTGGGGTCATTTGTGCTCCTGGACGGATTTTGTTCTCTTGTGCATTGTTTGTCTGCAGATGTATTGTTGACGTCAGTGGTTGTTTGTGCACGTGGATGTGTCAGGGTGTGACCTGCTCCTTCCGGATGTAGTCCACACTCAGCTACCTCAGTCTCGTGGCGTGCACAGTGTCATGGAGATTGTACTCCGGCCATGCTGCTCGTCATATGGTGTCACTTGCATTGTCAGTGTGGCTCTCGCATACGCATCTTTGCTGTGTTTTGCACTGGTACATGTGTGTGTAGTGGAATTGGTGTTGTGTGGGGTGGGACACCTTCGGGCACATGGTGGATGGGGGCCTACTTGGTGTTTGTATGTGTGCTGCAGTGTGCCATGGGGATCAGGGACATGACCCAGGCTCGTTGTGGGTGTGCGGTGTGCTACACGTCGTTGTGCATGTGTGCCATTGTGCCCGTCCCCCCAGTCCCTGTTAGTTACTCACCCTGTTGATGTTTTGTCAAGTCATGTCGAGCAGTGTCCGGATTCCCGACTCCTTGCACCGTCTCCACACTCATGACTGTGTCCGCCATTTGCTCCAGCTCCTCCTGTGGCGCAGGACTCCCACCTCCATTCGCCGTTGCTGCCTTCCGGGTGGCAGCGGGTTTCTGCTTGGTTTGGCTTCTGACTTCATGCCAGCGCATCTTGGCCTCCTCGGCAGTCCGACTGCATTCACGGTGGAATGCCATTTTTCCATCTGTGTTGCCAATGGCATGGTGGTGGAGACAGACAGTTGTTGTTAGTGCTCTGTCACCTCCGTGACGACGATCCGGTTGTCATGCGGACTGTACCCCGTCTTCCTCTTCCTCTTCTCCTTGGCCTTCCCCGACCCCAAGGTTCCTTGCTGGTGGTCTGTGGGGCTTATGGGGTTCACGTTGACCTGGGCACTCGTTCCGGGTGCGTCCATGTTGCTACGCATTTTATTTTGTTTATGGTGTGTTTTTCTTGTTCGGCTTTTATGGTGCATTTTCCCGCCAGGCGCGTGGGAATTGCAGGCCGGTCGCAGGTTATTGCTGTTTTTTTTTCGAGGTTGGCCTCATCGCAACTTTATTCGCGTTGGTGTTTCGCATTTTTTGGGCATCGCGTTGTTTTTACGTGCTCATTTGGTGCGTTATCGTGGGACTATCGCATGGTGCCGCCAGGTTGAGAATGCTACGTTAACACAACGTTGTTTTCCCGCGATGGACTGCGATGTGAGAAGTTGCGTTAAGCTAAACTTGCGGTGGTTATCATACGTTCTTGAGAATACGCCCCATCGTTTTTAAAAATATCGAAGTCATTAATATCGTTTGCAAAAATATAGTTGTTAAAAATATCGTTTTTTTAGTTAGTGTTATGTATTTTATTATGTATTTTAAATGTATGTACTCTTTTTTTTGTCTAAGTATTGCTTTTGTTTTTAAATATATGTGCTAAATTTATAGTGGTTATTAATTTTATTTTAATTAAATTTTGCGTTTTAGTTCCGTAGATAATTGTGGGTTTATAGGGGAATAGGGTGGGAAGTAATTTAATTATAATAAATTAAATATTAATTTTTATTTCTTAGTATTTTTTTAATTTAGATTTTATAGGGTTAAGTGTGGGAATTAATTTATTATTAATTAAGTAATAATTGGCTAATAATTTTTATTAATTAATTAATTGGTAAATATGTTAATTGTGTAATTTTTTAGGAGCGGGTTGTGGGTTGATAGGGGAGTAGGGTGGGAAGTAATTTAATTTTAATAAATGTATTAATATTTTTTATATAATGTTTATTTAATTTTATAGTGTTAATTGTGGGAATTAATTTATTAATAATTATTTAAAATTTGCTTGTTATTTGTTGTAAATTAATTCATTTTTAATTAATTATGTTAATTGTGTCATGTTTTTAGAAATGAGTGGTGTGGTTTATAGGGGAATAGGGTGGGAGGTAGTTTATTTATAATTAATTAATTATTTGTTAATTAATGCTAATTACTTAATTAAAATTTAAATATGGCAATTGTGTAATTAAATTGATGTGTGAGTTGTGAGGTTCATAGTGGTAAATGTTGGGAAGCACATTTTTTTAAATTAATTAATGATTTGTGGTTAATTGATATTAATTTATTAATGTAAAATTAGTTATGGAAATTGTGTAATTATTTTTAGGTGTGTGTTGTGGTGTTTATTGGGGTAGAGGGTGGAAAGTAATTTAGTTTAAATTAATTAATAATTACTTGATCATTAATATTTTTTTTTTGTGGATTTTGGTTCTTTAGGGGTAACGTTTGGTTAGTACATTAATTTTTATCTGTTTTAATGTGTTTTTTAATTAATAATATTTGTTGAATTGATAATTAATTGTGTTAATTATGGATGTACACTTTTTGTATAAATTTAGATGTGTGTTGTAAATTGTGTGGTGTTATAGGGTAGGAAACAAATATTAAATTATTTAATAATTAATGTTTTTGATTATAAATAATTTCTTTTTTAAGTTTGAGTTTATTGAAAACCAGAGGAAAAAGAACAACAGTATGATAAGCAAAATAGATCTTAATTAACATCGAGATTATATAAAGGGATAGGAAATGCAATGGTTACAATAAACATTTTAAGTATAGGAGGGGAATAAGGGGGAGAAAGTAAGGGGGGCATCATTACACTACAAAGATTGAGGAAAAACGAAATATGAAATTAAACATTGTATGCAAATTAAATATTCAATAATAAAATATTGTAAAATAATTACGTAGGCATAGAACAGTAACAACTTAGGGGCCCATTACGATACCCGGCGTAAAAAAATCCGCCAGGCATGGAAGCGGCAAAAATCCGCTCGCACACACCGTCTGAACACCGACCACGCCATTACGATTACACAAACCGAAAACCGCCATCGGCGGAAAAATCACACAAGATACCGCCCGCCATCGTCCGAGTCGGAGTCAAACCGCCCGCCACGGACGGAAACACGCACGACAACACAAAACCGCCCGCCCTCACGCCCGACACACCGCACGTGAGATTACGATCGCACCGCCATGAGCGCGGGAAAACTACAAATATACCGCCCGCCAGCGCAAACAACGCCGATGAGAACCGACACGGCAGAAGCCATGGCGCCCACGTCCCTGCACAGAAACCATCCGCTGACAAAAACAATCGCACACAACATGGCCAACAAGTCCACACAGCAAGGCACGCACAAATACACAAGCACAGTACACATCCCGAAAACACCCCCCTGGACAAACAAAAACTACAAAGGCCAGAACCCCAGACACAACACACCTGAAAACAACAGACCATGAGGACACACCCACATAGGTAAGTACAAAAGCAGCACTCCCACAGACCACAACCCCTTGCAACATTGCAAACTAGAGAGGAGAGGAGAGGACACAGTGACACAGCAAGGACAGCAGCACACCACAGAAACGCACACATCACAACCACCACCACCACCACCACCACCAAACACCGGCACCACAAACCCCCTGCACATTACACAACACACACCGCACCAGCACCACAAACACCATGGCACCACAAAGAATGCCCAAGTTCACTCCCATGGAGCTGACGGTCATGGTCGACGAGATCATCAAGGTGCACCCACAAATCTATGGGAACCTGGTCCAGCACACACCACTAGCCACCAGAAAGAGAATGTGGAACCGGATCGTAGACCAGGTCAATGCAGTCGGGACCTTGCCCAGGAACAGAGTCGAAATAAACAAACGGTGGAATGACGTCAAGAGCCTGGTCAAGAAGAAGGAGAGCAAGAACAGAGAGCTGGCTGCCGTCACTGGCGGAGGGAATCCCGCGCTCTTCAAGACCTTCAAAGCGTGGGAGGAGAAGGTGCGAGTCATCATACATCCCGAGATCCTCGCCGGATTAGCAGGGGGAGTGGAGGCTGGTAAGTACAAACTAATGTATACCAGCACACCGCTATGTACTCACATGCACTACCACCATGCCACAGCTCCCAGGGACAAACACCCCCATGTCCAGCACACAATACACAACACATCACACACACATGCAACAGACACCACCACACACAGCCCAAACCGAACAACTGTAAGATGCGTGGGGACATGTGTACACTCAGCCAGCCACGTAACCACCAACAGGTCCCCAAATATGCCAGAAGCGCCACAACGAGCACCCACCACACCCATGTGTCCGCCATAGCTGCACTAACCGACAAGTAACAGGTAAGTGGCAGGAACACAAAGTGCAGTGGGTGGGAGGGTGGACAGCCCAAGTACAAAACACACCAGGCCCCTAGTCCCACAGCACAGCAAGGAGGAGCATCCCCCACACCCCACAGCCACGTGTCAGCCACCGCAGTGCACAACGACAGCCGAAAGGTAGACATCACGGTCCACAGCAATCGGTGTCAGTGGGTGTCCAGCCACCACCACGACCCACAACACCCCCCACCCCCACAGACCTGCAACATGGAGCACCCCCCGCTTAGAACCATGTGGCATGCAGTACAGTGCACGCACGAACAACCTGCAGGTGGGAAACTGGACAGGGCTGGATTACTGGAGGCATGAGGACCGTAACACGACCAACACATGGGACATGTCACGTAGCAGACGAACACGCAGCACCGCCCACTGTCACGAACAAGTGAACAATGTGCACACGGACATGAACCACAGACTCACACCCCACATGATCCATCACAAACACAGCAACACCCAAGGAGCCACGTCTGCATGCACAAGCCACACTGAATATAGTACCACACGGCAGCCACTGTACAACCCATCACACACAACCGAAACACCATTGAAGTCCTGTCCATGTAGCCCCTACTGCCTGTCAACCACACACCCCACAACTACGCCTATGTAAGACAAACAACACTAGACGCAACAGAGCGGAACAACATAAATGCACACGAACACCACTGAACCCATCAAACACACAGACACACCATGCACATACAACATACCATCCATCCCATCCGTCAGCCCCAGTCTCATGAAAGGCATGTCATCCGCACAGCTGCCACACATACAGCAGTCACGCTAAGATACATGCCCATGACCAACCATGTGCCAGAAGTCAATGAAGCGCACGACACACTGTGAGCAACAACACACAACATGGGCCACACCCCCCGAGCACTGCAGTGATGCACATGGCACAGGGCAGCACGCACACCAAGGAGATGGGACAACTGCAATACGTTGGCTGGCACACAACCATCACTCACTCATAACGATGCGACCAATGCCATGTCCAGTAATCACAACAGACAGCAAATATGCAGGCCATGTCAAGCATGCACACACACCTCAAACCATGCACTGTCATGCTGCCACAACACATGTCACGTTCGGCACCCATGGCTCACAGCATGTACCCCAAAAGCATATTCCATCCCAAATGCGAATCTGGGGCATGGCCCCCATGTTGCCATATGCGTTCCTAAGCGTCCCATCTGAACACCAAAAGCAAAGTACAAACCAGACCCAGGATGGGCCAGGAGCCCGCATACACCAGAGTCACAATAAGTAGGGGCACAGCAACACACCCATCGGCATGGCCAATCCGTCCCATGCCACATGTGCACAGCACACAGTCCCATTGTCAAGCACACACAACTACAAATGCTACAGCCACACACACGCCTCCGGGAAAACCATGTACGAGATTGCACGAACTGTTAATGTCAGACGACAAATACATACTTCGCCAGGTGCAACACAATAACAAATCTCATTCTCTCCACAGGTGACGAACTGCTGGATGCTGGGGATGGAGACAGCAGCCAGCACAGCCAGCCTACAAGCCCCCAACGAGGACACACGGATGTGGAGGATCTGTCCTCCTCTTCGGACACGGACCACCAAGCAGGCCCATCTGGTGTGGCAGGGCCCAGCCGCTCCCCAGGACCCCTCCTACCCACCAACCCATCATCCAGGGCTGCTGAACATTCCCAGCCCCCTGCTGCCACTGTCGTTGCGGCCACACCCACGGTCATTGCGGCCACACCCACGGTCATTGCGGCCACACCCACGGTCATTGCGGCCACTACCATTGCCGCAACCGCCACCATCGCCGCACCGACCACCACCGCCGCCACCACCACCACGTCTTCGCTGGCACCAGCCCCAGCGCAGGTGGTGGCCCGGCCGACTGGATCCACCCTGGGAGCCACAGCGAGGACCGTGGTGAGCAATGTGGCTAGTGGGCAGGCCGGTGGCAGCAGTACTGGTAGGAGGAGCAGGGTCAGGGAAACGCAAGTCTCCCCTGGGAGCCATGCCCTGCCTCAAATGGCCAGAGTCCTTGGGGCCTATGAAGAGGCCCAAGAACAATGGGTCAGGTCTGCTTCAGACACGCGGGAGGTGCTGGGGGTGCTGAGGTCCATGGACGCCCGTATGGGCCAACTCGTGGACCTCATGGGCCAGCTGGTGGTGGCGGTGAGGTCACAGCCAGGGACAGCAGCTCCACCACCGCCACCACCTGCCGGGGCGCAGGGTCGAGCAGCAGTGTCCAGTACCCCTGCGTCCACAGCCAGTGAGCACACCTCACCCCCACCAGCAGGTCGCCACCACACACCCCCTCCCAAACGTGGAAGGGGCCGTCCGAAGTACAAACAGATCTCCCGGGAGGACTACGCACGCTCCAGACGCAAGTGAGGCAGCCAGCCAGCCTTCCTTGACCACCCACTGCATTGACTTGGACTACGATCCCACTCCACACAGCCATCTGGATGGCATGTGTCTGTTGGACCATGGACATGGAACAAGTGGGTACACCCTGAGCATCACGCAGCCGTGACCGACAGCTCATTGTCACTGCACGCACCACTTTTGTCATCACCTCGCACACAATCACATGTCACAGTTTGAAATAAATGCACCTCTTACACAAACTGCTGTTTGTGCCCTGTGTTTTATTTGTACGGAATACAACGGCCACCTTGGGCGGAAAGGCACCTGATGCGTGGCATGGCAATGGAACCGGAGGGCCTGTAGGGACCTAGGGGTGGGAGACAGAACAGGAGCACATTCAATGAGTGTGTCACACACCCATCACACAGTACATGTCAACAACTACAAGCAATGTACACACATCGCACAGAGCAATAGGGCACAATGCCACAGCCACCAACAGTGGCATACTACCCTGGCCATGGAGCGTTGACACACAGCACGCAGTGAACAAACGGCCACCCTGACACAGCACACACACACCTGCACAGATACAGCCACATCAGCCGTCGTACATGGACACTCACCGTCAAGTGAAGTAGTGGGCGATGAGCTGCTGCCGCACATTACCAGCTTCCTCCTCTCCGCTGTCCTCCTCACTCGAGCTGTCCTGGTCTGCGGGCTGGGGCCCTGGTTGATCTCCGTCATCCACGATGAGGGGGATCTGCTTCCGAATGGCCAGATTGTGCAGCATGCAGCACGCCACCACTATCTGGCACACCTTCTGTGGGGAGTACGCCAGCGCACCCCCGGTGCGGTCCAGGCACCTGAACCTGGACTTGAGGAGGCCAAAGGTACGCTCGACCACACGTCTGGTCCTCCCATGTGCCTCATTGTAGCGATCGTCTGCTGGGGTGCGAGGATTCCTCAATGGACTGAGCAGCCATGCCCCATTCGGGTACGCAGAGTCACCTGGGTGTGAGGGACACAGAGAACCGTTGCTATTCCAACTGGACAGGGGACAGCATCGCACAACCAGCACGCTACACCACTCCACATACTCACCGACAATACAGCCACGATCCTGTTGCAGATTGGACATCAGTCGTGGCAAGATGCTGTTGCGCATTATGTGTGCGTCATGGGCCGAGCCTGGGAACTTTGCACACACGTGGGTGATCACCATGTCCGCAAGGCACACCACTTGCACATTCAGGGAGTGCGTGTGCTTCCTGTTGCGGTACAGGTGCTCAGTGGCCTGTGGTGGAACAAGGCCAACATGTGTGCAGTCAATGGCTCCAACGACGTGTGGGATTCTGCCAAGGGCATAGAATGCACCCTTCACTGCCGCCAATTCACGAGCCCTGGGGAAGCGGATGTACCTGTTTCGGTACAGCATCATGGCTGCCAGTACATCCCTCAGCACCTTGCTGAACATGGGCTGGGACATCCCTCCTCCACTGCCCACTGTGTGCTGGAATGACCCAGTGGCGAAGAAATGCATGGCGGCCATCACCTTAGCCATGGGGGTGACAGCTGTCGGATACACCCTGCGGGGACGGAGATGGGGTTCCAACATGGCACACAGTCGATGCAGGGTTGGCCTGTCCAGCCGAAACTTCCTAATGACCTCTGTATCGTCCATGTCCGCCAGCAATTGGTATGGGCGGTCAATGTTCGGTCTCCGCCTAGGGAAAATGGCAGTGGACACATGTCAAAGCAACACAACACATAGCAATTTCGCATACACATCACTGACATGACTGAGCAAGCACATGAGCCACAGCCCAGCTGTCAAGCTGGGACGGCACGGCCACAATACACTTACACAGGTCTCCCAACAATGGCAATGGCTAGTGATACAAACCACTGCCATGTGCATGCACATGGGGATCTAGGCCCCAATGACTTGCGGGGCGTGCTGATGGGGACTGACTGCATATTCGTCAAGCGGCAACGCCACGGCAACATGAATGTCTGCTGAGCATGGAACTGCTTCCGAGGCTGGATGAGTATGGCACACGACGACGACGATGTGGGCACAGGCTGAGCGGCCAAAACAAGTGGGACCTGTGGCACGAGGGGATATGAGACAGTAGTAGGTGTCAGCACTGCACCCTATGTACAGCACTGTACGGATCACACCTCCCGAAACATTGACAGGTGTCCACATTGACAGCCCCATGCCAAGACGGCTGTGTGCTTGCAGTCACACGTCACAGGTGAGAGGTTACATTGCACGTGCCAGGTGGCAGACGTACATAGTGGGAGCTGGCATGTGTGTGCATGTGTCTCCTGTTCAGGATCCACCAGATGGGCGCTGACTCTGTACTGACCATTGGACACAGCATGTTCCGTGGAAGGCTTGTGTGTGTGGGATGGTGGCACTGGATGTGCCTCCGTTGGGTGGGGGGCCATGCACAGGGCGGGTACGTCGATGATTGCGCATTGTTGGTCACGGTGGGTGCACCCACTCAGATGTGTTGCCCTGTGTTCAATTCCTATGTCCGCATGATGATGGACTGTAGATGTGGGCAGACTACACATTGGTCGATGTGCTGTCTATATGCATGTGCCTTCACACCAGGCACAGCTGCCCCTGCACATGTGACCCCTGCTGGACTCGCTGCTGGGTCTGTGGAGCTGATGCACCTTCTGTGCGTGGGGCGGACAGCTCTCCTCACTTCCCTCATTGCGCATGTCATGACTTTGCCGCAGGTGACATGGATCATGGAGGGCCCACATGTACGCGTGGGTAGGCTACACATGATTGTTCACTGGTCGCCACCCCCAGTCAGTGTTTCGAATGGGAAGGTTGTCGTGCTGGTGGTATATTCGATGTGGCGGATGGGCGGGCCTAGGTGCGGGCTTACATTCCGGACATGGGGGGAAGTTGGATTGGCGACTAGTTGCAGTACACACGGGACACGTCTCTTCCTTTCCACATCTGGGTCATCCCTTGTACTCACTGACAGTGATACAGTCATCTTCGCCCCAGCCCTCATGTCCTCCCCTCGCTCCCCCAATATGCATGTGCACCTGCGAGGCTAGCGCTTGCACAGGCAGCCCCAAGCTCGCACCAGAGAGGGCAAGGAGTGTATGTGTGGGTCCAGTTGCACGAGTGGGCTGTCTCAGGGTATGATGTGTTGCGGGACGCCGTCCACCTGCGTGGTGCCCCAAATGGAGACCCGGCCTGCATGGACTATGCATCACAGTCTTCGCCTTCCGGATCCGCCACCTGCGACACCCAGTGGCTGTGGCTGCCCTTGCGGCCATACCGCGTCCGTCTGTGACTGATGGCCCACACATTCACTCTTTGGCCTCTCTGGGGAGGGCTCGGGGGTGGTGGCGCACGCGCTTGCACTTAGTCGCAATGGCATGTGGCGTGGTTGGTATAATGGGCAATGGATGGGATGGTGCGAGCCACCTCCCGTGACGTCAGTGCTGCTCGTGCTGTGGTGCGTCCCCCTACACTTCCATTTGACTTGTGCCATGCTAGACGTTGAGGTTCTATTGCCTGCGTGATATGACCAGGAGGAGCGCGAGGAGACCTCTCACACACCATGCTCCACTGCCATCCCGTGCCCTGTATCGCCTGTGCGGATTGACTATGTTGGGGTTACACCTGGTCAACTGGGGCTGTGTGTGCCTTGTCAAGGGGCATGGCGGGCGCACAACAGGATCCAGCTTGTCCACAGAGGGTGGGCTGAGGTGCGCCTGGTACCGCTTTGTATGTGTGCCCGGCTGCTGTGCACACACGTGTTCACTCCCCCCGACAGGTGTCCTCTCACAATGCCCAGGGAAGCGATGGTGTACTGTTCATGACCCCTCCCGACACGGCGTGCTCCAACTTGGCATGTGCGCATCTACCCGTCACACCCACCCACCTGAGCACTGCGTCCATACGACTTTACACGACACATGTGTGTCTTCCACAGTTGTGCTACTCATTTGCGTTGACATCCAATACCAGTGGACTACATGGTCATGTCACGACTGCCGTGTACTTCACATACTCTCATCCTTTCTCATTCGTACTTGTGAAATGAGTCAGCGGAGACAGTTTTGGTTTCAAACATTATATTGAGTCTTCTGTCCTCTGTGATGCAGTATAGTGGACACTACTGGCAGCGGAATACATGTTGAGGATATACTGAGCATGATTGCAAATGGGATAGGGTGTGGGGTTACATGTGATTGGCTGTTGCATGTGGGATGTGGGCTTCAGAGTTACATCTGCTTGGCCAAGGCTGTGCTAATGTACATTTACGTATAGCTGCGGAGCTGCGGACTTTGACACAGACGGTATACATGTAGCCTACCAGACCGCTTGGCATCATGGGCACAGTCCATCTCAGTTCCATGTGACAGGTTTGCTGCGGTTGTTCCTCATGCACGCGTGCATGTGAGATGACATCAGGGCATGTGCTTGCGTGCATGCAGCGGCGTGCCACTTGTTGTTGCAATGTGGTGGTTACTGGACATGTCACAGTCACTGGGGTCGTGTTGTTGTTGTATGCACTTGTCGTCCATGCAAAGGTCCTGGTATGGGATTCCCGGGGCGGGGGTGGGAGGGGTGCAGCACCCACAGACTCCAGGCGACCTATTCATGTCCACTGAGCGGTGTGTGTGTCCATGGGCGCTGGATCCATGTCGTGTCCTGGTTGTTCGTGCAGTTCCGTCCATGTGGGTGCGATACACAGACCCCATGCCACTGCCTCCCACGATGCATGCGGTGTTCCTGGATGTGATGGGGAACAGTGTGCATGTCCCGGTCATATCCGATGTCATGGCGATGTCGTTGATGGTGTGGTAACAGTTGCCGGTCGTTTGGTATGGCTGTTGTGGTGGTGACTGGCCAGTCCGTGCGGAAGCTAAGCATGGGTGCGGGGTTGGACATCATAGGTCAATCGGGGAACCTGCGTTGTGGTCCGACGAATTTACAGGTTGTCAGGTATGCGATGCCGTCCAGCAGGGCTTCCATGTCATTGGTGGTGTACATGTTTGCCAGCCAATGTAGCGGATGGTGGCTGTCAAGGTGTTGTTCGTAAGTTGTCCCTTGGAGGACCATGATGGGGCATGCTGGGTGACATTCGATGTAGCTGTTCTCGATGATCCGTCGTGTGGAGGCACAGTGGTCCCATTTCAGTGCGGGTGCGATGTTGGCCACATACGCCATGCCCCCATAGGCAGAGCAGGCCCTGTCGTGTGCGTCCAGAGGGAGGAGTAGTGGTAGCAGGTCCGCCTTTAGACATGCCGGGTTGGAGAGGCATATCTCCACGGGATGCTGGTAGGGACACCTCCGACAGTAGAAGACGGGCATGACGCACAGCTGAACAATGTGATGCGGTAAGTCAGTCGGTAACTTACGTTCAGCAGGGACAGGAGATCGCATCCCAATATATGTATCAGGTTGGTTTTGTACAGCTTGAGCTGTCCGGCGTAGTTGGGTAGGTGTGTTGCGGTTGCCATTTCGCAGCGGTGCGTTGTGGTGGCGTGCTCCGGCTGTGTGTGCAGTCTGCAATGTGCACGCTCCGAGGTTGCTGTGAGCTCTGTGTAGTCGTAGGGGGACAGGACTTGTGTTCTGTTGGCTTGTTTGGAGGACACGGGCCCTCATCCCACATGCTTCTCAGACAGTTCAAGGTCAGTGATGTGTGACTCCTTCCAATTAACTTGCATGTGGCCGACATGGGGGAGTGTTTTCTTCTTTCTTCCCCGTCCGTTGTGTGCTTCTGTGATATGCGCTATCTGCCCTGTGGTCGGTCTCCTCGGCATGCCTGTGTTGGTCTTTTCTTGGACAATGGCTGTATTCACCGGCTTCTTTCGTAGGGCTGTGGTTTCGGAGTTGGAATGGAAGGTCATTCAGTGCTGTCTGCTCTCCCTTGTGTGGGCGGCAGGCTGCCTTTCCGCTCTGCGTTGGGCCTTGTGTGTGAATGTTATTCTTGGGCCACCTGTTGTCGGTCCCCGGGCTCTTTGGTGTTCCGTTTTATATGTCTTGTTCATATGTGCAGGGTGGTATGGGTGTTTCAGTGTGGTACTGGCGTTCCTCTTCCCGAAGGAGCCCTGCTTCTCCTAGTTGGTGTTGCCGCCGCTGTGTGCTTCGCCATGTTTGTTACACTGGGGTGTGTCCTGCTGTTGCGTGACTTCACTGACATGTGTGCGTCGGTTGTGTGGCGTTGGGTGTTGTCCGTGAATTGGGCGTTGGGGACATGTCTGTGGCAGGCCTGTCACGTGTCATGTGCGTTCGGGGTGGGGCTGATGTGTGTGCTGCTTGGTTGTGTCCCTGTGTCTGTGTGCGACGCATGCATGGCGCTGCGGTTGGCCTCTGCGTTGTGCGCATGTGTGGTGGCGTCATCGCCGCTTTGGGGCCGTGACGGGGTCGTTGGTTCCTAGTCCCAGGTGGTGTGTACACATGTGTTACGCGATGTTACGATTTGGCCTGTGTGTCATATGTGGATGCAATGGTGGATGTGTAGTGTACACGCGCTGGGGGGGTTGTCCGCTTTTCCGCCCTTGCACTGTGTGCGCTGTTTGCGTGCACTTGTTGTGTGTGTGCCTACCTGCGTCTCCGCGGTACGTTGCGTCCTTGGTGGTGCATCAGCAAGAGCATGGGGAGGGCCTGCAGTGCTGGATTCATGCTCGGGGAGCCGCTTCTTCGTTGTCCGTGCTCGGCATCCGTGTTACCGCTTCGGTTTGTCGTACGGTATCTCTTGGCCGTGGGAGCCGTTTGTTTGCGGCATCGTAATTTATGCGCCGGGCGGGACGTGTTTTCGTCGGACGGTGTGTGTCAGTTGAGCTGCGCCGCTACGTGTACGGGCGCACTTTGATGGCGGACGGTGTTGCTGGCTTGCCAGGCGGTGTTTGGCCTACTTTTCGCATCGTAATTGGGCGGGCGTGTGGACTGCTGCGTGCCGGCGGTAACTGGTGGTTTTTGCATCCGCCAGCACGGCGGTTGTGCTTCCGCCCGCCATCGTAATGACCCCCTTAATTCTTTAAGAAAAAGACAACAAGAAGTAATTACGGCGGTTTCCGGACATTATCTGATGTATTTACAACAGTAACAGTAGAAACATTTGAAGAAGCGGACCAGGATAGGTATGTGGTAAGTGGAAGCCATAACAAGTCCCTTTTAATTGCTAGAGAGATAGGGGTGACATAATTGGTATCAAGTCTATGATGAAAACATACGGCGTTCCACCAGGCTTTAAAAGTAACCTTAGCCGCATGTTTCCAGTTTGCAGTTATTAAATGTAAGGCTACAGCTAATAATAAATCTAACAACTTAAAGTTTGATGGTGATTGAGGCCATTGAGGTGACAGTGAACCTAAGAAAATATTGGGTAAAGAAAAGGGAACATTAACTCTAAAAATCTTATTAATTTGGGACCAGACTAATTGCCAGAATTGATAGATATTAGGGCAGTCAAATAACATGTGTTTTAAATCAGCATTTGAACAGGGACAGGACCAGCAGGCAGATGGAGTATTAGAGGAGAAAGAAGCTAATGTTGCAGGGGAATATAGTAGGCGTTGATAAACAAAATAAAGGGTTTGGGTAGTATTAGCAACTCTTGAGGTTTTGTGGATCTTTAGCCACAATTTATCCCATATGGAGGCAGGCCAGCATTGCACTAAATCCTTTTCCCATGCCTACTCGGTCTTCGATTTGTGCCGTTCTAAAGGTAATAATAAACACTTGTAAATAGAAGACGCGGAGGGAGAGGTATCCAATAGGGGAAATATTGTAGAACATGTTGCAGGAAGATCGGGGATATTCGGGAGTGAAAGGAGATATTGATTAAGGGAAGGAAGTAGAAGATTATATTGTGTTTTAAGAGTTAGGAAGAGAAAATTTAGATTGGAGATCAGTAAAAGATAAGGGTTCATTATTGATCAAGAGTTGAGAAATCCATATCAAACCTTTGGATCTCCAGGATTTCCAGTAAATAGTATGATTTTTGATACGTAATAAATTATTGTGCCAAATGGGTTGTTGAGATAGCGAGGTAAAGGTAGGATAATAAGATGGTAGAAGAGGAGCTAGAAGTTTACGAGTATGAGAAATAACGGAAGAGCGTAAAGAAGAGATATTAGTAGTGAAGGCAAGAGTCTCCTGAAGGTCAAAAGGAGAGATGAGAGACTTTTCTATAGATAACCATACCGGGGGGTGTGTAGAGAAACCGGAGGAAATCCAACGGGAGGCTTGTTTTAGGGAAAAGGCATAGTGATAGGGTTTAAAATCAGGGAATTTAAGGCCCCCATTAAGTTTGTCTTTTTTTAGAGAGGACAGAGCTATTCGAGAGAGTTTTCCCTTCCATAGAAACTTTAGTAGGAGCGAATCATTTTTCTTGAAATAATATCCGGGAATGTGCACAGGGATCATAGAGAGAGTGTATAGAATCAAAGGGATGAGCATCATCTTAATCAAATCCAATCTTCCCCACCAAGGGGCCGATTCCGATTCGGGCCGGAAAACATACCGACCGACTCGGTACAGGAATTTAGTCCGACCGACTCGGACCGGCGCCGTACGACCCGGGTAGTACAATGAAATGCATGTGAAATCCGACAGACTCGGACGGAATACAAAACGACCGACCGAGCCGGACAAAAACAAGCCATCCGGCCGGGAAATCACGCGAAACGAACCGACCGACACGCACCCGGATTGAACCCGAACAAAACGTACCCGCGAACTCCGACCCGCGTAGTACGATGCTGTGCGTGAAAAACACGACCGACTCGCCCGGAGCACAAGCCGTACGACCGACACGCATACAAAACCCAGCCGAAGCAACCCAATACTCCGCGACCGACTCGTACACCGCATATGAAACCTAGCTGACACACAGCGGGAACGAGTCGGACAAGATCGCACCAGACAACTGCAGCGTCCTACTCGGACACAAGAACGACTCCTACATGCACCAAAAACACCAAGGAAAAAAAAAAAAAAAAAGGGCCAAACAAGCAACCACAAAGCCAATAAATACAGGGAGGAAAAAAAATGGAACAAGGACACACCTCCAACTCCACCTACATAAAGGCCACAAATCCCTACCACGATCCTTAGCAAATTCCACTGACCTGCCAGCACAGAACACCATCATACAGCAACCACAGACACACTCACAGCTCATACATCACACAAGCCACACACCATTACCACACCTACAAATAGCACCGTCACACACACCCAGCTAAACCTACACTCACACCCCCCACTTGCACACACACACACATCAATCACCACCACCACCCATCACCATGCCCCCAAAGAAGAATCATAAGTTCCTAGACAGTGAATTGGAAGTCATGGTAGATGAGATCCTCAGGGTAGAGCCACAGTTGTTTGGTACATTGGTACAACAGACCCCCATGTCGCAGAAAACCAAGATGTGGGCGAGGATTGTCGACAGGGTGAACGCACAATCACCATGTTTGCGCACAAAGGAAGACATCCAGAACAGGTGGTATGATGTGCGCAGGAGGGTCCGGGACCTACTCAAAAAGGACTACCTCCTCAGCCAGCACACCGGCAGTGGCCCTCCTGCAAAACCAGTATACCTCAGGCCCTGGGAGGAGAAGGTGCGGGCCATCCTACCACCAGTGAGCGTATATGGACTAACAGACATCCCAGAGCCTGGTGAGTACACAACTAATATACACAATATGGTGTGACAACACACACACATCACAGTCAAGGGGATAGGAAAACCATGCACCCTTAGCAAATACACAGCAACCAAAAGATATTCATCCCAAGATGTGAATGCTAGTCAGACAAACACAATACCTGCCATCTCATAGTGATATGTAACTGTGTCATGACATGTACAAACCTAACAACAAATACAGCAAGGCAGTGGCACAAATAGAACCAACAAACACTCCCAGATATTTACCCACCACTAGAACACCACCTCACAGGGAAGCTCACTGAAAGGAAGGAATTCTGTGTATGCTGGTGAAGTCAGTGTAGCCAATAGCATGATGGGAGTGGTAGTCACAGATATTGGTCACACCCACAATTGGCCCATCAACACCACTCTGAACCATGCTCACATCACAGGGAGTGGAAAACAACTAACAAGATGGCTGACACTGGGTACTGCTGTGGGGAGCACAAGGCCCTGATGGGAACTGGGCACCAACAAACAACAGGACCACACTGTCAGCCATCTTGCCATTGCTGTCACACTCACACACAGTGAAGTCCACTCAAAAGGAAGGAAGTATGGGCATGCTGGGAAGGGGGTGGAGGCAATAGCATGATGGGAGTTGTAGGCACAGATATTGGTCAGCCTCACAATTGGCCCATCAACACCACTCTGAACCATGCTCACATCACAGGGAGTGGAAAACAACTGACAAGATGGCTGACACTGGGTACTGCTGGGGGAGCACAAGGCCCTGATGGGAACTGGGCACCAACAAACAACAGGACCACTCTGTCAGCCATCTTGCCATTGCTGTCACACTCACACACAGTGAAGTCCACTCAAAAGGAAGGAAGTATGGGCTTGCTGGGAAGGGGGTGGAGGCAATAGCATGATGGGAGTTGTAGGCACAGATATTGGTCAGCCTCACAATTGGCCCATCAACACCACTCTGAACCATGCTCACATCACAGGGAGTGGAAAACAACTGACAAGATGGCTGACACTGGGTACTGCTGGGGGAGCACAAGGCCCTGCTGGGAACTGTGCAACAACCAACAGCAGGACACCACTGACTGACATCCTGAAAGACAACTTGCACTCCCTGCAATGGAAGCACGTTCCATGGTGGGATATCTGGCTGGGTGGGAAGGAGGACTCACAGCACTGACCATAGTTACAAGCACCTCCCCTCACACACCCCCTCAACACTAACTCCACATAACCCACCTGGGAGAATGCAATGCCTCACATCCTAACTGAAGATCCAACAAAGAACCACCACCCTGGGTTATGCTGTGTGAAGCACAGGGACACTCTTGGGACTTGTAGCCAAACAACTGCCAGGACAACACTCCCAGCCATCCTGTCAGCACAGGCACCCCACCCCACAGGGGAGCTGAGTCAAAAGGAAGGAAGGATGGGCATGCTGGGAAGGGGAGTGGAGGCAATAGCATGATGGGAGTGGTAGTCACAGATATTGGTCAGCCTCACAATTGGCCCATCAACACCACCCTGAACCATGCTCACATCACAGGGAGTGGAAAAGGACTCACAAGATGGCTGACACTGGGTACTGCTGGGGGAGCACAAGGCCCTGCTGGGAACTGTGCAACAACCAACAGCAGGACACCACTGACTGACATCCTGAAAGACAACTTGCACTCCCTGCAATGGAAGCACGTTCCATGGTGGGATATCTGGCTGGGTGGGAAGGAGGACTCACAGCACTGACCATAGTCACAAGCACCTCCCCTCACACACCCCCTCAACACTAACTCCACATAACCCACCTGGGAGAATGCAATGCCTCACATCCTAACTGAAGATCCCACAAAGAACCACCACCCTGGGTTATGCTGTGTGAAGCACAGGGACACTCTTGGGACTTGTAGACAAACAACTGCCAGGACAACACTCCCAGCCATCCTGTCAGCACAGGCACCCCACCCCACAGGGAAGCAGAGTCAAAAGGAAGGAAGGATGGGCATGCTGGGAAGGGGGTGGAGGCAATAGCATGATGGGAGTGGTAGTCACAGATATTGGTCAGCCTCACAATTGGCCCATCAACACCACCCTGAACCATGCTCATATCACAGGGAGTGGAAAAGGACTCACAAGATGGCTGACACTGGGTACTGCTGGGGGAGCACAAGGCCCTGCTGGGAACTGTGCAACAACCAATAGCAGGACACCACTGACTGACATCCTGAAAGACAACTTGCACTCCCTGCAATGGAAGCATGCTTCATGGTGGGATAACTGGGCTGGGGGAGAAGGAGGCCCGGATGGCAAGCAAATACCACCAATGCTGGTCATGCACACACCTCAACATTCACATTGACATGCCACAGGTTGGCAGGACAATGTGCTACACCAATATCACTCTCTGACTGTCACAATTTAGGAGAATGCAATGTCCAGGCCCACATCCAGAGGTACAGTCACAACTGTCAGGTGTTTGAACAATTGATGCCAGTAGAAACATAACATACAATCTGTGTCTCTCCCCAAAACAGGTGATGATTGGGACACAGCAGCAGACGAGGAGGAGTCCCTGTCCCAGGCTCCGGTGAACACTGAGCTCACTGGTGTGGATCAGCCTCTGCACTCCTCGGATGGCGAAGAACCAGCTGGACCCTCCGGTGTGAGTCATCATGCAGCACCAGCAGGACCAACATCTGCACCCCCTGCACCCACCCCTCCAACAACTGCCAACACACAGGCCACCCCTGCCAACACGGACAGACCAAGGACCACATATGACAACAGCGCATGGACCCAGACCCAAACTGGAGCTGGTGACAACGAGCCCAGGAACAACACCCAAGTGGGCCCACGGTCACCTGTGCGTGCCACCGCAGGTCCTGCACGTGTCGCCAGGGGTGGTGGGAGGGGTGGTAGACATAGGTCGCTCTTTGCAGAGGGGGTCTGGACTGCATGATGACCCACAACTGGCACGCATCGCGGATGCGTACCAGACTAGCACCGTAGAGGTCAGCCAGGTAGTGGGGATCCTCAAGGACATACAACAGCAGCAGGCTGCCCATCATGCCCGCTTGGACTCCCACATGTCCCGTGTTGAGACACACATGTCACATGTCGAGACACACATGTCACATGTCGAGACACACATGTCTGGCATGGAGTCCAAGTGGGACACATTGGAACAACTGACAGCGGTGCATAGGGACATACTGACATGCCTCCGCCAGATCAGCACCAACATGGCCTCACATCCCTGTGTGCCCACAACATCTGCTGCAGAAACAACTGCAAATGCCACAGGGAGGGAGGAGGACTCTGGCAGAGAGTCCCCTGCACCGCCACAGCCTGCACCTGAGGGTCCCCCCCCAAGAAGAGGGGCCGTCCGAGGAGGCCAAACTGAGAGGCCGATGGCCATCTACAACCCCCAGGAAGCCAACACCTGTTCTGGAACTTTTCCTCTGTGTGCAAACTGCACGCCCTGTCGAAGCCAACTCAACTCTCCCACATGACATGGGGAGCTATAGTTGGCCAAATTTATCAGATGACTGTGGACTTTACTCTGGACATTTCAGCTACCAAGACTTCCGAATCACATGGGAACTTTGGATTCCAATTTCTATGTACAGCACCCACCATCCTGTGCACCATCCTCACACCTGTATGTAAATAAACTCACCAATACAGCATATCTGCCTCTGTTGTGATTCCAACGTGCTCTCTGTCATGGAGATGGTGATCAGAAAAATGACACTGTGCATGCTAACTGCTACAGCAAGTCCAACACCGTCATGTCAGTCATAGCGACGTGACACATATGAGGGAGACACACCAGTAGGGCCACACAACACATACACACCAGGGCCATCAGACTCATCACCTATACTGATGTTGCAACTAAATACAGTGGAATGCACAGACACGCCACCTATTCACAGTCTGTGTCAACTAGACTACAGGTGCAGTAAGCAAATGTCAGTCAGATGTGTGACTACAGACAACGCACATCCCAAAGTGAAGCACAGGTTTATTACACATTTGCAACATGTTGTATCCACTACAAATGCTAGCTAATCCAACCTGGCTGTGGCCACAAAGTCAAAAAGTGCAGAAGATAGAAAGTCCAGGGGTGTGTGGCACATCACCTGTAGGGAAACGACTGCTTCCACCTTGGAAGTTGAATAATGGATTCGTGGGATCCAAGTTGATCAAACAACTCCGGCAGCACCCTGTGAAGGACAGACATGACACACAGTCAAAACCACTGAAGAACAGCACAGAACGGCAATACTCATGTCTAATACATGTCACAAGATAACTACACAAAACCAAGTTAGCATGTCAACACTGTTGGGCAGTACAGACCACCTGCAAGGACACATTGCTGCACGCATCCAGTCAAGTAGCACATGGCCACACTCAAACAGCACCAGAGCACCACACACACATATCATGCAAACTCAAATCATTGACATTACAACCCTCTGGAGACTCACATTCAGCTGAAGAAGTTGGTGATGAGCTGTGTGCGGACATCACCATCATCATCATCATCATCTTCACTGGCATCGTGACCCAGGCCAGGATCTTCCACAGGTGGCGGACGTTGGTCATCGTCATCCAGGATGAGAGGCAACTCCTTCCGCACTGCCAGGTTGTGTAGCATGCAGCAGACAATTACAATCTTGCACACCTTTGCTGGGGCATATGGGAGGGCCCCTCCTGTCTTGTCCAGGCAGCGGAAGCGGCTCTTCAGGAGACCAAAGGTCCGCTCAATCACCCTCCTCGTCTGACCATGTGCCTCATTGTAGCGCATCTGGGCTGGTGTCACAGGGTTCCTGAGGGGTGTCAGCAACCACGGCATGTTGGGGTATCCCGAGTCACCTACAGACAGACAATTGCACATTAGCCGATTTGAAAATGTGTGCGGAAAACAACATAGCAGAACACACACAATGGTACAAAGTCAGTACACACCAACAAGCCAGGCACGCTGGTTCGGCATCTGTGACATCATCCTCGGGATGTGACTACTCCTCATCACGTAGGCATCGTGTGCCGAACCGGGGAAACGGGCACACACATGTGTGATGGTCATATCTGCAAGACATACCACCAGAGCATTGATCGAATGGTAATGTTTACGGTTCCAGTATGCCTGCTCATGTGCCTGTGGTGGTATCAAAGCCACATGTGTCCCATCAATGGAGCCAATTACATGTGGCATCCTCCCCAGGGCATAGAAGTCACTCTTGACGTCATTGAGTCGTTGACGTGTTGGGAAATAGATGAACTGGTTCAGGTATCTCAACATTGCCCCCAAAACATCGCGTAGCACACGGCTGAACATAGTCTGTGACATCCCACCGGCAGTCGCCACAGTGTGTTGAAAGGTACCGGTGGCAAAGAAGTGTAGGGCTGCCATCACCTTGGGGGTCAGCGCTGTAGGATACGGACGGCCAGGCTGCAAATGTGGGTCCAACCGCACTGCCAAATCCTCAATCAGCTGCCTGGTGAAGCGGTACCATCGGATGCTGTCACGTTCCACCATCGTTGCCAGGTCTGGGAATGGTCGATGGACAGCAGGAGCCCTGCAGTGCATAGGTGAAGAAAGCAAGATTGTCATTCACCCCAACTATGTGCCATTCTCCATACTCAATTTCACATGATACATCATTAACAAACACAAGTACTTGATTTGTGTGTCGTTCTGTTTGGACATATATGGCACCTACATGGACATCATCTAATATCTCTGTTCAACAAGTGTTGACAACAGGTTCCAGGGTGTGCTATGGGAAACCATTAGGCTGTGTCACAGTACCCATTTACTGCTCTCACGTTCCACACACATACCACAGTGACATGTCTGGACAGATGCTCAACAGGCATCACAGCTCATTGACAGGTAGATTCCCAGGGACCCTGTCTTGCCACATGGACACTGGCATGACATTGCGTATCATGTACACGTCAGAAAAACTAACATGACACCCACAGGTAGTGGCCCCTGTAGACTCTGCAGGACAGACATGGACGTCTGTGACACACACACACACAACATCAAAGTTCATGCACAAACCACGTGGATGTGGAGACTGTCTCCCATTGTTCACATGGAGTCAGAGACATGTGAAACACAACATGCACACAGACTGCGGAGGGACATCACTATTGTGGCAATGGGCCACCCTGTGACGTACATGCCTTCCCACATGTGAGCCTGGGGGTATGTGACATGTCATACACATACACAACCTGGAAATGTGACCATGACACATGCTCCAAAATGAAAAGTTGCACACCACAGTGGTCAGGTGCACAACACACAAAGGACCCTGTCCCCATGAACACGTGCACAGCCTGGGTGTGTCTGCCCCCAAATGCCACCCCAAAAACCACATGTTCACCCCCATACACAGATAAGGTTATGCTGCCACACATGCCTTAGATACAGTGTGGACTGGGTGTGGTGTTGTAGGTGTGCCCCTGAGTCCCTGGAAAGTATATGTGGCTGGCATAGGTTCACCAGTGACCAGCATGGTGACTTATGCGTGTGACCTGTCCAGGGACGCGTTGTAGAGCAATGGACCGATCGGTGTGCCCGGCCGGCCCATTGCATCTGTTGTATTCCGAAATACGCGTTGTACAGCAATGGACCGATCGGTGTGCCCGGCCGGCCCATTGCATCTGTTGTATCCCGAAATATGCGTTGTACAGCAATGGACCGATCGGTGTGCCCGGCCGGCCCATTGCATCTGTTGTGAGCGGGTACGCGTTGTAGAGCAATGGACCGATCGGTGTGCCCGCACGGCCCATTGCATCTGTTGTATCCCGAAATACGCGTTGTACAGCAATGGACCGATCGGTGTGCCCGGCCGGCCCATTGCATCTGTTGTGAGCGGGTACGCGTTGTAGAGCAATGGACCGATCGGTGTGCCCGCACGGCCCATCGCATTGTATGTGAGCAGGTACGCGTTGAACAGCAATGGACCGATCGGTGTGCCCGGCCGGCCCATTGCATCTGTTGTATCCCGAAATACGCGTTGTACAGCAATGGACCGATCGGTGTGCCCGGCCGGCTCATTGCATTGTATGTGAGCGGGTACGCGTTGTACAGCAATGGACCGATCGGTGTGCCCGGCCGGCCCATTGCATTGTATGTGAGCGGGTACGCGTTGTAGAGCAATGGACCGATCGGTGTGCCCGGCCGGCCCATTGCATATGTTGTATCCCGAAATACGCGTTGTACAGCAATGGACCGATCGGTGTGCCCGGCCGGCCCATTGCATCTGTTGTGAGCGGGTACGCATTGTAGAGCAATGGACCGATCGGTGTGCCCGGCCGGCCCATTGCATATGATGTGTGCGGGTACGCGTTGTATCCCGATATACGCGTTGTACAGCAATGGACCGATCGGTGCGCACACATTGGCTGGGGCCTGGCATGGCAACGGACGCGTTTTTGAGACTCCAACGAGTCTGATGCAGTGAATTCAGTTGGCCAGCCACAACAATGTTGCAAAATCATGGGTGTCATGAAGTTGAAGATTTGAAGGATGCTGTGGGCGTGTATTAGTGCTGCTATTCCATGGATTGGTCAGATTCAGAAGATGCAAACGACTTGGACCTATCACTTTGGACACATGGGACAGTATCTGCCTCTGCAGCGCACATATAATGCTGGCTGTTCCCCTGAGAGCTCACTTGCCTGCACTACATGCTCCAGGATGACATCTGCCACCAACACTGCTGCTGTTTATGCATCCTCTGGCTCCTGCAATGGCACGTACTGTGGAGAGAGCCCCAGCCTTCAGCCTTGAGGAGAACCAGGCCCTGCTGGACAGCCTCCTTCCACAGCACAGCAAGCTGTATAGGAAACCAGGGGAGCAGGTGAGTGTGCTGTCCACTGCCTCACTAATTGTGCATGTTGTCTGACTAGCAGGACTTTCAGTGTGCACACCACTGGCTAGCATGCCCACTGAGTAGTTGTCACACCCCAAAGTGTGTAGTTACATGCACTGAACTGGTACAGTGCAGTAACAGTGAATTCCAACTAGATTTACTTCCCATGCAATGATACCATGTAGTGACTGCTGGCAAACTGTTCATAGCCATTGTTGCACTGTCTGTGTACATCATATGCCCCTGTGATTGAGACATGTAAATCCAACTGTGTGATGCATGTATATGTTGCATGTGTAGTAATGGCCTTTTCACTTTGTCATCCTCACAGGTTGATGCCCACCAGAAGCAGGAAATCTGGCTGACCATCGCCCGGAAAGTAAGATCCGTGGGGGTCTACAGGCGCAGGATCCGCAACTGCCAGAAGAGGTGGCAGGACCTTCGTGGCTGGACCCGGAGGATCGCAAGGGTCCAGCTGAAGCTGTCGCCTCCTCGCAGGAGGGGCGGACACCGGACCCTGACCCCCCACATGCTCCGGATCCTGGCGGTTGTCTTCCCTGACCTGGATGGGCAGCTGAAGGACAGACAGCAGCAAGGAGGGGTGAGTCCATGACTGCACTGTGCACTTTGTCTGACATGCCATGTGCCCTCCTCTGGCCTGGTTAAACTTCCACAGTACATCAGTCATGTGGTCCAGGACCCATGTCCCTCATTTGTGACATGCCCACTTCTCCTCTGATACGCATATGTGTGGCCCTTATAGTCAGGAAATTGTGTCATTTGGGGACTGTGTCATTGCATTTAGCTTTGCTCAAGATGGGGGACAACATTTGTTCCTGTGACTATGTTGTGCGATTCATGGGTGGGTCAATTGCTTACACAATGCCTAAGTTCTGACATGTAATCTGGGTGTAACTTTGATATGTGGTCCGCTTGCTGCTCTGACTCACCACATGTCCCTGGGGAATTTGGCACACACCCATGCTGCTGGTGGGAACAATGTTTGGGCCTCAGGAGTATGTGTATCCAGTGTGTCACACATGCTTAGCCACCTGCCTACTGTCCAGGACTCATCCCTCTTACAGGTGGAGCTGGACAGTCATGCCTACTCCAGGGCATACAATACACTCTGTACTCCCACTCCCGTGTATCATCTGGCATGTTGTGATCAGTGAAATGTACCCTCAGGTGTCTGCCTCTGTCTCATTGTGCTGTGTCTTCGTTGTCAGGACTACTGGTATGTTTATCAGTTAGGGCTCAGCATGCCATCTGAGATGTGACAATGATAGACGATACTTCTGTGACTTATAGGTGTCTGATCACTTGACAGCGCACACAGGTGTTTGCGACTGTGACTTTCAGGCAGCTGTATTTTAATTCACAGCACACTGTGAGGTGCTCATGTTCAGTGAGTTGTGTTTCATGTCCCCCATATGTCCAGTTGGTATGACGTGGACAAATGGTAGTACAGATGATGTGGTTTTTGGGGGATGGACATGTGCACTTGTCAGTCACATAACTTGCATTCCCCATGCCCTCGGATTGTGACACAGTGCAGACTGTTGTTGGCTGGCTGCCATGGCCATGTGACTTGAGACAGTAATGTATGACTTTGCACGCATTCCTGTGTCATGGCATTAAACTTCCTGAGACTGATCCTGCAGGGGAGTGACATGTGCAACATGCACCCCATTGTGGCATTGACTATCCGGACATGGGTGCATCATGGTGTCTGGTGCTGGTATGCATCACATGCATTTCTATTTAGACTCTGGCCATCCCTTTATCCGGACACCTGCACTGACTCAGTGGCAAGAGATGTGATGTGTGCATGTTCACATACTTCACCGTGTTCCCTGCAATGTCCAACAACTGTGTAGGTGGTGCATGTGTCCACACTGGGGTCTTACCATCAGACAGGCACCAGACAGATGGGTGCAAGGGCAGGAGGGGTGTGAGTCCCATGGTTGACCATCAGACTGACAATTGGCTTCCCCGAATCTGTGTGAGGACTTTAGGCAATGTTCAACTAAGGATGCCAGGGCTTGCTCTGTAATGTGCTGTACTTACTGTGGTGTGTGCGGTCAGTGCAGGTGACTGATGTTTGTCTGTTTCCCTAATTGTTTGCAGATACATCCACGGCCACAGGAGGGGACAGCTCCACGGACCAGGAGGAGCAGCGGAGCCAGACTGGGTCAGCATCGGACGAGTGGTCAGAGGGACCCAGTGGCACGGAGGGCGAGGGGAGCCACACGAGGAGTCCTCAGCACCATCCACCTCAGCTGAGGACCACAGCAGCTCGGAGGATGACTGCCTTGTGGAGGCGGGTCTCAGCAGCTACCAAAGGCCAGCTAGTCTGTCTGGCCCCGCCACCACCACCGCCCTCCCAATGGCTCCCATTCCTGAGGTCCGTGGAGGCTCCCGTACTCGGGAGCGTGTCTCCTTCATGCCAGGCACCGCACCCCCTGCCCCTGTGTCCCCTGCTGCCCTGAGTGAGGAGTCTGTGTACCTCCTTCGGCAGCTCCATGTAGGGCAGACAGCAATGCTGAGTGTCCTCCATGCACACACCACTCTGTTGACACAGCTGGTGTCGTTCATGGAGGGCATCTCGACGGATATGTCTGCCCTACAGAGGAGCAATAAGTCCATGGACTCCTCCCTGACGGCAGCAGTGTCCCTCCTCCAACAGTCCCTCACCCCTCCCACCTCTGCCCCATCCACACTTCCTGCCCCCCTACCTGTCCAAAGCACATGAACACCTGCACAGTCACCCAAACACACAGACACGAGCAGCACAGACACACCCAAGAGAAAGGCAAGACGTGCACACAAGCATCCTCAGGGGACTGATACCACAGACACAGGGGACGGGGAACACACACACACACAGGCATCCACATTAACTCCGCAGTCCTCCAAATCCTCTCCCTCCAAGACCCTTTCCCTTGCCTCGCCTGCTACCACACCTACACAGCAGATCTTCATGTGTGACCTCGGCCTCTTCCCCTCCAATCCTGCTGATCCAGCAAACCGGGGGAAGAGGACGTCCACCCACACAGAGGGGAGTGCCCCTCGCCCCCGGACACCCTCCCCCAGGCGCAGGCAGACACAGGACCCCATTAGGAAGTCCCCCCGGACCAGGAAGAGCAAAACCCTGCCACCACCACCACGCAGCTCCACCGCCCAGTCTCTCTCCTCCATCCCCCAGTCCACCACTGCATAGGTTCCCCCGCCACACCCTGCCCCAGGTTCCACCACACACCGATACTGCATCCCCAGACTGCTTAGGCCCTCCCCCCCTGCCACTTGCTCTTCCACCCCCAACCCAGACGCTCTGTCTGTTAGTGGCACTATTGTGGAGACCGGGTCCCCCCCTCTGTCCTGCCCACCTCATCTGCCCACCCTTCCACTCCCTTTGAGTCATGCACTGCAGTGGAGTACACAACCACCACATCTGACTCGGGCACTGCAGTGGGTACCCAGTCCACTACATCAGTCCAGCCCACTGCAGTGGTTGCAGCACCCACACCAACTGACTTGTGTACCACAGTGGTGTCGGCCCCCCCTGATTCAGACACGTCCACTGCAGTTGCCGGTGACACTCCTGCACCCACCTCCCCTTCACTGCCTCCTTCTGGCATCCCCTGATCCTGTCCCTGCGGTGCCTGGACTGACCCTCGTATGCCCCTCCAAGGGGGATGTCCCCTGTCCGTACCTGTGCAGGCAAGCAATTGTAGACAAGTTGTCACACATCACCCTGTTGGGACTGTATATTTGGACTGGCCATTGGCCTTAGTTTATTTTGGACTTTTGATTTGAGTTGCACACTTGCTGAATAAAGCCTCTTTTTGTTTACTTGTGGTTAATCTTTGGAGGTACATGATGTAGATGTGTAGAATCATGCATTTGCTGTTGTAATAGTGTTCAGATCAGGTAAATGAAGTTTTGCTGTGATGGGCTCCATGTGGTCCATGGGATATGTGTCCTAATCTAGTCTGGATCTATGGCATCCTTTGCTGCAGTCCGAGGGTGTAATGTTCAGCATTTGACACAGGGATGTACGTTTAGCATTTGTAGATTACCATCTTTGCCCTACACTGATGCACATCTGGTGGGCTTACCACTGTCCAATGTTCCTAGTACCCTGACTGTGTGCTCGTCTCCAATGGACATGCAGTTTAGCACATCAAATTTGGAGGACTCATCTGTGTACACAGTGCAAGTTGCTTGACACGTGTCTTGGGTGTATGCAGATGACTGACGTGACACTCCCGTGCCCAGGCTGATATGAGCAGAGCCTTCAGTGTGTTGTAGTTGTTGACTCACTGACCGAGTGTTCTGCTGACATGTTTGAGTCGTGCACAGACAAGGCTTGGCACAGCTGACCTTCCACAGGAGTGGAGTGCCCTCATGGCAGTGCGTGATTCCGTGATATAGGCTGTGCCCATGTTGTGTGTTGTGTAGGCATGTCTGTGCGTGTTCTCTTCTCCTACACAGGCTGTGTCCCTACGGATGTTCCTGTTTGTGATGCTTGCTGAGTTGTTCTGTGTTCATCCAGCATCTTGGACCTGGTTTCTCCAGGATGTGGGTGCATGGCAAACTAATGTTCATGAGGTTGTCATACCTAGTTGTCTTTGTTGTCAGGGCTGGGGATGTGGGCAAACGCAGATGGGACACAGTCAGGATTCCTCTTGGCACTTGTTGGTTACACGAGTAATCTGATTTTCTGTTTGTGTATGCTTTCAGTGTTTGTGACACGTTGTGTGTGTGACTGCTGCCACTCCTCAGGGTCAGAGCTGCAATGTTGGAAGTTGTCTATGTGTGTCCTTTGTGGGTCAGCTTGGCTTCTTCATTGGTGTGTGACTATGGCCAGGATCCCATTGTTTGGGGTGGATTTCACGTCATGCCCATGTACGGCATACTGTGCAGTGTGTCAGACATTCACAAGTATTGTTGACTGGCCATGTGTGATGGGTTTCTGCACCTTATTTCCCCCCACCACCCCTGGGATTGTCATGGGTGCATGTGCAATGTCAGCAGTCCATGTGAGCTTCACTGCTGCACATTGGTGGAGTTCAAGGTGTGTGGCGTTGAGTGTGTGCAAATGTGAGTTGTTGCACGGCTGGGACACTACCTCCATATTGTCCTTGGCTGGCAGGCCATGCTGAGTGCTTTGTGCTTGTATAGGTGTGATGGTAGTTTGTTGCTCAGGACACATGGCTGTGGTTCACAGTGTGGATGACATCTACCTTTGTCATCACAGTGTGATTGTCATGCAGGCTAGTGTCACCACAATGTGGGGTCCCTGGGGGAGTGCTGTGGTGGTTCTGTCTCTTGCTGTGTTTGTTGCTGTTCCTACAAGCTTGTGTGACATGTGTAATTTGGGCTCCCTCTCATCTCACAACGCCTGTTTGCCCACATAGGGAATCCAATCCATGAGTTACTTTTGTATGTGACTGTGTTGACATCTGTGTATTAGTGAATCTGGCCTCCTCATGTGTTGTGTGTTTGCCTGGGGACACTGGCACACAACCCCCTCACCTGTTGTGTATGATATGCAGTGTGAGTCTGCCTGTTTGTGTTTGTGCATTTGCACCACTGCATTGGCATATCTTTAGTTTGCCATTGGCTGTATGTTGTTTGTTGGCTTTCCCCTGCTGGCCCTGGGACTGCTAGGTCATCAGTCAGCACATTGATCATGGTTAGTATGTCCCATTGCTGCCATGGTAAAGTATTTGTTCACCTGACATCTACAGTCTCCACAGGATATCTACATTTGTGTGTCCATTGGTGCAGATATGTGGGTCTGCATTATGATGCTCACTTCTGTCATTGTGTTATTTGTGAATGTAGACAATGTGGGCCCCCATGGCTGATGTTTGTGTGCACATGGCCAGAACGATGTGTCATTGGCACTGCACTGCTTGCCTCACACAATCTATGTTGCTATGAGACACAAGCACTACAATGCCACTGTAGTGTTTGGTGTTGTGTGGCCAGGAATAATCCCTGCAGTTTTGTTTTTGCAGCTTTTACCAGGACTACACTTACCTTTTGGGCACTGTGGTGATGGGGCTTTGGGCCCCATTGCCACACTGTTCAAAATGTGCTTCAGCTATGGAGCACACACTTACCTTTGGGCACTGTGGTGATGGGGCTTTGGGCCCCATTGCCACACTGTTCAATATGTGCTTCAGCTATGGAGCACACACTTACCTTTGTGCACTGTGGTGATGGGGCTTTGGGCCCCATTGTCACACTGTTCAAAATGTGCTTCAGCTATGGAGCACACACTTACCTTTTGGGCACTGTGGTGATGGGGCTTTGGGCTACATTGCCACAGTGGTCATGGTCTGCTTGCATTGTGTAGGCCACACACACAATTATGTGTGACACATGTGTTAGGGGGTCACATTGTATGTTCAATGTCATGTTCAGTGTTGTATGCATTTGACACAGACCACACACGCTTGTCATGGTGTTGGGGGTGGGATGTAATTTACAGACAGTCCTTATGTGGGAGTATGCTAGTTGTGTCATGCATTACCCGTCCTATGAGTAGGGGTGGTTGTAGTGACAGGCATCCAGCCCCCCATGAGTGGGGATGGTAGTAGTGGTAGGCATCCAGACGCCCATGAGTGGGGATGGTAGTAGTGACAGCCATCCATCCCCCTATGGGTGGGGATGGCAGTAGTGACAGGCATCCAGCCCACCCCGAGTAGGGGTGGTGTTAGTGGTAGGCATCCAGACCCCCATGAGTGGGGATGGTAGTAGTGACAGCCATCCATCCCCCTATGGGTGGGGATGGCAGTAGTGACAGGCATCCAGCCCACCCTGAGTAGGGGTGGTGTTAGTGGTAGGCATACAGCCCCCCATGAGTGGGGATGGTAGTAGTGGTAGGCATCCAGCCCACCCTGAGTGGGGGTGGTGTTAGTGGTAGGCATCCATCCCCCTATGGGTGGGGATGGCAGTAGTGGCAGGCATCCAGCCCCCCATGAGTGGGGATGGTAGTAGTGTTAGGCATCCAGCCCCCCATGAGTGGGGATGGTAGTAGTGGTAGGCATCCAGCCCCCCATGGTGGGGATGGTAGTAGTGACAGGCATCCAGCCCATCCTGAGTAGAGGTGGTGTTAGTGGTAGGCATCCAGCCCCCTATGGGTGGGGATGGTAGTAGTGGTAGGCATCCAGCCCCCATGAGTTGGGATGGTAGTGGTGGTAGGCATCCAGCCCACCCTGAGTAGGGGTGGTGTTAGTGGTAGGCATCCAGCCCCCTATGGGTGGGGATGGTAGTAGTGGTAGGCATCCAGCCCCCCATGAGTGGGGATGGTAGTAGTGGTAGGCATCCAGACCCCCATGAGTGGGGATGGTAGTAGTGACAGCCATCCATCCCCCTATGGGTGGGGATGGCAGTAGTAACAGCCATCCATCCCCCTATGGGTGGGGATGGTAGTAGTGACAGTCATCCATCCCCCTATGGGTGGGGATCGCAGTAGTGACAGGCATCCAGCCCACCCTGAGTGGGGATGGTAGTAGTGGTAGGCATCCAGCCCCCCATGAGTGGGGATGGTAGTAGTGGTAGGCATCCAGCCCCCCATGAGTGGGGATGGTAGTAGTGGTAGGCATCCAGCCCCCCATGAGTGGGGATGGTAGTAGTGGTAGGCATCCAGCCCCCCATGGTGGGGATGGTAGTAGTGACAGGCATCCAGCCCACCCTGAGTAGGGGTGGTGTTAGTGGTAGGCATCCAGCCCCCTATGGGTGGGGATGGTAGTAGTGGTAGGCATCCAGCCCCCCATGAGTGGGGATGGTAGTAGTGGTAGGCATCCAGACCCCCATGAGTGGGGATGGTAGTAGTGACAGCCATCCATCCCCCTATGGGTGGGGATGGCAGTAGTGACAGCCATCCATCCCCCTATGGGTGGGGATGGTAGTAGTGACAGTCATCCATCCCCCTATGGGTGGGGATGGCAGTAGTGACAGGCATCCAGCCCACCCTGAGTAGGGGTGGTGTTAGTGGTAGGCATCCAGCCCCCCATGAGTGGGGATGGTAGTAGTGGTAGGCATCCAGCCCCCCATGAGTGGGGATGGTAGTAGTGGTAGGCATCCAGCCCCCCATGAGTGGGGATGGTAGTAGTGACAGCCATCCATCCCCCTATGGGTGGGGATGGCAGTAGTGACAGCCATCCATCCCCCTATGGGTGGGGATGGTAGTAGTGACAGTCATCTATCCCCCTATGGGTGGGGATGGCAGTAGTGACAGGCATCCAGCCCACCCTGAGTAGGGGTGGTGTTAGTGGTAGGCATCCAGCCCCCCAATGAGTGGGGATGGTAGTAGTGGTAGGCATCCAGCCCACCCTGAGTGGGGGTGGTGTTAGTGGTAGGCATCCAGCCCCCCATGAGTGGGGATGGTAGTAGTGGTAGGCATGCAGCCCACCCTGAGTGGGGGTGGTGTTAGTGGTAGGCATCCATCCCCCTATGGGTGGGGATGGCAGTAGTGGCAGGCATCAAGCCCCCCATGAGTGGGGATGGTAGTAGTGGTAGGCATCCAGCCCCCCATGAGTGGGGTTGGTAGTAGTGGTAGGCATCCAGCCCCCCATGAGTGGGGATGGTAGTAGTGGTAGGCATCCAGCCCCCCATGAGTGGGGATGGTAGTAGTGGTAGGCATCCAGCCCCCATGAGTGGGGATGGTAGTAGTGGTGGTCATCCAGCCCCCCATGAGTGGGGATGGTAGTAGTGGTAGGCATCCAGCCCCCCATGAGTGGGGATGGTAGTAGTGGTAGGCATCCAGCCCCCCATGGGTGGGGATGGTAGTAGTGGTAGGCATCCAGCCCCCCATGGTGGGGATGGTAGTAGTGACAGGCATCCAGCCCACCCTGAGTAGGGGTGGTGTTAGTGGTAGGCATCCAGCCCCCTATGGGTGGGGATGGTAGTAGTGGTAGGCATCCAGCCCCCCATGAGTGGGGATGGTAGTGGTGGTAGGCATCCAGTCCACCCTGAGTAGGGGTGGTGTTAGTGGTAGGCATCCAGCCCCTTATGGGTGGGGATGGTAGTAGTGGTAGGCATCCAGCCCCCCATGAGTGGGGATGGTAGTAGTGGTAGGCATCCAAACTACCATGAGTGGGGATGGTAGTAGTGACAGCCATCCATCCCCCTATGGGTGGGGATGGCAGTAGTGACAGCCATCCATCCCCCTATGGGTGGGGATGGTAGTAGTGACAGCCATCCATCCCCCTATGGGTGGGGATGGCAGTAGTGGTAGGCATCCAGCCCACCCTGAGTGGGGGTGGTGTTAGTGGTAGGCATCCATCCCCCTATGGGTGGGGATGGCAGTAGTGGCAGGTATCCAGCCCCCCATGAGTGGGGATGGTAGTAGTGGTAGGCATCCAGCCCCCCATGGTGGGGATGGTAGTAGTGGTAGGCATCCAGACCCCCATGAGTGGGGATGGTAGTAGTGGTAGGCATCCAGACCCCCATGAGTGGGGATGGTAGTAGTGGTAAGCATCCAGCGCACCCTGAGTGGGGGTGGTGTTAGTGGTAGGCATCCATCCCCCTATGGGTGGGGATGGCAGTAGTGGCAGGCATCAAGCCCCCCATGAGTGGGGATGGTAGTAGTGGTAGGCATCCAGCCCCCCATGAGTGGGGTTGGTAGTAGTGGTAGGCATCCAGCCCCCCATGAGTGGGGATGGTAGTAGTGGTAGGCATCCAGCCCCCCATGAGTGGGGATGGTAGTAGTGGTAGGCATCCAGACCCCCATGAGTGGGGATGGTAGTAGTGACAGCCATCCATCCCCCTATGGGTGGGGATGGCAGTAATGACAGGCATCCAGCCCACCCTGAGTAGGGGTGGTGTTAGTGGTAGGCATCCAGCCCCCTATGGGTGGGGATGGCAGTAGTGACAGGCATCCAGCCCCCTATGGGTGGGGATGGTAGTAGTGACAGCCATCCATCCCCCTATGGGTGGGGATGGCAGTAGTGACAGGCATCCAGCCCACCCTGAGTAGGGGTGGTGTTAGTGGTAGGCATCCAGCCCCCTATGGGTGGGGATGGTAGTAGTGGTAGGCATCCAGCCCCCCATGAGTGGGGATGGTAGTAGTGGTAGGCATCCAGACCCCCATGAGTGGGGATGGTAGTAGTGACAGCCATCCATCCCCCTATGGGTGGGGATGGCAGTAGTGACAGCCATCCATCCCCCTATGGGTGGGGATGGTAGTAGTGACAGCCATCCATCCCCCTATGGGTGGGGATGGCAGTAGTGGTAGGCATCCAGCCCACCCTGAGTGGGGGTGGTGTCAGTGGTAGGCATCCAGCCCCCTATGGGTGGGGATGGTAGTAGTGGCAGGCATCCATCCCCCTATGGGTGTGTATGGCATTGGTGATGGCCATCCCGCCCCTATGGTTCTGCTGTTGCTAGTGTACGTCATTTGTGCATCCCTATGTGTGTGTGACATATTTCGGGTACGTGTCGTTTGTTTGTGTTGTGGGTGTTTGACTTACCGTCTGCGCCGTATGCGTCCGTACCGGTCCCGGTAATAGATGTAGAGTATTGGTAGGACCTGCACGATGGGATTCATGGTTGGTTCGTCTCGTTCGGGTTTCTCGTGGCTTCGAACTTGTACTCGTCGCTGGCTTGTTCGTCTAGTCGCCGTGGATCGTCTTGTGGCGCGAATCGGAGCTTATGTGCAGCTCTCCCGGATGCTCATACGTGCCGGACGTAGCGACGAGTTCGGCGCATACGGAAGACGCATCGTACTAGTCCGGCCGGAAGGTGCTGTGTATTTGTTTCCGTGCGACTCGATTCGGCGTTTACGGATCCGGCTCGGGCGGGGAATAGGAGCTGGAATGGGTAAGTACGGCTCGCTCGGAATCTGGGCTGTTATGAGTATCGTACTTGTTCGTTCGGTATAGTGTTCGAGTCGGTCGGAAAACACACGTTTGGCTGGTATTTTTTCCGGACGAATACTGTTAGGTGCGCTTCCGGCCGACATCGGAATCGACCCCCAAGAGAGAAAAAGGGGATGCCATCTAGTAATGGAGTCATTTAGTGTTTTGATAATGTGGTCAAAATTTTATTTTAAAGTCTCCGAAATGGTCGAGGAAAACCATAGACCTAAGTATTTTAAATTAGAGGGTTGCCAGGAAAATCCTGTTTTAAGAAAATAGTGCTTAAGGCATAAAACATTAAGGGGTAAAACTTCACATTTATCCCGGTTAAGGTGGTATCCTGATAACCGGGAAAAAATATCAACCTGGTGAAGAAAAGGAGGAAGAGAAGTGTCCGGGTTAGAACAGTACAAAAGGATATCATCCGCGTAAACAGACATTTTAACTTGTTGTGGGGCTAGTTGGAAACCAGTGATCAGAGCATCCTGTCTAATTTTAGTTAAAAAGGGTTCCAATGCTACTATAAACAATAAAGGTGACAGGGGACATCCCTGTCGTACCCCTCTAGAGAGAGAAAAATAATCTGAGGATTTATCTTTAGTGAAAATAGAAGCTCTAGGACTGGAATATAATAAAGAAATCAAGGAAATCAACTTAGGAGGAAAACCTATCCACTTTAAAGCACGAAACATAAAATCCCAACCTATCTTGTCAAATGCTTTTTCAGCATCTAGAGCTATAGCAGCGAGAGGGTAGTCTAGGGAAGAGGCCTTGCTAAGGACGTTAAAAAAGACTCTAGAATTATCAGAGGATAGCTGACCCTTTACAAAGCCGGATTGTTCTGTTCCAATAAGCTCAGGTAGAATAGGGTCAATGCGTAATGCCAACATTTTTGCAAAGATCTTATAGTCTGTATTAACTGAAGAAATGGGACGATAGTTTTTACACAAGGAGGGGTCCTTATTGTCTTTTGGGATTAAACAAATCATGGCTTCCTGAAAAGTGCCCTGGGAAGAACCATTTGTAGTGAAGAAGTTAAATAAAAGAAGAAGATTTGGAAGAAGAAGCTTAGAAAAGTGTTCATAGAACTCGACAGTAAATCCATCAGGTCCAGGGGCTTTACCTCGTCGTAATACCGAAACAGCGTGGGAAATTTCTGCTAAAGTGATATCCGTTTCCAATGAATCAAAATCAATATGTTGAGAAGGAGGAGAATTAATATATTGAAAATAAGAGGATAGATCAGATTGAAGTGGCTGAGTCTCAGGAGTATAAAGATTTTTATAAAAGGAAACAAATTCATTTAAAATATCGTCGTCTTTAAAAAGTGTAGTCCCAGTAGAGCTTTGCAAAGATTCTATTCTAGTTCTATTTCGCCTTGTTTTTAATTAATTAGCTAATAACTTCCCCATATTATTTTGACCTCCATAATAGCGAGAACTACTTTTCAAAAGATAGGAGGAAGCAGCTTCCGTGGATAATTTATTAAAGGTAAGCTTAGCATCAATAAGATCTTTTAAAGAAGATTCAGTATTGGAGTGATAATAAGCGTATTCTAGTCTTTTAATTTTAGTAAGCAATTGAGTCGTTTGTTTTTCAAAACCTTTTCTCTTTTGAGAAACAAAATTTATTATGAAACCTCTCGCGGCTGCCTTAAAGGAATCCCAAATCATTATAGAGGAGGACTCCAGAGTTGTATTAATAGCAAAAAATTCAGAAGCAAACGAGCTGAATTGGCTAGAGAAATTAGGATCCACAAGTAATGAATTATTAAAACGCCATCTACCAGCACATGGGACAAAAGGTATTAAATCAAAATCAACAAAAACCGGGGCATGTTCTGATATTAAAATAGAACCTATCTCAGAGTGGAGTACATGCTGGGCCAAGGATTTACTTAAAAGAGATAGTCAATACGGGATTGTGATTGATGTGGGGGTGAAAAGTAATTGTATTCTCGAAGGTCTGGGTGACAAAGTCTCCAAATATCGACTAGAGAATTACGGCGTATGGTGAAGGTGAATTGTGAATGCATTTTAGTGTTTACAAATTTAACTGGAGAGTGTCTATCCAAAATGGGGTCATGGATTTGATTACAGTCACCACCAAAAACAATATAGTCATTGTCAAACAAAAGCAATTTATCAGAGATCTGTGTCCAAAATGTTTTATCAATGGAAACTGGGCCATAAACATTAAAGATAACTAGCGGTATTTTATCTATAAGTAATTTAACAATAATCCAATGACCATCAGAGTCAGATTCTTGATGAACAACTGAAACATGAAATTTTTAATGACAGAGAATCAAAACACCATTTTTCTTACCTAAAGCCGGAGAAGAAAAAACATTGCCCACCCAACATTTCTTTAACTTAGAAGCTTCAGTATCAGACAAATGAGATTCTTGGAGTAGAGCAGCGTCAGTTTTTAACTTAGCTAAATGGGACAACACTCGTTGTCTTTTAATGGGATTGCCTAATCCCTTAATATTCCATGTAGTAACTCTAAATTTAACCGGAAGGAAGCAACATAAGCATTCATTGAGCATACAATGCCATTATCAATCTTAAAATTGAGAAAGAATGAAAGAATAAAGGTATACACATAATAATGAGAAGAGAATTGTTGGAACAGGAAAGAGGGGAAAAAGAAAATAATAGAATAAAAACCAGAAAGAACGAAGTGAAATGGAATTGTGATTAGGGGAGAAAGGAAAAAGGGCACTACAGAAAGAGTAAAGATACTAAGAATCTGAGAGAAAGGAAAAACATGACAAAAAACGAGGAGACAGTACAAGTCATAGAATTGAACATAGAGACAATAACTGTCATACAATGGACGACTGAAAGACATACTTACAACACAAAATGAAGGTGAGGAACGGCAACACCAGGAGATGACGACGACGTGACGGGAACTCCAACGGACTCCAGAAGAATCAGGGGTAAGACATCAACATATAGGAGAGACCACAGGGGAAGCTAATTGATGGGAAAGAACTTTACCTGTATAAGAAAGAAGGAAAGCAAGTGAAAAGGAGAAAAAGCAATAAAGATAAGAAAATACATTTGAAGAGATAGAAGGAGATAAAAAAAAGAGAGAAGAAAGATAAAACATCTTAATAGAGTGAACATTACGAAAGGACAAGCAATGTAACAATCAAGGGATTACTTAAACAGGAAACAATCATGCAAAACAAAGACATAGAAACAAATTAAGTAGATTTGGAAGTGTCCATAGCCACAGCTCCATGTTGACGAAGGAATTCCTGTAATATGACTGGATCCTCAAAAGTGGTAGTCTTGTCTTTATAGGTGACCTTAAAGATGCAGGGATGAAGTATCCAAATCTGGCATTTAGAGAACGCAGTTGAGGTCTAAGATCGAGGAATTTTTTATGACGCTCAGCAGTAACTTTAGCCACATCTTGAGAGAAAAAGAGACGATGACCTTCCCCAAAAATTTGTTTTTTTGACTTGACAACAGACAGGACTTGTAGGAGGTTGGTATATTGCAGGAAAAACATGATGACTCCACGAGGTTTGGGAGAGATCTTGGGACCTAGTCTGTGAGCTCTTTGAATGTTAAGAGAAGGAGTAGAGGGAAATTCTAAGAGCCTAAGGGGCCCATTAGCATGTCGGGCGGATCGCCACCGCCCGCATGGCGGTGGCGATCTGCCCGACATTTGTGCCCGCCCGCATGCCAATTCCCCCGCCATATTACTATGGCGGGGGGGACCCTGGCAGATGGAAAGACCATCCGCCGGTTTTCCGCCGGTAGGCAATCCACCCGATTGCCTACCGAGCGGAAAAGCTGTTAATATGGTGGCGGTGTCTGGTAGACACCGCCATCCATATTATAATGCATGCGGGGTTTGTTTGTTTGTCCATTGTCATGGACAAGGTGGCAGGCACCACGCGGTGCCTGTCACCTTGTGCATGACAATGCAGACAGTGCATTCCCAGCATTGTGGCGGGTGGTGCTGTGTGCACCGCCCGCCACAATGCTGGGAATGGAGGATGCCACCGCCACGGTGGCAGTGGCATCCTAATCGCTGGTGCGGGACCGCCGTACCACTGGCGGCCGTTCCCAGCACTGCTAGGGTGGCGGGCGGACGAAAGTTCGCCCGCCATCCTAATAGGCCCCTAGGTAAGAAGGTTTGGAAGAAAACAGTTGGGTTGAAACCTTCGATATTTTCTGGAAGGCCATAAATTCAGAGATTGTTTCTGCGATTTCGGTTTTCCAAATCCTCGGACTGTTTCTTAAGAAGAGATATTTCAGACTCCAGCATTGAAATTCGGGAACAGGAGACCTGAAGAGAGTCCGTCTTTTGTTCCACAACAAGCATACGTGACTCTAATGAAGACCATTTATCGTCCAGGAGTTGAAAAGTTTTTTTGGTATCTTCTATGAAGGGTTTTAAGGCGCGAATTTCCTTAAGGATGATATCCATGGATGCAGAAGAAGAGTTCACTGGAGAGGGAGGGTCCTTTTTCGGACGCTTGGTAGAAATCGCAGGTAGTTTGCTTGTAAGATGAGATTTTGTAATGGTGCCTGTCGAGGGATCAAGTTTCTGAGGAGAGGCGTCATCCATGTCATTGAAAGGTGTATCAGAGTCTGATTATGCAGTAGATTTAGAGGGGGTGTTCAGTTTAAGATTTCGCAGTCTCCCCATAGAGGAGTAACTTGTGAGGAAATAAGAGATTCAGTTCTGGCAAGAAATCACAGGAGCCACCCTCTTAGTACCTAAGCCCCTATAAAAATCAGTTGCGTGCAGAGAAAAAGAAAGCTCAGACGCAGAAAAGGACTTGAAAGATAGAGGCTGCACTGATATATAGGAGAAAGGAATTAAAAATGAGCACAGTCTTTGGTACCACTAATAAATGGTGATGCGGTGGAGCACCCAAAAGGCAGGAATCAATTGGTAGTGGCAAAGAAGACAAGTTATATCATGCTGAGAGGCTGTGGCAAATGATGAGGAGGTTCACCACAGGACAGTCTTTGACAGAAAAGATCACACCAATTCCTTCAAAATACGGAGGATATAACAGGATAAATGATGAATAAACAAGGGAAGTCGCTGAAGCCATTGTAAAAGGTAATCATCGAGCACTTGCAATAGTAGGGAATAGGTCAGGTGTTGAGAAGTCACAAAATGGCAGCCACTGAATAGAAGTGTCACAGCATCTCCCTTAGAATGCTATAATATCCTTCAAAAGGCAAATAGAAGAAGGAAAAATCACTTGCTCATCTTGAACTAGCAAGTATAAACACTGCAATGAATGGAAAAAATTAGGCAGGTTTAAAAAGAGTTGGTGACTGCGATGCAGCAGAATCTAAAATGGCGGCCGTCATGAAGGAAAACGGCTCGCAGTGTAAAAAGCCGAAAATTGAAGGAAAATAGCGGGTGAGGAGATCTAGTGCTTCCCGCTAGATAAAGAAGGCATAAAACCTACATCATGAGGTGGAAAAGCGGCGCTCTCCTGCCGAAATGAAGCTCCGTGTGGAGCGCCGGTGTGGAGCTCCGGGATCACGCCGCCACCTTGATTGGCGCCGAAACCATGCCCCTATAAATAATTTCTATTACAAAATATTTATTTGTTTGTAAATTATTTTCAAATTTTTAAAAATTAATCTTTGTATGTAATTTTTATATTTTTTTAACATTATAATATGTTTCTATCTTTGTAATTTTTTATATTTTTATATATGTTTTGTGTTTTTTGTTTTTTATTACCTTTTGTATTGTAGTTGATATTTTGTTTGTTTTTAAATTTGAATTGTCTTCAGTGGTAATAGAAATTTTTACCCCTCCGCCATCCAACACTTTCCCTACTGCTGCATTCGCAGGAGTGGGAATAGTAATCTATACCCCTCCTCTATCCAACACTTTCCCTACTGTTGCACTCACTGGAGTGGGAATAGTAATTTTATCCCCTCCGCTATCCAACACTTTCCCTACTTTCGCACTAGCTGGAGTGGGAATAGTAATTTTTACTCCTCCGCTATCCAATATATTCCCTACTGTTGCACTCGTTGGAGTGGGAATAGTAATTTGTACCCCTCCGCTATTCAACACTTTCCCTACTGTTGCTCTCTCAGGAGTGGAAATAGTAATTTATACCCCTCCGCTATTCAACACTTTGCCTACTGTTGCACTCACTGAAGTGGGAATAGTAATTGTTTCCCCTCCGTCTATTCAACAATTTCCCTACTGTTGCACTCGCTGGAGTGGGAATAGTAATTTCATCCCCTCCGCTATCCAACACTTTCCCTACTGTTGAACTAGCTGGAGTGGGAATAGTAATTTTTACTCCTCCGCTAACCAACATATTCCCTACTGTTGCACTCGTTGGAGTGGGAATAGTAATTTTTACCCCTTTGCTATCCAACACTTTCCCTACTGTTGCTCTCGCAGGAGTGGGAATAGTAAATTTTTCCCCTTCGCTATCCAACACTTTACCTACTGTTGCACTCACTGAAGTGGGAATAGTAAATTATTTCCCACCGCTATCCAACACTTTCCCTACTGCTGCATTCGCAGGAGTGGGAATAGTAATTTATACCCCTCCGCTATCCAACACTTTCCCTACGGTTGCACTAGCAGGAGTGGGAAGAGTAATTTTTACTCGTCCGCTATCCAACACATTCCCTACTGTTGCACTCGTTGGAGTGGGAATAGTAAATTATTCCCCTCTGCTATCCAACAATTTCCTTACTATTGCACTCACTGTAGTGGGAATACTAATTTTTACCTCTCCGCTATCCAACACTTTCCCTACTATTGCATTCACTGGAGTGGGAATACAAATTTTTACCTCCTCGCTATCCAACACTTTCCCTACTGTTGCACTCGCTGGAGTTGGAATAGTAAATTTTTCCCCCACCGCTATCCAACACTTTCCCTACTGTTGCACTCGCTGGAGTGGGAATAGTACTTTTTACCTATCCGCTATCCAACACTTTCCCTACTGTTGCACTCGCTGGAGTGGGAATAGTATTTTTTACCTGTCCGCTATCCAACACTTTCCCTTCTGTTGAACTCGCTGGAGTGAGAATAGTAATTTTTACCCCTCCGCTCTCCAGCACTTTCTCTATTGTTGCACTCAATGTAGTGCAAAATGTAGGTTTAAAAAATATTTAATATTTTAATATTTTAATTTATAATATAAATTTTTTAAATTAATTTTTATGTTACAGGTGTATGTATATATATATATATATATATTTATAATTTTTATATATTTATAACATTTTAAAATTAATTAAAATTATTATTTATTAATTGTTTTTAAGTAAATATATATATATACATTTTATATATGTATGTTTAATTTTATTTAAATTAAATGTATTACTTATAATTGTTATAGTTTAGTTCTCCAATACCCACAGAGAAGGAGAGAGGCACACAACTGCAAGCATCCAATCCATTTATTTTCACCAGGACATAACAGAAAGAGTGCCTCCCGACGCGTTTCGGTCACCTGACAAGTTGATTTGCCGGTTACACCCATGAATAAGGTCAGGCGACCGAAACGCGTCGGGGAGGCACTCTTTGTGTTATGTCCTGGTGAAAATAAATGGATTGGATGCTTGCAGTCTTGTGCCTCTCTCCTTCTCTGTGGGTATTGGAGAACTAAACTATATTTGACGGCGTAGCGTAGCCCGACGCCGGTACGGGACGGCACCACCTCGCTAATGTCAGCACTGTGTCGCCTGGAGGATTGAAGGTGACTTGTGCTGCCGCAGATTCTACTGCGTAGAGGGCCCGTGTTTGCCTTTGGAGTAGGGCTATACATGGGACAGCAAGCAAAGTTATTGTTTTATGGACCTGATCAAAGGGAATTGACTGAAATTAATTACAAGAACTGTGATATTTATACCAAAAGATATATTCCAGTCGGATTGCTAAAACATGATTGTTTCTGATTTTCTATTTTAGACTATAATAACCACAATGCATTATTGCAACTCCGATTGGCTTGCGTATCAGAAGTGCCATTGGTGTAAAGGACAACAGTCACATGACAAGTTGATTTGCCGGTTACACCCATGAATAAGGTCAGGTGACCGAAACGCGTGGGGGAGGCACTCTTTGTGTTATGTCCTGCTGAAAATAAATGGATTGGATGCTTGCAGTCGTGTGCCTCTCTCCTTCTCTGTGGGTATTGGAGAACTAAATTATAATTGTTACAATGTACAAATAAATCTAAATAATTTTTTTAAAGTTAAATGTATTATTTACTTTATTTTACATTATTTTTATACATGTAATAAAAACGATATTTTGTACATCGATATTTTTTACAACGATATTTTTTTCCGATATTTTTTTAATTATAAATATAGGAGGTCGATATTTTTGACAACAATATTTATGTCCCCATATTTGTGTAAGTCGATATTGTGGTGGTCGATATTCGGTCAGTGATCCCATATTTCCACCACATTTTTTTTTACAAATGTTTAAATTATCCTTTATATCGCTGACTGAAAAATGTAAGTTTTTTGTTTAAATACAATTGCAGACATGATGGTGTGCTGACCCCAGAAGCCCACCATTCCTGTCATGGCAATGAATCATTGTGGATTGCAATTTGCGACCTGTTTCATTAATATGCATGTGGTAGGTTGGATTCCGACTCACTATGATTCTGATTTTTAACAACCAACCCATTAGTGCATAGGTCCGGTCTCAAAAATGTTTACTGGTTGCAAAAGTACATGTCTCAAATTACCTGTATTTTGTGACTAGTAAATGCTGCGTAAGTCCCATTATTAGCAAAGTTAATGAAGCTTTCGGAAATTTCAATTTTTTTTCACAACCATCAGAAGTATGCAGAGCAAAGTCCCACAGTTTCGCATAATTCTAAGGTTTAAGTATTTGGAATTAGAAGAACATATTTGTCAAGTGAAATGAAAACATAATTTCTAGGGGATATACTTTTAAGTTTGCTTTCAAGTTTAACTTTGCATGAACATGCTGTGTGAATTTTGGCAGGTCACTCTACACTTATACCATGGGTCAGCTTTTCATTGCAACTGCTTGAAAGTTAAGTGAGTCTCCCTGTTCAATCACATTCTTACAAGTCTTTCCCCAATTTGCCTTGTACTGCCTTACAAGGCTCTTTATCAATTTTCATGGGGATTCTCCCCTCATAAGGGGACCCTTAGGTCCCAATATTCAAAACAGTCACGGAACCCAGCACAGCCGCCAAAAATGCTGCGCTGCATTGCGTGACAGGGAGGGAGCAGGAGAGTGCCATATCTACTGAGAAATTACTCTCTCCTCCCCACTCCCCAGCACTGGCATAGATTTCAGCTGCCGTGCTCCAGGCACACACCTTTGCAACCATAGTGCAAGGGTGTCTGCCTAAGTCTACCATAGGTTTTGTATGGGAAGGGTACCCTTCCAGTACAAAATACTATGGTTAGACACACTTTAAATGTTTTCATTATTTGTATGTGTGCTGCTTAGTGCAGCACGCATGCAAAGTCAGAAAAGAAAGGAAAAATAAAAAAATGTCTCCTCTTAACGCCTCCTTTCAAATGGCGTTAACTTTTGGAGCTAAACCCTGTTATTTGTAGATAGGGTTTTGCATCAAAAGGAATGGGTGGTAGCATGGGAACACCCATGTGCCACCCATGTAATGCCCCCTTGGCGCTAAGTAACTCAAAGCAGTGCTTGGCGCTGCTTTGCATTACTTTCAGGTTACTTTCCAGCGCAAAACAAGTTTTGCACTGGAAAGTAAATTAGGAAAAAAACTGTTGTGCTGGTTATCATCACTTTTGTGACACTAAACCAGCAAAAATGCTTCTAAATCTACCCCTAAGTATCCTACTCATGATTCCGCTGCCATAACTTACTGATGACCCAATAACTCTGACGACTGAAGTTACTGATACAAAATTTGGAAACCTCATACTGAGGTCAGAGAACAGAAAAAGCATGACACCACCAAAGATTGTGGGGAAAAGGCAAAGTACATTCAAGGAAAGTAGCGCAGATTAAGGGTCAGATGTTAATGGTTGAAGATGCTCCAATTTGACATTGGTAACATTGACAATACTTGCTCCTTTCTACAGATCTCATTTTGGGAGTTGCAAAAGTTTTTGCAACTTGTAAAAAATGATTCCGAATGGATCTTGAATATTGAAGGGGAGAGTTGTAGTCCCTTCCAAATATCAATTGGTATCATATGTAGCAAGGTTTTGTGACTGAAATTCAGTGTCAAAACATTGAAATTTTCACTACTTTTCAAAACAGTTTTTAATGCAGTTGCAAAAGGGAATCGATCTCCTTGGGACCCCTCCCACTTTGTGAATGTAAATAAAAAATGTGTGGAAGAGAAGAAAATTGTCTACGGGACCACTAACAACTCTCAAACAAACAAACAAAAAAAGTACTTTTTTTTTTTAAATGCAGCCTGTTTCCTTTAAGAAAAACATGCTGCATTTAAATAAAAAAGGTTACTTTATCTAAAAGCAATCACATACATGGGGGTTTGCTGATCCCAGCAGGCAACTATACCTATGATGCTCTCACGACTTAGGGGCTCATTAGGATGGCGGGCGGAGGCACCTCCGCGGTGCTGGCGGAAAATGTCATTTTCCACACGCCAGCAGCGGTCCTCACGCCCGCCATATTACGATGGGCAAACATAGTCAATTTCCCGTCCGCGGCGGTGCGACGTGACCCGCCATAAAAATGCTCCAGCCACCGCGGCGGTGTGAGCCAATAGAAACCCACCGCCATGCGGAATGACGTCCCGTCCGCCGTACAAATCACGATGCCCCAAACAGCCCGTCACACCACAGCGGAAAAACCACCCAACCAGAGACGGCAGAAGCACGACAGCGGAGCGCGAAACCAGACTCACGGTCCCCTCCACCCGGTCCCGACCGCAATGGATCCAGCTCTACACGCCTTTCCGGTGCTGTGCCTGCTCCACTACCAGCAAATAATGGCCTGTCGCGGACAACGCCGCAGGTACGCAATCACACAACTCCGCACACAACCACAACACACACTACTGGGCTGACATATGGTTCCTGTCCACATTAGACACTCTGGTGGGGACAGGAACACATCCCCAAGTGTACCCACACATGTCCTACCTGTCACTAAATCACCCCTCCGCATCCGGGCCATCCATCAACCGTGAAATCACAGCAATGTCCCGGTCACGTCACCGCAGCGGTGCAGACGCAGGAAAACATGCCCACAATGCAGTAGGCAGGGCCAGCGCCAGGCATGGGCAGTCCACAAAGATCATAGGGCCTCACCTTCATGCTTCACACACTACGCCCCCACACCCATTAGAGGACATGCTGTGTGCTCCTCCTCTGCCCCCCCTGCACAATTACCCAGCCAGGTGTACCCAGACCCTGCACCACACACACCAAACAACCTGGGAGCCTGTCTCAGAAGGTGGGGGAGAAGAGGAACACCCTGCACAGAAGCTCAGGGGCAGGGCATTCCTCCTCCTCACACCTACCCCCCACTCATGTCAAGCAAACTGAGTCCAATCACAAAATGAACACTCACACTGCATATGAACAACCACTCAACTGTACACACTGCCAGTCAAGTCACCCAGATGCACCCCACACTGACACACAGCCACATACACATACCAGATGTCAGCAGCAATGTAGGACAATAAATGGGCCAGGCAAAAGTGAGGTGGACAGTGCTGGAAAGTCATGGAGCAAGCCACAAAGCATGTGTACATCACATGCAAGAGAAGGAACATATCACACCACCCTTAGGCCATCAAATCAGACATGGCTGGCACAGTGAGTGAAATTAAACCACAGTGACCTCTGTGCAACAACTCAGGGAGACAGCAAGGCAAGCCATGCATAGGCACAGGAATGATAGGAAGTGTCTGAAGTCATACAGTGACCAGCCACAAATCTGTGTCAACTTACTTGACATGTGTATGTCATCAGCACAACACACATGGCTCATTGTCACACTCCCTGACTGTCAAACACAAGTAGGACCTCCACACATGCCCCTCACCTACCCACCTCACACCTGCAACACTCCACACCTGTGAGAAACACACATAATGGTGCAAATAAGGTCCTGTGAGTTCACTGACAACCAACCACACACCCTGTGCTGCATCCACAAACATCACACTCACACTCAGGGATGCCTGAACCAATGGTGACACAAAAACAACAGTCAAACACAAAGGTCACCAACAACATCCACAGAAGTCCAACAAGCCCAGACATGTGCAGCCAAACAGTGGAAAGGCAATGTGTCCCTACACAGAACATGAATACACAACATTGTCACTCAGGAGCAATGCACAGAAACCATACCCCAACACAAACAAGAAGTGCATCATCTCAAAACAATCAGGAACACAAACTGGGATCAATGGGACAATAAGCTAACACACACAGACACACCACACCACCCATCAAGTCAACATGGTGTCATAGTGTACCACATGCATGCACATGCACAATCCTGACAAGTGACAGGTCAAAGATAGGAGGACGTAGCAATAGTGTGCACTCAAAACAAGGCCAGCAACCAGAATATAACTTGCTGCATGTGACACACACACAAGTAATCTATACCACACCTGCAACACACATCTGAATATATCACAATGCACAAACAACTCACACACAATGTAATGCAAATAGAACATCACACACAGAGCATCTGTCAGCAGAAAGAGCCAACACAGCCCAAACACTGCATACATCCACAACAAAAACACAACAGATGCACATGCCAATACATCACATTGCAAACTCAGCTGGACATCAGGGGATGCACACCAGGCAAGTACAAGGCAACATACACTGACAGCACTGCATGCAGGCCAAGCAGTGTGTGCACCCCAACCAAATCAGTAGTACACACATCTCAGTGTCACACCATGTACTCCCACAACACAAATCAGCACAGCACACATACAACATCACACTCTGGAAGGGTAGCAGTACCTCACCAAACACACATACAGCTAACCCAACAATCACAGATGCACAACTCAAGGACACCCAGGTGCAAACAACATGAACAGAGGACTGTGCAGCATAAACAGTTGCAATGCACATGAGTAACCATGACTGCAAACCAGTACAAGAAAATCACACATAACCATATGTGAAACTATCCTGAGTGGCACATTGGTCCTGTGCACAGATCAGCACCACAAAGCACAGTGTAACAAATGAAGTGGTGGGGAGGCTCACACACTGGCAACTCAAGGGGATAGGTGACATGGTAGTGAAGTGGTGTGTACGTCAGTAGTGGACAGGTCAGGAGTGTACTACACACAAATACATGGAGGAGTCACTCACAATGGGTAGGCTTCAGAAGCAAAGCTAAGGGATGGTATGACTCCACATCCCACATACCATACTGGATCCAGAAACGGCTCAAGTGACAGCAATGCATGAGAAAACTCACCAACAATGTCAGTGTGGCTGAGCAGGTCTGCACAGTGAGCACAAACAGTAACAAGACACATGGCTGATCAACAAAACACAACACAGACTTGGCTGTCACACACTCTGCATACTCACTAGGGGTGGGCGGAATTTGCGTAGTCGCGTTACGCAAATCTCAGCGAAATTGTAAAACATCTCCGTGAGCACGCAGAAACTCCGCGAAGACGCGGAGTTGCTTGTCCCACCCGTTCGCGATGTGTTTTTGCATGCTCGCAGGGAAATATATCGCTAACTTACCCATGCGGTCACTAATGGGCGCGGCCATCTTGTTTTTCACTTGTCCCACCCGCTCGCGATGGTTATTTCCTGTTCCGGGTCGCGTATTGCATGCTCCCGCCCGCTCGCGATGCTTATTTCCTGTTCCGGGTCGCGTATTGCATGCTCCCGCCCGTTCGCGATACATATTTCCTGTTCGGGAACGCGTATTACGTGTTCGCGATGCTTTTTGCATGCTCGGGGAGAAATATTGCGCAAACTTGCCCATGCGGTCGCAATGGGCGTGGCCATCTTGTTTTTCACTCTATTGCTATGGTTCTGGGCCTGCTTTTCAATCCTCCCTCTATCTTTTCAATCCTTTGTTTCTGGAAACTTTTTTAAAATCTTTTTTATTTATTATCTATCTCTCTATTTTCCTGATTCTATATTTTGAGTTTTTTTCTACTTTTTGTGTGTTTTTCACTACTTTTTTACTCTTTTTCTATTACCTGCTTTTTTCATTTCTTTTACGTACATTTTTAATTCCTACCTTTTCTTTTCCGCCCCCGCCTACCCAGAACCATGGCAAAGGGCCACAGGGCTCGTAGCCGTAGCCAGAGCCGCGACCGCCTTTCTTGCGGAAGGCGGCGCCAAAAAGGGTTGCAGGCACGGGCCTTATTTGGTGAGGCGGAGGTGGCCGCACTGGTTTTTTTGGTGCAGCGCCACCTCCCCTTAACCCTGGCAACAGGCGGCAGGCCTGGGTCCGGGTACGGGCTCCGGGAGCATCGGCAGCGGTGGGGCAAGGTGCGTCGGGCAGTGTTTCACTGCTCTGGTGTCCGGCGCACCAATAACCAGCTGACGCACCGGTGGTCCGATATTCTGGACCGGGAGCAGGACCTGCTAGGAGTGGAGGTCCCGGGGCTTGGTGAGTAGCTATTTAATATTACTACTTTGTGTTCTTCTGCTCTGTGTTATATATTGCGAATATATTTTTTTCTGACCAGCAAGAATGCTGCTGCTTACATTGCAGGTAAATTACGTTTAAAAATCTTCTGTGATTGTTATGACACAGGTGCTCGGCGCTACTAATCTTACTTGTTTGCAACTTTGTGCTCGCTTGGCCTGATTATGTAAAAGTTTACTTTAGAGAACTTAAGTTAGGTAATGCTAGAGAGACTCTAGTCCTTCCTTTGTCCTCCTGCCACTAAGAAGAGATAGTGGTGGATTGATAGGTTTAGTTACTTATTAGTATTAGTTGGTAATTTTTAAGTGGTCTGCGTGACGCATCCTCTGTCACGTCACGTGCTGCTGAGTGCTGCTTACCCCAGTCCTTAGTAGAACCTTTTGTAGTTTGTTTAGTGTGTGTTAATAGGCTTATCATCACTAGCAGAACATCAGCAGCAACCAACCAACAATTTGGTGTATGCAAAAATGTATTCATGTGTCCTCCATCTATGCATTTTTGAGGACTAAAATAAATGGAAATGCAGACTTAGTGAACAATTGGCCCATCTGGAATAGGTGGGCTAGGTCAGGTGGTCCGTGAATCTCGCAATACTACTAGTCGATAAGATTAGATAGGTCAATTTTATTGCAATTGTTGTTCACAAAAATGTTTTTGGAGCGTATTTTAAAATATTTTATTTGTTTCACACCAAACATTAATTTTTGTCTCTTTCTTTATTAAATCTTACATGATCAGCACCCAGGGGCAAGAAGACGGGGTCTGAGTCGGTGGAACCAGAACAACATGCCTCCCAGGGCAAGGACCACTCCTCTACCGAGGGCTCTGCTGCTGGCCCCAGTAAGTCCTCCAGTGGTTAATATTAATAATTATATTTCCCTAACTTTTCCTGCACCTTATTTTTTCTGAACTATTATTTTGGTTTCCTAATTCTATTTTTTACAAATTCTTCTTCGATCTAGACTATCTGTTTCTAAATTCTTGTTATCCCTGCCTCTAACTGCCTCAGCTATGACTCGCTGTACTACTACTATTAGTCTGTCTGTAGCTAAGCTTGCCCAGTTGGCCACTCTTTATTTAAAAGGTTTTAAATAAAACTCAGATTCACCAATAGCTCTAGCCATTGAGTCCAGTCCTTTGGGTTGTAAGTCTTCTTAATCTTGAGGCTTTTCGACAATTCCCACCAACAAAATGCCCAACCAGATTTTACTATTTTTGATAGGATAGGACATACTACTACGGTTGTAGGGATTCTGCACATACAGAACTTTGCACAAGAAAATAGGACGTTGGTGATGGGAGGTTGGACCTTCCTCACACCTCAATCAGAACCCACCACAATCCCCTGACCGACTAGTTATAGTGTCTCATTAGCTCTCCGATACACCCCCCAAGATACCCAATGAGTAGACAACCCAGAACATAACACTCCCGACCTCTCAGTCGCGGAAGCAATGCACACCCTTTCGCTCACTCACTCGTGTAAGTCCACACCAAATACCACCGAGTCTATGTAAGTTCAAAAAGTTTATTTTCAACTGACAAGCTCTGCACGTTGTTCTATAATGCAGCACCAACAGCAAAATGCATAAGATCAAAACAATAAACATTGTTACACTTAGTTACACTTACAACTACAAGTCCATAGAAGACAAAAGGCGAAATCATGATAACTGAACGGTGGTGGAAGAACCACCCTCCCCTTGGTAGGAATATAGTTTATATAAAATTATAAATGAAGATCTCTGAGCGAATTCTGGGGACCCCTCACCTTAGAAGAACCTAGTACTGGTTACATCATAAGCTCTGCAAAGCTCTGGTTCGTAGAAGGGAATCTTCCGTCTGTTATGAGAAAAATGGTGCGCGTTAGTATATTGCAAGCATTTCTCAGTCGTGCCAAAAAGTGTAGCATTTTTATGGATAAGCAATATGGACTAACACCAGAACTCCATAACAAAGTGGCTTGTTTTTCGACCTTGAACGCAGCGCTCAGACAGTAGCAGTATGAGCTCATATGGGCTCAAAGGCGTCTTACACAACAAGCTGGGAGGTAACGTGCGTAAAAATAAAAGACACAAAGCTAAAATGGTTGCATGGCTCGGGCTAACTTAGCAAAGACTAAAATGACCCTAGGGACCATATAACACTACTAGTGTCTACTCTACTACCTGATTTGTACTAGTATTGTATGTTGTATATGTATGTATTAACTTTTTTTTCAATCTTGCTAGTGAAAAATAGGGGGAGGTGTATATGGCATCTGAAAAATGTGTAATGTTTTTTCTAGGCGTACTACCGACCACCAGTACCGGGGCCAGCGGCGAAGGCGACGCGGCCGCTGAGGGTGCAGGAGGAGATGCGGCAGTTGCAGGAGGAGCTGCAGGGGGTGAGCCAGCAGCAGTGGCGGGCGGTGGTAAGTTATATTCCTAATCCTTACTTATTGACATTACACTCGCTGCAAGGGTGTACTGTATACTGTACTGTTGAGACTTATTAAGTAAGAAGTTGTTGTGAACGGTTGAAGAAGACACCCTTTACTTAGCATTAGCAATAGCATTAGCGGCGGGAGTGTACTGTTGAGTAACCAATGGCCTCTTCTCTCTGACTTCAACTCAGCTGTGAAAGTTTTATGGAGAAGACTAAAAGTCAGATCAGATGACCTTGATGGATGGGTTGAACGAAAAGGGAAAGAAGGATGGAAGGAGGAAGTACGGGCGAGATTTAATATTTATGACTGGCAGAGAAGGATACGTGGGATGCATGCATGCATAGGTGGCTGATAGGAATCAGATGCATGGGTGGTTGAATGCCTGAAACTCCCACAAATGTTAGAGGCCGAGGAAGTGGGAGGATAGATACATACCACAAATGTTATGTACTGTGCTTGCTAATGCTACTGTGCCACTATGTGTAGAATTAATTTGTCTTACTGCTTTGCTAAGAGTATATCTTACAATAGTCTTGTTTTTTCTTCTTGATATAGCTACTCCTTCCAAAGGGAAACCAGACAGGAAGGAGTTGGCAGCCAAGGCCCGGCGCCGGAAGCTGGAGGCCATACAAATGGAATACCGGCGGCTGGTGGTTCTGGCGGAAGAGGAGGAGGAGGCGGCAGCAGGTGCAGCCTCCTCCAATGCCCCGGGTCCCAGCCACCCCCCTCCAGTGTTACGGCACCATCGTCTGGCAGCCGCCCGCCGCCGCACTTCATTTAATAGCACTGCTGCCCCCCCCTGTGGATGTAATTGCCACGCATTGAAGCGCCGCATGGCCCGCCTAGAGGAGCATATTCGTGTCCTGGAGAGGCGAGCCCGCCGATGAACAGACCCTGTTGATTGCCCCTTTTTTATTGCTTATTTTGGTGGTTGGGAATCGTGCGTTGGGGTTTTCACTTTATTTGGACAATTGGACATTTAATTTGTTGGACTTTTTCGTTCCTGACAATGGACATTGTTTGGGGTTAGGGAGAGGGGTGGGTCAGGTGTTGTGGGATTTTTTACATAGTTTATTTTTGTTAGGGGATTAAATTATATATTTATACTTTACATACGATGTTGTTAATGTTTTGTGGGTGGGGTTACTGTTTTACATCACACTGTTTCCTTGCTGGTGTAGGGCCACAGCCAATGTTTGATTTAAATAATTGGCTGACTTTGTAAGACACAAACAGATAGATGCGGTACCCCTCACTGAGTGACTTGTCCTACTAGTACTGTCAGTCTCTCCTCCTAGTCTATGCATTCTACAACAGGACTCAAAGGGGTGTGTGAAATTGAATTAATGAAAAAATTTCCATTATTAATTATGCCTCCCCCAAACTTCTTCTCTAACCTGTGCTTGATGTTTAACTTAGCAAAACCAAAGGGGATGATGGACGGAGTGTTGAACATTGCAAGCACTCACCCCCAGTCAACTGATCTGGGTTTAATCCATCATCATTCTTTAGCTCACTCCGCCACCCCAGTTCAGACATGGCCATATGCAAATCAGTCTGACCCTGTGCCTCATGGGAACATTCCAGCCCGAACTGCCAAGCCATGTCTTCCCTGGACCGGAAACAAGCATCCTGGGACCGGTTTCTGTCTTACAGCCGTCATCAGCCAGGCTATCTTGAATCCAGTGGCAAAGTGAGCAAGGGACCCACGTCTGGGCATACCCTGCCTACTTAGGGCGAACATAGCAAAACCAAAGGTGATGATGGACGGAGTGTTGAACATTGCAAGCACTCACCCCCAGTCAACTGATCTGGGTTTAATCCATCATCATTCTTTAGCTCACTCCGCCACCCCAGTTCAGACATGGCCATATGCAAATCAGTCTGACCCTGTGCCTCATGGGAACAGTCCAGCCCGAACTGCCAAGCCATGTCTTCCCTGGACCGGAAACAAGCATCCTGGGACCGGTTTCTGGCTTACAGCCGTCATCAGCCAGGCTATCTTGAATCCAGTGGCAAAGTGAGCAAGGGACCCACGTCTGGGCATACCCTGCCAACTTAGGGAGAACATAGCAAAACCAAAGGGGATGATGGACGGAGTGTTGAACATTACAAGCACTCACCCCCAGTCAACTGATCTGGGTTTAATCCATCATCATTCTTTAGCTCACTCCGCCACCCCTGGTTCAGACATGGCCATATGCAAATCAGACTGACCCTGTGCCTCATGGGAACAGTCCAGCCCGAACTGCCAAGCCATGTCTTCCCTGGACCGGAAACAAGCATCCTGGGACCGGTTTCTGGCTTACAGCCATCATCAGCCAGGCTAGCTTGAATCCAGTGGCAAAGTGAGCAAGGGACCCACGTCTGGGCATACCCTGCCAACTTAGGGCGAACATAGCAAAACCAAAGGGGATGATGGACGGAGTGTTGAACATTGCAAGCACTCACCCCCAGTCAACTGATCTGGGTTTAATCCATCATCATTCTTTAGCTCACTCCGCCACCCCAGTTCAGACATGGCCATATGCAAATCAGTCTGACCCTGTGCCTCATGGGAACAGTCCAGCCCGAATTGCCAAGCCATGTCTTCCTGGACCGGAAACAAGCATCCTGGGACCGGTTTCTGGCTTACAGCCGTCATCAGCCAGGCTATCTTGAATCCAGTGGCAAAGAGAGCAAGGGACCTACGTCTGGGCATACCCTGCCAACTTAGGGCGAACATAGCAAAACCAAGGGGATGATGGACGGAGTGTTGAACATTACAAGCACTCACCCCCAGTCAACTGATCTGGGTTTAATCCATCATCATTCTTTAGCTCACTCCGCCACCCCAGTTCAGACATGGCCATATGCAAATCAGTCTGACCCTGTGCCTCATGGGAACAGTCCAGCCCGAACTGCCAAGCCATGTCTTCCCTGATGTTTAACTTAGGCACAGCGATGGCTGCATCGTGATGATGGTTTTCTTTCCCAACATGCCATGGTTGTGGTGGTAGTAGTAGTAGACACTGGCAGTAGCATTTGCAAAAAAAGAAAATGAGACAGTCAGTCGCCTGAGAGAGACTGTGGGAGGAGTGGTAGAACGAAGTACAGTACAGAACTTACTGCCAAACAATAATATGCCAAAATACAATAAAACATAATGGTGGCGGGGATAGCCTAGTACATAGAGTTACAAACTCTAGTTGTGTCGAGTCACTCGACTAGGCCTACAGTACACTCGACCCAAGCGTAACCGTTAGTGCTGTGTAGGAGGATGACAACAAATCCAATCGATGCCGGCAATTAATGCTGATGGATTAGGTTCCTTTGGTAAAAAAATTACCTCGCAAATATACTGCTCATGGGTGGGCAAGCAGAAGAAGATCTTTGCCCTGCCTTGAAATTGAATTAGAGTTGCTTTTGCCTCATCCGCCCCAGCAAGTTTGTGATAAATTATTGGTGTACATTTAATTTAGTCACACCTCAATAAGTCACACAGCCCGGGGGAAGAGGGTTAGGGTTTGATGAATGGTTGGGAAGGGGGTTTGGGGAAAGGTTTGACAAAGAAAAACAGTACGCATGGACAACAACAAAACACAGTCTTGGCAGACGACCATATCCATAAATCTGTTAAGGGAGAAAAAGGAAATGCATGCATGATGATGATAACTTGACGGTTAATGATAAGTAGTACTTACTAACTACTACTAGACAATTAGACAGTACAGGGCAGCAGTATATTATGCAATTTGCCTTGCCTGTCTGCCCTCCGAGAGACCCGAATTAGATACAGTTTCTGTTCTGTTGTACCGGCCCTGGCTTACTATTAAAGATAGCAAAGAAAATTCAAAAATAGCTGTAGGGATGAATTGAATTATAAGCAGAGAGCAAACATAATAATAACAACAACACACAGTAGTAATGATTGAAGACAAAAAATGAATCAAATTATTTAAAAGATGATGAAAGTTGATACTGTTAACGTATGTTATCCTGGTCAAAATGGGGAGTTGCATCTCAGCATTCCTCTTGGTCCTCCCTTCCATGGATGCTCCGGCCATCAATCTTGGGTGACACCACTGCCTGCCTGGCAGATGTAGATTCATTGGTAAGGTAAGTGTGAGTTGTTTTTCCCAGTATGGCACAGGGTAAGGGCCGGCCTGTAATTGTAGATGGAAAAACAAAAGGGATATTGAAAAATCAAGTAGAAAAAAAATGCATAAATTACGGTGGAGTGCAACAAGAACACTTTCAGAGGCGGCATGGATACATCATGTCTACTCTAGTCTGTTTCCAGCATTAACCTCCACCAACAACAGGACAGAGCAGGCCCACGGCATCCGTGACCCATCCTCCATTTAGCATACATTTTTTGACAGAGGCAGACAAAGCAGATATACAGCAACATAGCATTTTACAAATTAAGTGACTAAATCAATGCACCGCTGTCAGTCATACCACCACACTCGACTCCACCACTACACAGACATGTAGGTCTGCAGTGGTTGTTGTTGACTTGTTTACCTTTTATGCCACTCATGAAACGCCCTGAGTTATTCCATCAATCATCTCGGATCCTACTGAGTGACTGCGAAGATATTATGTCACTGTGGTTATCATCATGGTGTGTTGTCCAACTCAGTGTGAAGTGTACAGATTGAGTCCCCTTTCCATATTCAAAATGCAATGGATCGGCCTGCAGTAGAAGTACAAATTTGTTATTAAAAAACAAGAAGGGAAAGAAACATTGCCTTGAGTTACTTTTAGTGTGTAGATTAGATAATAGTACACAATTAATTAACTTCATGCACTACAAACAACAATAACACAAATCACTCAGTCAGCGTCCAATGCATGTCATCATTCATTACCTGTTCCTTCTCATCTTCAGTTAATGGGCAGTCTCTCTCGGCTCGGAAAGGAGGATAGCTATAGTAGTCATCATTATGTTCCACTTCTTTTGGAGGGACTTAACGAGGCAAGATTTTCTTTTTTCTTCTATTATGCTACATCCAATCATCATCTGGCTTGAGGGCAATAGATTTAGGGCGATTCAGGAGGATGGAGGAGCAGGAGTCGGAGGAGTGGACTGAAATGCAGACAGCTGAAACTCATATATGGCAATAAAAGACTAGAAGACGGTGGTGATGGATTTGTTGTGATTTGAAGTTTCCAACCAGAAAGACAGGCACACAAATAAAAGTAAATAAGGGAGGACGACAGTAAGAAGTGGAAGCCTAGTTGTCAGGGAAGTATAGCTCGTCCTCAAACTCTGGGGGTTCAACCAGAAGTAGGTAATCATCATCTAACACGCTACTTCCGTCACCTGAGCCGCTGTCCTCATCTTCCTGCGCTGATTCATGTATTGTGTAATTCGGTGGTATAAATTGCTGATTCATTTTGATCATGGTTAACCTCTCCATGTTTTTGGGTGAGAGACTGGTCCTTTTCACTGTTACAATGGAACCAGCAGCACTGAAAACACGTTCAGAAGAGACACTTGCGATAGGGCAAGCCAGATAGTTTATCGCCAGCCTGCTGAGCACTGGCCATTGGCCCCTTTTGCCATACCAATACCGCGATGGGTTTTGATCAATGTAGACCTCTGTTGGGTAATCCAGATAGGCCTGGACCATCCGCTCAATGTTCAGGGGTGCTACACTTTGTTCGGCCTCTTTTGTCTTTGCATCAGCACTGGACCTAGCAAGTCCTTGCTGTAAATACCAATCCTGTACCGTTTTTACTGGGGCTGATGATCCGGTTCTTGCTGTAGTCGATAGTGTTGGTGACAGCTGTGAACCAAACGCACTGCCCTCAGGCTCTGAAGTTGAACTTGACGCCGGATGCCCTGCTGCAGTACTTGTTGTGGGTTTGAGTAGCGGCCCTTTAATTACCAGCCGTTCATTTTCCAATTTACTGGCTGCCTCAGCTATCCAAGTTTTGTACCGGGCAAGATCCACTTCTGAAAAAGGGAGTAATGTCTTACTGTTCAGTGCCGATTTGTACCGTGGATCCAGAATTGTGGCACAAATGTAATGTTCTTGTGACAAAATCTTAGTTTTCACCCTTGCATTTTCAGTTAAGCGACACAATAAGCTCTCCACCAACTCACATGCTTCTTTTTTTCCTCCACACCTATGTACGCTTCAGACACCTCCTTCAGCTGTTGCTCTAGCATGTGCAACAATGGGATAGCTTGGCCCATAGTACAGTCCTCCTTGCTGACTTCGCGTGTGAAGACCTCGAAAGGAAGAAGCATCTCTGTCAGGCATTTAACTAGGCACCATTGGTCCATCTGAAGGGTCATGCCTTTCACAGTAGCATCCGCCCTTCGCATGACATATTCATTGATTGGTCTGTACTGCTCAAACAGATGGTCAAGCATGTAATACGTTGAGTTCCAACGTGTTGCCACCTCCTGGATGAGTGCTTTGACTGACATTCTATAGTCACGTTGAATGATCCTCAGCTGCTTCCGGTCTTTAAAAGAATGGCTGAAATGAGTGCATATTCTGCGGCAGGTGGTCAGTAAGTTGCTGACTATGGGTTCTTTTTTCAGAAAGTCCTGAACTATAATGTTAATGCAGTGCGCCAAACACAGGACCCTGAAATAGGCACCAACCTCCATGGCCTTAAGTACATTACTGCCATTATCCGTGGCAACAAAACCAATGTTAAGCCCTTTGGGCGCAGCCATTCAAAGACCTTGCTGTTAAACGCTTCCAAAATGTTTGCAGCAGTATGAGATTTCTCCATGGCGAACATGGCTACAGTTGCATGTTTCCGAGTAGCATTAAAAATATCAGCTGTGTCAACAGCACCTACTTCAGATAGCTTTTCTCTAACCCCCACAAAAGAGACCCAGTGTGCAGTGATGCATATGTAATCAGTGGCTTGGCAACTGGTCCACATGTCTGTTGTCAGGTGGATATTGTGAACAGTACTCTGCTGCAAAGCTTGTCCAACCAATTCCAGCACATCGTGATGTAGTGCTGGAACAGCAACTCTGGCGAAATAGGACCGGCTGGGAACTTTCCATTTAGGGCAGATGGCTGACACAAATTCAAGGAAACCCACCCCTTCCACAAATGAAAAAGGGAGAAGGTCCAGCGCTAACATTTTAGCCAGCTTCGCATTGTACAACCGTGCCGTTGGGTGGTTGCGTTGGTACTGCCCCTCCGACCTAAGCATGCTGTCAATGGTAGGGTGGAATATTTTCCTTTGTGGTGCAGCTGTCTTCTTGAACCCAGTTAGGCTCAACGACGACGCACTTTTTCTCATTGCAGTACTCGGTTGCCTTGGTGTCACAGGCTGACTCTTACTACGGTGCCACTGAGATGTTGCTGAGGATGTGGGCGGTACCACTACACTGCTGGGGACAGGGCTAGAAATGTCTCCCTCTTGTTGACCTTCCACCGCGATCATATCTTCCCCTACTTCTTCATCCCCAACAACAGCAATGGGTCCAGTTTTACTTTTTCTAAGCGAAGTAGGTGAGCCTCCCACTTGATACTGTGGTGTTTTTTGAGATGACTTGTTTGGCCTCCGGTACCATAGTTTGTACCAAGCTTACCCCGCCTAACAGCCTGCCGACAAATTGAGCATATAGCAATGTTCTCCTCCTTACTGCTAACCAAAAGAAGTCCCAAACTGGGGAGGAGAACTTTCTGGCGCTGCTGGAGGTGCCACTTTCAATACCAGATGAACTGGAGGGTGTGCCTGGAATTTGACTCTGTGCAGTTACACTACCACTACCTACTGAGGTGGTGGTTGAGCTGGATGTAGGTCCCTGCCGGGCCTTTGCAAAGGCAAATATAGAAGCTGGAGGTCGTGTTGGTGTTACCTGTGTTGGTGGTATCCGTGCTACATCCCTCACAGCGATTTTGGATAGTCTAATAATGTTGGTCTCCATCTCCTCTGGGCCAGGAGTGATGTTCATGATGACTGGCTCTTCATCATCATCACCCCCTCATCTTCATCTACCTCCATAACTCTAAGGCTTTCTGGAACCTTCATTTTCACTAGCCTTGTCTTGTGGCGTGCATCACTCTCAGACTGAGCTGGTGGCTTCCAAGTGGCATCTAGATCATCAGAAGCGGGGCTTGAAGAAGAAGTTGATGGACTAACCCTCCTTTTCCTTGCTGGGGGTCTGGAAGACAATGGATTTTCTGAAACAGTGGCTTGCTCCTCTTCGTCTGCAAAAAGCTCGATTTCCTGAACTGCCCCTACTTCAGGTGAAACAACTACTATTGTGGGCTGTGGTTGCGGCTGTGGTTGCGGCTGTGTTTGCGGCTGTGGTTGCGGCTGTGGCTACGGTTGCGGCTGTGGTTGCGGCTGTGGTTGCGGCTGCGGCTGTGGTTGCGGCTGTGGTTGCGGCTGTTGTTGCCCACTTATCTGCTGAGTTTCCGCCTGCAAGTGCGTTGATTGGGTACTACTTTGCGATAATGACATTTCAACATCACTGCTCGTTAGTAGACTGGCTACCTCTGCCACACTCATGGGCTTGGGCCTAGGTTGGTGGGGTGGGCCCGCTGATGCGGAGGTGCTGCTCCCAGCTTGGTCCCCGCTGGACACCACTGCTGCAGGCGTAAGTTTTTTCCCCAAAAAACACATTGGGCGGCACACCAGTCTTGGCAAGTGCCACTTCCTTCTTCTGTTCCTTCTTCTTCTCACTGGCAACTTTCTTGGTACTGGAGGACCTGGTACCTTTCTTTGGGGCCATCTTCTTCCAGATGTCAGCAGGACGCAGGTGCACAAGTTGCAGAGATGTCTGTGGTCACACGTGGACGTGATGTGGTGCGCAGCAGGACTTCTGTCTGGCAGTACAACGGGTGATGATGATGACACCTCCTCCTCTGTCTTTTTGTGCACCTAAAAGCAAAGAAGCCAGGAGAAGAACATCAGTGAAATGTTGCATTTGTTGTTGTGGTTCAATTACTACTAGTACAAACAAACAAATAAAATATATAACTTAGTGTAGCCATTTGTGAGACTTTGTCAACAAGGGCTTTCATGGTATACTGTGTACACTCTCAGGAAGGATAGGAAAGAAGAGGAACAACAACAAAAATACAAATGTAATGGAAGTGGACCCTGTTTGGCATTAAATTATTTGCTCATCACATCATTCAGGGAGCTGCAGCTGGCAAAGGGGATAGATGGAAGCAGTAAGCCAAGAGCATAACCATGCAGGCCTAAATGGCAAAAGCAGCACACTTATAACTCCCACCAGAAATGGCCACCAGCCACATGGACACTCACAAATCACAAGCAACAAGCAGGAGGCCTGGAAAACAATGTACTGAAAACAGGCCTATAATAGCCAGGCAAAGGCTGCATGCTAAACCACACTGCTTTGCCTGTAATGCAATAAAATGCAAAAACAAAAATCCACAGGGCTAAACAAGGTCTGCAAGGTACACAACACACCGCACACACAACAAAGGCATTTATTTAACACACACCCAAACACTGAAATACACCCAAAAATACACATTTTGCAATTCAATCCAATGCCATCCATGCCCTAAATGATGTTTAAATTCAACAGAACACACAGAAACAGTTGTTTCATGCACCCCTGACTACCTCTGAGCCTACTGGATGAAAGGCCTGTTGGCAGACTAGGCCACAAACTTGCAGGCCTATGGATTAAAGCACACTACTGGGCTTCAAAATGGCCACCAGCCACATGGCCAGGCCCACAACAACAAGAAACTGAAGACAGACAATGCAGGCCTATGGCAAAAAGCACACTGCCTGGCTTCAAAATGGCCTCCAGCCTCATGGCCAGGCCCACAACAACAAGAAACTGAAGACAGACAATGCAGGTCTATGGCAAAAAGCACACTGCCTGGCTTCAAAATGGCCACCAGCCTCATGGCCAGGCCCACAACAACAAGAAGCCTAGGCCACAAAGGAAACACATGCAGGCCTATATGGCAAAAGCAGCACACTTATAACTCCCACCAGAAATGGCCACCAGCCACATGGACACTCACAAATCACAAGCAACAAGCAGGAGGCCTGGAAAACAATGTACTGAAAACAGGCCTATAATAGCCAAGCAAAGGCTGCATGCTAAACCACACTGCTTTGCCTGTAATGCAATAAAATGCAAAAACAAAAATCCACAGGGATAAACAAGGTCTGCAAGGTACACAACACACCGCACACACAACAAAGTCATTTATTTAACACACACCCAAAAACTGAAATACACCCAAAAATACACATTTTGCAATTCAATCCAATGCCATCCATGCCCAAAATGATGTTTAAATTCAACAGAACACACAGAAACTGTTGTTTCATGCACCCCTGACTACCTCTGAGCCTACTGGATGAAAGGCCTGTTGGCAGACTAGGCCACAAGCTTGCAGGCCTATGGATAAAAGCATACTACCGGGCTTCAAAATGGCTACCAGCCACATGGCCAGGCACACAACAACAAGAAACTGAAGACAGACAATGCAGGCCTATGGCAAAAAGCACACTGACTGGCTTCAAAATGGCTGCCAGCCTCATGGCCAGGCCAACAACAACAAGAAGCCTAGGCCACAAAGGAAACACATGCAGGCCTATATGGCAAAAGCAGCACACTTATAACTCCCACCAGAAATGGCCACCAGCCACATGTACACTCACAAATCACAAGCAACAAGCAGGAGGCCTGGAAAACAATCTACTGAAAACAGGCCTATAATAGCCAGGCAAAGGCTGCATGCTAAACCACACTGCTTTGCCTGTAATGCAATAAAATGCAAAAACGAAAATCCACAGGGCTAAACAAGGTCTGCAACACACCACACACAACTAAGGCATTTATTTAACACACACCCAAAAACTGAAATACACCCAAAAATACACATTTTGCAATTCAATCCAATGCCTTCCATGCCCTAAATGATGTTTGAAATAAATAAATACATCACACAGCAAAGGAACAGTTATTTCATCATGCACCCACCCATGACTAGCTCTGGGCCTACTGGCTACCCACAACTATTTATTTTTTTTAATTGATGAAAAGTACCAAAATTGTAGTTGCAGCAACTGCAATGCCCCAATCAAACAACACCAACTTACTTGTAAAATCTCAAATCCAAAAGTCCTCAAATCCAATGATAATGATGCAGCAGACACAAAGGGGCCGATTCTGATGCGGGTTGGAAAAGCTTCCCGACCGAGGGCCTGATTCTGATGCGGTTAGGAAGGCCTCCTAACGGCATTTGCTCCTTCCAAATCGGATCGGGAACGTGTCTTCCCGACCGAGGGCCCAATTCTGATGCGGTTAGGAACAAATGTTCTCATTGAAGTCAATGGGAGTTCAACCAAATCGTATCTGGAAGCATCCGGATGCATCCTACTCCGCCGGTCGGACTTTCCCGATCCGAGTGGGTCGGAAACCATTTCCCAACCGATTCGGTCGGGAAGCTTTTCCAACCCGCATCAGAATCGGCCCCAAAGAGTGATCCTTCCAGCTCAAATCCAAATGAAAAATGAACAGGAGATGGACAAAGCACTGGGAGGAGCCTGCTGGACAGGAACAGGAAGTAGGAGACTCTGTGGCACTTCCTCCCTCTCCCCCCAAAAAAAGTGACAAAAAAGGACAGCCAAATATCAATCTGAGGAGTTTTTTTCATCCAAATCATCATTTTATAGAAGGTTTTATGCTGCTCGAGATATTATTCTTCTCCAGATTGAAAATTTTGCGCGTTCGGGATCGCGAGCTTCACCCACATTCCGCCGGATGTCCGATGGCGCACCCGAATGACGTGTTCGCGATCACACACTCTCACGGTGTCCGATGGCGCAGCGAATGACGTGTTCGCGATCGCAAACTCTCGCGGGATCGCGCGGCCGGCTACCAAAATCTCGTGGCGCACGCGAACGGATAGGAAAACTCGTCGGCGAACGCAGAAATCCCGGTAAGTCGCTATCGCGCGCTAGAACGCATTTTGAAAGCGCGGACAAGAAAATAATTCTGCTACGCCGTGGATCGCGGAATTGTTGGCAATTTCGCGTTCTCCGCGGAACGTGAAATTGCCTAAATTCTGCAAATTCCGCGAGCGGAGCGGAATTTGACGCCCAGGCGTAATACTCACAACTGGCAGCAACAACAAGTAGGTGTCCCCCAGGAGTGCAAGGACACACCAACACACTGCACAATGCACAACCTACAACTCCCACATGTGCACACAATCACGAGCACAGGGCTGACAAATCAAACAAACAGGCACTCAGCTCCTGGGTGATAAATGTGTGCAGTTGGCATTGCAGGGGCACACACATATCACCACTACTGACCAAGTCACCCCCTTCACACTTCATGACCACTCAAGTGCACACATTCAAATGTACCCATGTGACTAGGAAGACAGGCCATCACAAGATGACCATACACCAACACTGCTGTTCACACATCAAGAAAGATCACACACACATGATGGACCCTGGCCAGCCTGCCTGCAATCCTGTGGATAGAATTCCCCTATGTGCTGGTAGTGCATCCTAACATGTCATGTGTACAATTTAGCAAACCTGACCATAGAATGATTAGGATAACAGTAGGTCATCACAAACAACCACCATTGCACCCCTAAGCCTCAGAGTCAAGAAGAGCTGAAGTGTCTGTCACCTCTGGCAAACTCTGAAAAAGTGAAACAAGCCATTGGCAATGTTAAAGTGGCATACAGAGCATGTGTCACATTAAACCATACCCATACATAAAACATTTTTACATAGCAAGGACACTAACAAAGCAGACAACAGGAGTAACTGTCTTTATTACATATTACCCAGATAGGCATCAAAAGTAGACAAGAGCAAGGCCAGTGGCCAGTCCATAGTTCAAAGTAGGCACATGAGTGCATGAGAACCTGCACAGGGAATGGGCAAACAAAGTGAAAAACAGCAACGCCAGTGGCCAGTCCACAGTTCAAAGTAGGCACATGTGTGCAGGAGAACCTGCACAGGGAATGGGCATCCATGGTTACAAACAGCAAGGCCAGTGGCCAGTCCATAGCTCAAAGTAGGCACATGTGTGCATGAGAACCTGCACAGGGAATGGGCAAACAAAGTGAAAAACAGCAAGGCCAGTGGCCAGTCCACAGTTCATAGTAGGCACATGTGTGCATGAGAACCTGCACAGGGAATGGGCATCCATGGTTACAAACAGCAAGGCCAGTGGCCAGTCCATAGTTCAAAGTAGGCACATGTGTGCATGAGAACCTGCACAGGGAATGGGCAAACAAAGTGAAAAACAGCAAGGCCAGTGGCCAGTCCATAGTTCAAAGTAGGCACATGTGTGCATGAGAACCTGCACAGGGAATGGGCATCCATGGTTACAAACAGCAAGGCCAGTGGCCAGTCCATAGGTCAAAGTAGGCACATGTGTGCATGAGAACCTGCACAGGGAATGGGCAAAAAAAGTGAAAAACAGCAAGGCCAGTGGCCAGTCCACAGTTCAAAGTAGGCACATGTGTGCATGAGAACCTGCACAGGGAATGGGTGAGACCGTACACTGCCATGGTCAGCAACACAGCTAGGGGGATAACAATGGGCAGTCCAGGCACCGCTGTGGGAGAGACAGGTGTGGGAGGGGGACTCAGCCTCAGACTTGGCTGTCAGTCGAACTGGGAGGTGGCTGATTGTCGGGCCCAGTTGGAGGACTGGACCTGGGAGAGAGAGGACCAGCTGAGGTAGAGGCATCAGTGGCTTTGTGTGCCGGAGAGCTGCTTGGACCGGGTGGTGTGGTGGCACGTGGAGGCGGAGACATGCTGCCGTGAGACACAGTGTGTGAGGGAGAATGTGGAGGGGTGCCTTTCCACTTCTTGGGGATTCAATAGGTAATTTTGGTCTTGGTATGAGTAGGAGGTGGGGTGGGCACAACAGGCACACTCTCCACCAAAGGTGCATCAAGTGCAGGCGGTGGCCCTCCCTCTGGGGATCTGCTGGATCCGGCGGTACGCTAGCCCTGGCCTTGCCTTTCCCCCTCCATCCCCTGTTGACCAGGTGAATCCCCTACAGTGCCCCCCTTTCCCAGCTTCACAGGGGTGTGGGTGGGAGTTGAGGTTGTGGGTGAATCTGCCTTAGAGGGCTTTTTCTGCGGACTCTTAGCAGGCACCAGCTTCACAGCAGGCACGGCAACTGTCTGCTTGTCTTTGGGAGACGCTTTTGGGATGGGAGGGTCCTTGGATGGGGATGATTTTGAGGCATGTGAGCCTGAGGCCTGCTTCTTGGCTTGATGCCCCTGAGTGTCACCTGAAGGGCTTTTACCTTTGCGCTCCGGGGTGACTTTGGTTGGTTTGGGGGATGGTGTCTGCGCTCTGGCCCGCTTGGGGTGCTGCTGTTGTGTGCTGCATGTGGTGTACCTTGAGCCTGAGTGCTGTGGTGTGTGGTCACTCTTGTCAGATGTAGCCACTGGCAGGGGGGTGGCCGAAGGGACTGGAGCTGGTCTCTGAGCCTGTGACAGCCGAATGGCTGCCGTCACTGTGGAGGACAAAGACTGGACAGTCCTGTGTAGCCCACCCACGTCTGAATGAATGCCCTCCATGAAGGCAACTACCTGTGCCAACTTCTTGTCATGGTCTAGGAAGGCATTCAGGAGAGTTGTCTGACCCACACACAGCTGGCGCAAAAGGTCAACAGCCTCAACACTGAGGGCAGCAGGGGAGACAGGGGCAGGGGCAGCGGTGCCTGGGGGGAAGAACACTCTTCCCTTCTTACTGGTGCGAACACGGGCAGCACGAGTGGAAGTAGCTGGGAGGGTGGGCACTGGACAATGTGTGGTGGAAGAGGAGGCAGAATTCCCACTCCCTGTGCCCGCCAACATTGATGAGTCACCGCTGGCGTCAGATGACGTTGAGGTTGGTGTCTCTGGCTGTGATTCCTCAAGCACACTCCTGTCCCCCTCCGAGGCGCTGGTCACATCAGTGTCAGTGTGCTCATGTGAAGCAGTCGTGCCTGATGCCTCACCACTGGTGTCCGTCCCCTGTCCTTCTGTGCCCTTGGTAGATGCTGCAAGAGACAGAGACGTAGGTTCAGTTTAGTGCCATACACACACACATCATATGTAAGCAACGCACATAACAAGATGGTGATACCCCCATGTTGCACACCACCCTGTGCAGTCACATTGTGTAACCTTAGTTCAATAATCACAAATCGCATGGTAACATGCAAACTTGGCATAATTGACCCATGTGATGTCCACACAGTCAAACAGCTTGCTCGTGCCTCCGTGTAACCAGACATACAGATCCCTCTGAGCATACCTAGGTCCCTGTGGGTGAAAAAGATGTACAACCCAACATGTTGTCACAGTCACATATGGAGTCACCATAATAGGACAACACAGATACAGACTCCAAAATATCATTTCGCAATGGCCATGAGCTCATGCCATCCACCGTGTCGTGCTTTGGGGCACAACTACAGTTGCACATTGGTGTCAGATGTGTAGTTCTCACAATTTTGAGGTCAGGCACTGCACACATTGATGAAAGCACACTCAGATGAGGCCCACTGCCGTTCACTGCCATGGGATGTCCCTGACTCCCCAAATGCAGCCGATGCCATAAGCCCACAACTCAGAATGCAACGTCAAGGGCCATTACATCAATGACAAGAGAAAGTACATGTAGCGAAAATGCATGACAGCTGCACCCAACAGAGAGGCCACTCACAAGCCATTGCATCACAATAGCAACATCACAGAGCTCAGCACTGGTTCAGGCTTGGAATACATGCAGTCACTCACAACCAAAGTCACCCTTCCCAGAATAATCACCCCCAGCTTGCTGCTGATGGTCCTTCAAACGTGCATCCAGCTCTGGCTGTGTCACTGCCAAGATGCGGGCCATTAGTGGTGTCATGCTCCTGCGCGCCAATCTGCCAGTCCGAGGGAGCTGCCCCAGCGTCATCTCTGCCACGTTTTTGCTCAGCCGGCAGATGTCATCCCACCTCTTGTGACAGTGTGTGTGTCGTCGGTTGGAGACACCCAGAGCCCGCACCTTGCCTGCAATGGCCCTCCATACGGCCTTACACTGGTGGACTTTGAGCTGCAGGCATGGGAGACAAGAGGAGGAAATTTCAGTGACACTGGGTTATGTACCACTATCTCTCAGTACAGGAGCATGCAAAAACACAGCACAGCTTCACAGATATGTTTAGCAGAGGCAATACAGCATGACACATAGTACATGAGCATTGGATTATCATAACAAAATGCATGCAGGTATGAGGATGGACACAGTACCTGCCCATCTCATACACATGCTGAATGGCAGCACAGAAAGCAATGTGAAGGAGGCCCACATCTTTGATTCAGTTTGTGAGTGAGCAAGACATACATCACATTGGAACTGATGTGTCGGGGCAGACTCACTGTGTCCAACACTGCACACCCCTCAATGTCCTTGCCCTGTGAATGGCTCACGGTGTCATGGACGTCACATTTAGGGACATGATCTTACAGTCTCACACCCTTCTCACAAGGTCTGTCTTGTGCAATACACAGGCCTGAGATACCTCTTTGATGGATAGGGTAGCAGACAACCCATATGTCTCACTCTGTCCATCCAGTGATGGGTCCTTGTCAAATTGGGCAGTGACTGTGCAGGCCCGGGGGGGCTCACACTGAGGTTTAATGTGGGCCATCAGAACATTCACATGCAGGCACAATATGAGAGGGCAAACAGTGCCTACACATGCGAGTCTGAACACATGATAAAAACAATGGGAGGATGATATTTTCAAAGTACAGCAATCTGAGGTGTCATATGTGTATTATTTGCCAAGAGTGTCACCCTCAGGCATTTCACTCTTGTGCATAATGCTTACATATCCATGGTGGCAATATAGAGTCAAACACACTTCCATCAGTACCCTCTGGACGTAAAGTCTGTCTCATTTCACAAATGAGGCTGTGAAAAACCTCTTGGACTCAAAGATCCATTAGCACAGGCAAAGTCTGTCCTGACTCCCACTTTCTATACTTGCAGTGTCACAGTATGGCTGCAAAAAGACTGCATGTCCCTCCCATCCTGAAATGCAGCCCGGGGAATGTGTGAAATAGGCTACAAACCCCATTTCCCTGAAGTCAGCATGCTAGGCAGTGTATCACACAAACCCACACTCTCAGGCACATACTGCAGCAGATCAACTTCATGTATGCACTCCCTGCACTCTCACTTCCACTCCGAAACACTTACCAGGACATCCGGAGTACCATATAGCCTCCCATACTGTGTGAGCATCTCGTCCACGAGGACCTCCAGCTCCTCTGTGGTGAAGGGACGGGCCCTGATGTTCTCAGTCCTCGCCATCACTGGGTCCAGGAGACAGGAGCAGCAGCAGTTGGTGGTGGAGAGTGTCAGTCAGCAGTGTCTGGGTCCAAGAGACAGGAGCAGCAGCAGTTGGTGGTGAAGAGTGTCAGTCAGCAGTGTCTGGGACCAGGAGACAGGAGCAGCAGCAGTTGGTGGTGAAGAGTGTCAGTCAGCAGTGTCTGGAAGCAGTGGAAATGTGAGGCTCTCCCCCACACATATATAGCCCCCTGGGGTAGTTTCTGTGGTTCTAAGCTGCTGCAATTGGTGTTCCAGCTCAGCTTTTTTCAAATGCATCCAATGACCGGCCCCGCGGTAGCAGAGCACGCCTACCGCGATTTTCAAAATTGTATTTGGCTACCGCAATTGCGGTTCCCATTGGCTGTAAGGGAATGGGCTTTGGCGGTGACACACCCCAGGGGGCAGGCGGTCGCTACCGCGATCGTGCATCTTTCAATTGCATCAAATGCCCGGCCCCGCGGTAGCGGAGCACGCCTACCGCGATTTTCAAAATTGCATTTCGCTACCACGATTGCGGTTCCCATTGGCTGTAAGGACATAGGCATTGGCGGTGACACACCGCAGGGGCCAGGCGGTCGCTACTGCGATATGGCTGCCATACATTGGTGCCTATGACCATGATTTGGGTGGCGGAGCATGCCAACCGCCATTTTCAAATCTGTATTTCACTACTGCGGATGCGGGTCCCATTGGCTGTAAGGGAATGGGCATTGGCGGTGACACACCGCAGGGGCCAGGTGGTCGCTACCACGATCGTGCATCTTTCAATTGCATCCAGTGCCCGGCCCGCGGTAGCGGAGCACGCCTACCGCAATTTTCAAAATTGCATTTGGCTACCGCGATTGAGGTTCCCATTGGCTTTAAGGGCATGGGCATTGGCGGTGACACACCGCAGGGGCCAGGCGGTCGCTACCATGATATGGCTGCCATACATTGGTGCCTATGACCGTGATTTGGGTGGCGGAGCATGCCAACCGCCATTTCCAAATCTGTATTTCATTACCGCGAATGCGGGTCCCATTGGCTGTAAGGGCATGGGCATTGGCAGTGATACACCGCAGGGGCCAGGCGGTCGCTACCGCGATATGGCTGCCATACATTGGTGCCTATGACCGTGATTTGGGTGGCGGAGCACGTTAACAGCATCTATGGACACATCATGCTGTGTCAATGACAATGGCCAGTTCTCAACAGTGTACAGTAGACACCTGATTCATGACACAAGATAGTGCAAACAATGCCAGTGTAACATTTAGCCCACTGCTGACTTCACATGCCATGTCAGTGCACATGATTGCAAACATTGGTATGTACTCCCTCACATGTCACTTATGATATTGTTGTGCATGTACACAGATCAGTGGTGTGATGGACTCTCTAATGTGTACACATGTCAATGTGTGATCTGGCTACACAACACACAGTGATGAAGGTCTGACTACACAATGTGCATATTTCACTGTGTAGTTTGCTTTGCTCATGTACATACTTGATCTTAATGTACAGACTGTGCTCATTGTGTTGTTGATGTGTGCCCTGTTCGACTTACACAAGAAGGTGTGGCAGGTACAGCAGCTAGGTAGGAGCCAACAGTGTTGCTGTTTCACACGTATGCTGTATGAACTACTCTCAGGGATGGTTACGCAAGATGTGGACATGTCCCTTTGGGCATTCACATAGTCTGAATCTGTTTGGGAGGTACTCACTGTGTAAAAACTGGACAAGTGTACGACTAGTCTAGCTGAAGGTGTCCCCACATGTGAGTTGTGCTGTAAGCTGAAGTGTGATGCCAGTCATTGTTGACGCTGTGTCAGTCAAAACGTAAGATGTTGCACACATCTCATGGTGGATTGCATTGACATGTGTCCCCTTTCATCTCACCTAGGAAGTGACCAAATGTGCATTGTCCCTTCACAGTGCTGGCGGACATGGAGGATGAGGACGTCATTCGGAAATTCCGTCTGGCTCGACCCACCCTACAAGACCTATGTGCTCTGTTGGAGCCCCACCTGCGGCCTCGCAGAACATATCTGACTGCTTTCACACCAACATCTAAGGTGATGGCGGCCCTGCATTTTTTTGCTACTGGATCATTCCAGTACATGGTGTCCAGCGCAGGTGGGATGTCGCAACCTATGTTCAGCATGGTGCTACATGATGTCCTGTCCGCTATGATGACCTACAAGGACAGATACATCCATTTCCCCAGGAGGTATGAATTGGCGGATGTGAAGGCTGATTTCTATGCCCTTGGCCACATCCCTAATGTAGTTGGTGCCATTGACTGCACACATGTTGGCCTGGTTCCACCACAGGCACGTGAGCACATCTACAGGAATAGGAAACATTTCCATTCCATCAATGTGCAAGTGGTGTGCCAGGCGGATATGATAATCTCACATGTCTGTGCCAAATTTCCCGGATCTGCCCGTGACTCATACATCATGCGTAACAGCATTGTGCCACAACTGATGGCAAATCTGCTTCCGGAGCATGCATGGATTGTGGGTGAGTACGCAGGGTGAAGTAGCGTGCTGTATGTGTGACATGCTGTCCTCTGCCGCAGTAATGTTACAAGTTTGTTCTGTGTGTCTCACACCTAGGTGACTCTGCATATCCCAACCGGCCTTGGTTGCTGAGCCCACTGCGGAATCCCAGGACCCCGGGTGAAGTCCGCTGCAATGATGCCCATGGGAGGACACGTCGTGTGGTGGAGCGTACTTTTGGTCTCCTGAAGTCACGATTTTGCTGCCTGGACAAGATCGGAGGTGCACTGATGTACTCTCCCCAGAAGGTGTGCTAGATCGTAGTTGCATGCTGCATTCTCCACAACCTGGCCTTGCACAAGGAGATCCCCCTGCTCCTGGACGCTGATGAGCAGCCGAGGCCACCGCCTGCAAACCCACCCATGTCCAGTGATGAGGATAGTGGAGAGGAGGAAGGTGTTGACCTGCGTCAACAGCTCATCAACTGCTACTTCCCTTGAAGCTGAGTGAAAACATACAACAGTGTCATTGTCTGCTGATTGTGTTGTTGGTGAAGAGGTCTAAGGGAGATTTGTGACTGCTCCCTGTTGTTGGCTCTGTGCTGGGTGCTAATGTTTCTGGGACAGGGAAGTTGTGCCCAGCTACAGGATGTCTATGTCGGTACTGTTGCTCATTGTAATGTGTGCAGATTTGAGTACCTTGTTGACAAGTGTTGTGTAATGGCTGTGATGCCATCACCTGACAAGTGAATATTGTTATTTTGTGTTTTCCTAGGTCCCTTCTGCCTCTCAATGCCTCCAAACAATCCGTGCTCCTGGTACATTGTAATCCCAGTCAACATTGTACATCCTGTAATAAACATGGAGCTGACACGAGAACATAGGTGTGTAAGGAGTGTTTATTAACAATGGGTATATATGACAGGCAAGTGAATATTTGCAAACAGGTGAAAAGTGAATCAATGAGTTGTCAGTGATGGTAGATGAGACAATAGAGTAGTCACCACATTGTTGTAGTGACACTGTCCAACAGACGCATGCCATTAACCTGGCAGTGTGGATAAGGACAGTCAACAAAGTCAATGGCAAGGTAAAGAGGGGTGCCATCATGGCTGGCTCCTTGACTGGCGTTTGGCTGGTGCTTTGCCACGTGATCCTCCCTGGGATTTCTTTGGACGGCCCCTTGACCGTTTGGCAGGGGGGCCTCTTCTGCGGGCTCAGCGGTGTCTGAGGACTCACCCCTCTCTGTGGCCACAGGGGAGGTGGGGGAACTGTCATCCTGCGGGCCACTGGAGGTAGGTTGAGCTGTTGTTTGGGCCGCAGGCCTGTCTCTCGGGACACCCACTAGCTGGGCCAAGAGGTCCACCATTTGGCCCAATCGTGTGTCTATGGACCTCAGCAGCAGGCGGAGCTCACGGGATTCCTCCAGAGTCTGGCCCGTGTGTCCCTGGGCTTGTTCATAGGCCCCAAGCACTCTGGCGATGTTGGCCAGGGCTTCGGTCCCAGTGTCCGGTTGGTCTTGTCGCCTAGTTGCCCTCCCACCTGCCCTGCTGTCCCGGACCTGTGGCGTCACCACTCTACGCACCCGCGTACTCTCCTTGCCATCCTTAGATTGTGGGGTGGGGTGGTTATCCTCTGAGGCAGGGACAGTGTTGCAGGCAGCACTGGTGGTGGTGGTGGTGGTGGTGGAGGTCGCACAGGTCGTTACAGCAGGGGTCTGCATAGTTGTTGTTGCTGAGGTGGTGGCGGTGGGGACAGTGGGTTCCTGGGACCTGTTGCGCCCAGGCATGCCTGATGGGCCGACTTCGGGCTCCGCATCTGAGAAATCTAGGGAGTCTGCATCAGAGAGTCCATGTTCTGGGGGGGGGACTGGTTCTGCAGGTTGGTGTGGTCATCTGCAGCTGTCAGTTCTTGGTCACCTGTGTAACAGAGGGGAAATGGTCATTGGAGTGAACCCCTCAAGCTTGGTGTTAGATGTTTTGTTGTTACATGTTATACACTACACAGTTTACATTGATATTATATTGTATGTCTGCACAGTATTGAGCATCATGTCATGATGTGGAGGTACATACCTTATTTGTCCATGGTGTGACATGTCAATAGGTACCATGCACAACGTGCAGATTGTGTGATTACGAGGACATGTCATCATCTAACGACTAGCAGCACAACAACTTTATGTGCAGCATCTTTGTTGTTCACTCTGCATCGAAGACATTACAACTGGGCATGAACTAGCCATTGTAGTCTCATGCATACCTTTGTCATATCATGTGCTTTGCTTTCTTTTTGCTACTGACCATGCTTGTTTTGTTTTCATATGGGCCTTGATGCTCTGCCCCCATGGCACTTCAAGATAGCATTCAGTGCTGTGCATGATTGTGCCCTGAATTTCTTCAACATGTGATTTGGTGAGTCACACTTTGGTTTCTGTGACAGTTACATACGCTTTTCTGTCTGCACACTGGAAGTGGCTATTGTATCTATGCCAAGTTGGATGACATGTGAGGGCTGGTGTGGTCATATGGCTCCATGCTTTTGAGGGGAGTGTCAGGGTGCATGCACTTTCTACCTACCTGTTCTGTGACACAGTTGAGGAGAATTGTTGCCACATGCTTCTGGGTGTGGTGGAATGCTACATCCTGCTCAGGGGTGGGACAAGGGGGCCTGGTGGGAGTTGTAGTGCAGGCCTCCCATCCCCAAACCCCCCTCCCTGTGAAGATGGCTACCTACCTGTTAGGTGAAGGTGAACAATACAATGGCTGCCACATGCTTCTGGGTGGGGTTGAGTGCTACATCCTGCTCAGGGGTGAGACAAGGGGGCATGGTGGGAGTTGTAGTGCAGGCCTCCCACCCCCAAACCACCCTCCCTGTGAAGATGGCTACCTACCTGTTAGGTGAAGGTGAACAATACAATGGCTGCCACATGCTTCTGGGTGTGGTGGAGTGCTACATCCTGCTCAGGGGTGGGACAAGGGGGCATGGTGGGAGTTGTGGTGCAGGCCTCCCACCCCCAAACCCCCCTCCCTGTGAAGATAGATATCTACCTGTAAGTTTGGTTGTTGTTATACAATGGCTGCCACATGCTTCTGGGTGTGGTGGAGTGCTACATCCTGCTCAGGGGTGGGACAAGGGGGCCTGGTGGGAGTTATAGTGCAGGCCTCCCACCCCCAAACCCCCCTCCCTGTGAAGGTGGCTACCTACCTGTAAGTTTGGTTGTTGTTATACAATGGCTGCCACATGCTTCTGGGTGTGGTGGAGTGCTACATCCTGCTCAGGGGTGGGACAAGGGGGCCTGATGGGAGTTGTAGTGCAGGCCTCCCATCCCCAAACCCCCCTCCCTGTGAAGATGGCTACCTACCTGTTAGGTGAAGGTGAACAATACAATGGCTGCCACATGCTTCTGGGTGGGGTTGAGTGCTACATCCTGCTCAGGGGTGGGACAAGGGGGCATGGTGGGAGTTGTAGTACAGGCCTCCCACCCCCAAACCACCCTCCCTGTGAAGATGGCTACCTACCTGTTAGGTGGAGGTGAACAATGCAATGGCTGCCACATGCTTCTGGGTGTGGTGGAGTGCTACATCCTGCTCAGGGGTGGGACAAGGGGGCATGGTGGGAGTTGTGGTGCAGGCCTCCCACCCCCAAACCCCCCTCCTTGTGAAGATGGATATCTACCTGTAAGTTTGGTTGTTGTTATACAATGGCTGCCACATGATTCTGGGTGTGGTGGGGTGCTACATCCTGCTCAGGGGTGGGACAAGGGGGCCTGGTGGGAGTTGTAGTGCAGGCCTCCCACCCCCAAACCCCCCTCCCTGTGAAGATGGCTATCTACCTGTAAGTTTGGTTGTTGTTATACAATGGCTGCCACATGATTCTGGGTGTGGTGGGGTGCTACATCCTGCTCAGGGGTGGGACAAGGGGGCCTGGTGGGAATTGTAGTGTAGGCCTCCCACCCCCAAACCACCCTCCCTGTGAAGATGGATACCTACCTGTTAGGTGAAGGTGAACAATACAATGGCTGCCACATGCTTCTGGGTGGGGTGGGGTGGAGTGCTACATCCTGCTCAGGGGTGGGACAAGGGGGCTTGGTGGGAGTTGTAGTGCAGGCCTCCCACCCCCAAACCACCCTCCCTGTGAAGATGGCTACCTACCTGTTAGGTGAAGGTGAACAATACAATGGCTGCCATATGCTAATGGGTGTGGTAGAGTGCTACATCCTGCTCAGGGGTGGGACAAGGGGGCGTGGTGGGAGTTGTGGTGCAGGCCTCCCACCCCCAAACCCCCCTCCCTGTGAAGATGGATACCTACCTGTAAGTTTGGTTGTTGTTATACAATGACTGCCACATACTTCTGGGTGTGGTGGAGTGCTACATCCTGCTCAGGGGTGGGACAAGGGGGCATGGTGGGAGTTGTAGTGCAGGCCTCCCACCCCCAAACCACCCTCCCTGTGAAGATGGATACCTACCTGTAAGTTTGGTTGTTGTTATACAATGGCTGCCACATGCTTCTGGGTGTGGTGGAGTGCTACATCCTGCTCAGGGGTAGGACAAGGGGGCCTGGTGGGAGTGTACACATGCAACCCTGGGAATGTTGCTGGCTACCTTTGGGGTGATTCTGAGGGAGTGAATGTTACATCTGTGAGACATGTGTTGGGTAGTGTGTGGTACACATGAATGGATTTGGGCCTAGGAGGTGTAGCTTTGTAGTTGTGCAAGACAGTACATAGCAGTGTAATGGTAGACATTTGTTTGTACTTACCAGCCTCCACTCCCCCGGGTACTCCTGTGAGACTCTCTGGATGCAGTATGGCAAGCACCTTCTCCTCCCATGCAGTGAATGTTCTTGGTGGAATGGGAGGGCCACCGCCAGTCATCTGAGCCAGCTGATGGTTCTTGTAGTTCTTCTGTTTCACCAGCCTCTTGAGGTCATGCCACCGCTTCATGATCTCCTTCTTGGTGCGCGGGGTGGTCCCTACTGCATTGACCTTGTGGACTATCCTTCTCCACATTTGTGCTCTGCTGGCTAATGGTGTCTGTTGGACCAGGTTACCAAACAATTGTGGTTCTACTCTGACTATCTCATCTGCCATGACTGACAACTCACTGTCAGTGAATTTGGGCATTTTCTTTTTTGCCATGGTGTGTGATGTGCAAGTGGTTTGAGGTGCAGGTGTGAGGGTGGTGGGGGTGATGTAAGTGGGATGTGTATGTGTGTTGTTGTGCTGGTGAGATGTGTGGTGGTTTGCCTCTCCTTTGTGCTGTAGGGTTGTTTCCTTCAGGGGTGGAGTATTGCAAAGGATTCTGGTCAGGGAAGGGGCTGGTTTTATACTCAGCTATGTGGGTGTGTCAAAATGTGGTATTGCTGTCAGGTGGGTTGTCCTGGGATTTGTATTTCTTTAGTTGCCATGGGGGTGTGTCATTGGTGTGTGTTAGGTGTTTTGGGGGGCTGAGCTAGTGTGATGTGTGCACTTGGTGGCCTTGTGGTGTGTGTTTTTTTTCGACCGCCATATTTGTTCCGGAGCGGCCGCGGCGGTGGGTATGCAACAGCCCTTCCCCCGGCTCTCCCATTCATCACTGTTTGCAATCGCGGCGGTCGGAAACAGCGGATCGTTCCGCTGTCACCTCAATGGTGTCCTAATTTTACGTGCGGTCACTCCGCTGGCCTAGCGGCGGTTATGGGTGTTTCCGCCGCGAATCCGTCCGCCGCGGACGGATTTTCACCTGCTCCACCCGCTACCGGTGGTCTTTCGTGGCATCGTTCCGCCGCGGTCGGATTTTCCTGGGGGTTGATCCTAATCGGACCGCCGTTTTTCGCGGTACCAGCGGACGGTTAATTTCCGCTACCATGGCGGTCGGAATGGTTTTCCGACCGCCATCCTAATCGACCCCTAAGTGAGTTGCAATTTGCCCCCGACCTCAATAATGTTCATGAAGTATGTCAGATTGTGCCCCACTAAGATGTGGAATTTTAAGAACCGACCTATTAATTCATACAGGAGTACTATTGCTTAAGGAGAGTCTGTGCCCGGATCATGGTTACCGTGATGACCATGTATGCCAGGAGGGGCTGCTGGTACCACTTTGGTCTAGAGTTCAAGCCATCACCCTGACCAAAGGAGACCAACCAGCAGTTCAAGCCCACACTTAGACGCCACCGAGGACATAGCCACCTCGGACATAGCCCCCTCGGACATAGCCCCCTCGGACATAGCCCCCTCGGAATTTCAGTTGGGAGCTGGATGATCACACCAGTGCCCCCCACCCTCTGCTAGGCCAAAGATCACTGCTCGCTAGGAAAAACCTGCATCGCTGGGTATTGCTGTGTCCATCGCAAGCGGCCCAACTATGCCGTACGGGATCCAGACTTGGGAGCACCCGAGGAGAGGGCACTTGCTGCACCTCTGAACACTGCCATACCACCAGAACGGGTAAGACTGAAAATGGGCCTTTGGGGTCTCAGGGGACTTGCTGCTAACAGTGCTGTGGCACCATAGACACTTTTGACTAAGGGCCACATGCACGAACATTTCCTTTTGCAACTCGCAATTTGCGATATTTAGCGACTCGCAATTGGCGAATCGCAAAAGAAAATGTACTAATGTGTCTCAGACACATTTTGCGATTCCCAATGGGGTCGCAAATGACGTGCTGCATCAATATTCATGAGGCAGGTCGCAATTTGCGACCCATTGGGAATGGGCAAAAACATAGGGATGTTGGCCTGCTGGGAACAGCAGACCCCCATGTCTGTGTTTGCTTTTTAAATTAAGCCACTTCTATTTTTGAAATACAGTCCATTTTCCTTAACGGAAAACAGGATGCATTTTTTAAAAAAAATGAAACATTTCAGTTTCATTTTCAAAGAGTAGGCAGTGGCTCATGGAACCATTGCCTGCCCTTAAAAACATTTTCGCTGCCAGCCACAAAGGGGAAGGGGTCCCACGGGGACCCCCTCTTGTTTGCAACTGGCTTACCACCTACTTGAAGTAGGCGGCAAACTGCGATTGTTTTGCAACCGTATTCGCAAAACAATCGTACATCCCCCAGTGACTTGCTATTGGGAATGGATGCCCTTGGTACGTCCCTTCCTAATAGCGACTCGCAAACCATATTTTGCGAGTCAATAACAGGTTACTGACTCGCAAAATAGGGTTTGTACATAGTAAAATGCATTTTACCAGTCGCAAACGGCCCGCCAGATGGGCCATTTACAACCCGTAAAATGCGTCATACATCAGGCCCAATGATCATAAAAGTTCAGAAAGGAGAACTCTTGCATTCCCTGATGTTGCCACCAGTGAATGGGGAATAACCCTGAACATGTTACATGAATGAGAGTGGGACAGGGATCCGCCTGACAACAACTAGAGCCATGACCACAAAAGGGCTTGTGTTATGGCATTTGAATGTTGCATCTCTTTGTATGTGTAGAATTACAAATAAAATCCTACTTTTTCCTTATAAATGCAAGTATTTGGCTGGACATTGATTTATTGTTCGTACTGTTTGCATTTTGTGTTATGTCGTGTTCACGGACCTGTATCTACATCACCCCTGAGGGATCCTTGACTGGTCGACCACAGCTGCCACAGCAAGTCAAGTGCAGAAGGGGTACTTGGCTTGGTTGAGCTGGATCCATAGTATGTCGGGCCCCGGGACATCAGGAGTAGAAGGCCTCACCCCCCACAGTTGGGCCCAGTAGCCCATGCGTACCACATACCGCTCTGAAAGGGGGTCTGACATCATTGAAAAACCAAGCAACATATGGCAATGAATTACAATAGCCGAAAAGAAATATTAAATAGAAACCTGCCATAAGATTTCATGAAAACAGTTTTCACGAAAAAAATAAAGTGACCTTGAGGAAAATCGGTTAAAAAAAATTCTCCTTCCCTCTTTCTCTCCCTCCTTCTCTTTCTTCCTTCTCTCTCTCCAATCCTTCTTCCTCATTCGTATCTTTGCATTGTCTTTTGTAATTCATTCAGTGCTTGCATGTATAATGCCAGTCTTTAGCTTTATGCAAATATTTAGCTTGGAAGTACAGTAATTCATGTGGAGGCAGGGCCGGACTGGCCGTAGCGGGCACCGGGCGTTTCCCCGGTGGGCCGCCAGGGTGGGGGCCGATTTTGGGCCCCTGGGGGGCCGTTTTTGTTACAGGCCGTTTTTGCAGCATAGCTGTAATCTTGGCCCCTGTAACAAAATCGGCCAAAACCAGCCCTGACAAACAGCTCCGCCGCACCCCGCACCCCTCGGGGGGGCAACCGAGCACTTTGCCAGGGCCGGTTTTAGTTCCAAGTCCAGCCCTGTGTGGAAGACCTTTCTCTACCAAATAAGTGTATTTGTGCTTTCCAAATGACATAAATGATGAGAAGGAAGGCAACCCGTGGTCCACAGACATCCAACAACTATCAGAAAAAGTGTCTGTCTGGCACAGCCTTTGTGAACTGTCTGTAAATGAGCATGACTCGCCTGCCAAACTACACACCTCTCCTGATATCTGTCCCAAACATGCTAAAAACCGTCTCATTTAGATGCAGCTACGCAACTTCAATTCTCACGCTTCAAAATTCTTCCTCGTCCATGGCTGAACGCCCCATTTCCCAGTTTTTTTTCTGTTTGCCTTGGGCCTGTACGTAGTTTTCATTACATGATGGGAATATTCCAGCGAGATTCCTGAAATTTGTGTTAAGTGAAAGGTGCAATATTTTCGCCATAAGGCGTACAACAAATTGCATGTGATTTTGCCTGCAAAAGACTGGTTTGAGCAAAAAACGCCTTGTTGAGATTTCTTTTGTGCTTGCGTCAGTCTCCTGTGGTGTCTCGCCTACACTTTCTATGCAGATATGTCCATATTTAGGAAAGGTGCACGAAATAACAAACCAAAACTAGTTATGCATTTTGTATCATGTTGGGAAATTTATCCCAAATGTCAGGAAATTTCGGAGTGGAGAATAAAGCAGATTACGCACAGTCGTAGTGTGTGGGCCAGGGAAAGCGAAGCAGGACCAGTCAGGGCCACAGGGAGCCCCTCACGGCGGCGGGAGCGGGACCAAGGTCGCGGGGCCGTGATTGGAGCGCATTATTCAAAATGGGGTCCTCCCAATAGGTGAGCAGGGGGCGGCCAAAGAATTAGGGTAAAAAGGGGGCAGAGGGCCCCCATGAAATAGAAAGAAGAAAACAACTGACCTCGCCAGTGATACCCACCCACCCACACCAGAATACAGCAGTCGCAGACGTAAAGGCAGTGAGGAAGAGCAGAGCGGAGGCAGCACAGAAAGGTACCCAAAGAAAAGAGTAAACTTAGATAGAAGAGCTGCTCAAACAGTGTCCTTGGGATGCCTCACAGCAGGGGCACAGGTGAGCAGGCGACAGCACACAAAGACAGCCAGAATAGAAGGGCTGCTCAGACAGTGTCCTGGGATGCCACACGGCAGGGGCACAGAGGAGCAGGCGACAGCACACAAAGACAGCCAGAATAGAAGTGCTGCTCAGACATTGTCCTGGGATGCCTCACGGCACGGGCACAGGTGAGTAGGCGACAGCACACAAAGACAGCCAGAATAGAAGGGCTGCTCAGACAGTGTCCTTGGGATGCCGCACAGCAGGGGCACAGAGGAGCAGGCGAGTGATCAGCAAAGGTACAGGCCAAGCGGAACGGGACTTGCAGTCCGGGCCAGGCCTGACGGCGTCCCACGCGGTCGGTAGCAAGAGAAGCCTAGAACCGTAAACACTGGGGTACCTGCAGGACAGACCACCGCACAAGAATAGTGCTGCCGGCTAGAAAGGAAACAAAACAAGTGGGACAATATTACTTATGGCAAAAGACATGGGTCGTGAATGGCCAACCATATCGTTGTGAAATGTTTGATCTATGTTTTTGTGTGTCTTATGAAATAAAACTGCTGCCTTTTTACACTATAACCTTGTATCCGTCAAATGTGTGAAGAGAAGGGAGTGTAAAGAATGGGGCCATGGAATGGAAGGGGAGAGCGAACTGGCAGGCCTGGGAGGGGTTGTATTTTGCCACTCTTATCACATCACTGTTAAGGTACAATATTCTACAGCCACTTCAAAATGTCACTCGCTTACTTTTTTTTCACACAAAAATAAAACAAAAATAGCACTATTGTCTACAAATGAGCTGTTGCCCGCCTAAGCAACACCTATAAACAAATGAATTAATTAATTAAAAAAAGACATTACTGGTCCAGAACAAGTAAACGCACCCCAGGCGAGGCCGCAGCTGCCTTTAAAGAAGGAATGGAAATTGCACGCGAGCTCTGCTTGACATGCCTATCCATTTCCCCAAACGTAATGGCGCGGCGGCATCACAGAGACACAGTTAACACAGCTATTTCATTAACGACCGGCCTCTTTGAAAAGGCAAAATTAATATTCAGAGCCACGCGGGTGAACAAAGTCATTTTTCTCGAACCGGAAAAGAGACCGCTGGCTTTGAGCAAGACTTTTTCTTGCGGCTTTATCTTCCCAGCTGTTACTCAAAACCACTTGACATTTAAGAACATGCTCGGCTGCTCAGCGGCAAGGCAAAATTATCACATCTCTCGGCAACTGTCCACGAGGAAGCTCTGGTTCAGAACTTCGTTGCCAGATGTCTTAGCGAGGAGAGAGCTGCTGGTTTCTGCCAGAGGCTGGTACGGAGCATAAAGGAATTTATTTCACGGCGTTAGAAAATAAATGTATAATCTCTGGTCTTTAGACCTTGTGAAGCAGGCTAGCCTCTCCCCGACCGACTTCTGCGTGGAGGAGGGGCAGAGGGAGGGCTCTTTGGCGCATTTTCCTTTACCATTCACAAATGTTTTTACTTTAAGGAGAGAGTTGGTTCAATTAGGGCCACTGGAATTGTGCGGTTCTTGCGGCTACGGCACTTTCCTAACGATAGATTTGCGCATTTGCTAGATAATCCATTATTTTGTGCTTTATTTCTAGATTTTTCCGATCATGTAAGGTTTCTAATTCAAACGGATCAAAAGTTACCAAAAACGTAGGGACACGTAGCAGCGCAGTGGAAGGCCCTTGCAAATAAGGCCTTTGCAAATATTGCCTGGTCACCTTTCAATTACCTCTTGCTCAAATTGAGTGTTAAACTGTTACTAATGAGGTGGAACCTTTACCCAGATAGTGTTAGTGTGTCCAAAAAAATGAAAATAATGCAGTAATACTGTCACAAAATTTGCCGCATCATACTGCACAGTTTGCCTTTTTCCCTCATAATTTAGTTGACTCTACCACATAATTTGATCCTCCCTGTCACATAATTCCAGTGGCCCTGAGTATAAATGTCACCAAAAATTCATTCATCATTTTATTTCTCAGACATGTGTTTAAGGTAGACTGCACTACTGTATGTCACTTTTCACTGAACGACCAATGGAATATATAATCCCCCAATATGCTCCGATAGAGTCTTTTATGTTCTTGGTTCGACATAACAAACGAAAAAGAAGGGTATTCTGCTGTGAAAATAAATTAGAAAATGAGCAGACATCCACACACATTTGTGACACCACAAGAGTGGCTTGATGACCAAGTTCTTAATCAGGTTTGTGCATAAGGTGAGAGGAGGTAACACCTAGGTGCACAGTGAACACATGGTAGACCTTATTGGGCTGTTGGTGTTGGTTACTGCTATTATACTTTGCTGGTATGAGGGCACACAAATGATTGAAGCAATTGTTGGCACCAGCCTTCTTTTGCAAAAGGAAAATGGTTAATTTAGAGGTTAAAAAACTCGGGTAGACCGATGGCATGTCACTTAACACAAAACCTCCATCCAACCTTGGCTCTAGGTCCTGCAAGCATACTGTAACATAACATAAGTATTTGTGAATCGCACATTCACCCAAGGATGTCTTCTTGGCACTGAATAACAGATGTCTATTGTTACCCAACTCAATGGTGCTCATTTTATCAATCTCAGAAGGACGAAAGGCTGAGATTTGAACGTGTGACCATGAGGTCAAACACAGGGCCCTCCAGGAGGCACATTAGTCCTCTAAGCCAGCAGACCCAGTAACATGTTGCCAGAAGAAATAATCAAGGCACAGGCACTTGATAAAAAAACTGCAATTGTACTTCCTAAAATGAAAGTGTGTCTTGAACCAATCATGAAAGTACATACTGCTGTACCCCAATGTGTGAAATTCCTTTCAGTTCTTTCACTTTGTGCTACTGCATGTCATATTTGCATAGGGCAAACCTAGGCAGAAGGCAGCAGAGGACTGACTTTTGGCTAGGATCATACATAGGAGCAGTAGCAATGGCTGCTTTTTGTATTTAATGCATTTTTATTTAAGGTTGAGTCAGAACACGGTTTACAAAACAGTATCACAACTTGAAGATTATAGAAATTCTTGAAATCAGACATCATATATATATATTACCTACTGGCGATTGACAGTAGGTAGTTATAGTTAAGACCTAGTTTCCATAGGAAAAGCGTTTTTTGATTTGCCAATATTTTTGGCGCCGTTTGACGAATCTTCGCGAAATTTTCCAAAAAAAAGGTTCACTCAGGTCAGGTCCTGTCTTGAAAGTTTCGGGGTGATTCGTAAAGCAGAGCTGAGAAAAAAGGGGGGTCCCAAAACACGTTTTCTCCGTGTTAATTTCCATAGGAAACTTTAGACACGGCTACAGCCCGAACTGCTGAACGGAATTACACCAAATTTGGTTCAGAAAGCGCCCTTTTTTTTAAATGGTATAAATCCGTTCAGTAGTTGCTGAGAAATTCAAAAAATAAAAATATCGATATCTGAGCACCGAGGAGGGTTTGCGAACCCTCCTGAGCACAAGCTCAATTCTGATTGGCTTCCAACACTCCAAACCAGAATGTGTTGGCAGCCATCTTGTGACTTGGTAACCGAGTCACAAGAAAACAGTGAAAAAAAAGGTTAAAAAACAAGAAAAGGGGGCAGAGTAGAAACACCCTGACCCCCTAGGCCTGCTCAGGGGGTCCCTGTGGGACACCCAGGGGCAAAAAAAGCATTTTTTAATAAAAAAATCGTCCGAATTCGGGCTGCGTGCGCGAATCCGCCCGAGAATAACAAAAACAAAACAAAGCGCGGGCTCCCGTGCTTTGTTTTTGAAAGCCCCCGGGTGGGCCAGATCCCAGGGGCAATGCTGTTTTATGTAGCAGGGGCCCGCGGGGGCCCCTGCAGCCCCGGGGACCGCCACCTCCCCGGGGCTTTATTATTTACGCGCGGGGGCACACGGCCCCCCCGCAGCCCCGGGAACCGCCACCTTCCCGGGGCAATCTTGATTTATGTGGGGGGCCTCGCGGGCCCCCCCAAGCCCCGGGGACTGACACCTCCCTGGGGCTTTATAAAAATGGAGTTGGGGGGCCTTGTGGGCCCCCCAAGCCCCGGGGACCACCACCTCCCCAGGGCTTTATTCTAATCAGGGGGGCCTTACGGGCCCCCCCAAGCCCCGGGGACCGCCACCTCCCCGGGGCTTTATTCTAATCAGGGGGGCCTTACGGGCCCCCCCAAGCCCCAGGGACTGACACCTCCCTGGGACTTTATAAAAATGGAGTCGGGGGCCTTGTGGGCCCCCCCAAGCCCCGGAGGACCACCACCTCCCCGGGGTTTCCTTCTTTAATGTGTGGGGCCTCGTGGGCCCCCCAAGCCCCGGGGACCACCACCTCCCCAGGGCTTTTTAATTAATGGGGGGGACCTCGCGGGCTCCCCCAAGCCCCGGGGACCACCACCTCCCAGGGCTTTCTTCTTAAATGAGGGAGGGCCTCGCGGGCCCCCCCAAGTCCCGGGGACCACCACCTCCCTGGGGCTATGTTAAATGTAGGGAGGGGGGCTGTGCGGCCCCCCTCCTGGAGCCCTAGATGGCCCTGGGGACCGCCACCCCCCAGGGCCGGCTCCTGCAATGTCCCAGGGTTCCCACCCCCGGGACATTGCCGTTTGGGATGACAGGGCGGGAGCCGTGTGGCTCCCGCCCTGTCACTCCAAACACTGCTTTGCTTGTTGGAAGCGAGAGCAGGAAACCTGCTCTCGCTTCCAACAAGCAAACCAGAATTGCTTTTGGTCAAGGGGAGCTGCATGTTGGCAGCCCCCTTGCCCAAAGCAAAGCCGTCTCCCGCAGGAGGCAGGAAGCCGGCTGGGACCGTGGGGGCATTGGGGCTCCCTCCACGGTCCTCAACGTTAATGGCTGGCCCCGGGGGATGGGGTCCCCGGGGTCAGAAGTGGCCCAGGGGAGGGGGAACACACGGCCCCCCTCCTGCGAAAATTAAAAAACAAATAGGAGGCAAGGCCCCGGGGGATGGGGTGCCATGGGCCAAAAGTGGCCCAGGGGAGGGGGGCCACGCAGCCCCCCTCCCGTGAAAATTTAAAAAAAAAACAAAGGGGCCTATTAGGATGGCGGTCGGATGTCCACCGCCGGCCGGCGGTGGCGCCCGCTGTACCGGGCGGTGCACATCCGACCGCCATCGCAACCAGGAAAACCGCCGGTCACATTAGGATGGCGGTGGTGACTGCGGCGGTGGGAAAATCCGACCGCCGCTTTTCCGCCGGTTGCCATCCGCACTCCTGCCTGGCAGACTGATTAGGACTGGGATAATGGTGGCGGTGCCGAGCAGGCTCCGCCGGCACGATTATGATGCCGGCGGTAGCCAGCCGTTCTGCAGCGGTCAGACTGCCATTGAAAGGCATGCAGTGATTGTCTTCCGGGGGCCCGTTGCGGGCCCCCAATGTGTTGGGGGGGTGGGTGTACTGGGGGTACCCATGGTCCCCCCCTACATTTCCCTGTACCAGGTGGCAGGCACTGTGCAGTGCCTGCCACGCAGTGCAGGGAAATGCAGGATACGCTCCTTTTGGCATCGCGGCGGTGCTGCTGGCAGCAGCAACCGCCGCAATGTTAATCCCCGCGATCCGACCGCAGCGGTCGGATTTCGACAGCGGGTCATCGTAATTCGACCGGCGGTGATGTCGCGGTACATGCGGGTGGTCTTTTCCCGCTACCATGACGGTCGGGGAGGTTTCCCGACCGCCATCATAATAGGCCCCAAAGTAGGCAAAGCCCCGGGGGATGGGGACCCTGGGGCCACGAATGGCTTCAGGAGGGGGGCCTCGCAGCCCCCTCCTTAAAAATGATTAAAAAAGATTAGATAAATATGTTGCCATGCCCCGGGGGATGGGGTCCCCAGGGCCGAAATCGGCCATGGGAGGAGGGCCACGCGGCCCCCTTACCGTTTTTGTAAAAAAAAAAATTTTTAAATGGGTCAGGCCCTGACTGTGTGTTTCTGTAAAGTTTAAATATGTTTTATATATATGCCAAGGTGTATTGAAGAATGAGTGGGTGTATAAGTGTCTGAATATATCATTTAGTAGGTGCGTGACTGTCTGTATAAGTGAGTGATTAAACGTGTCTTAGTGAATGCATGGGTTAGTGACTAAACTGTGTAAATGTCTGTATCAGTCTGTCAGTTGATGTGTAAGCGGCTCCATGGGTTGGTGAGTAGCTACATGAGTGTCTATATGGGTTATTGATTGGTTGTCTGAGTATATGTATGGGTGCCTGAGTGTCTGTGTGGGTGGGTGTGGGGTGTATAACTCCCTGCATGAATGTGTGAGTGGGTGATTCACTGGGTGTATGGGTTCAAGAGTGCATCTGTGAGGAGCTGTATGGGTGGGTGAGTGTGTGCATGGCTGTGTTGGTGAGTGAATGGATGTCTCAGTGGTACATGTGTGAGTATCTACATATGTGAAAGGCAGTATATGTGAGTGTTGGAGAATATAAATGACTATAAGTGACAGTGAGTGATTGTGAGAGTGGCTGTATGGATGAGTGTGTGCTTGTATCGGTGATTGTATAAGAGAGTAAGTATGTGTTAGTATATGTATCAATAAGTGAGGTGGTGTGTGTATAACTGTATAGGTGAGTAAATGGGAGTGTGATTGATTCTTTGAATGACTGACTAGGTGTCTGAGTAACTCTATGGGTGAGTGGCAGTGTGTGAGTGTCTCTATAGGTGTATAAGTGCATATGATAGTGCTGTATTGATGAGTGACTGCATGTATGAGTGACTGTATAGGTGAATAAGTGGATGTGTGTGTAGACCTAGGAATCAGTGAGTGGGTATGTAGTAACTGGTATTAGTGTGTGTATGGTTTCAAAAATGGTAGTCTGTATTTTAGAGTGGGTGTATCAAAGGTTATATTAGGTTGTGAGGAGGTGCATCTGATTATTACATGGATTATGTCCTCAGTGATGTCATCAGTGATGTCACTGACCATGTCATGAATGATGTAATATGTGACATCATCAGCAGTGCATTGCGGGGGGACAGTTATAGTTAGCTGAACTAACTATAACAGCCGAATTTCACTGGTTTTGTACGAGTGATATGTCCAACTAACTATAATGTCCCTGAAACCTATGGTTTTTTCAGTGAATTTCAAAGGTTTTTTAAATGCTAATTTCTAACTATAACGTCCCTGAAACCTATGGTTTTTTCAGTGAATTTCTAAGGTTTTTTAAATGCTAATTTCTAACTATGCCTACAGAGGTAGGACATGTGCAGAAAGAGGAATAAAGGTGCAGAAAGAAGCAAGAGAAATGCAGAAAGAGGCAACAGAAGTCCAGAAAGACAAAGAAAGGTGCAGAAAGAAGCAAAAGATATGCAGAAAGAACCAACAGAGGTGCAGAAAGAGGCCTTGTTGCAAAGTCATCCTGTGCCCCCAACTTTTTTCTGATGGGTACTGGTGGTAACTGACTCTGACTAACCTGGCCTAGAGCCAGTACTATGCTAAAAGACACTTAGAATACAGTGAAAACACCTACATACACTAGGGTACACTATGGGATGGGGTACCCCTGTGATTGGCATGACCTCCCCTGTAAGGCCCTAGTATATAATAGGGCAGGGGGATTAAAACTACCTCTAACTCAGAGTTGCAGAAACATGCTACTTTAACTAGTAGTGGCATTTGCAGAGTGGTAGAGAAAGGGTGCTGGGCCTCCAACCAGCGCTCAAGAATTCCGCTGCGTAGGACTTACAGGAGGTACCAGGAGGGCTTATTCGCCCCCAAAGCCCCTCAGGAGTAAAGTGGACTTCATCCCCCATCCCGTAGTCTGCCAGGAGGCGTGTTTGCAGAGTGGTGGAGAAAGGGGGCATGGCCTCCGAAGACGTCTTAGCAATCCTACTGTGTGGGACTTACTGGAGGTAACAAGAGGGGTATTTGGTCCCCAAGGACATCCTTGGGGGCCAACTACCCATCCTATTACCTCCAGTAAGTACCACACAGCAGGATTGCTAAGTTCTCATAACAGGCCACGCCCCCTTTCCCCACCACTCTGCAAACGCGCTCCCTGGCGTGCTGTTCGATGGGGATTGAAGTCCTCTTCACTGCTGGGGGTCGTTAGGGGCCAACTAGCTTACCTCTTACCTCCAGTAAGTCCCACACAGTGGGATTGCTGAGAGGTGGGCACAGGCCACGCCCCCTTTCTCCACCACTCTGCAAACGCGCCTCCTGGTGCGCTCTTGGTTGGGGGATGAAGTCCCCTTTCCTCATGAGGGTCCCTGGGGGCCAATTAGCCCACCAGGTACCTCCAGTAAGCCCCACACAGCTGGATTGCTGAGAGTGGTCTGAGGCCACGACCCCTTTTTACACCACTCTGCAAACACAGCTCCTGGTGCACTGCTGCTCAGGGGATGAAGTCCACTTGTGTCCTCAGGTCCTCAGGACACAAGAGTACCTCATCGCCCCACCAGCAGTGCGCCAAGAGGCGCAGTTGCAGAGTGGTGTAAAAAGGGGCTTAGCCTCGGACCACAACTCTGCAATCCAGCTGTGTGGCGTTTACTGGAGGTACCTGGTGGGCTAGTTGGCCCCCAGGTACCCTCAGGAATGAAGGGGACTTCATCCCCCAACTTAGAACGTGCCAGGGGGCGCGTTTGTAGAGTGGCGCAGGGAGGGGGCGGGGCCTCCGGCAAGATGCTGACTTTTCTTTTTTTTTGCATTTTTAGAAGGGGGGCTGTGTGGCCCCCCTTCTTTTTGTATTGTTTGGGCCCTGGGGACCCCATCCCCCAGGGCCTGACCCATTTAAAAACAATTTTTTTTAACAAATGGTGAGTGGGGCCACGTGGCACCCCTCCCATGGCCGATTTCGGCCCCGGGGACCCCATCCCCCGGGTCATGCCGACATATTTATTAAATTTTTTTAAATCATTTTTAAGGTGGGAGGCTGCGCGGCCCCCCTCCTGAGGCCATTTTTAGCCCCGGGGACCCCATCCTCCGGGGCTTTGCCTCCTTTGTTTTTTTTTTTAGGAAGGGGGTTGCGTGGCCCCCCTCCCCAGGGCCACTTCTGGCCCTGGGGACCCCATCTCCCGGGGCCTGGCCTCCTTTGTTTTTTTAATTTAATTTTCATGGCAGGGGGGCCGCGTGGCCCCCCTCCCCTAGGCCAATTTTGGCCCCGGGGACCCCATTCCCCGGGGCCTGGCCTCCTTTGTTTTTTTTTTGAGGAAGGGGGTTGCGTGGCCCCCCTCCCCAGGGCCACTTCTGGCCCTGGGGACCCCATCTCCCGGGGCCTGGCCTCCTTTGTTTTTTTTTATTTAATTTTCAGGGGAGGGGGGCCAAGTGGCCCCATCTCCCCTGGCCCACTTCTGGCCCCGGGGACCCCATCCCCAGGGGCCAGCCCTTAGAGTTTGGGACTGTGGGGGGAGCCCCACTGCCCCCATGGTCCCAGCCAGCTCCCCGCCTTGTACAGGAGCCAGCAGCTAACATGCAGCTCCCCTTGCCCAAAAGCAATTCTGGTTTGCTTGTTGGAAGCAAGAGCAGGTTTCCTGCTCTCGCTTCCAACAAGCAAAGCAGTGTTTGCAATGACAGGGCGGGAGCCGCACGGCTCTCGCTCTGTCATTCCAAACTGCAATGTTCGGGGGTGGGCACCCCGGGACATTGCAGGAGCCAGCCCTTGGGAGTGGCGGTCCCCAGGGCCATCGAGGGCTCCAGGAGGGGGGCTGCGTGGCCCCCCTCCCTACATTTAACATAGCCCCGGGGAGGTGGTGGTCCTCGTGGCTTGGTGGGGCCCGCGAGGCCCCCCTCTTTTAAGAAGAAAGCCCTGGGAAGGTGGTGGTCCCCGGGGCTTCGGGGGCCCACGAGGCCCCCCCATTAATTAAAAAGCCCCAGGGAGGTGGTGGTCCCCTGGCTTGGGGGGGCCCCTCAAGGACCTCCCTCATTAAAGAAGGAAGCCCCGGGAAGGTGGTGGCCCGCGAGGCCCCCCACCCTATTTTAATAATGCCCCAGGGAGGTGGCGGTCCCAGGGGCTTGGGGGGCCCGTGAGGCCCCCCTGATTAGAATAAAGCCCCAGGGAGATGGCGGTCCCCAGGGCAGCATGGGGGGGGCAGCAGCCCCCCACTCATTTTTACAATGAAGCCCAGGTGAGGTGGCGGTCCCAAGGGCTGCGGGGGGGCTGCATGCCCCCCATGCATAAATAATAAAGCCCCGGGGATATGGTCGTCCCCCGGGCTGCGGGGCCGTGGCCCCAGCTACATAACACAGCATTGCCCCTGGGACCTGGCCCACCCGGGGGCTTTCAAAAACGAAGCGCGGGAGCCCGCGCTTTGTTTTTTTTGTTTTTCTCGGCTGGATTCGTGCACCCAGCGCGAATTCAGCTGATTATTTTTTTTAAAGAAATGCTTTTTTTGGCCCTGGGGGTCGCAGGCGTATGGGGTCAGGGTGTGTCTACCCTGTCCCCTTTTCTTGTTAATAAAGCAGCTTTATTGATATTTGAACCACAGCGGCAACTTAACACTATATTAACCATTCTATAATGGCCGCTATGTTTCTATCACTGACACAGTGCACCCCACCTCATTATTAGAGGTTTTATTCTGGCACCTCATGGTGTATAAACAACATATAGCAATATGGTATTTCTCATTCTATTATAAATGGTGTATAAACTACATATAGTAATATGGTATTTCTCGTTCTATTATGATTACAACAAAGTATATTCAGAGTGTACTATTATGTCTTTTCAGTGTTAATTGACTGTTTAAAAATGGCCACCGCAGTACCAGTGTGGTTTGACATGTAATGAACTTTATGTCCGTTTTCCATTTCCACATGAGTCTATGTATAGGAACAATTTCTGTTGACCCTTTGTGTGATCAAGACAGCTAGTCTGTCAAAACGCGTTACCTTGTGTATTAAATTCCACTTTGGCTCCTCCTGAGAGCGCGGACATTTCCTTCTTTTGTGTGATATATATATATATATATTATCTACTGGCGGTCACCAGTAGATAGTTATAGTTAGGACCTATTTTCCATAGGAAATCCGCGACATTCTATTTGAAATAACTCTTGCGTCGGTTGACGAATCTTCGCGAAATTTTCAAACTTTATGGCCCGCTCTGGTCCGCTCCTACCCTGAAAGTCTCAGGTGATTCGTCAAGCGGGGGCCGAGAAAAAGGGGGTCCCAAAACATGTTTTCCCCATTCATTTTCCCATAGGAAACTTTAGACACGGCTACAGCCCGAACTGCTGAACGGAATTACACCAAATTTGGCAAAGAGGTAGTTCTTGGTTCAGAAAGAACCCTTTTTGTTAAATGGTGTAAATCCGTTCAGTAGTTGCGGAGAAATTAAAAAATAAGAGTCAAAAATCAATTTCCCATAGGAAACTTTATGCAAGGCTACAGCCCGAACTGCTGAACGGAATTACACCAAATTTGGGAAAGAGGTAGTTCTTGGTTCAAAAAGAACCCTTTTGTTAAATGGTGTAAATCCGCTCAGTAGTTGCTGAGAAAATCAAAAGTAAAAACACATATATATCTGGGCGGAGCCTAACCACACATGTCATCGTGAGATCTGATTGGCTGTCAGCACTTCATCCTGGAATTGCTGGCAGCCATCTTGGGACCAATATAAATGATAGTACCCCATTGAAATGCATTGTAGTGAATCGAAGATTTTGAGGGTTACCAAAAGGAGAACTATAAAGGGTGATAACAGACTTTAGTTACATTGGAATTCATTTGTTGATGGTACCATACTAATTTCAGGAATTGTGGTGTGTTCTAAGGTGATTTTACCCTGTGAAAAACCTTCTGCTGGGATATCATGAATCATGTTTGAGAGAAAACTATTTTCACATGCTTGTCCCATTCAGTTTTGGAAGGTGCCCCAGAAGCTAAAATGAGAGCATATTTTCTGTAAATTCACATTATCTTTCTCAGTCATGTGAGAATGAAGTCTGACATTCTCAGTAAAACATGTACATCCAACAAGGGCAGAGACTGTCAGTTGATTCCTTTGTGTTCTACTGCAGCTTCCCAGAGTGTTCTAAAGAACAACTAGAGTGCTAACAGCCTTACTTATGACAAAAGTATGGCACACCTGAAGCCATCTTGATTGGAATAAACTGGTAACACTTAAAACATTTAATTTAAAAAGGAACAAAATGAGGGGGTTCATTTTGCCATAGAAATTATGGTTAGTGCTGTAGAAAGAAAAATTAGGACATGTTTTAAGTGAGATCTCAAATATCTTCCTGTTATATTTCAACAGGAGCAGCCTGTCAGTTGATGCCTTTGTGTTCTACTGCAGCTTCCCAAAGTGTTCTAAAGAACAACTAGAGTGCTAACAGCCTTACTTATGACAAAAGTATGGCACACCTGAAGCCATCTTGATTGGAATAAACTGGTAACACTTAAAACATTTAATTTAAAAAGGAACAAAATGAGGGGTTCATTTTGCCATAGAAATTATGGTTAGTGCTGCAAAAAGACAATTTAGGGCATGTTTTAAGTGAGATCTCAAATCCTCTTCTATTTCATTAGAAAATTCTGACATGCAGACTGAAACAATCACTTTCAATACCAGCAGTAGACTTCCAGTTAACTCCTTGGTGAGCAGTAGCTTTACTACAGTGATCTAATGAACAACTAGAGTAATAACATTCTGGATTTATGGCAAATGTGTGACACATCTGAATGCCTTCTTGATGGAATCAAAGTAAAAAACTGAAAGCATTTCCTACTGAGGAGACTGCAGTAAATGAGGAAATTAGGAAACTTCATAACAAAGAAGTCTTCCAAGATGGCCACCAGTGAAAAAAGAGCCCAAATGTAGCACAAATATTACCCAGATGTAGCCCACATATAGCCCAATGACAAAAGTGTGCAAAACACTTTTTATTTTTAGTTTTTTTGTAGTTTTATGTAGTGCAGACTGGTCAGGTATTGGAGCGTTGCATCTTAAAACATGACCCCCTACACTACAAAAACACCACTGCACTACCCTAAACCCTAAAACACTACCCCAGCACGACCCCCTACACTACACAAGCACCACTGCACTATCCTAAACCCTAAAACACTACCCCCAGCATGACCCCCTACACTACACAAACACCACTGCACTACCCTAAACCCTAAAACACTACCCCAACACCACTGCACTAACCTAAATCCTAAAACACTACCCCCAGCACGACCCCTACACTACCCAAACACCACTGCACTACCCTAAAACATGACCCCTACACTACACAAACACCACTGCACTACCCTAAACCCTAAAACACTACCCCAGCACGACCCCCTACACTACACAAGCACCACAGCACTACCCTAAACCCTAAAACACTGCCCCAGCATGACCCCCTACACTACACAAACACCACTGCACTACCTTAAACCCTAAAACACTACCCCCAGCACGACCCCCTACACTGCCCGAACACCACTGCACTGCCCTAAACCCTGAAACACATACCCTAGCACGACCCCCTACACTGCCCGAACACCACTGCACTGCCCTAAACCCTGAAACACCACCCCCTTCACGACCCCCTACACTGCCCGAACACCACTGCACTGCCCTAAACCCTGAAACACCACCCCCAGCATGACCCCTACACTGCCCGAACACCACTGCACTGCCCTAAACCCTGAAACACTACCCCCAGCAAGACCTCCTACACTGCCCGAACACCACTGCACTGCCCTAAACCCTGAAACATCACCCCCAGCAAGACCCCCTACACTGCCCGAACACCACTGCCCTAAACCCTGAAACACCACCCCCAGCACGACCCCCTACACTGCCCGAACACCACTGCACTGCCCTAAACCCTGAAACACCACCCCAGCACGACCCCCTACACTGCCCGAACACCACTGCACTGCCCTAAACCCTGAAACACCACCCCCTGCACGACCCCTACACTGCCCGAACACTATTGCACTGCCCTAAACCCTGAAACACCATCCCCAGCACGACCCCCTACACTGCACGAACACCACTGCACTGCCCTAAACCCTGAAACACTACCCCCAGCAAGACCCCCTACACTGCCCGAACACCACTGCACTGCCCTAAACCCTGAAACACCACCCCCAGCAAGACCCCTACACTGCCCGAACACCACTGCCCTAAACCCTGAAACACCACCCCCAGCAAGACCCCCTACACTGCCCGAACACCACTGCACTGCCCTAAACCCTGAAACACCAGCCCAAGCACGACCCCTACACTGCCCGAACACCACTGCACTGCCCTAAACCCTGAAACACCACCCCTGCACGACCCCCTACACTGCCCAAACACCACTGCACTGCCCTAAGCCCTGAAACACCACCCCCAGCACGACCCCCTACACTGCCCGAACACCACTGCACTGCCCTAAACCCTGAAACACCACCCCTGCACGATCCCCTACACTGCCCGAACACTACTGCACTGCCCTAAACCCTGAAACACCACCCCCAGCACGACCCCCTACACTGCACGAACACCACTGCACTGCCCTAAACCCCGAAACACTACCCCCAGCAAGACTCCCTACACTGCCCGAACACCACTGCCCTAAACCCTGAAACACCACCCCCAGCAAGACCCCCTACACTGCCCGTACACCACTGCACTGCCCTAAACCCTGAAACACCACCCCCAGCATGACTCCCTACACTGCCCAAACACCACTGCACTGCCCTAAACCCTGAAACACCACCCCCAGCACGACACCCTACACTGCCCGAACACCACTGCACTGCCCTAAACCATGAAACACCAGCCCCAGCACGACCCCCTACACTGCCCGAACACCACTGCACTGCCCTAAACCCTGAAACACCACCCCCAGCACGACCCCCTACACTGCCCGAACACCACTGCACTGCCCTAAACCCTGAAACACCACCCCCAGCACGACCCCCTACACTGCCCGAACACCACTGCACTGCCCTAAACCCTGAAACACCACCCCCTGCACGACCCCTACACTGCCCGAACACCACTGCACTGCCCTAAACCCTGAAACACCATCCCCAGCACGACCCCCTACACTGCACCGAACACCACTGCACTGCCCTAAACCCTGAAACACTACCCCCAGCAAGACCCCCTACACTGCCCGAACACCACTGCACTGCCCTAAACCCTGAAACACCACCCCCAGCAAGACCCCCTACACTGCCCGAACACCACTGCTCCTAAACCCTGAAACACCACCCCCAGCAAGACCCCCTACACTGCCCGAACACCACTGCACTGCCCTAAACCCTGAAACACCAGCCCCAGCATGACCCCTACACTGCCCGAACACCACTGCACTGCCCTAAACCCTGAAACACCACCCCTGCACGACCCCCTACACTGCCCAAACACCACTGCACTGCCCTAAACCCTGAAACACCACCCCCAGCACGACCCCTACACTGCCCGAACACCACTGCACTGCCCTAAACCCTGAAACACCACCCCCTGCACGATCCCCTACACTGCCCGAACACTACTGCACTGCCCTAAACCCTGAAACACCACCCCCAGCACGACCCCCTACACTGCACCGAACACCACTGCACTGCCCTAAACCCCAAAACACTACCCCCAGCAAGACTCCCTACACTGCCCGAACACCACTGCCTCTAAACCCTGAAACACCACCCCCAGCAAGACCCCCTACACTGCCCGAACACCACTGCACTGCCCTAAACCCTGAAACACCACCCCCAGCACGACCCCCTACACTGCCCGAACACCACTGCACTGCCCTAAACCCTGAAACACCACCCCCAGCACGACACCCTACACTGCCCGAACACCACTGCACTGCCCTAAACCATGAAACACCAGCCCCAGCACAACCCCCTACACTGCCCGAACACCACTGCACTGCCCTAAACCCTGAAACACCACCCCCAGCACGACCCCCTACACTGCCCGAACACCACTGCACTGCCCTAAACCCTGAAACACCACCCCCAGCACGACCCCCTACACTGCCCGAACACCACTGCACTGCCCTAAACCCTGAAACACCAGCCCCTGCACGACCCCTACACTGCCCGAACACTACTGCACTGCCCTAAACCCTGAAACACCATCCCCAGCACGACCCCCTACACTGCACGAACACCACTGCACTGCCCTAAACCCTGAAACACTACCCCCAGCAAGACCCCCTACACTGCCCGAACACCACTGCACTGCCCTAAACCCTGAAACACCACCCCCAGCAAGACCCCCTACACTGCCCGAACACCACTGCCCTAAACCCTGAAACACCACCCCCAGCAAGACCCCCTACACTGCCCGAACACCACTGCACTGCCCTAAACCCTGAAACACCACCCCTGCACGACCCCTACACTGCCCAAACACCACTGCACTGCCCTAAACCCTGAAACACCACCCCCAGCACGACCCCCTACACTGCCCGAACACCACTGCACTGCCCTAAACCCTGAAACACCACCCCTGCACGATCCCCTACACTGCCCGAACACTACTGCACTGCCCTAAACCCTGAAACACCACCCCCAGCACGACCCCTTACACTGCACGAACACCACTGCACTGCCCTAAACCCCGAAACACTACCCCCAGCAAGACTCCCTACACTGCCCGAACACCACTGCCCTAAACCCTGAAACACCACCCCCAGCAAGACCCCCTACACTGCCCGTACACCACTGCACTGCCCTAAACCCTGAAACACCACCCCCAGCATGACCCCCTACACTGCCCAAACACCACTGCACTGCCCTAAACCCTGAAACACCACCCCCAGCACGACACCCTACACTGCCCTAACACCACTGCACTGCCCTAAACCATGAAACACCAGCCCCAGCACGACCCCCTACACTGCCCGAACACCACTGCACTGCCCTAAACCCTGAAACACCACCCCCAGCACGACCCCCTACACTGCCCGAACACCACTGCACTGCCCTAAACCCTGAAACACCAGCCCCAGCACAACCCCGTACACTGCCCGAACACCACTGCACTGCCCTAAACCCTGAAACACCAGCCCCAGTACGACCGCCTACACTACCCGAAAACCACTGCACTGCCCTAAACCCTGAAACACCACCCCCAGCAAGACCCCCTACACTGCCCGAACACCACTGCACTAAAGCCTGAAACACCACCCCCAGCAAGACCACCTACACTGGCCGAACACCACTGCACTGCCCTAAACCCTGAAACACCACCCCCTGCACAACCCCCTACACTGCCCAAACACCACTGCACTGCCCTAAACCCTGAAACACCACCCACCTGAACGACCCCCTACACTGCCCGAACACCACTGCACTGCCCTAAACCCTGAAACACCACCCTCAGCACGACACCCTACACTGCCCGAACACCACTGCACTGCCCTAAACCCTGAAACACCACCCCCAGCACGACCCCCTACACTGCCCGAACACCACTGCACTGCCCTAAACCCTGAAACACCACCCCTGCACGACCTCCTACACTGCCGGAACACCACTGCACTGCCCTAAACCCTGAAACACCACCCCCAGCACGACCCCCTACACTGCCCGAACACCACTGCACTGCCCTAAACCCTGAAACATCAACCCCAGCAAGACCCCCTACACTGCCTGAACACCACTGCCCTAAACCCTGAAACACCACCCCTACACTGCACGAAAACCACTGCACTGCCCTAAACCCTGAAACACCACCTCCAGCAAAACCCCTACACTGCCTGAACACCATTGCTCTGCCCTAAATCCTGAAACACTAGCCCCAGCATGACCCCCTACACTGCCCAAACACCACTGCACTGCCCTAAACCCTGAAACTCCACCCCCAGCACGACCCCCTACACTGCCCGAACACCACTGCACTGCCCTAAACCCTGAAACACCAGCCCCAGCAAGACCCCCTACACTGCCCGAACACCACTGCACTGCCCTAGACTCTGAAACACCAGCCCCAGCAAGACCCCCTACACTGCCCGAACACCACTGCACTGCCCTAAACCCTGAAACACCAGCCCCAGCTTGACCCCTACATTGCCCGAACACCACTGCACTGCCCTAAACCCTGAAACACCACCCCCAGCACGACCCCCTACACTGCCCGAACACCACTGCACTGCCCTAAACCCTAAAACACCACCCCCAGCATTACCCCCTACACTGCCCAAACACCACTGGACTGCCCTAAACCCTAGAACACTACCCCAGCACGACCCCTACACTACCCGAACACCACTGCACTACCCTAAACCCTAAAATACTACCCCCAGCACAACCCCCTACACTACCCGAACACGACTGCACTGCCCTAAACCCTCAAACACTCCCCCAGCACGACCCCCTACACTACCCGAACACCACTGCACTGCCCTAAACCCTAAAACACTCCCCCAGCACGACCCCCTACACTACCCGAACACCACTGCACTGCCCTAAACCCTAAAACACTCCCCCAGCACGACCCCTACACTACCCAAACACCACTGCACTGCCCTAAACCCTAAAACACTACCCCCCGCATGACCCCCTACACTACCCAAACACCAATGCACTACCCTAATCCCTAAAACACTACCCCCGCATGACCCCCTACACTACCCTAAACCCTAAAACACTACCCCCGCATGACTCCCTACACTACCCAAAGACCACTGCACTACCCTAAACCCTAAAACACGACCTCCTACACTACACAAACACCACTGCACTACCCTAAACCCTAAAACACTACCCCTACACTACACAAACACCACTGCACTACCCTAAACCCTAAAACACTACCCCCAGCAGTACCCCTACACTACCCAAACACCACTGCACTAACCTAAACCCTAAAACACTACCCCCAGCAGTACCCCTACACTACCCAAACACCACTGCACTACCCTAAATCACTACCCCAGCACGACCCCCTACACTACCCAAACACCACTGCACTACCCTAAACCCTAAAACACTACCCCCAGCATGACCCCTACACTACCCAAACACCACTGCACTACCCTAAACCCTAAAACACTCCCCCAGCACGACTCCCTACACTACCCAAACACCACTGCACTACCCTAAACCCTAAATCTACCCCCAGCATGACCCTCTACACTACACAAACACCACTGCACTACCCTAAACCCTAAAACACTACCCCCAGCACGACCCTCTTCACTACCTAAACACAACTGCACAATTTGTTACAGGCGTTGCAACGCAGGCCTGTGGTGCTTACTGGAAGTACCTAGTGGGCTAGTTGGGCCCCAGGGACCCTCAGGATTCAAGGTGACCTAATCCCCCAACTTAAAACGCACCACGGGGTGCGTTTGCACAGTGGTGAAGGGAGGGGCAGGGCCTCAGGTGACATGTGCACAAACATGCCCTGTGGTGCGTTTTAAGTTGGGGAATTAATTCCCTTGAATCCTGAGGGACCCTGGGGCCAACTAGCCCACCAGGTACCTTCAGTAAGCACAACAGAGTTGCGTTGCAGAGAGGTGAAAAAGGTGTGTGGCCTCGGAACGCTCTCTGCAACTCAGCTCTGTGGTCCTAACTGTAGGTACCTGGGGGCTAGTTGGGCCCCAGGGACCCTCAGAATTCAAGGGGACTTAATCTCGCAGCTTAAAACGCGCCACGGGGTGCGTTTGCACACGTCACCTCAGGCCCCCTCCCTTCACCACTGTGCAAACGCGCCCCTGTAGCGCTTTTAAGAGGTAGTTTTAATCCCCTGCCCTATTATGTACTAGGGACTTGCAGAGGAGGTCATGCTAATCACAGGGGTACCCCAACGCATAGTGTTCCCTAGTGTATGTAGGTGTTTTCACTGTATTCTAAGTGTCTTTTAGCATAGCACTGGCTCTGGTTAGTCAGAGTCAGTTACCACCAGTACCCGTCTGAAAAAGTTGTGGGCACAGGATGATTTTGCAACAAGGCCTCTTTCTGCTCCTCTGTTGGTTCTTTCTGCACATCTTTTGCTTCTTTCTGTGCGTTTTTTCTTCTTTCTTCACATGTCATACCTCTGTAGGCATAGTTAGAAACTAGCATTTAAAAAAACCTTTGAAATTCACTTAAAAATCATAGGTTTCAGGCACGTTATAGTTAGAAATTAGCATTTAAAAACCTTTGAAATTCACTGAAAAACCATAGGTTTCAGACACGTTATAGTTAGAAATTAGCATTTAAAAACCTTTGAAATTCACTGAAAAAACCATAGGTTTTAGGGACAGTTATAGTTAGTTGGACATTTCACTCGTACAAAACCATAGAAATTCCCCTGTTATAGTTAGTTCAGCTAACTATAACTCGCGCCCCGCAATGCACTGCTGATGACGTCACATATTACATCACTCATGACATGGTCAGTGACATCACTGATGACATCACTGATGACATCTCAAATGACATCACTGATGACATCATCCATGTGATAATTTCATGCATCTTCTCACACCCTAATATAACTTTTGATACACCCACTCTAAATTACAGACTGCCATTCTCAAAACCATAGACACTCCAACACCAAAAACTACATACCCACTCACTGATTCTTAGGTCTACACACACATCCACTCACTCACCCGTACAGTCACTCATACTTAGTCACTCAGTACAGGACTATCATATGCACTCATACACCTATATAAACACTCACACACCGCCACTCATCCATAGAGGTACTCACACACCTAGTCAGTCATGCAAAAACGTAATCACACACCCATTTACTCACCTATACAGTTATACACACACCAGCTCACTTACTCATACAAATACTAGCACATTCTTACACTCTTATACAATCACTGATACAAGTACACACTCATCCATACAGCCACTCTCACAATCACACACTCTCACTTATAGCCATTTATATACTCCAACACACATATATACTGCCTTTCACATATGTAGTTACTCACACATGTACCACTGAGATATACATTCAATCACTAACCACCCATACACACACTCACCCACCCATACAGTCCATCACAGATGCACTCTTGAAACCATGCACCCAGTGAATCACCAACTCACACATCTATGCACAGAGTCACACACACCCCACCCACACAAACACTCAGGCACCCATACAGATACTCAGACAATCAATCAATAACCCATGTAGACACTCATGTAGCTATTCAGAAAGCCATGCAGCCGCTTACAAACCAACAGACAGACGGATACAGACATTCACACAGTTTAGTCACTAACCCATGCATTCAGTAAGATACATTTAATCACTCACTTGTAGAGTCAGTCACTCACGTACTACATCATCCATTCAGACACTTATACACCCACTCATTCTTCAATACGCCTTTCCCTATATATATTAAACATATTTAAACTTTACAGAAACACACAGTCACTGGATGATGTCATCAGTGATGTCATTTGAGATGTCATCAGTGATGTCACTGACCATGTCATGAGTGATGTAATATGTGACGTCATCAACAGTGCATTGCGGGGGCGCGAGTTATAGTTAGCTGAACTAACTATAACGGGGGAATTTTTATGGTTTTGTACGAGTGAAATGTCCAACTAACTATAACTGTCCCTAAAACCTATGGTTTTTTCAGTGAATATATATATATATATATATATATATATATATATGCGCTAGACGGAGTGAAGATGCCTACGTTGGTCACCCACGTGCTCTCACAATATTGCCAGATAATAACATGTATGGTATCAAGCGCTATTCACTATTTATAGGGCACACACACTTCATAAACTGAATCTGCCATTGGTGCTTGAGCAATATGTGTGAATAATACGGGCACATCTCAAAACGCCTGTCATACATTTATTGTCACATTCCCACCATTTCTAAGGTGGGCTTCTGTAGTAGCAATGAGCAGGACCGGTACTTTTCAGTGCTTTTCAACAAAGCTGTGCTAATAGCAGCAGACAGCACAAGCACGTCTTTGCAGAGTTGTTGTACCTTTAGTGGGACATCACCAGCACATCTCAGCAGGATGGCTGTACTTATAATGGACAGTACCAGTACTTCTCTGCATGCTGACCTGCATGCTGAGCAACACAAGTAATTCTAAACAGGAATGCTATACTTATAATTTACAGTACCTGCTTTATTCAACATAGCTGCTAATCTTGTAATGGACCGTGATAGTGCTTTTCAGCAAACTACCCATAATGTGCAAGTATTTGTCAGTGGGGCTGCTATACCTCTTATGCATAGTGCCTACATTTCTCCTCGAGGCTTCTATACTGGCATTGGACAGTGCTTGCCCTTCTCAGGTGGGTTGTTGCACTAGCAAATGACTGACAGCACTTTTTAGCATGACTGCCATACTTTTCTGGCAAGGTACCAGAACTTTTCTGCAGAGGAAACATATTCTTAGTAACTAATAGGGTCATTTAGACACCAGCAGATGGTCTGTAAGCATGTTGAGGTGGACGAAGCCCCACCTGCCAACACCCTGCAGCAGACCACAAACACTAATTTTCATTTCTCACAACTCTTGTGGGTATATAAGATTAAAATGCTTCTGCCTAAAAAGCAACAACATAATTCTCACAAATGTAATGCCAGGTGGGCCACCATGCCCTGAAGCACACTTTGTATTTCTTTTTATTTCACTGAAACAAACACCCAGAGCCAGGGTTTATTTTTGTGAAAAGAAAACAGAATATCTTTTATGCACAGGGAGCTTTCCCCCTGCACGTGACAATATTCTTTTTTTCTTGGTGGGGACAACCATACCTCCATGGTGGCTCCAAGTAGGAACAATGAATCTCAGAAGACTCACCCAAACTAAGTCAAGCCATGCAACATTCCTGGCTGGTGGTCCTGTGAAAGACAAGCCACTGCCTGAAGGTCCCTGACAGTGGATCCAACTGAGGCCTGGTGATTCCTTAAAATTCAATGAGGCTTGGAAATGGACGATTTGGTAGAGTGGTGGGGATTCCCTCTCTTCCAAATCATACATTTTTAGGTGGAGCCTAGGCAGCGCATGCACTGTATTCAGTCAGGATGGATTATAGCCCGCCTCCAGCTTCTGACTGGCTTTTCTTAGTGTCCTTTAAAAAACATTGCTTCTAATTAGATAATGGTTCCTGTTTGTCCCATCTTTTTTCTCAATTGCCGACTCCCAGGGATCGCCCCCAGGACTTGTTCTCTTCCACTTGTGCTATTGTATGTCCTGTCTTTGGAACTTTTTTTACATTGACATGGAGCTTCGTGTGATGTTCTTTTAATTTGCACATGCTTATGCATGTCTGTTTCTTAACCCCCCACAACCAGTCCGTGCCAGTTTCTTCTCATATTGATCTGCCGTCTAGCTCGTTAGAAGCATTCCTTTTGCCACTTGGAAAACTGAGGTTGTAAGCACTCCTTAATGGATCTCTTGGTAGTCTCTTTCCCAACATGGCCGCTAAGCTGTACGCGGTAGATCCTGCCTCTTTCCATTCCCCACTCCTTGCATCCCTTCGCTTCCATAGGCTTCAGTTTCTGAAACACGCTTGTCCGCTTCCTTAAAGTGACTTTAAGGGCAACAGCAGCGGACTGTGATCGGGCGGTCCAAGAAGAGAACAATACTGTAAGTACTGTAATAAAGCATGTCTGCCATTCTGAGCCCTCTTGATATATTGACCATGTGCATTAATAAAATGAGAGGCTCAGGGTGTATTTGGCCAAAGAAAACGCTGCATATTTAATTGTATTCTAGGGGTTGCATATGGGTGATAATGAAGCAGGTAGGTGAGCCTGAACAGTAAAATAGTTTTGTATAAAGAAACCCTGCTTAACATATTGATAGGTAAGTAATCTGTTCCAGCTCTAAATATCCCTTTGTATCCCTTCCCACAGGTGAGCCATATGGAGCTCCCAATAGGAAAGAGCAATGTGAATGCCAATGTCTGTGGTTTGTATGTTCAATACCTGTCAGACATGGTAGTACCATCATGAATTAGGACCATGGTCAATTTGACAGAGTTTACCTAACGCCCGGAACCCTCGCAAAGGAGCAAACACTTGCAATTTCAATCAGAGCTCATTTCGAAATATGAGGCTTGGCGCTGCTGCCTGCTACTGCAGGATGTACTAGAGTCAAAATGCAAACACAGGAGCTGATCAGGGTGCAGCCAACCCTCCCTCTACCAAGCTCCCTCACACTGGCACCCTCCTACAAAAGTTCCTACTTTGTCAACCACCATGGCATGCTCTGTCACACTCTGTATTATGGCCCAGAGACGCTCATGTGCCCGAGAGGACATACAGCTTGTGCAGAGTTATTTATTTGCCAAGTGGACATGTTTAACTGGATACAGCTCTCTCGGCTGAGTCCAACCTGTGCAGCTTACATTATCCCATCTTCCCTCTGCAGCGCCACACAGCGCTTTGAAGCGGCCCTTGTGTGGTGTGAGTGCTACAAAGGTACCTCACATTACCAAAAACGACACCTTTCTTCTCTCTCTCATCTACGTTGGTCTCAGTCTAGCGCCTTTCCTCTTCGATCCGTTTGGCACTTTAAAGCAGCCTAGGCAACATAGGCAAACAACCAACAGACGGCTGGTCCTCCACTCGACCACGACCGACTGCTTCAGCACACGGATGTTTTGTCTGCAGATGACATCACTGTGGCAACAGCACCAGATTCTAGGCACGCTCAGCATTACCACTGCTCTCTTATAGTACAAGGCCTTGTGCTTCCCACAGTGCAGGTCTGGAGTTCATGCCGCCTGGTAAAGTCCTGTCCCCTGCTTCGTGCATTGAAGAAAGGCCCTTCATGTGCATTGTTACACAGCCATCATATTGTTACATCTGCCATACGTTAAGAGGCAAAGGTCAAATATCAGGTTATGTCTTCTGCCAATTTGCTCCCTATTCTTTTAACATGGAGGTTAGTTGTTATGCCTTCTGAGAAATTGCTGCTTATTCTTATGACATAGAGGTTGGTGTTTTGGTGGTTACTCTTCTTTTTCTAGTTGCAGAGTGAGAGCTTTTGTTAAAGTGAGCTATGTGACAATCTTACTGGGTTGGGGGATGTGAAAGGAAAGAATGTAGGGTTTCACAATTTTTCAATCACATAACAAAATTTTAATTCTTGTAAAATAACTTGAAACATTATGGAACATATATGAGCAGTTGGGTAAGCATAAACAAAGCCCTTATTGTAAATCTGAAGAATGATGGAATCATGGATTTTAATACGTTCAAAACACATCAAGACGCTTTACTTGGTAATATAGAAATGATAAATATTGGTGAAACCTGATTCCCACACATTATTGTGTGTGTGCTATATAGTTTCCTGTCCCTGTCCACTCCACATAGTTCCACTCCATGCCACCCAATGCCACTGCACATAATTCAACCCTCCTCATGCCACATAATTACATAACACATAATTAAACTTCACATAATTCAACATAATGCCTATTAATTCTATGTCTCGCAATTCACCAATACACAAATCCACATTGCATAATTCATGCCATAGATGATTTACTACAAACTTTGATGTCTTTATTAGCTAATGTAATATAATGGAAAATATGCTGCATGGCTAAGCACGTATAAGGTCCCAAAGGCGAGACCTATTGGCTATGCCAATGCTTGTTAGTTCTTTGAACTCGAGTTCAGTGGGAAGCCAAAACACCATTTTGGGTTGGTGCTCTAGTGGTTCATCCTCACTATGTGTAAGCAGGAAGGGGCCTATAAAATCTGCACTGCTGTCCAGCTGCACAGCGGGTGCACATAGCGGGTGCACTGCTGACACCAAGGCAAGCCCGTCTGTTCCCAGCTGTGCTGTGGTTGTGCTCAGTGCCAGCCATGCTACTCAATTGCCCTCGAACATGATCTCTTTTTCCAGGTCTGTTATACTAGAAATTTTTTGCCTGGGGTTGGTTTGAGGTGGCTTGGGCCTGCAAAATATGCTAAATATGTGTCCCCCTTTACTTTAACGCCTAATAGATCTGATGACTTGTTGGGTTACAACACTCAACCGCTATCAACCAATCTAAGTCCGGTTTGGGACATTATTTCTCTTTCACTTGTGGTGGTACCTATTAAGGATTCTGCTCAGTTCAGTAATACTATCTCTAAGCAATATCTGACCCAATGCCCTGAATCCAAACCCGTTTTGAAGTGCTGTCTGAGGTGTGCCTTGATTAATGCACACTCATCTGTTAAGCTCTCTATGGAAATGTATGATTTATTGTACCAGAGGGAGTGCTGGATGTTCTGTTTCTCACAGAAACCTGGTTCTCAGACTCTTCGTCTCCTGACATTACTGCTCTCTGTCCCTCTGGATTTACTATTTTCTATCATAACCGACCAATGAAAATGGGTCGGCGGTGGCTATAACTGGAAATGCTGACTATACCATTAAGGAGCTTGCACTAGTGGCCTTTCTGGCAGATGGGTTGCTAGGTTTTCCACTTGTTTTGGGGACTTACAGACTGCTGAGTGGTGTGGTCATTTACCGCCTTTCTGGTACATCCAAACCATTTGCTAATCCCTTTTTGGACTCAATATTACCCCTCTCCCTCTCACACACTACCTTGTTGGTAGATGAGGATTCTAACTTACACGTCGACTCTTCCCCTCTAGATGTTTCTTCTTCCAATTTAATAGAGGGTATGGCTGCTATGGAACTTGTTCAGGTAGTCAGTGGTCATATCCATATTAATCACCGCACGCTGGACCTTGTCTTTGGGCCCCCTAATAGAGTAGAATCTGTTATTGTTCTTCCTCAAGTCTGGACAGATCACTTTTTTGTCTCATTCAACTTTATTATAGAGAGTTGCTGCCATGTGGATCATTTAAAAGCTAACACTCTTTAAGTCCATCGCCCTCAGAGTACATTTTCTAGTGGGTCAACATGCTAGCTAAGATTCTGAGACCACAAAATCCTGAATCCATTAAGGATTATTATTATTTCTCCCAGTGGCCTTAAATGCCAACTAGCCTTAAAAAAAGTTTATCCTGCAGCGCTTAAGAACTTCAGCTCCCAGGTATATTGAGACACTGACAGTCATCAAAAGATGCTCCCAAAGCTAGAACTGAACTCAAACTGGCTCTTTTTATCTGCAAAAAATTAGTCACTGCCGCTAAAGACAAATAAAATGTCAGCAGCTGAAAATACCGCAAAAGAAATCTTAGCAATACGGAGGCTCCAAGCCTCTCCCAATTGTGTACCATCTGCTATTGTTCACTCCCAGGCCCTTACTGACAAACTCTCTTTTGAGAAGATTAATTCTTTCTGTGGCTCGATTAGTCTTTCTGGCCTAGAGGCTTACTGATATGCGTGTGGATGGTCGTCATCTTCTAGCTCTCAGCCTGGTGTTTCTTCATTTGACCATCCTCCAGTTCTGCTGGAAGCTATAACTTAGTTTCCCTTGGCTTAAATCACATTCCGCGTTTATCTGTAAAACAGCTCAACTCTATCTCTGGGTCTATTGAAACTGGCCATCCACTTGATCCAATTCTCCTAAATTTTGGAAATCTGCTCTCCTCCAACCTTTGTTGAGGTGTGTAATGGCTCACTTATTAATGCCTGGCTCCCCAGCAAATGGAAAAGGACTCTTAATGTTCCAGCATTGAAGAAACCAGGTCCTCTAACTTTTTAGCCCAATTTCTCTACTACTTTTTGTGGTTAAACATTTAGAGAAATATGTTAATCAACATCTCTTCAGCTTTTTGAAATAGACCCATCTATTAGAACCTGTTCAGTCTGGTTTTCCACTGGAACACAGCACTGAAACAGCACTGTTTTCCTTTTTAGATGATTTAAGAATGCTTGCAGACAAGGCTAATCCAGCTACCTTAGTCCTTCTTGATTTGCTTTTGATACTGTGTCCTATTACATCCTTTTAACTAGACCAGTGAAAATTGAGATTGAAGGATCTTCATTACAGTGGTGCAAAGCTTACCTTGAGTATAGGTATCAGGTTGTCTATCTCCCTCCTTATGTATCAGCTTATAAGCCAGTGGGACAGGTTGTTTCACAGGTGTCTTACCTAAGTCCAACCTTGTTTAATATTCACATCCGCCCTTCGTCCCAATTGGTTAGGTTTTTCGGTGTCATCTCCATGAACTTCGCAGATGACTCATAGCTTATTATAGCTCTGGACAAAACAGGGTCTGCTCCCTTGGACAACTTCCATCAGTGTATGTCCTCTGTCACTTTCTGGCTGAAAACGAATGCTTTGAAGTTCAATTACAACAAGACGGGGAACTCTGACTCTCTCACTTCTCTATGGCTAAACCCTTTCCCTCTTCTTCCTGGCCTCCTTCCTGGCTTAAACCACCACCGCCTGCTAAATTCATAATGAACTTGAGCTTTTTATTCTGGAGGATAATTGGTCTTCGGAGATACAGGCTAATCAATTTATCTCTTCTTGTTTTCTCCTGTTAAGCATGTTCAGAAAAATAGTTACTTGGCTCCCTGCCCAGGCTCATTGGATTGCAGTACAAGCCACTGTCCTCAACCGCTTTGATTATTGTAACTCTTTGTATCGAGAAGCCTCTCACAGGATTCTGAAGAAGCTTCAGCAAATTCAAAATATTGTGGCTAAAGTTGCTCTAGGTTTACCAAGCTCTTCCTCTGCTTCCTTTGCTCTTGACTCTGCACTGACTACCAGTGATTAAAATGAATTCTTTTAAATCCTTGTGCATTGTTCACAAGACTCTTCACCAATCTGGTACAATTTATTTGAACAAATAATTTCAAGTTTTATGTTCCAAGTCATTTGCTTCCTTTCCAGGATTCTTTCCTTCTTTGTATTACCAGAGTCAATTGAGTCTGATGTGGGGGTAGGACCTTTTCTGTGGCTGCAGCTAAATTGTGGAATTCTATGACCCCCTCTCGCAGTGTAGGATGTTGGTCCTGAACAAATTTAGAAAAAGCCTTAAAGACCTGACTGTACAGCCACTGACTTGGTTTATCTTGGATTTCTTGTTCATTGTTCCTTCTGATTATCAGTAGGTTCTCTGTGCCAAGTTCTCTAGCACCAGGACATCTTTCCGGTATTTGCACGCTCTATAAAACCCCAGAACATCACATAACAGGATGTGTTGAAAACCGCCCCTTTTCAGGTCTGCAGTGACTTCATTAGCTATATGCTAAACTAATCGAATTAAGAAAAAATACAAAAGCTAACAAATAGAGAGGGTCTTTTGGTCATCCACCTTCAGCCATTGCTTTGTTGGAAGTGCCATTCGCATTTAACAACCGCCCACAGGATAGCCATATAATGCATGAGGTGGCTGTCATGTTGCATGACGGCATTTTTTCGCCCTACGTTAGAGCCCTCAAGATACTGACTGGGCTGAACACTGAAATCTGAAAGAGTTTGGCCTCAATGCCTGACTATTTAGTAGTTGCTATGGGATGTCATTTAGGCATTGAGGCTATAGCGAATGCCACACCCTCAACACACATGCGTGGCAGACTGAAAGCGTCGCAGAACGATTCACCTAAGCTGCACCCATGGAGTATGATCAGAGTAACACCTGTGGAGCTATTGAAGACTGAATGCTGCACTTCATCACACAACTTCACACATTATTGTGACTTACATAGGAAGAGCATTTTTGCTTTCAGTCATGGGGAGCTGAGCATGTAGAGGGGAGCATAGTGGCTCCAATCACAGAGGAGAAGATGAACACATCCCTTTGCATGACGCAAATGTGCCGCAAATGGCAAACACAAGGAGCAGTATCTGTAATGTTTTCCTAAACTATGTGCCACCCTACCTGAAAGCCCATCAATAGGCATATGGGGGAAGATTAGCTCTGCGTACCCCTTCTGACCGTTTACCTGCGCTCCATCTCTAAACACAATACTGACCAGAGGATCATGCTCAAAACAGCGATCAGTGCCCTTTCACCATTATGCCAGCCAACTTTCATCCACATCCTATCTACATTAAATAATGTAATACTCAGTTGCGGATGTTGCGATCCAATTGTGTCAATTGCAAATTCCACAAACATCTCTGCCCTCGAACCAGTAACAGTAAGTAGTCCTTTCCATCCATTTCTCTTGTAGCTATAGTTGCATTCATCATTTTCGAGCAAAGAATGGTGACATTTTCACCAAGCTACCCAGCAGAGAGGAACAGATAGATAGATTCGAAAATGAAATAAGCTAATCCACACCCACAGGTTTACATCATCACATCTGTGGTCTGGACATGAGAATATAGTTGTCCTGCATTTCAATATTCCTTTGAAAACAGCAAATTGTCCCTGAGAAATGGTGCGTGTTTCTAAAACAAATGGGACACATCAACCCAGGTGGCATGCTTCTTCTATGGGTTGCTCCACATCTAGACCACATCTGTTGTGGTGCAGATGGGCTTCAAGATGCATGGAGCTTGTTAGAAATTGGGTTTCTGGTTGTCAGAGTATGCACCCTGGACAAGAGGGAACCATAATCCTAGTCAGGGTAAGCTAGATACACACTAGAAGATAACCTGTGCTCACCCTCTGGTAGCTTGGCACAGAGCAGTCAGGCTTATCTAAAGAGGCTATGTTTAAAGTATTTGTGCACACTTAGATACAGTAACACAGTGAAAACACCACAAAAAGACTTCACACCAATATAGAAAAATAGTATACTCTTTACTGAATAAAACAAGACCAGAACTACAAAACTCCAATCAGTGGATCACGAAATATGCACTTTTAAAGTATCAAGGTAAACACAGGGTTTACGCAGCACTCACTATCATCAGGCCACGTCAGACTGGGGAAAAACAACATGAATTAATGTAAGGCATAGTATTATTTGGTTTCCTTGCTGTATCGTGGCCAAAACAGAGCTACAAGAGGCACTGAAGCATAGGTTTCTCATGGGTCCCTTGAGGCCAGTGTAATCCAGCAATTTCAGCTGCCCATGAGAGTTCCTTGACCGGACAGTGACAGTGACGCAGTCGCGCCGGAAGAAGAAGACTCAGCGGTCAGAGGTAAAGGGTGCACACAACAGCTGCACTGATCTTCCTCGATCTGACTCCTTCACCTCAGGGTTGCATGCTAGCCTCTGGTAGGGAAGCACAGCGTTGGTTTCCGCTCCCTGCAATTGGGAGGTTGTGGCGTAGTTGTAGCCCAGGCCACCTGTTGAGAAAAGAATGCAGCGGTGATTTCGAAATGGCCTGCATGCCATGGTCGATTACGGTGCGGCTTTTGACAAAAACGAAGCACCGATCGGGGGAAAAGGTGCCGATCCTTGGTTGCAGGTCAGGAGCAAAGCGCTGACCATTGTTGAGACCCTCTGCGGGTCATAGAGCAAAGTGCTGACCGGGTGGAACTAGGCTGCCAGGCTCACAAACAACAGAGTCCAGCAGCTGGGAATGAAGTCTTTTATGACCCTGAGACTTCTTAAAAAGTAGGCAAGCAAACAGGCCCTTGGAGAGCACTTGGAAAGAAGGCATAGTCCAGCTCTCCTTCATAAGGGCCAGAAAGCAGCAGACAGCAGGGCAACAAGCAGAAAAGCAGTCCTTCCAGAAAAGTAGTCCAGTTGAGTCCTTTAGGCAGAACAGTAGTTCTTCTGGCAGAGCTTAGTTACAAGTCCAGTAGTTAGTGGCAACTCCTCCGCTAAGGCAGAGGAGCGTCGTCCCACTGCTTTTTGAAGTGTAAAAAAAGGAAAAAGAAAATGATAATAACTCAAGGTTATCATTTTAGTTTTCCCCATTGCGGCTTCTTTATGGGGCTGGGCTGTTCAGTGCAGGGAGAGGAGTGATTTGCACTCCCTATGTGAGCATAAGTGCTTGGCCGGCCCTCTTGGGCCAGCAAAAACAGTCATGCGCACATACTGTGTTCTCCATGCAGGCTGCATTACAGCCTGCATGGAGAACATGCCCACCCCTCCAGCCCCTGCTGAGCACCGAGTCACGGTGCTCAGACCAATCACAACGCTGCATGCAGCATTGTGATTGGCTGCAGGGAGCCGCCTTGGTATGTAGTGGTGAGCCTCAACAAGGCCTACCAGTGCTTAGGGGTTCTCCCTTCATTGCACAGAGTCCTCAGACCAATAGCAAGAAGTTGGCACAGAAACTGGAATAGAAAAGACAGAGTTTATTAAACCTCATGAGGTGGAGCTACATTCACACAGCACCCTTCGGTAATGCATGAAGTAGCACACTGAATGGAAGGACCTTGGTCCTTTTATACCCACACAGGGGCTCAAATGAAGGCGGTACAAACACAAATGCTGGTTTTAGATACATATAAGGTCATACAAGAAATGCACAGTCGACAAGTGGGTGGAGCTAACAGTTTCTACTTCTAGTAGACACATCCTGACATTTATAAACTCGGAACAGCTGCATGGACAGCTACGAGCTCAACTGAGCATGTGCAAAGCAAAAGAAACTAAATATAACTCGTCTCTAGGCAGATTTCAAGAGCAGTTAACAGGAAGGTAGGACAGAGCACATGGCGAGCACATGGCAGCACATGGCAACCAAAATGGCTGCCAGAAATACAAAATGGATTCCACAAAGCGGACAATTTAGCCTCTGAATACAGGATGTCTTCGGCTAATGCTTAACTTAAGTGCTGCCAAATTACAACAGGTAGCCCTGGTGCTTCCTGTCTCCCCCAAGAAGTCAGGAAGAGGACATAGGAGAGACGTCAGTCGGCCAGCCAGTTGTCCGGGAGGTAAGTGATTTATTTTTAGCCCATCCCGCCCCACTGCTGCTTCCAGGTAGCAGCCACCACTGCCAGTACTGTCTTATTCGATGGGGTCAGAGACCCAGTACTTATACCCAAAAGACCCTTTGATGTGGGGGGACTTCAAAGCAGCTCTCTGAAGTGCAGAGGTTCCCCTTTCAGCCCAGTCCTGTCTACCAGGCTATCTGTGAGGGGTAAATCAGCCCTTTGTATGGGTACAGGACACTACTTATTCAAGTGAAGTGTTCGCCCCTTCCTTCCATCCTGCCCAGGCAAGGCCATCACAATGCATATGTATGTAGATGGGTAATCAGACACACCTATACTTTCTGTGTTGTGACTGTCTAGAGGGAATGCACATTGTGTAGCTGTCACTCACCCCAGACGTGTATTGGAGACAGGCTGTCAGGAACACAGAGCAGTAAGTGCAGAGAAATGCCCACTTTCTAAAAGTTGCATTTCTAAAACAGTAATGTCAAATCCAACTTCACAACTAAGAAAGATTTATCATTACCATTGCAAACATATGAAACATGAAAAAGCTATTTATCTCTGATCAGGAATTACAGCTTAAAAGAGAATCAAGGAATTCCCAATTTTAATCTGTGACAGGAGTAGACCTCACAGTAGTGAAAAACAAAATAGGCTGTTTGTCACTAACAGGACATACAAAACATAACTTTTATTTACAAACAACACTGTCCTTAGGGCTACCTGGAGCCTACCTTAGGGGTGACTTATATGTAATCAAAGGGAAGTTTAAGCTTTGTCAAGTAGTTTTAAATACCAGTTTCAAATGCCAAGTCAAAGTGGCAGTAACCTGCAGTGGCATCCCTGAGACATGTTTGAAAGGCTCCTGGTGTGGGTGACACTAGTAGCACTAGTAGCATTTAGATTACAGGCCCTGGGTATATGGTATACCACTTTACAAGGGGCTTACAGGTAAACCAAATATGTCAATCATGTATACACCAATTACACACATGTTTAGGTAAGAGGCGCATGCACTTCAGCACTGATTAGCGGTGGTAAAATGCTCAGAGTCCAAAGGCCAACAAAAAGATACAGCAAAACGTGGAGGTCAAAGCAAAAAGTTTGGGGGAAGACCTTCCTAAGGATGACAGATTTAACATAGGTCTTTGTTGGAGGTGTTTACCTGGTGATATCAGGATGCAACAGTAAAACATAAAATTGCCTATAGATGACCCGCTGCTATTTTATTAATGGTATCTATGGTAATGTTAAAAACATCATAGGTGGGGATGATGAGGATAATTAGCAGTCCTCCATCCCCCTGGTTGATATGTTTCAGCCGTATCTCACAGGCCTCATAAGAGGTCCGGGGCTTTACCTAGGACCTGGATCATTGCTTCCCTTAAAGATGGTCTCAACATTTCTTGTCTAGGAAAGATTTTGTAGGATTAAATAGTTGTTGGTGCAGGTGGCCCAATAAGAAGCAGTCTCCTGCATACACACTAATGCATAACACTGCTATACTTGCATCATTAGGAGAAGTCTTTGTAATAAGGGAACCTCTAATGGGTTTTAATGGGGCCCTTATTCAGCAGTTACTGTGGGAGCCTTTTGTAGACAAACATTCATCAAGAGAGTCTCTTGTCTGTGTACCTACAAGTGTGGTCTTCCTCCGTAGTTTGCAAGGTTTGCCCTGCTATACCCAGAAACCAACAACAGATACTGGATTACAGGAATATTCATAGAAAACCTTTGTGAATTCTATTTTTCCATGATCACGTATAGTAATGTAAATTTGTTCATTCGAAGATTAGCAGGAAAGATACAAATGCTCTTTTAGATTTTTTTCTTCACAGGAAAAATTATTATTTTACCCTTCCTCCCATACCTGCACTGATTTTGGGTGTGTTCACTTGCCTTTCTCACGGTGGAAAGGGATTTACTTCTTTCCTTATTAAAATACATATTTTGCCTTTTCTGGAATTCGAGAGGATCAGGAAGGCACTTAGGAATACCCATAATTAGGTAAGTGCACAATCACACCATTGAAATACCCAGTTCATGGCCTGGTAATCCAATTCATGCCCACATCATGAGCCAGAGAGTGGACTAAGTAAGACAAAGCATTTTGTGTGAGTAAATATTTCTATCAGTTCAAAAACAACATTTGTCATTTCCAAAAGTTGTTTTTCACTTCTGAAAAAGGCTCCTTGACCATAGAGCCAAATGAATGCATGCTAATATCATTGTCTATCCAGATGAAATGTGCAACAGTGATCTCTAAGTAGGCTGTAGGATGTGTGCTGCTCTATCAGATAAGTCACAAAATAAACGGACGTGTAAAAGAATGAGTATTTGCACTCAGTTACATTTGTGCACAGCTTGTGCATAACAGATTAGGTGGATATGTGGGCCATGCATTATGGTGATTTAAACAGAGTCAGAGAAGCCTTTCATAAAATACATTATAAGCAGTGAGGGATTCTATTACAGTATTAGATAGGATTTAGGAGGACTGGCCTAGTTCAGGAGGTGTACTTTTATAGAGAAAGAACGCTGAGGGTCAGCAGAATGGACGAGGCTTGTGAGTGTGTGTGTGTGCATGTGTGTGTGTCCATGCGTGCAGCTTGTGTGTGTGCATGTTTACATATGAGCCTTTTTATTTATACATGCAGGCTGTATCTGTAATGGTATAACCCCAAAATATCATATCCAATACCGCCTCGAAAGTATTCCTCGCCACCAGAGTTAAAAAATGGGCTTCAGCTCCACATCAGAACCCTCCAAAGCAATTTACGTTCTATTCCTCCCATCCCTCATCAACATGGCGGACCACCATCACCCATGACCCAGTACAAGAGGAGGCATGACCCACCCCACTTCCTGTTCTTTTCGTTCTGCTCTACAGACTCTCCAGAGCGTGGTTTCCAGTTAAGTAGGGTGAGGTTGTGCCTTAGCCCGCCCTTATGCCCGGGGCTGAGGCCCTGCGAAGCGGGCTCTGATGCCCTCCCCCCCCCTTGAGGTCGTTACCTTCTCTGGCAGTGAGGCTCGGTAGAGCGGGCTCACTGTTGGTTCTAGAGGCCCTGTGCAGCATTTTCTGAGCGGGACGTGTTTCTATGCCCCTTCGTCCGCCCGTTCTTTTACGGTTTCACGGAGCCTCTTCCCTGACGGGAAGGGAACACCTTCTGGTTTCACGTGGTTTCAGGCCGGGTCACGCCTCCTCCAGCATGTTTATGTTTCCTGCGTAAGCAGTAGGGCGATCGTGTGTTTTACGATGCGTCATGCTCTCATGTTTTCCCGTAGGTGGCGCTCATGCCGGCTGGATTCCCGCTGTAAGTGTTGGGTTGCTTGGCAACCGGCTGGGGTTCTTGGTCATGCTTGGTTTTCCACAACATCTATTTGCTATTTATTTGTGGCCTATCCCTGGGGGGAATGTCTTCTTTTCTGTGTGATCCACCAGGATGGATCCTGGTGAGGTTCCCCAGGGGGAGACTGGTCGTAGCGTTCAGGCTCCTGCTGAGACACAGTCATTGGAGTCCATCCAACAGATAATTCAAGCTGCTGTGGCTGCAGCATTTAAAGAGCATGAGGGCCCTCCTTCCCCTAAAAGGCAGCCTATTGAGCCTTCTTCCAGCGCTGAAGCAGATGGGGAGGAGGATGACCTCTGCTGCAGATATGTGCAAGGACAGGAACTGAAGGAGGTCCTGCAGCACATTAAGGATAACCTGACTTTTTCGGTCCCTCTGGTGCAGGTGGAGACGGATGATTTTTTCATGCAGTACCAGCGGCGGGAGCTGAAGTTTCTGCCCTTGCACCCTTCTATTAAAAGGGTGATTGACAATGAGTGGCAGGAGGTGGACAAACAGACTTTCCCGCGCTATCTCTCGATGTGCTATGCCATTCAAGATTTTGCTAAGGACTTTCCGTCTGCTGTGAAGGTTGTCTCTCTTATGGCAGGGTTATCTTCTCATGGGTCCATCATTTCAGAGGATGCCTCCCCTTCGGACCCGGTCGACAAAAGGGTGGAGGTGGCAGTTAAGAGGTAACTTCTCCATCCGGGCATCCACCTACCTCTCCTACACGTTCAGTCTCTTTTGAACGATTTTCAGTCTCTCGCCGAACTTATGGAACTGGTGGCTGACATCTTGCCTACCCAGGCGGTCATGGAACAGCAGACAAGACTGCTGTCTCACATCTCCTTTGATACCTTGAGGGCCACGGCTGCTTCCGGAGGCACTGCTAATCAGGCTCGGCGCCAGGTATGGCTGTGTCTTTGGAAGGCTGAAGCTGCTCAGAAGTCCCTTCTTATGAAGATCCCGTTTTCTGGGACTAAGCTGTTTGGCTCCCCCTGGAAGAGATGGTGAAGAAAACGGCTGAGGATAGGAAACTGTTGGCTCCCATCTGTCAGTCTAGGGGCAGGTTCTTTGTGCCAGGAGGGCCTTCGGTCCATCTGCTGCTCCTAGCAGGAGCTTGCCCTTTCGGGGGAGGGGCAGCAGCCGGGGCGCCCTGTTCTCCCACAAATCCCGGTCTTAGCAGTCGGATAGTGGTTCTGCCCCCTCGTCCCAGTCCTGACTATCCGTGGGTCCCTGTGGATCATGCTCTGGTGGGGGGGAGGATTGTTGACTTTCATAAAGACTTAGGAAGAGACGGTCTCCGACCAGTGGGTTCTATGAATAATCCAGGAGGGTTACTCGATTGTCTTCAACTCTCCTCCCCCAGACTTTTTAATTCACAATCCCTTGCAGTCTGCCGCACCAAAGAAAGAGGCACTTTTGGTGGGTGTTCGGGATCTTCTTGAGAAAGGGGCCATTCGTCCTGTTCCGGCCTGTCAAAGGGGTCACGGGGTCTACTCCATTTTTTTCTGGTGAGAAAGGTTTCTGGGGACTTCCGTCTTGTACTGGATTTGAAATGGGTGAACTCATTTGTCCTTCATGTTAAATTTAAGATGCTATCTTTACAGGAGATTCTTCCCTTACTGGTTCAGGGGGACATGGTGGCTTCCTTGGATCTGGTCGATGCCTACCTCCACGTGCCCACTCACCCTGCATCTCAGCGGTTCCTCAGGTTTTGTGTGGGGCCCAAGCACTTCCAATTCCAGGTACTACCATTTGGTTTGTCTTCTGTCCCAAGGGTCTTCAATAAGGTTTTGGCCCCCTTGGTTGGGCTCATCCATTGGGAGGGTATTTGGGTATTCCCGTACCTTGATGACTGGCTGATTTCTGCCTCTTCTTTTTCCCAGGGGACTCTTCACGTCCAGAGGATCTGCGAGGTTCTGGAGAAGCATGGATTCCTTATCAACCACAGAAAGTCGCATCTGGTTCCCATCCAGGACTTGGTGTTTATCAGGGGTCACCTGGACATGGTCAAGGGGTTGGTGTTTTTGCCGGCCGGGAGGAGGGCAACCTTGAGGAGGGACCTGGGTTGTCTGCTGGCCTTGGAATATGCCCTGGTGCATCAATGGTTGAGGGTGAAGGGTTGATGTCGGTGACAATAAATGTACTGCCTTCGACTTGTCTGCATCTGTACCCATTGGTGAACCATCTCCTGTCCCATTGGTCCCCTTATTCCATGGCTTACGATCTGCCGGTGGTGTTGTCCCCTCTGATTTGGTTGGACCTGGGTTGGTGGATGTTGGAGTCCAATCTGTCCAGGGGTCTTCCCTTTCAGGTGTCCCACTCCAGGGTGGTGACAATGGAGGCCAGCCAGTTGGGCTGGGGGGCAACGTTGGATTCCTCGTCTGTGCAGGGTCTTTGGGATCGACTGTAGGCTGATTGCTCGTCCAACTTACGGGAACTGAAGCCATTCAGATGGCTTCTCTGGAGTTTGCTTCGGCCCTTCGGGGGCATCATGTTCTGGTCCGGACGGACAATCAGGTTGTGATGGGTTAATCACCTGCGGGGCTGCAGGGTTCAATCCCTGTGGTTGCTGGCTCAGGAGATTCTGACCTGGGCGGATGACACTGTGTTGTCTCTCCGGGCCGTGTATCTCCCGGGGAGAGAGAACTGTGCGGTGGGCCACCTGAGCAGGGTGTTTCCCCCCATGTCTTCAATCTCCCTGACAGGAAAGGTGTTCCGGGTGTTGCAGTTGATGTTTGGGTGCCCGACAGTGTAATTGTTTGCGGCCAAGGAAAATGCTAAGCTGCCCCGCTTCTGCACAATTCTTCCCTGCCCGTAGGCATGGCGGATGGATGCAAAGTCATTCCGGTAGCCGGACTCCTTTCTCTACGCATTTCCTCTGATCCCTTTGATTGCTCAGGTTCTGTGCAAAATTCGCCTGGACAAGACATTTGTTCTGTTGGTTGTAGCAGGTTGGATTCGCAAACTGTGGTATCCTGTTCTGAGGGAGATGGCCGTCCAGTAGTGTTGGGCGATTCCCAATCTTCCGTACCCGTAGAGGGGTCCACGCCTTCCTGCAGGGGTTCTGCGTCAACTCCATCTTCAAGCCTGGTTCTTAAGAGGATGAGTCTCTTGTCCGGGTGCTGCTCCGAGGAGGTGGTGGACATGCTTCAGGGTTCCCGTCGTCCGGCAATTCTTCTATCATATTCCTGCCATTGGGGGTCCTTCTCTATGTGGTGTGTTTCGAAGAGCCTGGACTCTGGTTCTGTAGACCCAATGAGGGTGCTGGATTTCCTGTTGGGTGGTCTTGCCTTGGGCCTGGCCCCTTCTACGCTTCGGGCTTAGTGGGCGGCCTTGTGGGCATTCCGCAGTCCTCAGTTGGATGGGCTGTATCCTTTGGTGGCCCGGTTGATTCAGAGTTGTTTTCTTTAACGTCCTAGGGTAGTTTGTCCTGCCCCTTCCTGGGAACTCCTGTTGGTGTTGCAGGCTCTTCAGGGGGCTCCCTTTGAGCCCTTGGGGTCTGTGGACGTTAAATTCCTGACTATGAAGGTGGTGTTTCTGGTGGCCATTGTGTCCGCTGGTCGGATTGGGGAGCTGGAGTCCTTTTTACGGTCTCCTCATTTCTTGCTTATCTTGTTGGATTGTGTTGTCCTTCGTCTCGATCCTAAGTGCTCTTCCCAAGGTCCCTTCGGTTGTCAACCGTTCCAGGGAGGTTATTCTGCCGACTTTCACTCTGGTCCCTGGGTCTGTGGTGGATGCTGGTCTCTCCCTGCTGGATGTCCGGTGGGTGGTGTTGGTCTATTTGGAGCAGACCTTGCCTTTTTGCAATTGTGATATCTGTTTGTCACTTTTGGCCTGGTGAGATTGGGTCATAAGCCTTCTCTCTCCACCCTGAGTAGGTGGATTAAGCAGACGATCCTTCTGGCCTATGGTTCCCCGGAGTCGGAGGTGTTGTCGCGGATCCTGGTTCGGTCTACCCGCGGTATTTCTGTCTCCTGGGCATCTTTCAAGGGGGTCTCGAGGTCTCGATTGAGGATATCTGTAGGGCTACTACGTGGGCCTCTCCTCATATTTTCATGGACCAATATCGGGTGGTGTTAGGTGGTCCTGCTGCGGGGGGTTTTGCTGAGGCTGTTCTCCAGGCTAACTCTTCCTGCTCCTGATTGGTGTGCCTTCTGTGGGTGTTTGGTGATTTTTTTCCTCTGTCTTGTTGTTTGGATTAAAACTTGGTGTTTGCATCATCCTTTGGTCTGTGGTTTATTGTGGGTGACCATGAAGCCGCTTGGCTTGGGTATATTCTCACTTTGTAACTCTGGTGGCGAGGAAGACTTACGAGGAGGTAATGTCCTGGTTACTTACCAGTAATCTTCATTACACCAAGTATTATCTTCCTCGTCACATGAGTTCCCATCCATCCTTCCCTGTTTGACTATTGGCTTCATGTGGTTGCTTTCGGGGCTTGGTAGTTCTACAGGAAGTCGGGGGGGTTGTGCCTCCTCTTGTACTGGGTCAAGAGTGATGGTGGTCAGCCATGTTGGGGAGGGATGAGAGGAATAGAACGTAAATTGCTTTGGAGGGTTCTGGTGTGGAGCTGAAGCTCACTTTGTAACTCATGTGGCGAGGAAGACAATACTCGGAGTAATGAATATTACCAGTAAGTAACTGGGGCATTATATCACATGGCAATAATCATTCTTAGACTACACCTACCTAACTACATCGTCAAAACAGTAACGTAGTAAGACAAGTATAGATGGTGGTTAGAATAGTAATAATTCCGCTTTGTTCCAAGGTAAGTAGATGGAGTTAAGAATAGTGGTTATATACATGGCTTGTGATGCAGTGATTGGCGGTGTAGAGGATCCAATATTATCCTTGGGCCTTATTTTCAGCCTAGATATAGTACCATGCAACCATTTCTATCATGCTTCTTATTAATGTGAAACTTTTAACTCAATGCCTTCTGGTTAGGAGTGGGCGAGAGCAGAGCCAATGACTGTTCATTCTGCGGCATTCAACAGGTCATCCACTTTCTGTAACATGTATCATAGAAATACATAATTAAACTCTTTGCAAACTCCCAGAGCAAGGTTATGGGGAGTGGGAAATGTAGGCAGATTAGAAAACCATGCTGCCCACAGAAGAAATATAACAATTATCGTTCATGCGGAACTTACCGCACGGACTGTTTTTTCCTGCCATTGTTAAACCTGACAATGGAAGTACTGAGCGCTGGTCATGCATATGTAAATGATAACCGAGAAGCGCTCGTGTTTCGCTTCGCAGCCTGCTTTCAGAGATGGTCTGTTCTATGAAGCGGCGCGCGGCGCACGTGCATGTCAGCCCTGGAGAGATAGGTTGCGTTGTGTTGTATTGTAATTTATGTTCAGCTTTAACAAGGTGGTGTAGTGCATTACTAGTTCAGGCGGTGGAGAGCATTACAAGGTGGTCTAGTTCATTATAGGACTGGTAGCAAGTTACCCCAGGAAGGAATGCATGGTGGAAAGAGTCGACAATACTACATGTTAAATTCTTATATAGGTGACTGAAAATTCCAGCACTCACTATAGGAAGACAGGTGGGTGGAATCCTGATTCATTCATCGTCTAGGATGAGAATAGGTTACCAACAGATATGCAAACCCTAGCTGTTTCTTAAGACCCGAGTACCAAGAAACATGCCTGCAGGTCATTCGTTGCATCTGCCAAGGCACTTAGGCCACGTCAGACAAACTGTTTCATTCATGAGTGCTGTGCTGGCTGTCTCTTCTCACGTAGCTATGGAGGTGGTGCAGCCCCCTTTTCTCTTTTCTCTCCCGACAGCTAGATAGCACACACATTTTGATGCAATTGCCAATGCAGTTTTAAGCAAACCTGCTGCTTTTCTGAATGCACATTCCCAATAGGTTTGCTATTTCATACCTGAGTGGTAACGCCACATTTTGGTTACAATTGGGATTTTCAATATATATCTGAAGTAAAAACTTTACCTCAGACAATGGAGGGGAGGTGGCTGAATTTACAGAGGGCCCTGAGGATTTTTGAACCAACTGCCCCCCTTCAACAGACTGGTAATGGAGAAATCTGGCCAAAAAAGAAGGTTGCCACCATTTTATAAAAGGAACTCAGACTTTCTACTTACCCATTATACACCTTGGTGTTAGGGTCGAGCATTTTCAGGATTGGAGAGTTACCTCTGCACACATGTATGCACTTAATGCTACCTAACCATCTCAAATTGATGCCAACTATTTGACTGACATGCTTTGTTCACCATAATGTTTATCCTCATCACAAGGGCTTTTCGTGCTAATATGTGGTAGAATTCCTTCAGATCCTAGGTACGAACTACTCGCATGGCAACAGACAGCATCTTCCAACCTTTGTCGTCTGACTAATGCTGGCTTTGATATCTTAGGGGCATATTTACGTTCCCTGGCGCATCCCTGCATATCAGCAGGGATGCGCCAGGGAAAATGCGTCACGCAAGTTTACCCTTGCGCCACGTCCGATGTGCCGCATTTACAATGCGGCGCAAGGATAAGCAGATGCGTGACGCATCTGCCGGCGGAAGGTTGGCGCAGTGCTGAAGTTGTGTCGCAAGCGCGTCGCAACTCCAGCACTGTTCCAACCTTCCCTATCCCTAACATGGTGCGTCGATCCTTACGCCTGCTTGAAGCAGGCGTAAGGATTTGACGCACCAGCTGTCGAGAAAAGTGACTGCGTGAAATCTTGTAGATTTCACTACGTCACTTTGCCGAGGCGTTCCCGCGCCGGAACGCCCCCCCCCTGCGCCGGTACGCCCACATGAAACCTGACGCAGGTTTCATGTGGCGCAGGGGTTTACTACGTGACGCATCTCCCTAGATGCGTCACGTTGTAAATATAGCGCAACGCGGCGCATGGTTTGCATCGCCGCTGCGTCACATGCGTGACGCAACGGCGGCGCAAAAGTGGCGCAAGGGGCTTGTAAATATGCCCCACAGTGTATTACAGTCATCGCTTGCAGTCAGTGCCAATTGCTAGCATGCGGGTGCTTGGAATGTTCCAGAGCCAAAGGCATCTGACTTGAAGATTGTGCACCTGGGTAATGTGTGAACGATTGTTTGGTGAGACTGACAACTTGTGTCAAACACTAGCAATTAATGTTGGTGAGGGCGTCTCACACTGGAAATCTCACTTTGTACAAGTACAAACTATATTTAACAGTAAGCATGTCAGCTTTCTTGAAATCGGCTGCGTAGTTACATCTCGGCCTTTTCTTGCTTGCCAACCTTGCCACTTGCAGCCATTCTATTTGGGCTGTGCTGAACGTCATTGTTCTGATGATGAATATCTGATGTATTTGCTTTACACACCGATCACCCGACCCTCCATTTGTATCCGGTTTGATCCTGTCGGGACCCTTGTTGTACTCAAGAGGGTTCTGCCCCGCGAGCTGCTGCCTCTTGGTTGATATTGTCTTTTTGGGGAACTGCTCCCGGTAAGTACGTCTTCAGGACTTTGTCTCCCTACAACCACTGGTGATTAGCCTCTAATTATCTAGGGAGCTCACTAGTCTGCTTCCTAAGGATTAAAATCAGTGACAATTCGTGGTGTTTTACTTTAGACTGGTTTGAAGCCACATTGAAAGCCTGTAACGGGCAGAGTTTTTCTAGAAGGGACTCTTTTTACCATCATAATCAATCACTGGGGTTGTTTTAGTTTTAGATTTACACTATTGTTTAGGATTCAGCGTGGTCACTGAGTGAAAACCTTCTTGTATAAATTGCAGTCGAAGTTACACTGCCAAGCCTTCCAATAGTACTGTTCATAGGAATGCCTTGCAACGGAGCAGTTACATATGATTCAGTCGGTTCTCCTACAACTACCACTTTCATATCTATCGAGAGTACAGAGAAAACATATATCTTCCCCTTACAGGTGCACAACACTGTATCCTTTATGATCAATGTGTAAAAAATCAATATGAAATCAGTATCATAAACTCTAATTAGCTCCATTAAGGTCTCTTCAAACGTCTACTGCCATGGTGCCCTTCATTCTCCCTCCCTCCGCTGTGTGCCTGGTAGGATCTGCGTGCATGGGTCTCCCGCGGTAAGTATAGTCCCCTAACTTCCTGCGCAGTGCCGCTGCTTCCTTCCAAAGGGAACACATCTTCCTCTCTCTCCTGGGCCGATGGCACTGTGCTTTGTTCAGTTTGAGCCATGCAGATCACATAGTGCCTATATAGGCAACACTCCCCACCCAATGCCAAATAGCATGCATGATGGAATAAATAAATACACAACACAATTTTTTGGTTGGGAAAATATTGCTGCAGGTTTATTCCATACAAAAGTATGCAACATGGTGGGTTATCTTACGGGCGATCCAAGGGCAGGCAGCGGTGACTAACCTACTCTGCCCTGCCCGCCTGATGAGCCAAATTGCACTGTGGCCAACCCAATCAGTGCTACCAGTTATGGTGTGATCCCCCTCCCTAGGATCACGTGGACCACTGGACCACCATCTTACTCACGCCCCTTTCCGGGCGGAGCGTTGCAAGGCAAGCCCCCGGTTGTTCAGGCTTACAACCGCCCTAAGGACTAGCGGGGCGCCGGCGATTTTCTTCCAGGGACCTGCCATGAGGACTCCTGGGATTTGGCACTGGCACCCCTATTGTGCTCCTGAAGAGGTACCCTTCTGCCTCCGGATCGCCCTGTAACTCCGCCTGCAACACAAAAAAGAACATTACAAGGTCCTACCTAACCATGCTCCCCAGCCACACGCCGGGTAAGCGGTAGGGCGGGAGACGGCGTGTCCGGCAGCAAAGAGGGCGCCAGAAAGGCAGGGGGAGGTATAAGTACCTTCCCCCAACCCTCTGTGCGCCATAAATGACGCGGCCCGCGCGCCGGGCTGAGGAACTCCTCCCCCGGGTCACCAGACTAGAGGGGTGATGGTGTGCCTAAGTGGCACTAAGGGGGCCACCCTTTTAGGTGGCCCACTGTGTGAGCCGCGGGCAGCCGCATAGTGCCTATATAGTCAACACTCCCCACCCAATGCAAAATAGCATGCACAAGGGAATGAATAATTACACAACACAATTTTTTGGTTGGGGAAATATTGCTGCAGGTTTATTCCATACAAAAGTATGCAACATGGTGGGTTATCTTATGTAGCGATCCAAGGGCAGGCAGCAGTGACTAACCTATGCTGCCCTGCCTGCCTGATGAGCCAAATTGCACTGTGGCCAATCCAATCAGTGCTACCAGTTATGGTGTGATCCCCCTCCCTAGGATCACGTGGACCACTGGACCACCATCTTACTCACGCCCCTTTCCGGGCGGAGCGTTGCAAGGCAAGCCCCCGGTTGTTCAGGCTTACAACCGCCCTAAGGATTAGAGGGGCGCCGACGATTTTCTTCCAGGGACCTGCCATGAGGACTCCTCGGATTTGGCACTGGCACCCCTATTGTGCTCCTGAAGAGGTACCCTTCTGTACCCTTCTTCCTCTGGATCACCCTGTAACTCCGCCAAAGCTCTGGAGGTGGCCCCCGTCGCCTCCAGAGCCCCCCACCAAGGTCTGTAGTTTCTTACAATTGCAACCTGCTGTTTCCAGCACCTCGCACTAACATACAATAAGAACAGATCCATGCCCACCTTTTACAGGTGCACCCCGTCCTCTTCTTTGTTGACCTTTAGTCCTTCTAGGTAGACCATAGCCTTAGCTACCTCTGACGGGTGTGCCCCGACCCTGTAGGGGGACCATGTGTGTTACACGAAAAAGGCCACGCCAATTTACCTAGCCCTTCATGTTTATATTGAGTTTGCGTTGAACCATGCCCTCCAGCTTGGTGGGCTTGTCCATGGCATTAATTACCTTTCTGTTGAAATGAGATGGCCTCCCCACTGGGGGGATCTACTGTTCTTTTCAAACCACATCTTTTATTACCATTCATGTTATTGCAGACTCTAAAACCTCCTGCTACCTGCCGTTACCATCCTTCTAGTTGGACCACCTCCCTATCTAACTCTGAAAGGTGTGCCCCATCCCCAACGGGAACCGAGTGGTGTTTGCACCAAAGAGGCCATGCCTAATTTACCAAGCCCTTCGATTGTATATGAATTAAGTTGAACCAAGCCCTCCGCTTGGTGGGCTTGCACATGGCTATATTAGCACTTCTGTATGACTGTATGATGGCCTCACCGGAGGTTGGGAACTACTGTTCTCCTCTTTAACCACAGCCTTGTTTACCTGCAAGTTATTGTGCGGGCACCCCAAGAGCATAACTAACTACTGCTCTACTTTGAAACCACAGTCCTGTGAGATAAATTCCGTTGAGCCCAATGTGCAAGGATATGCATTTACCTTTGGGGGGGTGATTAAGCCATAGTTCACCCCACCCCCTACTTGACGATTCCCAACTAGAGGGTTTCTACTGATTACCAACTACTGCCCCAGCAAGGGTTGTCATGCCTTCCTAGAACGCCAGGTGGACCTACTCACCTAACGAGGCAAAGGTGGATCTAATCTCAGAGGGGTGGGTCCTGAGGTCCCCTAAGGGGACTCCACAGATTATGCTACATCTCTTGTCCTACTTGCCTGCACCACCCATTCGTCTGACTGCGATCTACAGGTGCTGTGTCGCCAAGCTGGTGACCCCACCCAGCATAATGGCCCATCGCCCGCTGTTAGTTGCAGGTATCCCAGGTGCCGCAAAAGATGCCAATGCCTTTGGGTTGAGAAGACATGGAGAAATATATGAGCATGTTACCTACCCCTACAGAGATCGAGGTCCAGTGTGTGCTCTGGAATTGTCAGCAATAGTGCTCCAAACCCATATTTCCTGACGCTATTGGAGCCACGGCACACATTCTGGCGTAACCAACTGACGCAACCCACCTGGCTAACTTGCCGCTGCGAGATATTGATCTTATCCCCATGCTTTCATGGTTACCGGTGCACATCTTCTATAGGTCTTACAAATCCCACTGCCCTCACATCATCGGGCAATCCGGTGGGGGAGAGGGGTCTTACCGTTAGGTTCTGCTCCATTACCTGGCCACCTAGTCTGCAAGCAAACTCGTCTGACAGCAGTCTATCTGCTGTGTCGCCTGCTAAATGTCCACACCCTGTCGCAAGACGTCCTGTTCCATACTTCTGTTAAAGGTTTACCATAATGCAGACCTGCAGGAAAAGCTTGTGGGCTGGTAGCTGGCTAAGAACACTATGCAAAGATAACTGCTCTTTTTTGGAAAAGGGAATGCTCAATGTGTTCAGATAGCTGCAATCCTAAGTGCTCTAACCCAATGTTTCCCAGCAATGGAACCACATACATATTAAGTAACAAACTTACGCAACCCGTCTGGCTGCAAGAGCGATAAAGCGAGCGAAAATAGCTTAACTGACACCACTGACACGCGCTGGTCTAAGGGGTCTCAATTTCTGCTAGGAGACCAGACCATTGCCCAGTCAGGGATACTGATAAACTATGTCGAACACATGCTCGTGTCAAGACTGGTTCAGTGAGGCTGGAGTGAACGTTTGTATGTTGCGCATCTGACAGTAAGTACCTTGATTTGCTTTGGCTGGGATAGAATTGATGCTTCCGACACACTCCCAATTGTGGTGATGTGCAGCTTTTCCGCATTCTTCACTGCAGAGTGTGCCTGGTCCGTACCCAGATACACACTGCGTGCTAAACAGCTGTGACCCATTATGCATAAAACACTAGACCTGGGGGCATATTAACAAGGCGGCGATAAACAATTATCGCCGCTTTTGCGGCCGTTTTCGGCCGAAAAGCGGCGATAATTATATCGCCTTATCAGCAAAAGACACGCTATCGCGTGTTTTGCTGATTTTGCTCTCAAGTTTCCAGCACGCCCTGACTTTGCATCGATAATGAGATGCAAAGTAGGCGTGTCTGTGGAAATAACATGGGTAAATATCGCGAAGGTAGCTTCGCGATATTTACAATGCGGGAAGCGATTATTTTAATCGCGTTAAGTATGTTTTAACGCAGGAATTTAACGTCTGTTAAATTCCTGACTAAGGCATACTTAACATGGGGGGTGGATTCTGTGGCTAAGACCACAGGCCCTATCATCTAGGATATCGCCGTTTTCCCATGGAAAACGGTGATATCCACGCTATCTCTGACATTTTTATCGCCTCGGCGATGTGCGTTGTTAATAACGCGCTAACTGGGCGATAAATTCCAGAGATAGCCGGCGATAAATATGCAAGCGCTAAGCGCGCTTTGCGATATTTATCGCCGGCCCTTGATAATATGCCCCCTGGTTCCTTGGTTTATCCCGGAATGATTGCCCTCCACCAAATCATGTGTATGGCTTGCTGGTCCCTGATTTAAATCCTAGTAATCTTGTGTGTTATGCCATACTCCTTTTATGCCTTTTTGCAGTGGCAGTTAGCCAGCTCACACAAGTGACCCGCTGGTAGCAAGCCCAGTGTGACCTGAAAATGGTATTGTAATTCTCCTAACCACTGCACTGAGGGCAAGCCACACTCACTGCTACTGGTGTCTGACTAATCGGCCATGAAGGCCTTAGCAGTACTGCATGGTCAGCAAGTCACGCCCACTGTACAGTTGTAAATTAGTGGCGCTGACAACCGCAGGGGCCTAATACCGGGCTGTGTATATGCGGCCCAGGATGAACTTGAACGATCGGCTTGGTGTGGATGGGTTGTTAACGTTGTCTGGCTGAAGTGCAATACCTTTGACAAACAAATCCTGACAAGATGTGCCAACGCAGGTAGAAGTAAGAGTTATATCCAGCCCGCCTTACTTTCCTCTCACCGAGTTATCTGTGTATAGCGCTTGTTGGAGCATAACATGACGCTTGTGTATTTGTGAAGTGCAAGTGCTTCCGTACTCATGTTGCCGCTGAATAAGCGAAGTTTGTTACCCCGCTCACTGATATTCATTTTAACAACCACAGAGGGATGAAAGGTTGATTGAACCCAACGGGGGTTAGATCCTCTGACCATGAGGTCGAACCCACCACCAGACCCCAAGATAAATCGGTCCAGGTTTTCTTTGCCATGACCCCTCCTGTGCCCTTTGAACACACCTTTTAACCCGTAAGAGGCCAATTGGCTGACACCCCAGCGGGACCTGGCAGTCGTATGTAACCTTTATATCCTTACAGCATAGCAACACTCACCGCTGCAGATGCCTTGGTGCATGAGCGCCCGCTGGTCACACTAGTCAATACAGCGATTATTTAAATTAATATGATACTGTGTATATGAATAAAACTATGCACAGGCAATTGAAAATTCACATGTTCAGTAAATGTGAAACATTTTGGACTTGTCCATCAAAATTAAGCCAGTCACCACCCTAGGTGAGGTCTTGCACTCCCAAACTTCGCTAATGAATACCAGGGAGCAGACAAGTCGTTGGGAACAGGAGGGGAACAATGTGTACAAATACCTGCCCTTTCTTGAATACTTGGAATGCCAAATGTTCTTTAATACATTGTAGCCATTTGTGCTCTAACCCAGTGTTTCCCCAACTTTTTGAACTGCAGCACACTACGGCGGGTGAATATAGCTTAACTGAAGCAACCTGTAACATGCCCTTGTTTACAGAGTGCACATACTTAGCTGCAACGACCAGACATTTGCGCAAGCAGTTTTGTTGAAAAACTACGGCGAGCAAAAGAATGGTGTCACTCTGGTTTCTGAGAATGTATGTCTATTGTGCATCTGCCACTCACTGAGTACCTTGATTTGTTTTGGTTGTGTTAAACTTGTTGCCTGCGCCACACTTCGGGCGTATGGAAATTGTGCTAAATCTCTCGCTTACTACCCTGCTGAGTGAGCCCAATACATTCACAAAAATCCTTTACAATTTCCGTTTCTGACTGCCATTGGAATGAGATTGCAAGCCCCAATCCCACACAACTAAAATTAAACATATTCCATCAGGGGCCATGGCCTTGTCTTTGCCCTCTGTGGTGTGATCTGGACTGCTAAGACAAAGCGACAATGAGGCCTCACATTCACGTGTCCCCGTTCATCTAATGCTACAACCGCTGTGAGACTAATATGCTCCTTATCCGTGATACTTTATTAAATCAATAAGTGTAATGATAAATCATTTATTTGACCTCCGAAGGATGAAAGGCTGAGTGGGCCTGCCGGGATCTGAAACTGTGAACATGAGGTCATACACCCTCCCCTACTTTGGGTGCCTTAACCTGTGACCACTAGACCCGTGTCTGCATTCTATACAGGGAACTAATGCTTTTGAATCCTTAAAGCAGGGAGTGACCACACGTGCAGCACTCCTTCACTACCGATTAATAATTATCTGCACTGGGAAGCTCAGACGGAAGTGCAGGTGGGTATTGCCTGATGAGTTGAGCTGTGTGCTGCCCCTTGCCGCTGGGTCATCCTACCCTATTGAAGCACCCTCTGAAAGACCAGGGAAAATATTATCACCCTCTAATCTATCCGTAGTAGTTTCCACGTGGCTCATGATGACACATAAATCGTTGTTCTCTGTTAGACTTATAGATTTAAACTTCTACGCTGCCATAAAGGACCACTCAGACCAGCAGAGTGACCCAGAGACCTGCGATCTGCATTGTACACTTATTTAGCAGGCATGTAGATCCACTGCAATATCCTCCTTGAGTCAAAGTTTCCACAAGTTTGTTTTTAAATGAGCAAGGAAGGCCACACATGCAGCACTCAATCCTACCGAATAATAATTACCTGCACTGGCAAGATGAGAGGGAAGTACAGGTGTGTATCGCCTGCCAGATGCTGTTGCTCTGTGCTGTGTTAGGCTGCTCTCAGAAACCTTGGAGTGCACTCCTCTTTCGGTTCCCCTACCCACTCCTGTCTCTGCCCCCAGGCTGTGCAGTGTGCCCGGTGTGGGAGGGGCCCTCTAATGCAGTGGAAGATGCAGCGCAAAGTAGTATAACCTGTCACGCATGAAAATAGCGACTGTCTTGTACTAATCTTCTGGGAGCAACATATGCAAACCTGTGCGCGCTGTCATGCTAGGCGAAATTGTCACATTACCGGATCCCCAACTTTCATGTCCGAGACTAATAACTTCAAGTCCCAGGGCTTTTCTACCACACATACAAGGACGGAGTGGTGAAACTTTGGAGCTTCAGCAAGAACATGCGTGTGGTCACTGCATCTGTCAACCTCGCAACATTCACTTGCCTGTAATGAACATGGCGCAATCCACAACCTTGACTTCCAGACAAAAGACAAAAGACAGGCTTATCTTGGGACGAATTTGTGCTCATGTTGTGCAGAAGGAAATTCAATTGAATTCAATTTAATTTTATTGATATAGATCTCTTATAAGATCAACAATTGTACATAATTCAATTTATAAACATAAAATTCTTGTATAAAATATTTTAAAGCTTAATATGCAAATCACACATATTTAAAACAAGAATAAAACGCATTTCAAAAATTTGTACAATTTATAGCACACAAATTCATTTGGTGGATTTTTAAAAAGAGTGATTAGATCTATGGAGGAGGTAAGGTTATGTCTAAAAACTATAGGTTTTAAAAAACAGTTTTGAGCCCCTACTACCTCCTTGTTAGAACATAACCATAATATATGTGCTAGGTCCTGGTTTCCGTGATTGCATTTGTCACATACCCCACTATCGTTATTGAGGTTGTTCTCAGTGTCTAGAAAAAACCTTTAAATTAAGTAGTCCTAATCGCAACATGGTGATGCATCTCCTAATTTTATGTTCCAAAGTAAAACTTGTGTATTGTTGAGGGGACTTAAACTCAATTGTAGTAGTGATAGCGTTGTAATGAGATACTTTCAGGCAATATGCCTTATTCAGGTCGAAGCTTAAACGGGGAGTCGCATTTTTTAGAAAATGTTTCAGGTGTGCTGGTGCCCAGGACTGAAGTATGGATTAAGTACACTGGAAGTATTCTAGAGCAGTCTTGAGATTTGTTTGAAATGTGTCTTGTTTTATCCCTATACTAAAGCTTTCGTATCTCAATAGGGCCCTTACTGAACCTTCTTCCGCATGCAGAAGTTTGAAAGCCCATCTAATTATATTTGCTAAGGCTATTGAAAATGCACTTATGATGACAAATTCCAACTGAAGAATCTGTACTGGGACAGCTTGACTTAATAACATTAATTTACGTAAAAATTTACCTTCACTGATATGCAAAACGTTCCATCTGGCTAAAGGGATATACTCTGTGGCGTAGGTTATGTTTGGTGCAATTTTCGCCCTGTAAATTTCAAAAAGTGCTTGAAAATGCCTCTTTCCTGAATAGTTATAAAATTTCCTTTTGGCGTTAATATGTGCTTCTGCTTTTTGGTTCATGTGATAAAGATGAGACTGAACTTCTAAAGTTTGAGAAAAGACACGCCCGAGATAGGTGTAGGATTTTACCACCTCAATTTTAGTGCCGTTTAGTTGCCAATTATAGTAGAGGTGGCGTTTCCGGCCCCTCAAGGGAACTACCTTTGTTTTAGAAATATTTACCTTTAGGAAATTAGTTTGTGTATATCTAGTGAGGGCGTCTATGTTTCTCTGTAAGCCCAGCGGAGTAAGGTCGAGAATCACTACGTCATCGGCGTACATTAACGCATGTATTTTTTCATAGGCTACTTTTGAGGGACAATTACTTACATTTAAGAAGATCTCTGGGAGATCACTTATATAAAGCGAAAACAGGAGGGGGGCTAGAAGGCAGCCCTGCTTTAGGCCGTTATGCGTAAGTATCTTGTAAGTCAGGCCTTTGTCTCCTCTCATCTGAACTTTGCACCAAGTTGAGGTGTGAAGAGCTACTATCAGCCTCAATAGTGGGTCCGGGATCCCTATTTTCTTTAGTTTTCTCCAGAGGGTTGGTCTATCAACCCTATCAAAAGCTGTCGAGAAGTCAACAAAAAGACTATAAACTATATGCGATTTGGAATGTACATACTTGTCAATGATAGAGTTCAAAATACCTATGTTATCATTCACGGAGTGTTTGGAACGAAAACCCACTTGAAACTTTGGGATTACACCTTTAGAGAAAGCCCAGTCCCTTAAATGCTCGAGGATACTTGCTGCAAATATTTTCCCTGAAGCGTCTAAAAGTGCAATTTATCTATAATTCCCAGGGTTTAGCCGAGTGCCCTTTTTTAGTATTGGAATAATGATACTCCCTGTCCTTGAAGATTTGGGCAGTTGCATAGCAATAGTGAAAAAGGGGCCCCAAGAACACACTCCACTTTGCGGGGTCACTTTGTAGCACTTTTATTGGTATCAAATCTGGACCCATAGCTGCAGAGGGTCTCGCTTTCCTGATGTGAGACTTGATTTGTTTTTCGGAGGGGAGACATAAAAGTTGATTAATCCTGCCAGAAGGGCTCGGGGTAGGTGATGCGTCCCTGCTATCCGTATACTCTGAGTTAGATTTATAAAGGTCTAGAAGGTAATGTTCCCACTCGGTCTCGGATATCGGTGTTGCTTTTAGAGATTTAAAATTTCCCAGTCCTTTAGCAATCAAGTTCCAGAATTGCTTGGAGTTCTTCTTAGTAGCAGCCATGTGTAGATCTATCCAGATGCTGCTTTTTTTTTTCCTTGGCGAGTCAATGCAATTTTTTCTTCAAGCTAGTTATTTCTACTTTTCTTGAACTTGAAAAGGTGATAAATTGGAAGGAAAGATAAAATATCGAACCTGCATTGCGAATGGCTAGCCGGAGTTGCCAATAATTAATGCGACATGTAACAGGACCTGTGGCCAGAACTAGGCATTTGATCTTGGGTCCCTGTGAGATTAAATGGAGGGGGAGGGCTTTATCCTGGAATAAAGGGGTAAACTTGTACACATGGCCCCCGCAGTATTCACTTTTTACGTACTGCATTATTGACCAAATAAATGATTCTTCCCTACTGCATCGCGCTGGCATAGGAATTTTCATGCCCTCCAGCCTGTCACGGACCCCAAAATTAATAAACAGCTTCCAGTAGTAAATAGTGCTTAAAGATGCCATGGCAACTCCGCTTAGCTAGCTACACACACCCCATGTGTTGACTGATCCCAAGATATTATAAGAAATATATCTAACAAAAAAAAAAATTCAAACCCATTTTGTTTTCCATCAGTCTGCCCTGTCTCAATTTTGCAGCCCTCTGCCTCTTTACCACTCAGGGAGCTATCCACGTCACGCCTCCCCACCTTCAATCGCTCTGAAGAGGCCGAAAGGTGACGTGTCGGTACTACACCAACAACCAGAAAACAATTAGGACAGAAGGTTCAAGAGACTGCCCCCTCCCCCAAACCTGTGGGTAGATGTTCAAAGGAATTTGCAGGCTAAGCTGCGGGAGGCGTGCCCATGGTGAGGGTTGCCAGGCCTGTCTGAAACGGCACCTTGCCCCCCCCCTCAGAACTAATGCAGGGTGCCCCCCCCTGGACTTGTAAAAGCCTGCGACAGTGGCGTAATACGAACTAAAAGTGCCTGCACAACTACTAACCGTGACACTCCTACAAGTGCGACAACTCAGACTGTTCGAGGGCCCCACAGCTCTAAGAATGGCTTTTAAATTACACAAACAAATTACACAGACAGCGCCACCATGTGGCAACAGTCATAAGCGCCGGTGTCCGATGCCAAGCGCTAGAAACCACCAGCTCAAATTAAGCGCTGCAAAAATACCGGCGGGGCAAACGTAGACCCTTTTCTATCCGATGGCGACAAGTGAGCAGCACCGAGCTGAGTAAAATATCCGTTAGCACAGCGCTTCCATGCCTAAGCCTTTAGCATTACATTAAAAAGTTAATCGTAAACACCTTGACGCAAGACCACACCGTCCCCTTGCCTTCTCCAGCGTGCCCTTAAGTTTAATACTGTTGGTAGGTTTGCTCCCCGTCACGAAAAGATAATCAACTTATTGCTCTTGGTTCAGCGTACCCTCCAGACACACAGCGAGAGCCTCACACCTGGAGAACAAAGTAGAGTCCATTTTTGGGTGGAAGCGAACTGTGTTATTGTATTATGAGATTATACTTTAAGTCTTCGAGGGTTATCCGCTTCGCCTCAACCTGGCGCTCCTCCCCCGGCATCGTGCGATATTCAAAATGGCGCCAGACCAGCAAGACGCGGGGGCTGGTGAAGTGCGGCACCTCACTGCAAGGGCTTCAGTTGCACCAGGCCCGTGTGCCCGGGCTAAGCGAAGGCAGCAGCGCTATCGGAACCAGCCGCTTGGGCAGCACAAGGAACCAGTGCCGCCCCCGCAAACATAAGCACGCTGGGGAATCGCCCCCCCCAGATATCTGTGTTGGTGACGCGGCGCTCTGCCCACCGAAGTAGGCAAGGTAGGGGAAGCGCACGTGGCCCTCCCCCCAGGCAAAACGCAAAGCCTGAAAATTTGCCTGGAGATACCGGGGGTTGACCCGGGGCCTCCCACCAAGCCATGTGCCCCATGCAGCAGAGAGCACAGCACAGCAGTCAGCACAACGCGGCATGGTACGGTGAGGGAGGGGTGAGGGGGGACAGGAGCTGATGATGTCTGCATTCAAATGGAGTCCATTGGGGTCATTTATCCTACACAGGGGAAGCGCAAGGCACGGGGAGATAGAGTGATTATCCCAGAATCAGAGCGCTGAGCGGCCAACCCCTCCCTGCTAATGCTCCCTGCACATGCCCCTCGAGGTAAAATACACAGAGACGGATTCTAACCTGCGCCTTAAGGACGTTTGTTATTCGACTGCAGTCCTGCGATCTAACAACTGAGCTAAAGGAGGCGTGCCCGACGAAGCGCCCCTCCCCCATGGCGGTGCAACTCGCCCGAGCCAAAACCAGTTCCCTGAAGTCCAGCTCAGTATTACCGGCTGTCCCTGGGGGTTATCCCAGTTCGGCCGCAAATGGCTTACTGAACCGGTGCCCAGCGACTCTGCGCACAGGTGTCTATGCGCAATGGTCCTTGCCCGGGCCCGAGCCCCGGCGTCCGGCGCGTCCAGAGCCCGTGAGAACATTCACTCCGTGCCGGACCGGGGGGACAGCGCCACAGCGCGGCACACAGCATGACCCATGCGGGGAACTGGGGAGTGCCGGCGACGGGGGCTCTAAATAGCAAAAGCCCCCAGCCCCCCAACCAGGGTGCCAGGCCGCAGCTCGCTAGCTGGCCGGTATTCCCGAGCCCGCACCCCCCAGGGCAGCCTAGGGCACCAGTGCCACTTGTGACCACCCAGGTGGGGGAGGGGACTGGAGGGGTGACTTGGACGACTCACCGGCAACCTCCTCTGAGCTCCAGCAGCTCAGTACCAGGGGTCAAAGCGCGCACGACGGCGAGACGACGAGTCAAGACGGCATGTCTGGCAGCAAAGAGGGCACCAGAAAGGCAGGGGGAGGTATAAGTACCTTCCCCCAACCCTCTGTGTGCCGAAAATGACGCGGCCCGCACGCCGGGCTGAGGGACTCCTCCCCCGGGTCGCCAGACTAGAGGGGTGATGGTGTGCCTAAGTGGCACTAAGGGGACCGCACTTTTAGGTGGCCCACTGCGTGAGCCGCGGGCAGCCGCATTTAGATGGACTGATCTACTCTCACGTCTAAAAATGTTTTAAACTTAAACTGTTAATGATTAACCAGCGTAAACATTTTTTGACGTTGTAGCTTTGATGAATTGGGAATGTTGTTACTGAATAGATGGGAAGGGAGATTTTGGGCGAAGCTATTGTCAGAAAAGTTGGGCACTGTTTTGCACTTTCCCACATAAGAGGCACTGCGCCGACACCCACTTCCGGGCGACAAAACGTTTGGTTCAGCGGTGTGCAATTAGCCCGCTAGTGTTTTGAGTGGCCAAAGAGAGAGCCAACAAACAGGCTAATAGGACGCCTATTAAATGGAAGGGGCAGAGCGCCGTGCCACTGGTGCTCCGAAGGTGCACCAAAGGCAAGCCCAGCTGTGCCCGTCCGTGCCGGGCTGGAACCAGGGGCCAGCCATTATGTCCAATTAGATTTGATAAGTCAGAAAAATACAGCTTGAAACTTTATTGACAGAATTGATAATTTGTCGGAGACATTACTGTAAAAGCCCCCACAATAGAGTACCACGCAGGAAAATGTGTTTTTATTAAACCTATAAAAGCTTGGGTGCAGATTTAACACGTAGCTTGTTTTAAAAATGACAATTAGAACTTTTGTGCAAAATGCAGTATGGTTCCAGTTCTATCATATTTCCATTGCTAGGCCTTACTGTTCTTTCTATCTTTTCTTATTTTATCTTTAATAAATACGTGACTTTAAAGAAATGCTGAACCATGCACAAATGTTTAATGGATGACCCAAATGTGGCCTGTTCAGACTTGTCATTGCTGTAGAATATGTTGACTTCATAAAATGTATGAACTTCCAAAGCTACATGTCTTTATTATATTTAGATAGTTTAGCTTTCCCACAATCACGGCAGCTACCTGGAAGCAGCAGTGGGGTGGGTGGGGGTGAAGAGGTGGGAGGGTCCGGGTTAAAAAAAAAAATCACTTCTCACCTCTCCTGCGTCCTCTTCCTGGCTTCTTGGGAGAAACATGAAGCAGGAAGCACCAGGGCTCCCACGCTCCCCGCAGCCAATCACAACACTGCAATGCAGCCTTGTGATTGGTTTGAGCGCAGTGACATGGCGCTCAGCCAGGGGCTGGAGGGATGGGCATATTCTCCATGCAGGCTGTAATGCAGCCTGCATGGATAACAGGGAAAGTGTGCATGACTGTTTTGGGCGGCCCGAGACGGCCGACCAAACAGTCATTGCACACTTAGGAGGGTTGTACCACTCCTCCCCTGCTCTTCAGCCCCGCCTGCCCCCTCACGCAAGCTGCCGCAGCAGGAGGACAAAATAAAATGATAATAACATTATTTATTATCATTTTATTTTTTTCCTTTCTTTTGCTGCTTCAAGGCAGTGGGGCGAAGCTCCTCTGCCGAAGCGGAGGAGCCGCCACTGCTTTCACATACTCATACAATGCTGAATAGTGAACACTATATTAAAACAATAATGCCTACATGAAGACATGAGTCCCGTGATTTAACCAGCACATTGCACATAAAATGTTTTGGTCTTTAGAGTAGTTCATTGTTACGCAGTGGAACACCGAATAGGTAATAGTTAGACATAGCTGAAGTTTCTCATGGGTATCCAAGGCAAATATTACAAGCACATGAATGTCTAGCAAATAACTGATACTTTTAAGTAGTACCCTGTTGACATTGTGTGTTTATTGTGGGAAACGAAGGAAGAAGCTTCTGAACATCGTACAGTTTCTCTTTATTGGCTCGAGATGACCTAATACTGAAATGGAGTGATACTTGTGTTTTTGTGTTTTATTACAGTGTGTGTTTTTCCTAGTTATGCAAGGGACTCTTGGACACTTCTTTTGAGCTAAGTCTCTTTGGACTTGATCTTTCTACCTAGAGATTTTCTGTAAGCTACTGCTGACGGCTTTTGTTACTTGCCACTTTGGCAGTGACCTTTTCTGATTTATTTTCTCTTCTCATGACTTTACGGGTGTAGCTACTGCCGCACCTGTTGTTCGCATATAATGCTCAGCTGAGTCTTCATGAACTGTTCTTTATGGGGAGTTCGACTTCTAAAGTGCTCCACTGATCTCGCTCTTTTCAAGAACTCTTCATAAATTCTGCCTAAATGTTGCACTGATTTATCTATATAGAATAGGGATTAATTTCCTTTATGGAACATGCTTGTTATATGGTGCATTATTTTTACTTTAACCATAACCTTTTACTTGATATTTCTGTAAATGGATTTACCTGACTTACTAATTGAATAAATTTGAGAAAACAATCTACTAATCTCTTAACGAGAAATAAAGATTTTGAACTGATCCTAAACTCTCATCATTGACTGAACTAATCAACTGTAATGATGAACCGTACACAATCAGTGAAGTTCGACAACTTCACTTCCAAAGTAATTAGTCTGGACTCTGGAGTTTGTCAAGGTTCATCCTTGTCTCCTATTTTGTTCAACCTGTATTTGAAAACCTTGATTGAGGCGTTGTCTGCTTTCGGATGCAGGGCTTACAACTATGCTGATGACTTGCATCTATTCTTTCATATGGATTACTCCTTTGACTGCTATATAAAATTCCAGAGCGCCTTAATATTTGTCGCAAACTGGATGGCAACCGTTAGACTTGGCATCCTTGGCATGGTTCCCCAGACTTTTTGCCTCTATTTCCTGCATTTATGACTGTGTGATGAATTTCGTTTTTGCTGTCTTAGATGCTTTGGGCACTTTGCCACTGCTGATCAGTGGCAAAGTGCAAGTGCTCCCTGTGTAAATTGTAATTATGATTGGTTATTCACGATTGAAATATTTGATTTACTGGTGAGTCCCTAGTAAAGTGAACTGTGTGTGCCAAAGGCCTGTAAATCAAATGCTACTAATGGGTCTGCAGCACTGTTTGTGCCACCCACACCAGTAGCCTTTCAAATGTGTCTCAGACCTGCCACTGCAGTGTCTGCATGAGCAGTTTTAACTGCCATGTGACATGGCAAGTACACCCACTTGCGAGGCCTTAACCTTCCCTTTTCTTACATATATGTCATCCCTGAGGTAGGCCAAAGGTACCCCCATGGGCAGGGTACAGTTCAGTGGCACCCTGTGCAGGTAAGCGCAGTGAGGTGGTGGGGCGGGGTTGGGGTGGGAGGGTGAAAATGACAAACGACGGGATAGGGAATGTAAAATATATAAATAAATAAATAAAACCACCCCACCTCAATGCCCTTATGTTGGACTTGGCCCTTTTTGGCAGGTTCACCCCTGAACTTTTTGCCTTATATGTAGCTTGGTGTTAGTAGTTTTCAGTCTCTGGGCACTTTAGCACTGTGGTCCAGTGTAAAGTGTGTGCGCGCTGTGTGCGTGTGTGGTGAGATTGGCCTGCCCTCCCATAGGAATGCATTGAGGATGAGTGTGTCAGTGGTAATTCCTGTTACGAGAGGTGCAGCATGGTCAAGTCTATTATGTCTGAATTCGTGAGAATAAATGCTGCGCAATGGTGTGCGCAGATTTATGGTGACTGGTAGAGAAATGCCACTTCTAGAAGTTGGCATTTCTGTGTGCTCTGTGTCTGCCTGCCTGATGTGAATTGCATGTCTGGCTTGTGAGTGACAGGGGTTGGGAGGTGTGTGTGGCTCCAGGAGGGGCAGGGTGAGTCAGCGCAGGGCTGAATGGAGAGATCTCCATGTAGATGGGTGGGAGGAGTTGCACCTGGGACCTGAATAGGGCTGTGCCTTCCCTCCACAATGCTGGCTCCACCTCCTGTGGTGCGTCTGATGTCCCTAGCCTACACTCTGAAAGGAGAGAGGAGCTGAGCAAAACAAAGTGCTCCAAAGCTCCCCTAAAGCAGTTCTGACTGGTATCCCCCAAGCCCTGCACCTTTAGACAAAGGAATTCTGTGTATAAATGTAGGGGCTGTGACCCCATAATGTTGTGCAGTTCTGGTGTGCTGATCCTGCAGGGCGTGCTGCTGCTGAGGGCCCAGGGGGGGGTGCCAGGAGGGCTTGCCTCCCTGGGCCCTGCATGCCCCTTTACTTTTCCAGGACGTGCTCTCCCTTAGGGGAGGACTGCTGCTGCATCCTTTTGGCGCCCTGGGAAGCGCTCTGCTTTAATTTACTCTTCCCCTGAAGAGTGCGTGGGCTGCGCAGCGCTGAGCTGCAAACCTTGCTTTGGAGGGAATCCCTGTCATAGGGAATTCCCCCGCCTTGCCGGAGAGGAGCGGGTGCCCACCCCGCATTGTGGTGCCCTTTTGCGGGTGCCCACCCCGCTTATGCCTTTATGTGAATAGCGGGTGCCCACCCCGCTTTATATTTTAAATCTTGAGGGAGCCTACCCCTCTTGCCGCCAAGGAGAAATCACCGCCGCGGCCGAGCCGAGGAGCAGGAAGTCAGGCCGCCGCGCCTGACTAAGGGCGGGGCCTGACGAGGGAAGTGCGGCCGGAAGCAGATGGAAGTGGCGCTACTGGTGTAGAGGAGGACAGGAGCCTACCCCGCCTCCCCGAGCTCTGAGATGAAGTCCCGGGTCCCAGGAGGGGGACCGGGTGAAGAGCAGAGTTCCCCCGTGTCTGAAGCCAGGAGAGGAGAAGACTTCCGCCTGCGCCACGCCGAGAAGAGCCCCGCATTCTGAGAGGGCCCGGGGGAAGAGAGCCTCGCACCCTGCCCGGAGAGCAGCAACGGAACTCCGGTGAGTGGGGTCTCGAGTTGTGTGGTGCCGATCGAGGCATGGGACATACCCGCATTTTGAGCGGCCCCGTCTGGCAGCGGGTCGCTCCAACGCTTGGGGCATTTATGGGCATAGTTTGTTGGTGCCAGTGAAGGCACCATGTTAGTTCTCCATGAGCGGCCCCATCTGGCAGCGGGCCGCTCCAACGTGGCACAATTGTTTTAGGAGCCAGCGCGCTCCAACGAGGGCCCAATAGTTTAGGGGCCCCTGAGGGCCACAGTGCTTGGGGGCATATTTGTTTCCAGGGCCAGAGGGGCCCGTGGTTTCCCCGGTGGTGGCATAGTTTATCCACAGAGTCTAGGTGGCTCCAACGCTTCGCCCCATTTGCTTCAGAGCCCCGTGTGGCTCCAACGTTGGGCATATTTGTTTAAAGGGCCATTGAGAGCCCATGCCTCATTTAAATGTTTACAGCTGCCCAGCAAGTAGTGGGCAGCTGCACCGTTTAGGTCTTTCTTTTAGGGGGCAGGTTTGAAGCTAGGAGTAAGATGCACTCCTTTACCCCTGACATTCACAGCTGCACAACAATTAGTGCCAGCTGCAACGTTTAGGCCATTCATTCTATGGGGGCATTATTGAGAGATGAGATAGGAGTGCGATGCCCTCCTCTGCCCCAGTACTTTCCCAGCTGCCCAGCAAGTAGTGGGCAGCTGCAACGTTTAGGTCTGCGCAAAGTGCGCTCCCTTGACTCCTGCTGCATTGGCAGCGCGCCCTGACTCTTTGGACATAGGGCATTTGAGCCCCTTCTTGAGGTGGCCAGTTGGCCAAGGGGACTGTTAGGATTGTAGGGCGCCAGGCCCTAAGGTGATTTATGCCTCTGCTATGGTTTATACTGTGAGGTATGTGCTAATGTGATTTCTGTCCTAATATGTGGTGCTAGGAAATGTGATGCATTTACTATGGTTTACGCACCCTGTTTCATACCTCTAAATGTATTTCTAGGATTATGAGGTTTTGCATAATGTGTTTATGCTTGTGAGGTTATTATTTCCTAATGCGTTTAGGTTGTGAGTTATTCTCTACTGTGGGTTATGCCTAAAGTGATTTATGCTTAGGATGTTAGTGTCTAATAGGTTTAGACTTATGAGATGATTGCATAATGTATTTATGCTGGTGAGGTTGGCGTATAATGTATTTCGCGCCTAATGTGATACTGTGCATAATGTGGTTTATGTTACAGGCTGATGCGAAGTATAGTGGTTACCAGTGATTACTGGTTGTACGGTTATGATATGTCCTATATTTATGATATGTTCACTAAGTGATGGTTCTGACAGTGGCCCACATGGCCCTGTCATGTGTAAATAATCCCTTGTAGATATTGCCCAGTGCCAGTTGGCACCATGTGTATTATGTGAATACTATTCTAATGTATTATGAGAATACAAAGGCTATTTTTGATATACCCTTGTGTGGAGTTCCTTTTTGTGGTGTGCATAGTATGTTGTTTCTGGGTGTGTGTTGCGCAAACGCTTTACACATTGCCTCCGGGATAGGCCTGACTGCTCTTGCCAAGCTACCAAGGGGGTGAGCAGGGGTTATCTTGGGTGTGTAACTCCCTTGCCCTGTCTAGAGTGGTGGTTTCTGCTTGACTTTGGCGCAAGCCTTAGCCAACCAGAAATCCCATTTCTAACATTGGTGATCAGCGGTGGGATTAGGACTTGCATTTGCGCAGTACCACAGCGACAACTGGCTGCATTACAAAACTCTGCATTTTAGATAGTCACATGGAAAGGGATTATTGTTTCTGAGTTGTTTTAAGTGTCATTTCTTTTTGAAATGTGTGTTCTTGTTGCACTATGAGTTGGGTGTCCTGCCAAGGACAGAAACCAGAGAAGCTGAAGGAGTTTTGTACTGCCCTTGTGCAGACTGCTATTTCTTGGGTTGGCCTGAAGCTGAAGGAGTGTGACTGCCCTTGTGCCATCGTGCTATTTCTTGGGTTGGCCTGAAGCTGAAGGAGTTGTTACTGCCCCTGTGCTGTCTGCTATTTCTAGGGTTAGCCTGCAGTGGTTACCATTGGACTTGAAAGAAGAGGGAAAAGGTTCTCTCAATCACCCAAGGGCTAGGAGAGAGCTAGCCTCCTGTTGAAGTCTCAGGCACATCAGACTTCACCACCAGCCTCCTGATTCCTCCCAGTGAGGATTTCTATCTGCAGGTGAGGCTCCTGTGAGTTCCAGGGCCTCTAGTTCTACTACAGAGAAGAGAGTGCTGAAATCGTCGCTAACGCACATTTGCGAGCCGCCGCAGCCGAGAGCGCCCGAAAAATCATCGCGCCGCTGCCGCCGAGCGCTCGCAACCAAAGAGATCATCGCTTCACGACATTGCAGCACGGACGCCGGGCGTCCGCCATTTTCATCGCATCGCATCCGGATCGTCGTTCCCTCGCGGAGCGCCATCTCATCACAACCTGATCGCACACGCAACAGGATCGTCGCATCGCCTCCTCCCTCGCGGCAAGGAGTCATCGCATCAGCGGCCTAGCGTGCAGAAGTTGGTCGCATCGTCTCCGCACGCATCAGCAGATCGGCGCATCATCCTCCCTCGCGGCAAGGATTTAACGCATCGCCGGCCTCGCGTGCAGAAATTCATCGCTACAACTTCTTTGCGACAATTTGTTGATTTTGCTACGAAATCCAGGTACTTTGTAAGTAAAAGGGTCGCAGAGACCACTGCTTTGAACTGAACTCCTCTTTGCACACTTTGAACTATTTTTACAGCATTTCAAGAGTAATCCTATTTTACAGTATTGTAGCTTTTTGGATCGTTTTAGTTTTCTGGAATCCCCAGTAGGGTGGGATCCAGTGGTGGCAACAATATGTAGTCCAGTGCAGGAAGTCCCATTCCCAGTTCCCATAGTATGGTACCTGGTTCCCGGTTAAGAGGGGGACAGGTTGTGTTTCAGGGGCAGTAAGATGCTGTCTCACCAGTCTTGTGGGGGGAGTGTGGATGAATGTTGTGATGCACTGGACGTTTGGGTAAATGGTGTTAGTGTGTGAGTTCTTTGATTGTAGGGAGCTTGCATTGGGAGTGACCCTAGAAGAATGGTGCAGGTATCTCCAACCCTTGCGGCGGAGATGGTTCAGAGTAGCCCAGCTAGGTGACCTTATAGTGAGGAGGTTGTAGGGACTCACATCCTGTCTCGCAGGAGAAGGAGTGAGATTGGGCTGTGTCCCGAAGTGCTCGCACCTCAGTCTCCAGTACTGGTTGGTTCCATGAGGGAACACCAGGTAGGGAGCCTAGTCTGTCCTGTTGGACCATTCTTCGAGGTGGTTTTTCCCGTTTTAGGTGAGCTGGGAGTGCCTGTAATCAGACCTCCAGCAGTTCTAGTGTCTGGCAGTACCGCTCCAGTTGGGAGGGTGCAGAAGTCAAGAGTGAGGGGTGAGAGGGGGAAAGAGTCCCCAGTGGAAGAACCAGTGGGTCAGGGGCCAGCCAGAAGGGCTGAGCCTCATAGGATTGGCCATGGTGACGCCACTTCTGTCCTGGGGCATCTTCATGCACTGTCAGAGGGACAGGAGGTTGTGAGCTCTGTGCCAGGTAGACTGTCACACGACACGCTAGGTATGTGTCACCCTCAGGAAGTCCTGGTTCGCCGGGCATCTGACCAAAGGGTATCGTCCCTGGGTTGGGGAGCCAGGTTCAGGTGTTTGCCTGTCCTGGACAGCAGGGCGACTGTAGTCAGTGTCCTGGCTGGTTTGCCTTCTAGGGGTACCCCTGTGAACACAGGTGGGGCCCATCTTAAGTGAAGGGACCCTGCTCTACAGTGGGAGGGTGCAGAACTCTGGAAGGGGGTGCAGAGGGAGGGAGTCCTCGCCTCTGACCCCGGTGCATCCGGTGAATGTGGATCCCAGGTGGTAGACCAGTTGATGGAGAGAGGTCCTGAACTGGTGGGAGAGTTGTGTTCTGGTGGGTGCTTCCCCTGGGAGGGTGCGTAACACCAGAAGAGAGGTAGGGTGAGGAGATGCTTCACCCGTGGCCTCTGGTCAGCCTGAGGGTGCGGACCCTAGGTTGGAGGATCAGTGGTAGTTTGGAACTACACTGAGAGGGAGAGTGGAGAATGGCTATTGGATGCCAGGGGTTACTGCCCCCCACTCTGTGGATTGGCAAGGACCAGTGGCATCTGGGTGGCCTAGGCCCTGGTCCTGGCCGTGGACAACTAAGGAGTACCGGTGGGGTAGCCTAGTTGGTCCTGAGTTTTTTTTTTGTCTCTTAGATGGATTCCATGGGTTCCAAGTGGCGTAGGACCGGAGGGTGTCCCTGCAGTGCGGGCCCACGTCCGTGTTCTCTCGCCCCAAGCAGGGAAGCCCATCACGATGGTGATTGGTCTGCCCTGCGTTTTGGCTGGAAGGGGGTTGTGTTGGACTTGGCCCTTTTTGGCAGGTTCACCCCTGAACTTTTTGCCTTATATGTAGCTTGGTGTTAGTAGTTTTCAGTCTCTGGGCACTTTAGCACTGTGGTCCAGTGTAAAGTGCGTGCGCGCTGTGTGCGTGTGTGGTGAGATTGGCCTGCCCTCCCATAGGAATGCATTGAGGATGAGTGTGTCAGTGGTAGTTCCTGTTATGAGAGGTGCAGCATGGTCAAGTCTAGTATGTCTGAATTCGTGAGAATAAATGCTGCGCAATGGTGTGCGCAGATTTATGGTGACTGGTAGAGAAATGCCACTTCTAGAAGTTGGCATTTCTGTGTGCTCTGTGTCTGCCTGCCTGATGTGAATTGCATGTCTGGCTTGTGAGTGACAGGGGCTGGGAGGTGTGTGTGGCTCCAGGAGGGGCAGGGTGAGTCAGCGCAGGGCTGAATGGAGAGATCTCCATGTAGATGGGTGGGAGGAGTTGCACCTGGGACCTGAATAGGGCTGTGCCTTCCCTCCACAATGCTGGCTCCACCTCCTGTGGTGCGTCTGATGTCCCTAGCCTACACTCTGAAAGGAGAGAGGAGCTGAGCAAAACAAAGTGCTCCAAAGCTCCCCTAAACCAGTTCTGACTGGTATCCCCCAAGCCCTGCACCTTTAGACAAAGGAATTATGTGTATAAATGTAGGGGCTGTGACCCCATAATGTTGTGCAGTTCTGGTGTGCTGATCCTGCAGGGCGTGCTGCTGCTGAGGGCCCAGGGGGGGCTGCCAGGAGGGCTTGCCTCCCTGGGCCCTGCATGCCCCTTTACTTTTCCAGGACTTGCTCTCCCTTAGTGGAGGACTGCTGCTGCATCCTTTTGGCGCCCTGGGAAGCGCTCTGCTTTAATTTACTCTTCCCCTGAAGAGTGCGTGGGCTGCGCAGCGCCGAGCTGCAAACCTTGCTTTGGAGGGAATCCCCATCGTAGGGAATTCCCCTGCCTTGCCGGAGAGGAGCGGGTGCCCACCCCGCATTGTGGTGCCCTTTTGCGGGTGCCCACCCCGCTTATGCCTTTATGTGAATAGCGGGTGCCCACCCCGCTTTATATTTTAAGTCTCGAGGGAGCCTACCCCTCTTGCCGCCGAGGAGAAATCACCGCCGCGGCCGAGCTGAGGAGCAGGAAGTCAGGCCGCCGCGCCTGACTAGGGGCGGGGCCTGACGAGGGAAGTGCGGCCGGAAGCAGACGGAAGTGGGGCTACTGGTGTAGAGGAGGACGGGAGCCTACCCCGCCTCCCCGAGCTCTGAGATGAAGTCCCGGGTCCCAGGAGGGAGACCGGGTGAAGAGCAGAGTTCCCCCGTGTCTGAAGCCAGGAGAGGAGAAGACTTCCGCCTGCGCCACGCCGAGAAGAGCCCCGCATTCTGAGAGGGCCCGGGGGAAGAGAGCCTCGCACCCTGCCCGGAGAGCAGCAACGGAACTCCGGTGAGTGGGGTCTCGAGTTGTGTGGTGCCGATCGAGGCATGGGGACATACCCGCATTTTGAGCGGCCCCGTCTGGCAGCGGGTCGCTTCAACGCTTGGGGCATTTCTGGGCATAGTTTGTTGGTGGCAGTGAAGGCACCATGTTAGTTCTCCATGAGCGGCCCCGTCTGGCAGCGGGCCGCTCCAACATGGCACAATTGTTTTAGGAGCCAGCGCGCTCCAATGAGGGCCACAGTGCTTGGGGGCATATTTGTTTCCAGGGCCAGAGGGGCCCGTGGTTGCCCCGGTGGTGGCATAGTTTATCCACAGAGTCTAGGTGGCTCCAACGCTTCGCCCCATTTGCTTCAGAGCCCCGTGTGGCTCCAACGTTGGGCATATTTGTTTAAAGGGCCATTGAGAGCCCATGCCTCATTTGAATGTTTACAGCTGCCCAGCAAGTAGTGGGCAGCTGCACCGTTTAGGTCTTTCTTTTAGGGGCATGTTTGAAGCTAGGAGTAAGATGCACTCCTTTACCCCTGACATTCACAGCTGCGCAGCAATTAGTGCCAGCTGCAACGTTTAGGCCATTCATTCTATGGGGGCATTATTGAGAGATGAGATAGGAGTGCGATGCCCTCCTCTGCCCCAGTACTTTCCCAGCTGCCCAGCAAGTAGTGGGCAGCTGCAACGTTTAGGTCTGCGCAAAGTGCGCTCCCTTGACTCCTGCTGCATTGGCAGCGCGCCCTGACTCTTTGGACATAGGGCATTTGAGCCCCTTCTTGAGATGGCCAGTTGGCCAAGGGGACTGTTAGGATTGTAGGGCGCCAGGCCCTAAGGTGATTTATGCCTCTGCTATGGTTTCTACTGTGAGGTATGTGCTAATGTGATTTCTGTCCTAATATGTGGTGCTAGGAAATGTGATGCATTTACTATGGTTTACGCACCCTGTTTCATACCTCTAAATGTATTTCTAGGATTATGAGGTTTTGCATAATGTGTTTATGCTTGTGAGGTTATTATTTCCTAATGCGTTTAGGTTGTGAGTTCTTCTCTTCTGTGGGCTATGCCTAAAGTGATTTATGCTTAGGATGTTAGTGTCTAATAGGTTTAGACTTATGAGATGATTGCATAATGTATTTATGCTGGTGAGGTTGGCGTATAATGTATTTCGCGCCTAATGTGATACTGTGCATAATGTGGTTTATGTTACAGGCTGATGCGGAGTTTAGTGGTTACCAGTGATTACTGGTTGTACGGTTATCATATGTCCTACATTTATGATATGTTCACTAAGTGATGGTTCTGACAGTGGCCCACATGGCCCTGTCATGTGTAAATAATCCCTTGTAGATATTGCCCAGTGCCAGTTGGCACCATGTGTATTATGTGAATACTATTCTAATGTATTATGAGAATACAAAGGCTATTTTTGATATACCCTTGTGTGGAGTTCCTTTTTGTGGTGTGCATAGTATGTTGTTGCTGGGTGTGTATTGCGCAAACGCTTTACACATTGCCTCCGGGATAGGCCTGACTGCTTGTGCCAAGCTACCAAGAGGGTGAGCAGGGGTTATCTTGGGTGTGTAACTCCCTTGCCCTGACTAGAGTGGTGGTTTCTGCTTGGCTTTGGCGCAAGCCTTAGCCAACCAGAAATCCCATTTCTAACACCTTACCTGCACGGGGCGCCACTGGTAGAGGGTATTATTAAAGGTAGGACATGCACTGGTGTGTTTTTTATGTCCTGATAAAAAAATACTGTGCATCTCATTTTTCACGAATGCAAGGACTAGCTCTCCCATAGGCTATAATTGGAGCTGCACTGTAACATTTTACATGTGTAACTTTCAATTGGGAACAGCTAGAGATTTGGAGTTTACGCTCTCTGAACTCAGAATTTAAGAACACACCTTTTAGTGAAGGTGTTATTTAAATAGTGTGTTTGAAAATGCCACTTTTAGAAAGTGCTGCAGCAACAAATGATGGACGGAATGCTGGATGAATCAAACATTCACCCCCAGTCAAAACATCTGGGTTGAATTGCAGCACTTTTAGAAAGTGGACATTTTCTTGTTTAACCACCCTGTGTGCCTCTGCTTGTTTGTGTATTAACCGTCTGGTTTTGGAGTGATAAGAGATGGAAATGTGCAATCCCTTTAGACAGTCACAAGGGGGGGGGGGTTGAGGTGTGCCCTGCCTTTCCTGGGTGACTCATAGCCAGGCTGAATAGACCTTTCTGCATTTAGAGTGGCGTGAGGAGTTTTCACTAGCACCTGAATAGGCTGTGTCTGCTTTGCACAATGCTGTTTCCACCTCCTGTAGTGAAGCTGGACAAGGGAGAAGAGAACTGGTTTTTACTGAGCTCAGAGGCCCTGGGAACAAAGATTACAAAGAGAAAATGGGGTGTAAGTAGTCGACCTTAAGCCCTAGAACTTTAGAACACTTCTGGAACTAAGAGGACCCTGCCACAAAGAAGAGCTGAAGAGCTTCAAGGAGTAATACCACTTTGCTGTGTGTTGCTTTGTTGGGTTGGCTTGCAGTTGCTGCTTCTGTCCGTGAAAGATTTTCCCAGCTTTGGTATCCTGCTTAAAAAAGATCTCCAGGGGCTTGATGCAGAGCCTACCTCCTGTTCTGAAGTCTCAGGGACACAAAGACTTCACCTGCAGCATCCCTGAACTCCATTGCTGGGAGGTCTGACCTGCCTTGTGGTGCCAACTCAAGTTCTGGGTCCTTGGAGGTTGTTCCTGCTGCAAAAAACTAAAGAAACCTGAAAATCGATGCATCACCCTTCCAGCTCCTGTTTTTCCGACGTAGCACTGCCGTGCGGGAAGAATTTCCATGCACTGCCACCATGCGTCTGAAGAATCGACGCAGAGCCTGTCAGCAGCTGAAAAATCTGCTGCATGCCGAGTCCAGTGCACCAACCTTTGAAGTCTGAGATCTCCACAATGACTCCGACGCCGGCCCTCCTGTGCAGCTGAAGAAATCTACTCAGCGCCTGTTTTGCCACTGCCGCATTGACCTCCAGCATGTCCAGATTTCCACGCATCACACCTGTGCAGCAAGTTTTCTGACATGGCATCCGCAGACCGGAACCGTCTGGATTTCCACGCATCACTTCCCCACAAAAAACGGATTTGATGCAACAATTCTCCTGTGTGGCAGTAGAATTGACGCATCGCCTCGCCAAATGCTCAGGAACTGACGCATCAATGTGTTTTCTGACGCTTCTCAACTTTGAGGCTGTTTTGCCTTGTGGATTTTGACGCATTTGAGGTACTTGTAAAGACATCACGCATCCATAGACTTCTATGGACAGAATTGCTTGAAACCTTTAAAAAGTCATATTTTGAATTGTGCATGTTGGATTTCTGTTGGTTTGGTCTTGTTTAGTTAGATAAAATACTTTATTTTTCTAAACTGTTGTGATGTCTATTTGTAGTGTTTTCATTGTGTTACTATGTTTTTGGGTACACATACTTTACACATTGCCTCTGAGATAAGTCTGTCTGCTCGTGCCAAGCTACCAAGAGGGTGAGCAGGGGTCATCTAAGTATGTGATACTCTTACCCTAAGTAGAACGAAGGGTCCCTACGTGGACAAGGTGCATATCTCTACCACCTAGAGACCCCCAATTCTAACAGCAACCAATCAGCTAAAGTTGAATAAAGACAAAACGGAAATTGTTCTGCTGAAAAATGAGATCAGTCAATGGATCAATATCTTCTGGCCCAGTGATCTCAGTCCTGTATCTACTCCATCACCTTCTACCAATAGTCGTGGGGTAGTGATAGACGCCATCTTGACACCTTAACCTCAGATAAGAGCAGTAGTTTCTGAATGGTTCTATTAAAAACTCTGGGAATAATTGCCTCTTTGCTGTCTTTTGACTCTAGGAAACTTATTGTAACAGCAGTCATCAATTCGAGATTAAATTATGCTAACTCAGTTTATGTGGGGCCAGCTTGTATTGTTCTACACAGACTACAAATTATTCAGAATTGAGCAGCATGGTTGACCTTTCACTTGCCTCAGCATTCACATCACCCACCTTCTTAGAGAGCTACAGTGACTTCCATTACAGGAGCATATCTGGTTCAAAGTTTGTTGCATGGCTTTTAAATGCCTGATCAGAAAAGGCCCTGGCTTCATGGCAGTAAAAATTAAGAAATATAGACCATCTTGAAATCTGAGATCTAGCCACTCTTAATCGGCTTGTCATGCCAAGATTCCGGAAAGAAAGTTCAGGTGGACACTGTTTCTCATGGTTGTATGATGGAACAATGCATGTATTCACTTCGCATACCTTTACAACGCGTACACTACCACGCATGACCCACTACCACGAACCCCATTACCACGCATGTCATTACACTGCGCAGTCATAAGGACATATTAATAGTGCCATTACCACGCATACATTACCCACGCATACCACTCCAACACAAATGATTGCAACAAAATTGTGTTATATGCTATCCTGCTTAAAACAGTCAAAGCTGCACTCACTGTGTACCTAACATCGAGGAGGTGAGGTGTGAGGAAGTTTGAGGAATACATTGCAGAGTGTTACAGCATGGCGGTCTGGCTGGAAAGACGGGCTGGAGAGTTTTTGGAAGTGGGTGGAGTCTGCTGTCAGATGAAATCCATCTGCGTGTCAGGCCAGCCGTTGGGAGGCTGTACACTCCACTGATACTTGAAAGTGAATACGGATAGTTAGACAAGCCCAATCCTCCATTGAAAAAAGTCTCTATGTTTGCATGGGGGATGTCCGAACCCTAGCCCACACCAGCACAATCCCAATCCTCCATTGGAAAAAGCCTGTATGTTTGCGTGGGGAACGTCTGAACCCCAGCCCACACCAACACAAGCCCAATCCTCTCTTGGAAAAAGCCTGTATGTTTGCATGGGAGACGTCCAAACCCTACTGTACACCAACACTAACCCCTAAGAACTAGCCCAAAACCCTCCTTCAGCACCTTTCCGACATGGTGACATGGCATTATTTGAAGAAGACACAAGCACAGCAATATAAGTAATGACTGTTTCCCATATCTCAGTATTGAGCCCATCCACATGAAATGTTTTACCTGATACAATCTGATTAGAGCATGATCTTGTGACTTTCCGCAGGATACTGAAAACATGGCTATTCAAGCAGGCCTATGGCATTAAGTAACCTTACCTGAATTTGGTCAGTCTATCTACTCTAGTACCAAGATGTCTTTGGTGAATATGCGTTTTATAAGTTACAATAACATATTATAACAATGATATAGAGAAGAAAACTGAGCTGCAAATGTGCGGCAGGTTGAACGATATTGACCATTATTGAGTTGGTGCAAATTCATAAGACCTGGTCAACCAGTGAAACTAGAATAAGTTTATTAACATCAAATGAGTAGGCACGGACACCTGACTACAAATCAAAGACTGACATTTAGCCCCCTACATCATCAAACAAATTTATCATAGCTATTTCTTGGGCTACACCTTGTCGGATAGAGGGCCCAAAGTATGACCCCCATCCAATTTGATAAGAAAATACTACCCAGAAATGTTATGAGCCAGACTTCTAAGAAAGTCACCAGGGGCCAGGTTTACTAAGAAGTCCCACAATGCAGTGCAGCCACTTAAGCTGCTAAGCTGCGTTTCGTGAATGCAAAACAGCAGATCAGCGCCATATCTAATATGATGTGGCACTGTTGTTCTCTCTCCCTGCACTGGGGCACTTATGGCAGTCATGCACTAATGGAGATACCCTGGTGCCATGGTGCAAGGGTGCCTGTTTTCTCTAAAGCACAGGTTTTGTACTGAAAGAGGTCCCTTCTAGTACAAACACTATGCTTTGAGATATTTCCCAGTTTGGTTGTGTGCTGCACTACACAGCACCCATACAAAGTAGGAAAAACAAGGAGGCATAGGATTCCTGTCTATGATTCTTTATAGATAGGGAATTGTGTCAAAACCCTTGGGTGTCTACATGGGATAATGCCCGTGCACTCCCCATGCACTGCTCGCTTGATGCAAAGTGATGCAAGGCAGGGCATTGCACAACTTGCGACAGTCTGGAAAATCTGGATTTGTGTTGAATTGTAAATCCCACCTTAACACTTTGGTTCGGGTTTGCATTACAAAAGTAACACAAACACGACACAAAGCATTTGATTGAGTTTGATTGAGATTTAGATTTAGATTTTAGATGCTATAGTGTGTTTTGGAGTGTGATCCTGGTCGGTGTGGGTGGGGTTGGAACGGCGGGTGGTTTTCTGAAAGTCATGAGCATTTTGGAGCTCTATCCACACATTAGGGTGTCAGTGTGTGAAAAGAGCTCTAGAAACATTGACGATAAACACACTGATGGGCCCCATGCCACAGAAATTGTGACACCTGCAGTTTACAGGCTCCATTCCCAATGCAATAGTTCAGATGGTATAGTTGTAGGAGTGTATCTTGTAGTTCACAAATTCCAATGCCAGGGGTATATTCACAAGAACGTGTGCTAAACATCTCCAAAAAATGTTAACGCAACTTTACACATCGCAGCCCATCGCGGGAAAATAACCCCGTGTTAACGTGGAATTCACACACGGCAGTACCATGCAATAGTCTCCCGAAACCGCGGCCAATGTCCGCGATACAACCACCTCGACGGAGATAAAAACACAAACCCCAACACCAAAAAACATGCGATGAGCCCATTCGCAAGGAGGAAAGCAGCGATAAGCAGCGCAAGGCCCGCGACACATATACGGCATGCGGGAATAAGCACAACAAAAGCAGGAAAAAGAAAAACAAACCAAACAGAAAACAGCGAAGCACAATGGAGGCAGTCGGAGCTAGCACACAACCCCACAAGCACCATTGGCAACAAAACATTAGACATGGCAGGCCATTGTGGACAAGGTGAATGCAGCCGGAGAGCGGAGGAGGACAATGGCAGAAAACCAGAGCAGCTGGAATGATGCGAAACGCACAAACAAGCACAAACACGCCAACAACCAGAAGGCAGCAATGCACACCGGAGGTGGGAGTCCAGCGCCACACCAGGAGCCGGATGACATGGAGGAAATGGTGTCCACCATATCAGTCTGGAGATGGTAGCTGGAGTTGGGGACCGGAAACTGCTCAAAATCAACAGACACAACAGCAACAGGGAGAGGAACGACCAGGGACTGGGGGGACGGGGGGAGATGGGCACAATGGCACACATACACAATTAAGCACAGCACAACTGCAGACAAACCATGCCCAAGAGGAACAACACCAACCAAGAGCACAAGTCACACAAGTCGGCAATATCACACCACTGAACAAGCACAGAAGTGAAAACCACACTGCCTGAAAGGGAGAAGGGTGAGCCAAATCAGAGCAGAAGGGACATCTCACACACAATGCAGCACACACACATAGGAAGCAGAGCACCCCAACATCCAACACAATGTGGTACAAACACCAACATCTGCACAACCGAACACAGGCCACAAGTGCACCCGCTTGTGGCCGGTAAATGGCCATACGCATCTGGCAAAGCACGAAACAGGGACATGATAATGCACAAGTACCAACCCACAGCCCTGATGGGGCAGCAATGCATGTAAGGCAGGGACCCAGATAGGCCGTGACACACACATTGGCATACAAATAAACACTCAACACAGTTGGAGACAAGTGAACGTGCGGAAACTTTATCAACAAATGCGTGTCAGTACGGCCAAGGGAAGTGCCACAAGATGCAGACCAATGCAGCAGCATGTCTGAATGAGGAAAGTTGGAAAGCGCCCATGTCCACCCCGAGGGAGTCCATCACCAACACAAGTCATTGCCAACCCGCGTATGTTGTCCGCACATGGATCAGGAGTCCAGGCCAATGCAGCCATGTCCACTGTCTCCTAGGGACATGTGACCAGATCCCCAACATGCAACCAGGTGTCGGGACACGTGCAATGGTTCACATGCAGTCCTGGCTGCAGGTACCTTGTCACTCATCCATGAACGTGAGTGCAGCAGCGTAGACCAACATTTACAATGCGAGATCGTTGTCCACCACATCTGACATGTCGGCGACGTAACCCATCAGCTGTCCCGGATAGATGTGCTCACTCCAACCCCTGGCCCCAATATGCACGAAAGCCCAATCAGGGAGCGGCTCAATGTGGTCACTGCACACGACGACTCCTGCAATCTCCCAGGTCCAGTTCCCAGCATGCATGCCTAACATCCAGGCATGCCATAAACGGGCATCACGGTGACACTCCTGGTTGTGGTCCAACAGGGGGCGTACACACATGTCGAAATCCAGGTCAGCTACCCTAACGTTGGAGAGGCAGACATCCATGGACCACTCGAATATGCACGAGCGACAGTGCAACACAGGCTGAACGCAGGTGACGTTGGCAATGCGGAAGCTCAGCCTGTAACTGATCCGCAGCACTGCCAATGGCAGTGCCCCCAGTACATGCAGCAGATGTCCACGGTACAGGTCCACGTGAAAGGAGTAGAGCATGTGTCCGGGATGGTCTGTCATTGCGTCAGTGGCTCTGCTTGAAGCGGCACTGTGAGGACCTTTGCCAGTCCTGTGGATGAAACGCCACAGTTCGGAGCAATGAGCAGTGTCTGTGTGCAACGGGTGCAGGCCTGGGGTGTGGTGGGAGTACGAGTGAAGGCCATTTCATGCACGCAAACTACGACCAAGGACTTCTGCGTGTGGGATGTGTACATGTTGGCCTCACGTCTGGCAGTGGGAGTGTGGGAGTCACCTGGAAATGCTATCCTATCTGTCAGGGGGTGCTGGGCACATGCAAGTCACATCTAGGAGCTGCAGATATGCTACCGCCCGATAGTGCAGACAAAGGACCATTCATCCCTACAGTAACTTCACCATCTGCATGCATTCAGGAGACGTACAGAGGCCTGCCGTGGGTGTGGTGGGATGTCTGCGACCCTGGGAATCATGGATGATATGCCCAGCACGTGACACATGTGCGGCCTCACTGTGTGTTACGTTGCCTCACAGCTGCTCCACCCTCCCACGAGCCCCCACACTTGTGTGCCCTGCGCGGTTGTATCACGTGCACTCCTACGGCACACCATTGTAATGCCTGTCCGCGTATGTCCAGCGGCATGCCACCAACACCGTGACGCTGGCCTTTGAAGGTGTGTGGCCAAGTGAGTGTAGGCCAATGGTCCGGACAGGGCGGACACAAGTGTACAGTCCATGGCTGGCTGTGGTCACGCTGCGAATGAGGCTAGGCAACTGACTCATGCAGCCGCAGGACTGATACACATAACACTTGGCATGCATGTGCCAAGACCCTGAGCGGTCTTGCGCTCCTACATTTCCCCGTCCGTGCGGGCCCGCCCTCCTGGTGCATGCTACATTGCAACATCGTCTACTGTGGCCCTGGTGGCGACAACACCCCAACACAGAGACACACTTACCGCACATCCTGCCCAAGGCCAGGTCCGAGCCACGCCCTGCTCCCCCTGCCAATTCAGAACACCCCTGCGCTGAACTGACGTACGCCAGACCAGCACACGCTGCTTGTGCATGCAGGGGGGGCCGGGCGAAGCTACATGTCCAAGGTCACCAACGCTGAGGTGACATGGTATCGTCCGCTGAGGATAGCACACTGTGATGTTGCAGTGCCGTGCCCATCATGCTGACACAATGACCACAAGGACACACTTGCTCAGATGGTGTGAATGGCTACGGGCACGTGCGCCCAGCCACATTTATTAGCAGGCACACATATCGAGTGACACCTGTGTTGGATGTGTGTGGGGTGTGTGCACACCAGCCGGCAAGGGCTGCCTGGTGCAGTCAGAAATCGACAACAGTGTACATCGTAAAGGACACAACCATTCAACCATAAAGGCCCCATGACTTGTGCTGCACAGAGTTAGTGGCCCCGGATGCACAGCGTCCTGCACGGGCCTACCGCCACTGGCCGCTGACTTGCGGGGCACTGGGCAGGGTCACGAGTGCAGAGCAGGTGTCCGTAGATGACAAAGGGGCTTGTCGTGGAGTGTCTCGGTGGACAGTGGAAGGTGTGCCCCCAGGGCATGATGCAGAGGGCAGAACCACGCTGAAACAGTCACTATGGTGGAGATGAATGGACCAGACACATGTCGGACACCAAGTCCGATCCAGCCAGATGAAGATGTAGAAAACCACCAGGCCATGGACTCAGATGCCACCAAGGTCCAACCAGATTGTGCCCATGACTCATTGCGCACAGAGTTAGTGGCACCAGTGCTGTCAGGGGATGCCGCCTGCGATGAGGCGTGTCCAATGGTGTGGACTCCTCCACATCTTACTCAAGACACAGTTCCACATGTGTGACCTACTGGGACGCAGTGTTGGCCTGAGTCAGCGGTCAGCATGGGCCATTCACCAAGTGTCACCGGCTAATTTGGATGGTCCCACCGGCCTGCGTAGTTCAGGTTCAGTGGCACCACGGGACGCGGACTTGCGGTGAACAGGGTTGATGGCACCAGGACAGTTGTTGATAGTGTTCGATCATCTCCGTGACTCTGATCCGGCTTTCCTCCGGACTGAGCCGCATCTTCCTCTTACTCCTCTCCGTGCGTTCACTGGTGTGGACTTTGCCATTCATGATTGGTGACTAAGTGTTGGATGTGGGACCTTCTGGTCTGCAGGGTAGGCCTAATCCCTCATCCACGTGTCGCCGGCTGGCGTTGAACAGGATTAGTGGCACCACGTGTCACCGGCTGGCGTTGAACAGGGTTAGTGGCACCACGTGTCGCCAGCTGGCGTTGAACAGGGTTAGTGGCACCACGTGTCGCCGGCTTGCGATATGGAATTATGCCTCACTGATCGAAGGGAGTCTGGTGCTGTGGCCGCTGCCACGGACTTGGGGTCACTGCCATTCAAGACTCAGGACACAGTTCCACATGTTGGACCTACTGGGCCCAGGAGGACGCAGGTGGAGTATGTAAATGGGAAAGGAGTAATGTGGGCCAGCGTCGGGGGGGCCAGCGATGGTCTGCGGAGGCTGCAGAGGTCGCGGGACTGGTGCTTGGAGCTTGCTATGGCACGTAGTGGGCCCTCATCGACACACGCCGGTTTAGGCAGGTGAGCGGAGCCTCGTTGGTGCGCTGTGGCCGGCATTGCGGGTCGGGGGACCAGCGGCCCGGGGTGCAGCAGGCGCACAGGGATGCAGGCCCCGCCGTGCTTGGCGCAGGACTCGTGGCGGGCCGAGAGCCGCCGCACTGGCAGACGCGCTGTCCATTCCGAATGAGAACCACGCCCAATGCGACAGGGTTTTTGTTCACACCCCTATGCAGGCCTGGCGTACCCAGGTCCAACCCACTATGCACATGCATGCAGGGGGGGACGTAACGTGCGACATTTCCACGTTCTGCCCCACAGCCTGTGGGGACATGGTAGCGTCCACTGGCCACTGCACTCCATGCACCAGCAGTTGATCTCCACATGGCCATTTCCGTGGTTTGCACTCTGTGGTCTGTCCGGCACCTCCACGCCACACCTGGCATTGGGTGGGTTCACATTCCTTGATCACTTGCCGCTCTCGCACATGCCTGCTCCATGCCTCTCCTCGCATCATGCTATTGTGTGTCTGTGGTGCCATGCCGTGGCTGGGTTGTGGGCATGGCAAGGCCAGCTTCACAATGGAGTTGTGTTGTCATGTCTGGTCGGTTGGCATGTTGTGTGTCATGTTGAATGTAATTGTGCTGCGTGCCCATTGCCAGTGTCGTGAGTTGCATGACTGTGGGCTTGAGGTGTGTGGTGTGTTCATTTTGGTCTTACCAACGGGCACTGCATTTCCATGGGTGCCATCCTGGGAGCGCTGGGTGATGCTGGACTGTCCGGAGATGTGAGAATCATGCACTCTGCCTGGGGAGTTGGCCACGACATTGTTGAGGAGTCCTGGGCGGTCCACTGTTGCCTGCACATTCATGATATGCATGTGCTTTCTGTTGTGGTAGTTGTGTGCAGTGTCGGCAGGGGGCACGAGGGTTACATGTGTGCAGTTGATTGGCCCTGACACGTGAGGGAATCCAGCTATGGCGTAGGGGCCTTGCTTGGTCTCCAGCAGCTCCTGCGCAGTGTGGGTGAAGTGTAGGTGCTGGGGTACCAGGCTGTTGTTGGCATCCAGGACAGGTGTGATGACCCAGTATGGGGCTGGCTGTGTGACTCCTCCGACTCTGGCAGTTGTGGGTTGGATGGTACTGTGAGAAGTTGGCCTGGTATATGCTGTCCACTAATTATAGTGGGCACCTTGCACCAGTCCAAACAACCCCTTATTGGAGATAGGTTAAAGACAACCTTTATTGAAAGCTATCCTAGTGGTAGCTATGGAGAGCAGCCTTCAGGCTAAGTCTTGGAGGAATGTAAAGCAGCTTGTTTTACCAGTCTATAATCTCCTGAGTGACCAAATGAAAGAGGACCACACCAGGTATATATTTAAAATATATCTATTTAGTCTTAAACAAACCCCTCTAGTCTCTTTATGAGGCTAGAGTTCGAAGTACATAAGTTACAAGTCAAATATCAACAGTAATAGCACAAATACACGTTTTAGCCCTAGGGGCGTACCAAACCATATACCAATAAAGTGGTATAAGAACCACGACTGAGCTAGACACAAGGCCTAGAGCCTGTAGAAGTGCTTGGTCCTCAAGGAACCACCCAAGGTAGTGACACAGGGGACCCACGGGGGACGCGTGCAATGTGAGAACACAGCCGCGAGCCGCCGTTGACTTCTATGGGGAATGTCGCGGTTGGAGTTTTAAAGAAAAAGGACACTTAGAGGAGGACTTGGAGCAAACCCCTTTAGAACTAGGTTGTTCTAGAGTCTATACCCACGGGAGCACCGGAGTACTCGAGTTACCTCACCCAGGGAAGCCGGGTGCATAGGTGTCTTTCGGGGTCGGGTTTCGTCGTCGTTTTCAATGGCGATCTGCTGAAAAGTGCTGCTGGCGACCAAGTCGAAAGTGTTCGGGTGGATCCAAAGGTGGATCAAAGATCTGAAGAACCTGAAAGCAGAGGGGACAGAGTCTGGGTCACTAGCCAGTGACCAGGAAGGCGATGAGCAGATGCCCACCGATGTTGGGTGCTTCAGGTAGGTTGATGGTCATCTTGACTCTTCAGCCACGAGGTCCAGGAGGTGTCGATGACAACCAGGAGCTGGATTCTAGCTATACCACGACGTCTGTCGATTACAGGGGTGTCGCCGACCGGATTGGACCCAACAAGCCTTGGCAACGGCAAGTCATGGGGAAATAGCAGAAGGACGGTGGTACAGACCAGCAAGGTCTGAGGGACTCCCCCAGCAAGGGTAAGTCAGGGCACGTCTGGAGCAACCAGAGAAACCCAAGCAGAAAAAAAGTTGCCTTCGGGAGGGCCCACTAGCCAATGGACTAGCGACCGCGAAGGAGCCTCAAGTGGACGCACTTGGAGCTGGCTTGCAGGACACTCGTGGACTGGAGGCCAGTGATCTTCGGTGCAGTCTGTGCTGGAGGTGGGGGCTACTCGGAGCCCAAAGCACAACTTCGTGGGAGACCAGGAAGAGGATGCACTTGCAAATGAGCTTGGTGTCCAGGGGTCATGGTTCCACATTACCCACGATAGCTACGAGCCTCAGCTTTGCTGGGGACTCAGGGCAGCCTCAGGGAAGTCTGGAAGTCTACCTCTGGTGATGCAAAGACTTTGGCATCCGGCGGGAGCTTCAGCGATGCAGACCAGACAATTGCTTCTTAGGTGCCTGCCAAGCAGGGGAGTCACTCCTTGACCCCAAGGGAGATTCTTCAGTCCTCTAATCTTCAGGTAGAGCGTCGAAGGTCCAGGATTCAGTGTCAGAGTTTCGTCCAGGGTAATCTAAAGTCCTAAGGACTGGGGTCCCATACTTATACAAAGTTAGGGGGTTGGACATACTCTGGGGACCCACCTATGGGAGGGTCAGGGAAGAGGGGTGGTTACACCCCTTCCCTTTGTCCAGTTTTGCGCCAGAGCAGGGGCAGGTAGCCCCTGCAACCAGTTTGAACTGGCATATGCACAGGGACACCAAATTTGCCCCCAGTGCAGGACTTCAAAGCACCAGAGGGTGCTCCCGCCCAGCCCCAATACACATTATCCTGTCTGGGGAGGTGGTTACACCTCCTTGGGACAGGAAACCTATTGTCCAGGCCTCCCCTGCCGGAGTTTCAGTCAGCAGCAGGAGGCCAGACCCGTGTCTGTGGCAGCGGCATCCATTTTGTGATGCCAGGGCTCTGGAAAGAAGTTACCGGGTAGCCCGGTGTGAACATGTCTCTCCCTCTAGAAGGGTGGAATGCTACCCCCGCTGCCAGAATTGGCGGGGGGGTAGTATTCCAAGATGTTTGACACCAAACACGACATGTTTCTGTGCAGCCATCCCAAAGTTAGCATTTACCGCGAGGATATAATGTACTTAAGAGTATATGGTCAGGCTGCACCACAAACAGCATCAGAGGACTGACTCCGAACGCTGCAGAGGGGCCCTGCTCATGCAGGGGCACCCTCTCACATAAAAACCAAGCACTCTGCCTTCAGGATTGTTAAGGCCTGCCATAGGAGTGACTTATAGGTTTATATGTGTGTGCAATTGTAGTGATATAGGTAGCCTATATCACAGTAAGGGGTGCATGCACCGCCTTACCCAGGCTGCAGTAGCAGACCGGTGGTGTCATTTTGGATGGCCTTCCAGGGGTGGCACAATACATGCTGCAGCCCCTGGTAGGCCTCTGAGGTACCTATGCCCTGGGTACATAGTACACCATATACTAGGGACTTATAAGGGCACTCCAGATTCCAATCAGAGATGTGCCCAAGGCACATGGAAACCATTTTAGAGAGGAAGCAGCTAGGCTGGGGTTCTGATTAGCAGGGCCCCATCCAGACTAAAGTCGAAAAACAGTGAAGCATCAGCAAAAAGTGGGGGTACCCATGTGAAGCAGATCCTACTCTCCTACACAACCCCCCCCCAAACGTAGGGACATTAAACTAACCTTGACCAGTTGAGTCTTCATGTTCTAAGTGGAAGTACCTAGAGAGTCCATCTGCATTGGCATGGTTACTCCCAGGTCTATGTTCCACTGTAATATCCATCCCCTGTAGGGAAATGGACCACCTAAGCAGTTTGGGGTTTTCACCCTTCATTTGTTTTAGCCATAGGAGGGGCTTGTGGTCTGTTTGAACAAGGAAGTGAGTACCAAACAAGTATGGCCTCAACTTCTTCAGAGCCCAAACCACAGCAAAGGCCTCCCTCTCTATGGCTGACCAACGTTTCTCTCTAGGGGTCAGCCTTCTGCTAATAAAAGCTACTGGCTGATCCTGACCTTCATCATTCAATTGTGACAGTACAGCCCCTACCCCCAATTCAGATGCATCTGTTTGGACAATGAACTTCTAGGAGTAATCAGGACTCTGGAGAATGGGAGCAGTGCACATGGCCTGCTTCAGGTCATCAAATGCCTTTTGACAGCTAGCTGTCCACTGAACCTTTTTGGGCATTTTCTTGGAAGTTAAGTCATTCAGGGGTGTCACTATTGATCCATACCCCTTGACAAATCTCCTATAGTACCCAGTCAGGCCTAAGAAGGCTCTCACCTGAGTCTGGGTAGTTGGAGCAACCCAGTCCATGATGGTCTGGATTTTGCTCTGCAATGGTTGAACCTGGCCTCCACCCACAAGGTGGCCCAGGTACACAACCTGACTCTGCCCTATCTGGCACTTGGTGGCCTTGATAGTGAGGCCTGCCTTTTGCAGGGCCTCTAAAACATTTCTGAGGTGGACCAGGTGATCCTCCCAGGTGGAGCTAAAGACAGCAATATCATCTAGATATGCTGCACTGTAGGCCTCCAGACCTGTAAGGACTGTATTCACCAACCTCTGAAAAGTGGCAGGTGCATTCTTCAGACCAAAGGGCATTACCACAAATTGATAATGTCCACTAGGGGTTGAGAATGCTGTTTTTGGCTTTGCATCATCAGCTAGTCTGATCTGCCAGTAGCCAGCTGTCAGGTCAAATGTGCTTAGATACTTGGCTGAGGCCAAAGTGTCTATTAGCTCATCTGCCCTAGGTATTGGATGGGCATCAGTCCTAGTGACTGCATTGAGACCCCTGTAGTCCACACAAAACCTCATCTCTCTTTTCCCACCACTGGTGTGAGGTTTTGGCACAATGACCACTGGACTAGCCCAAGGGCTATCTGAGGGTTCAATAACTCCCAAATCCAACATTTTCTGGACTTCTGTCCTGATACAGTCCCTGACATGGTCAGGTTGCCTATAAATCTTATTTTTAATAGGCAGACTGTCCCCAGTGTCCACTTCATGAGTGCACCAGGTAGTCTGACTTGGAGTCAGAGAGAACATATGTCTGTACTGATTGAGCACTTGTCTACAATCAGTTTGCTGCTGAGCAGTGAGGCTGCCTGCCAAGGCTACACCATCTACTGACCCATCATCAGGGTTCTGTGAGAGCAGGTCAGGGAGTGGGTCACTCTCATCCTCCTGTCCCTCATCAGTAGCCATGAGCAAGCCCATGTCTGCCCTGTCCACATATGGTTTCAATCTGTTGACATGGAGAAACCTGTGGGGACTCCTGGGTGTTCCTAGGTCTACTAAATAGGTGACCTCACCCTTCTGTTCAACAATGGTATGGGGTCCACTCCACTTGTCTTGGAGAGCTGCTGGGGCCACTGGCTCCAGCACCTACACCTTCTGTCCTGGCTGGTAAACAGTCAGTACAGCCTTTTGGTCATGCCAGGCTTTTTGCAGCTCCTGGCTAGCCTCAAGGTTTTTAGTTGCCTTTTTCATGTATTCAGCCATCCTGGAGCGGAGACCAAGTACGTAGTCCACTATGTCTTGCTTTGGGGGCTTGAGAGGTAACTCCCATCCTTCCTTCACCAAGCACAATGGACCCCTGACAGGGTGACCAAACAAAAGTTCAAAAGGGCTGTAGCCAACCCCTTTGAGGCACCTCCCTGTATGCAAATAAAAGGCAGGGCAAGAGTATGTCCCATCTTCGCCTAAGCTTTTCTGGGAGCCCTTTAATCATGCCCTTTAAGGTTTTGTTGAATCTCTCAACTAAACCATTGCATTGTGGGTGATAGGGTGTGGTGAACTTGTAAGTCACTCCACACTCCTTCCACATTGCCTTCAAGTATCCAGACATAAAGTTTGCACCCCTGTCTGATACAACCTCCTTAGGGAAGCCCACTCTTGAGAAAATTCTCAGGAGGGCCCTTGCCACTACAGGTGCTGTAGTGGTCCTAAGGGGAATAGCCTCTGGGTACCTGGTGGCATGATCCACTACCACCAGGATAAACCTGTGCCCAGATGCTGTTTGGGGATCCATGGGACCAACAATGTCAATCCCCACCCTTTCAAAGGGCACCCCCACCACAGGTAGTGGTATCAGGGGGACTTTGTAGAGCCACCTGCCTTGCCACTGGCCTGGCAGGTTACACAGGAGCGACAAAACTCCTTGGTGTCTTCAGACATGTGGGGCCAGTGAAAGTGAGGGACAAGTCTGTCCCAAGTCTTGTTCTGGCCCAGGTGACCTGCTAGAGGAATATCATGGGCTAGGGTCAATAGGAAGCCCCTGAACTTCAGAGGTATAACCAACCTCCTGGTGGCACCAGGCTTGGGGTCTCTACACTCTGAGTACAAGAGTCCATCATCCCAATACACTTTATGGGGACCACTAGCATTCCCAGCAGCCTCAGCAGCAGCTTGCTGTCTGAGGGGTTCAAGGGAGGGGCAGCTCTGCTGCTCCTGGCTCAGATCTGACCTGGAAGGGCCCCCTGTCCCCAAGAACTCAACCTGGTCAGGTTCAAGCTCCTCTGGGACAGTTCCTTCCTCAGGACTGAGATCATCCCCCTCAAGAGACTGATCTTCCTTCTGAGCCAAGGGGGAAGGCACTGCCTTAACCCTACTACTCCTCCTCTTGGATGGCACTTGGTCCATTTTTCCAGGATCCAAGGCCTGTTCAGTGTTAGACATTTTGCTCTGTGACCTGGTCACAGCAAACACATCTGCAGGGATCCCCAGCATTTCTGCATGGGTCCTGAGCTCCACTTCTGCCCAAGCTGAAGTTTCAAGATCATTGCCAAGCAAGCATTCTACTGGTAGGTCTGCACTCACCACAACCTTCTTAAGGCCAGTTACCCCTCCCCAGGAGAAGTTAACAACTGCCAGAGTATGGTCTGTTCTGACATTGCTAGCATTGGTCACTTGGTACATCTCACCAAGTATAATCTGCCCAGGTTCCACAAGGTCTTGTGTCACCATGGTGACACTTGCCCCTGTGTCCCTGAATGCCAAAGCCTCTTTTCCATTGATCAATGGCTGTTGCCTGTACTTGCCCAGATTACTGGGACTCACAGAGGAGGTCACATCCATGCCTCCATCACAGACTAGGACAGCCTGAGTGAGTTCTCTGACTAGGCCAGAGCTCATCTCATTACCCGGGGTCAACCCTACTAAACCCTTGGCTTGTGTACTCCCACCACCAATTGTAACTGCACTAGGGGGAACAGGTGCCTTAGGGGCATTGGTGGGGGCTGGAATAGAGTCTTTGGACTTGGTGCAATCACTGGTCCAGTGTGTCTTTTGCTTACAGACTTTGCACCATGGTTTCTTTTGGCCTTTTCCCTTGTTAGACTGTGAATCCCCACCTGAAGAAGATTTTTGGGGCCCTTGTGAAGACTTCTGGTCTTTACCCTTCTCCCCACCCTTATCAGAGTTTTTAGAATCTTGCTTCTTAGGGTCACCACCTTGGTTCTGTACTTTCTGCCTCACCCTGGTTCTGACCCATTTGTCTGCCTTCTTTCCCAATTCTTGGGGAGAGGTCAGATCAGAGTCCACCAGGTACTGATGCAACATCTGATTTTGACAGTTATTAAGAATCTGCTCCCTCATGATAAGATTGTACAATCCTGTGAAGTCACATATCTTACTGCCCATCAACCAACCTTCCAGAGCCTTAGCAGAACAATCAACAAAGTCCACCCAGTCTTGGGTCTGTGCTTTTGGGTATCTCTGAACTTTAACCTGTATTGTTCAGTGGTTAGGCCAAACCCATCAATTAATGCACTCTTCAAGACTTTGTAATTGTCAGCCTCCTCTTCTCTAACAGAGAGGAGCTTATCTCTACCTTTGTCTGCAAAGGAGAGCCACAAGATTGCTGCCCACTGCTCCTGAGGGACCCTCTGTACTTTACAGGCCCTCTCCAGTGCAGAAATCCATTTGTGGATGTCATCCCCACTCTGGTAGGGAGGGACAATCTTGCTCAGGTTTCTATGGTCATAAGACCTTTCCCTATCTCTGGGGAAATTGCTGCCACCATGGGACTCTAGTCCCAACTTTTTCTTTGCCTTTCAAGCTCTAGGGACTCCCTGTCTATAGCCAACTGCTCTCTTCTGAGTCTCAACTGAGCTTCTCCATACTTGAGCAGTCTCTCTTTCCTCTCACTGGAGGATTCCCTCCTATGAGAGGAAAGAGGAAACAGAGGTCCCTACTGAGGTGTCAGAGTGGTTAGACTCCTGAGAAGGAGATCTAGGCCGTCTGGGCACACTCACAACTCTTCCTGGGGGGACAAAGGGGAGGTCATTCTGATCCTCCTCCTCATCCTCAGGAGTAGCTGCATTTTCCAGGTCAAGGTCATTGTCACCTTCCTGGCCAGTTTCAGAGGTTGTGTCCTGGTTATTTTCATCCCTGGCCCCTTCCTCATCTTCTGCCCCACCCTGTCTGCCTACCCCTTCTGACCCTGGTAGTCTTCTGAGATCATCCAGCAGGAGTACCTCTATGAGGCGTTGGGTGTTGACACTTTTGCGTGTCTTCAGTTTCCTAGCAGTGCTTAATGCTCTCGATTCCAAGAATGGGAGATTATCATACTTGGAGGGAAGAAGCCCATTGGCTTCTGGCTGGGACCCACTGGTTCCTGGCCCTGAAGACATTACTAGTGTGGTGTGGTGTATGCACTACCTACTCTAGTGTGGCCTACTAAACTCTCTTGAGTTGTAGAAAGGGTGTGCTATCCCTTAACACACAACTCTAAGTTCAGTAGAACTTATTGTATCCTAAGCTTGTTTCATATGTACCTAAAGTACCCTTAGTGGTTTTCAGTTGATCAATTCAATTGAGATTATCTGGTAAAACAATAGCAAGCTGGAATCCCACACGCTGCACACCAATGTGAGAAGTTGGCCTGGTATATGCTGTCCACTAATTATAGTGGGCACCTTGCACCAGTCCAAACAACCCCTTATTGGAGATAGGTTAAAGACAACCTTTATTGAAAGCTATCCTAGTGGTAGCTATGGAGAGCAGCCTTCAGGCTAAGTCTTGGAGGAATGTAAAGCAGCTTGTTTTACCAGTCTATAATCTCCTGAGTGACCAAATGAAAGAGGACCACACCAGGTATATATTTAAAATATATGTATTTAGTCTTAAACACACCCCTCTAGTCTCTTTATGATGCTAGAGTTCGAAGTACATAAGTTACAAGTCGAATATCAACAGTAATAGCACAAATACACGTTTGAGCCCTAGGGGCGTACCAAACCATATACCAATAAAGTGGTATAAGAACCACGGCTGAGCTAGACACAAGGCCTAGAGCCTCTAGAAGTGCTTGGCCCTCAAGGAACCACCCAAGGTAGTGACACAGGGGACCCACGGGGGACGCGTGCAGTGTGAGAACACAGCCGCGAGCCGCCGTTGACTTCTATGGGGAATGTCGCGGTTGGAGTTTTAAAGAAAAAGGACACTTAGAGGAGGACTTGGAGCAAACCCTTTAGAACTAGGTTGTTCTAGAGTCTATACCCACGGGAGCACCGGAGTACTCGAGTTACCTCACCCAGGAAGCCGGGTGCATAGGTGTCTTTCGGGGTCGGGTTTCGTCGTCGTTTTCAATGGCGATCTGCTGCAAAGTGCTGCTGGCGACCAAGTCGAAAGTGTTCGGGTGGATCCAAAGGTGGATCGAAGATCTGAAGAACCTGAAAGCAGAGGGGACAGAGTCTGGGTCACTAGCCAGTGACCAGGAAGGCGATGAGCAGATGCCCACCGATGTGGGGTGCTTCAGGTAGGTTGACGGTCGTCTTGACTCTTCAGCCACGAGGTCCAGGAGGTGTCGACGACAACCAGGAGCTGGATTCAAGCTGTCCCACAACGTCTGTCGATTGCAGGGGTGTCGGCGACCGGATTGGACCTAACAAGCCTTGGCAACGGCAAGTCACAGGGAAATAGCAGAAGGACGGTGGTACAAACCAGCAAGGTCTGAGGGACTCACCCAGCAAGGGTAAGTCAGGGCACTTCTGGAGCAACCAGGGAAGCCCAAGCAGAAGAAGAGTTGCCTTCGGGAGGGTCCACTAGCCAATGGACTAGCGACCGCGAAGGAGCCTCGAGTGGACGCACTTGGAGCTGGCTTGCAGGACACTCGTGGAGTGGAGGCCAGTGATCTTCAGTGCAGTCGGTGCTGGAGGTGGGGGCTACTAGGAGCCCAAAGCACAACTTCATGGGAGACCAGGAAGAGGATGCACTTGCAAATGTGCTCCGTGTCCATGGGTCACGGTTCCACGTTACCCACGATAACTACGGGCCACAGCTTTGCTGGGGACTCAGGGCAGCCTCGGGGAAGTCTGGAAGTCCACCTCTGGTGATGCAAAGACTTCGGCATCCAGCGGGAGCTTCAGAAATGCAGACTGGACAATTGCTTCTTAGGTGCCTGCCAAGCAGGGGAGTCACTCCTTGACCCCAAGGGAGATTCTTCAGTCCTCTAATCTTCAGGTAGAGCGTCAAAGGTCCAGGATTCAGTGTCAGAGTTTCGTCCAGGGTAATCTAAAGTCCTAAGGACTGGGGTCCCATACTTATACAAAGTTAGGGGGTTGGACATACTCTGGGGACCCACCTATGGGAGGGTCAGGGAAGAGGGGTGGTTACACCCCTTCCCTTTGTCCAGTTTTGCACCAGAGCAGGGGCAGGTAGCCCCTACAACCGGTTTGAACTGGCATATGCCCAGGGACACCAAATGTGCCTCCAGTGCAGGACTTCAAAGCACCAGAGGGTGCTCCCACCCAGCCCCAATACACATTATCCTGTCTGGGGAGGTGGTTACACCTCCTTGGGACAGGAAACCTATTGTCCAGGCCTCCCCTGCCGGAGTTTCAGTCAGCAGCAGGAGGCCAGACCCGTGTCTGTGGCAGCGGCATCCATTTTGTGATGCTAGGGTTATGGAAAGAAGTTACAGGGTAGCCCGGTGTGTACATGTCTCTCCCTCTAGAAGGGTGGAATGCTACCCCCGCTGCCAGAATTGGCGGGGGGGTAGTATTCCAAGATGTTTGACACCAAACACGACATGTTTCTGTGCAGCCATCCCAAAGTTAGCATTTACCGCGAGGATATAATGTACTTAAGAGTATATGGTCAGGCTGCACCACAAACAGCTTCAGAGGACTGACTCCGAACGCTGCAGAGAGGCCCTGCTCATGCAGGGGCACCCTCTCACATAAAAACCAAGCACTCTGCCTTCAGGATTGTTAAGGCCTGCCATAGGAGTGACTTATAGGTTTATATGTGTGTGCAATTGTAGTGATATAGGTAGCCTTTATCACAGTAAGGGGTGCATGCACCACCTTACCCAGGCTGCAGTAGCAGACCGGTGGTGTCATTTTGGATGGCCTTCCAGGGGTGGCACAATACATGCTGCAGCCCCTGGTAGGCCTCTGAGGTACCTATGCCCTGGGTACATAGTATACCATATACTAGGGACTTATAAGGGCACTCCAGATTCCAATCAGAGATGTGCCTAAGGCACATGGAAACCATTTTAGAGAGGAAGCAGCTAGGCTGGGGTTCTGATTAGCAGGGCCCCAGCCAGACTAAAGTCGAAAAACAGTGAAGCATCAGCAAAAAGTGGGGGTACCCATGTGAAGCAGATCCTACTCTCCTACAGGTACCAGAGGCCAACATGTGCTGCGCAGCCGGCAGCTTTGTCTGCGGAGGGATGTTGGTAGTCCTCTGGGTTGGTACTGTCAGCAGGTGGGGGATGTGGGTCAGGATGCGGGGGATAGTTGTCCTTTTGGGCCTGTAGTGGGCAATGTCCTCCTCTGGCGTTGGGTCTGGGTGGCAGGTGCCTTTCTGGTGGGTCCGCTGTCTTTGTGTACGCTGCCTCTGTGGTGTTCCCGGGGGGGGGAGGGGGACGGCTCCTGGGGGTGGTGGCTGGCCTGGGGTGGGTGGGGGTGGGTGTTGTGTTCCTCATGGGTATCCGAGCTTCATGATCATTGTCTCCATGGCATCTGTGGGTCTTCGGGCGTGGCTCTTGGCTGGGCTCTCTTTCATGCTGCAGGTAGTCTTCCTGCTTAACACCAGCAAAAGGCAGGTGTTAAATCACTGGTGCTACCGCGGCTTATCGCCTGTTTTTGGTTCGCTTCGCAGATCTGGCAGTTCGTTGTGAAAGTGGTGTTGTGGTTTTTTCATGTGTTTTTGCACGGGAACGCCTACTCTGCATCTCATTAGGGTTAGTTGGTGGTGTCCACCGTGGTGTTAAATTTTGGGGCAATTGTCACTGGAATACTGGCGATGGCTGCAGTTTGCACCCGCTTGTGAATGGGGTGTTAAATCTATCTCCACTTTTGATGGGTTAAGGTGGGGATAAATCGGCGGTAGGTCCTTGTGAATATCCCCCACAGTGTGATAGCTTGGTGGGGTAATACACCCGTTGCACAGAAAGACAGAGAGGCAGCAAGAAAGAGAGAAATAGGGAGAAGGATGTAACCATAGATATTTGTACATTGAAACTTGAGCTTCTGTAAATAGAACAGTATTGTTTGCAAGAGGTTTGATTGAAATCAGATTACAAAATGCAGACAGTGAGAGTACCAACATGTTACTGTGGGTATGCAGTCATAATATCGAGTTTTAAATATCGATATACCAAAATATCGATGTTTAAATCTCAATATGACAGAATATCGACCTGCAAGAATATCGTCAACAAGAATATCGACATGCAGGTAAGAAATATCGTTTTACTGAATATAGAAGTTAGTAATATTGTTAGTAAAAATATCGTTGTTTATAATATCGACATTTTTTTAGTGTTCTGTATGTTCGTATATGTGTTAAATGTAAATGTAAATCCGTATTTGTAAAGCGCGAACTACTCACCCTTACGGGTCTCAAGGCGCTGGGGGCCGTCGTGGAAATTAAGTGAGCTATTGCCCAGAGTCACATGGTGCTGAGCTGAGCTGCCCCCGGAGCCGGGGATCGAACCGTGAGCCCTGTGCTCCGAAGTCAGCTGCCCTGGCCGCTGCACCACACCTCTCCACGTATAGCTAATTTTTTTATGTATGTTAGAATTTTTTAGAAAGAATTTATTTTATGTTAATTAATTTTTGCGTATTTTAGTTCCGTAGCGGGTTGTGGGTTTATAGGGGAATAGGGTGGGAAGTAATTTAATCATAATATATTTATTATTAATTTTTTAGAAGTTATTAATTAAAAAAATTAAAAAATATTGCGTTTTAGTTCCATAGCGGGTTGTGGGTTTATAGGGGAATAGGGTGGGAAGTAATTTAATTGAAATTAATTAAATAACAATTTTATTAATGACTATGTTTGTATTTAATAATTTATATTGTTAATTGTGCTAATTAATTTTTATTAATTAATTATTAATTGCTTATTAATAATTAATAATAATTGGTAAATATGTTAATTGTGTAATTGTTTTAGGAGCGGGTTGTGGGTTGATAGGGGAGTAGGGTGGGAAGTAATTTAATTATAATTAATTAATTATTTTTGTATTAATTAATATTTATGTAATTAATATTTTATATTGTTAATTGTGTTAAAAAATGTTATTAATTCGATATTAATTATTAATAATTAATTGGTAAATATGTTAATTATGTAATTGTTTTAGGGGCGAGTTGTGTGTTGATAGGGGAGTAGGGTGGGAAGTAATTTAATTATAAATAATTAATTAATATTTGTAATAATTAATATTTATGTAATTAATATTTTATATTGTTAATTGTGTTGAAAATGTTATTAATTAGTTATTAATTGGATATTAATTATTGATAATTATTTGGTAAATATGTTAATTGTGTAATTGTTTTCGGAGCAAGTTGTGGGTTGATAGGGGAGTAGGGTGGGAAGTAATTTAATTATAATAACATTTTTATTAATTTTTATATATAATATTTATTTAAAGTTATTTTATAGTGTTAATTGTGTGAACTAATTTATTTGTGATGGTTTTTAAATTGCTTGGTAATTGTTATTAGTTAATTAATTAATTGTTAATTAATTATGTTAATTGTGTAATATTTAACAATATTGGTGGATTCGTTTATAGGGGAATATGGTGGGAGGTAAATTATTTTTGAAAAATAAATTTTTGGGTAATTTATATTAATTATTTTGCAGGAGTGGGAATAATAAATTATTCCCCTCCGCTATCCAACACTTTCCCTACTGTTGTATTTGCTGGAGTGGGAATAGTAAATTATTCCCCTACACTATCCAACACTTTCCCTACTGTTACACTTGGTGGAGTGGGAATAGTAAATTATTCCCAGCCACTATCCAACACTTTCCCTACTGTTGCACTCGCTGGAGTAGGAATAGTAATTTTTAGTCACCCGCAATCCAATATTTTCCCTACTGTTGCACTTACTGGAGTGGGAATAGTAATTTTTACCTCCTCGCTATCCAACACTTTCACTACTGTTGCAATTACTGGAGTGGGAATAGTAATTTTTACCCCTTTGCTATCCAACACTTTCCCTACTGTACCATTCGTTGTTGTGGGAATAGTAATTTTTACCCACCCGCTATCCAACACTTTCCCTACTGTTGCACTCACTGGAGTGGGAATAGTAATTTTTATCCACCCGCTATCCAACACTTTCCCTACTGTTGCACTCACTGGAGTGGGAATAGTAATTTTTTACCCCCCCGCTATCCAACACTTTCCCTACTGGTGCACTCGCTGGAGTGGGAATAGTAATTTTTACCCACCCGCTATCCAACAATTTCCCTACTGTTGCACTTTCTGGAGTGGGAATAGTAATTTTTACCCACCCGCTATGCAACACTTTCCTTACTGTTACACTTGTTGGAGTGGGAATATAAATTTTTACCTCCCCGCTATCCAACACTTTCCCTACTGTTGCACTCGCTGGAGTGGGAATAGTAATTTTTACCCACCCGCTATCCAACACTTTTACTACTGGTGCACTCAGTGGAGTGGGAATAGTAATTTTTACCCACCCGCTATCCAACACTTTCCCTACTGTTGCAATTACTGGAGTGAGAATAGTAATTTTAACCCCTCTGCTATCCAACACTTTCCCTACTGTTACACTCTGTGGAGTGGGAATAGTAAATTATTCCCCTCCGCTATCCAACACTTTCCCTTCTGTTGCAATTGCTGGAGTGGGAATAGTAAATTATTCCTCTTCGCTATCCAACAATTTCCCTACTGTTGCACTCTCTGGAATGGGAATAGTAATTTTATCCCCTACGCTATCCAACATTTTATTTACTTTTATAGTTAATGTAGTGTAAAATATTTTTTTACAAATAATTATTAATTTAAATATTTTTATTTATTATATATATATTTTATTTTTATATTTATATGACAGGTTTATGTATATATATATATATATATTGCAGGGATACCATGGATTTTCTATCTAAAACGCAGGGTATTCCATGGAAAGAATCATATGTTTTTGCTACGATTGATGTGATGTCTCTTTATACTTGTATCGAGCATGACTTGGGCCTGAAAGCTTGTAAATACTTTTTTAGAGATAGACCACTCTCCATGTTTGATCACACTACCTTACTGTTGGATATGTTAAGCTTTTGCCTTCACAACAATTGTTTCCTTTTTGAAGATACATGGTATAGGCAATATACTGGGACGGCGATGGGAAGCTGCTTCGCCCCCAGTTATGCCTGTATCTTCATGGGGTGGTGGGAGGCGGAGCACCTTTGGCATCCAGGTAATGAGTGTTTTATGGATAATGTGATCCTGTGGACCTGCTACATTGACGATATTTTTCTGATTTGGGATGGTCCACAGGGTTTGCTTCATGATTTTATTGCAGGTTTGTCCATCAATGAGCTCAACTTAAGTTTTACTAGTAAAATACATGCTACCACCATTGAATTTTTGGATGTTCAGGTTGAGGTGAGGGATGACTGCATACATACAAGCTTGTTTAGAAAAGCTACTGCAGGGAATAGCGTGCTACATGCACATGAGCTATAATAATGGGTATTATACCTATTTGTTCAAAACGTGATGTTAGTCTGTCTTCTTATATGAAGAGACATTAATTACCATATATATTTTTCTTTATGTCTATGTATTTGTCATGTGACCTTTTCCATGAGCACTTAAATACAGCCACTTCCGGGTCAGGAAGTGACTTTGACAAAGACCGTGAGGTTGAAACGCGTCAGTCAATAAACTTTTGCTCTTAAAAAATATCCTGAGTGCGACTTTGCCTTCTGTTGTTTGACTGGAGGATTTGTACACATATATATATATATATTATCTACTGGCGGTCGCCAGTAGATAGTTATAGTTACAACCTATTATCCATAGGAAATCCGCGACATTCTATTTGAAATAACTCTCTTGCCGGTTGACGTATCTTCGCGAAATTTTCAAACTTTGTGGCCCGCTCCGGTCCGCTCCTACCCTGAAAGTCTCGGGGGATTCGTCAAGCGGGGGCCGAGAAAAAGGGGGTCCCTAAACGCGTTTTCCCCATGCATTTTTCCATAGGAAACTTTAGACACGGCTACAGCCCGAACTGCTGAACGGAATTACACCAAATTTGGCAAAGAGGTAGTTCTTGGTTCAGAAAGAACCCTTTTTGTTAAATGGTGTAAATCCGTTCAGTAGTTGCTGAGAAAATGAAAAGTAAAAAAGATAGTGATATCTATGGCCGAGTAGGGTCCGCGTACCCTCAGCGCACCCTGCGCGCACCGTCCCGTTCACGAGCTGCATGTTAATTGGCTGTCAACATTCCGATTCAGGAAATGTTGGCAGCCATTTTATCCCTCGGTAGAACCGAGGGACAGAAACAAGTGCGCAAAGCGCACAAAGGGGGCAGGGTAGAAACACCCTGACCCCTAGGTTTGCTCAGGGTGCGCGAATCCTGCCGAAAAAAAAAATCGAAGCGCGGTCTCCCGCGCTCGGTCAGTATTTGCCCCCGGGTGGCCCAAGTCCCGGGGGCATGGTGGGGGTTTAATTTTATGTGTGGGGGCCTCAAAGGGCCCCCAAGCCCGAGGACCGCCACCCCCTGGGCTTTTTAAAAATGGTGCGGGAGGGCTCTGAGCCCTCCCGCAGCCCCGAGGACCACCACCTCCCCGGGGCTTTTTTTTATTAATTGAACAACCTGTGTGGGGGGCTCCAGCCCCCCACACGCCCGGGACCACCACCTCCCGGGGCTGTGCTGATGTAGGGAGGGGGCCGCGCGGCCCCCTCCTGGAGCCCTTGATGGCCCTGGGGACCGCCACCCCCAGGGCCGGCTCCTGCAGTGTCCCGGGGTGCCTACCCCGGGACACTGTAGTTTGCTATGGCAAGACGGGAGCCTCGCGGCTCCCGTCCTGCCATAGCAAACTGCTTTGGATATTGCTTTTCCACATGGGGAGCAGCATGTCAGCTGCTCCCCATGTGGAGCTAGCAATGCCGGCTCCCAAGGGACGTGGGGAGCCGGCGGGACTGTGGGGGATTGGGGACCCCCACAGTCCCCAACGGAGAGGAGCCAGCCCCGGGGGATGGGGTCCCCGGGGCAAGTAGTGGCCCAGGAAGGGGGCCACGCGGCCCCCTCCCCAAAAAATAAAAAAAATAAAAAAAATGGAAAGGCCGGCCCCGGGGATGGGGTCCCCCGGGGCCTTAAATGGCCTGAGGAGGGGGCCACGCAGCCCCCTCCCAAGAAAATAAAAAGGCCATGCCCCGGGGGATGGGGTCCCCGGGGCCAATACAGGCCCAGGGAAGGGGGGCCACGCGGCCCCTTCCCGTTTTTTTTTTAATTAAATTTAAAAAAGGGGTAAGGCCCTGGGGGATGGGGTCCCCAGGGCCCAAAAACAGGAAAAAGGAAGGGGGGCCACACAGCCCCCCCTTCAGGGGACACATTTTTTTTTTTTTTTTTTTAAACGATCGGGCCCGCAGGCCCCGCCCCCTTCCTTCACCACTCTGCAAACGCGCCCCCTGGCGCGTTTGCAGAGGGGGAACGAATTCCCCTTGAATACTGGGGGTCCCTGGGGGCCAACTAGCCCACCAGGAACCTCCAATATGCGCCAGGGGGCTGCGTTGCAGAGACGTGTAGAGAGGCCACACCCCTTTTTACACCTCTCTGCAACGCAGCTCTGTGGCGCTTTTTGGAGGTATATGGTGGGCTAGTTGGACTCCGAGGACCCTCAGGATTCAAGGGACTTAATCCCCAGCTTAAAACACGCCACGGGCGCGTTTGCACAGTGGTGAAGGGAGGGCGGGGCTTCAGGTGACATTTGTGCAAACAGGCCCCGTGGCGCGTTTTAAGATGGGGAATTAAATCCCCTTCAATCCTGAGGGTCCCTGGGGGCCAACTAGCCCAACAGGTACATCCAGAAAGCGCCACAGAGCTGCGTTGCAGAGAGGTGTAAAAGGGGTGTGGCCTCTCTACACGTCTCTGCAACGCAGCCCCTGGCGCATATTGGAGGTTCCTGGTGGGCTAGTTGGCCCCTAGGGACCCTCAGGATTCAAGGGGACTTAATCCCCCAACTTAAAACGCGCCACGGGGCGCGTTTGCACAGATGTCACCTCAGGCCCCGCCCCCTCCCTTCACCATTGTGCAAATATTCTTCTAAAATCATCTGAAATACGAATTCCGATTTACTCACCTGTTATCAGGAGAGACCTCAGTGCTGTATCTTTCAGCCCAGTACTGGTCCTGAAAAGTAATTTTAACCGTACTTACCAGTAACTTGAATTTCCTTCCATAGGCTAACATTGACTGGTTTCACTTGGAAATTCTTCTAAGTGTGGAGTTTTGGAACTTTAAAATATTCCTCTAAAATCAGCCGAAATACGAATTCCGATTTACTCACCTGTTATCAGGAGAGACCTCAGTGCTGCATCTTTCAGCCCAGTACTGGTCCTGAAAAGTAATTTTAACCGTACTTACCGGTAACTTGAATTTCCTTCATAGGCTAACATTGACTGGTTTCACTTGGAAATTCTTCTAAGTGTGGAGTTTTGGAACTTTAAAATATTCCTCTAAAATCAGCCGAAATACGAATTCCGATTTACCCCACCTGTTATCAGGAGAGACCTCAGTGCTGCATCTTTCAGCCCAGTACTGATCCTCAAAAGTAATTTTAACCGTACTTACCAGTAACTTGAATTTCCTTCCATAGGATATCATTGCCTGCTTTTTGCTGAAAAAGTTTCTAAGTGTTGATTTTTGAAACATACAAATATTCCTCTAAAATCAGCCGAAATACGAATTCCGATTTACTCACCTGTTATAAGGAGAGACCTCAGTGCTGTATCTTTCAGCCCAGTACTGGTCCTGAAAAGTAATTTTAACCGTACTTACCAGTAACTTGAATTTCCTTCCATAGGCTAACATTGACTGGTTTCACTTGGAAATTCTTCTAAGTGTGGAGTTTTGGAACATTAAAATATTCCTCTAAAATCAGCCGAAATACGAATTCCGATTTACTCACCTGTTATCAGGAGAGACCTCAGTGCTGCATCTTTCAGCCCAGTACTGATCCTCAAAAGTAATTTTAACCGTACTTACCAGTAACTTGAATTTCCTTCCATAGGATATCATTGCCTGCTTTTTGCTGAAAAAGTTTCTAAGTGTTGATTTTTGAAACATACAAATATTCCTCTAAAATCAGCCGAAATCCGAATTCTGATTTACTCACCTGTTATCAGGAGAGACCTCAGTGCTGCATCTTTCAGCCCAGTACTGGTCCTGAAAAGTAATTTTAACCGTACTTACCAGTAACTTGAATTTCCTTCATAGGCTAACATTGACTGGTTTCACTTGGAAATTCTTCTAAGTGTGGAGTTTTGGAACTTTAAAATATTCCTCTAAAATCAGCCGAAATACGAATTCCGATTTACCCCACCTGTTATCAGGAGAGACCTCAGTGCTGCATCTTTCAGCCCAGTACTGATCCTCAAAAGTAATTTTAACCGTACTTACCAGTAACTTGAATTTCCTTCCATAGGATATCATTGCCTGCTTTTTGCTGAAAAAGTTTCTAAGTGTTGATTTTTGAAACATACAAATATTCCTCTAAAATCAGCCGAAATACGAATTCCGATTTACTCACCTGTTATAAGGAGAGACCTCAGTGCTGTATCTTTCAGCCCAGTACTGGTCCTGAAAAGTAATTTTAACCGTACTTACCAGTAACTTGAATTTCCTTCCATAGGCTAACATTGACTGGTTTCACTTGGAAATTCTTCTAAGTGTGGAGTTTTGGAACATTAAAATATTCCTCTAAAATCAGCCGAAATACGAATTCCGATTTACTCACCTGTTATCAGGAGAGACCTCAGTGCTGCATCTTTCAGCCCAGTCCTGATCCTCAAAAGTAATTTTAACCGTACTTACCAGTAACTTGAATTTCCTTCCATAGGATATCATTGCCTGCTTTTTGCTGAAAAAGTTTCTAAGTGTTGATTTTTGAAACATACAAATATTCCTCTAAAATCAGCCGAAATCCGAATTCTGATTTACTCACCTGTTATCAGGAGAGACCTCAGTGCTGCATCTTTCAGCCCAGTACTGGTCCTGAAAAGTAATTTTAACCGTACTTACCAGTAACTTGAATTTCCTTCATAGGCTAATATTGACTGGTTTCACTTGGAAATTCTTCTAAGTGTGGAGTTTTGGAACTTTAAAATATTCCTCTAAAATCAGCCGAAATACGAATTCCGATTTACCCCACCTGTTATCAGGAGAGACCTCAGTGCTGCATCTTTCAGCCCAGTACTGGTCCTGAAAAGTAATTTTAACCGTACTTACCAGTAACTTGAATTTCCTTCCATAGGCTAACATTGACTGGTTTCACTTGGAAATTCTTCTAAGTGTGGAGTTTTGGAACTTTAAAATATTCCTCTAAAATCAGCCGAAATACGAATTCCGATTTACTCACCTGTTATCAGGAGAGACCTCAGTGCTGCATCTTTCAGCCCAGTACTGATCCTCAAAAGTAATTTTAACCGTACTTACCAGTAACTTGAATTTCCTTCCATAGGATATCATTGCCTGCTTTTTGCTGAAAAAGTTTCTAAGTGTTGATTTTTGAAACATACAAATATTCCTCTAAAATCAGCCGAAATCCGAATTCTGATTTACTCACCTGTTATCAGGAGAGACCTCAGTGCTGCATCTTTCAGCCCAGTACTGGTCCTGAAAAGTAATTTTAACCGTACTTACCGGTAACTTGAATTTCCTTCATAGGCTAACATTGACTGGTTTCACTTGGAAATTCTTCTAAGTGTGGAGTTTTGGAACTTTAAAATATTCCTCTAAAATCAGCCGAAATACGAATTCCGATTTACTCACCTGTTATCAGGAGAGACCTCAGTGCTGCATCTTTCAGCCCAGTACTGATCCTCAAAAGTAATTTTAACCGTACTTACCAGTAACTTGAATTTCCTTCCATAGGATATCATTGCCTGCTTTTTGCTGAAAAAGTTTCTGTGTTGATTTTTGAAACATACAAATATTCCTCTAAAATCAGCCGAAATCCGAATTCTGATTTACTCACCTGTTATCAGGAGAGACCTCAGTGCTGCATCTTTCAGCCCAGTACTGGTCCTGAAAAGTAATTTTAACCGTACTTACCGGTAACTTGAATTTCCTTCATAGGCTAACATTGACTGGTTTCACTTGGAAATTCTTCTAAGTGTGGAGTTTTGGAACTTTATAATATTCCTCTAAAATCAACCAAAGTACGAATTCCAATTTACTCACCTGTTATCAGGAGAGAACCCAGTGCTGCATCTTTTAGCCCAGCACTGACCCTGAAAAGTAATTTTAACCGTACTTACCAGTAACTTGAATTTCCTTCCATAGGCTAACATTGACTGGTTTCACTTGGAAATTCTTCTAAGTGTGGAGTTTTGGAACTTTAAAATATTCCTCTAAAATCAGCCGAAATACGAATTCCGATTTACTCACCTGTTATCAGGAGAGACCTCAGTGCTGCATCTTTCAGCCCAGTACTGATCCTCAAAAGTAATTTTAACCGTACTGACCAGTAACTTGAATTTCCTTCCATAGGATATCATTGCCTGCTTTTTGCTGAAAAAGTTTCTAAGTGTTGATTTTTGAAACATACAAATATTCCTCTAAAATCAGCCGAAATCCGAATTCTGATTTACTCACCTGTTATCAGGAGAGACCTCAGTGCTGCATCTTTCAGCCCAGTACTGGTCCTGAAAAGTAATTTTAACCGTACTTACCGGTAACTTGAATTTTCTTCATAGGCTAACATTGACTGGTTTCACTTGGAAATTCTTCTAAGTGTGGAGTTTTGGAACTTTATAATATTCCTCTAAAATCAACCAAAGTACGAATTCCAATTTACTCACCTGTTATCAGGAGAGAACCCAGTGCTGCATCTTTTAGCCCAGCACTGACCCTGAAAAGTAATTTTAACCGTACTTACCAGTAACTTGAATTTCCTTCCATAGGCTAACATTGACTGGTTTCACTTGGAAATTCTTCTAAGTGTGGAGTTTTGGAACTTTAAAATATTCCTCTAAAATCAGCCGAAATACGAATTCCGATTTACTCACCTGTTTGCAGGAGAGACCTCAGTGCTGCATCTTTCAGCCCAGTACTGGTCCTGAGAAGTAATTTTAACCGTACTTACCGGTAACTTGAATTTCCTTCATAGGCTAACATTGACTGGTTTCACTTGGAAATTCTTCTAAGTGTGGAGTTTTGGAACTTTAAAATATTCCTCTAAAATCAGCCGAAATACGAATTCCGATTTACTCACCTGTTATCAGGAGAGACCTCAGTGCTGCATCTTTCAGCCCAGTACTGATCCTCAAAAGTAATTTTAACCGTACTTACCAGTAACTTGAATTTCCTTCCATAGGATATCATTGCCTGCTTTTTGCTGAAAAAGTTTCTAAGTGTTGATTTTTGAAACATACAAATATTCCTCTAAAATCAGCCAAAATACGAATTCCGATTTACTCACCTGTTATAAGGAGAGACCTCAGTGCTGTATCTTTCAGCCCAGTACTGGTCCTGAAAAGTAATTTTAACCGTACTTACCAGTAACTTGAATTTCCTTCCATAGGCTAACATTGACTGGTTTCACTTGGAAATTCTTCTAAGTGTGGAGTTTTGGAACTTTAAAATATTCCTCTAAAATCAGCCGAAATACGAATTCCGATTTACGCACCTGTTATCAGGAGAGACCTCAGTGCTGCATCTTTCAGCCCAGTACTAATCCTGAAAAGTAATTTTAACCGTACTTACCAGTAACTTATATTTTCTTCCATAGGAATCCATTGTCTGGTTTTCAGCAAAAAGTTTCAAAGTGTTGATTTTTACAAACTACAAATATTCCTTAAAAATCACCTGTATGACTTAAACGCATTCTTTCAACTGTTTACAGGAGATGCACCAGTGCTGGATCCAGGATCCAACACTGAGTAAGAAAAAGTAACGATAACAGTTTTTACCTGCTAAGTGAATTTCCTTCCATAGGATAACATTGGTGATTCTATGAGAAAAGTTTCTAAGTGTCAACTTTTAAAATACAATAATATTCCTTAAAAATCACGACTGTAACCAAAATGCTTTTACTCAACTGTTTACAGGAGATGTACCAGGACTGAATCTAGGATCCAGTCCTGTGGTTAGAAAAGTAATCCATAAAGTAACTAATTGCATTTAACTAGAAATTCACATTGAGCTGAATGTTGCATTGTGTTTGAAAATGTGTTGCCCATTGCAACAACTGTAACTACTGTACTTAAAAGTCTATTGCCTATGTGCAAAGTATTTAAACTAAAGTAATTCATTCTGAGAAAGTATTTTTTGTAATGTAATATATAATGTAATTACAATGTAATTTAAAAAATAAAATCTGTAAAAAAAAATTGTTTCTAAAAATGTAGTAAATCAGTATGAAAAAAATTAATATAACAATTAATACATTTAAAAATTGTCATTTACAAAACCTTTGAAATTCACTGAAAAAACCGTAGGTTTCAGGCACGTTATAGTTAGAAATTAGCATTTAAAAAACCTTTGAAATTCACTGAAAAAACCATAGGTTTCAGACACGTTATAGTTACAAATTAGCATTTAAAAAACCTTTGAAATTCACTGAAAAAACCATAGGTTTCAGACACGTTATAGTTACAAATTAGCATTTAAAAAACCTTTGAAATTCACTGAAAAAACCATAGGTTTTAGGGACAGTTATAGTTACTTGGACATTGCACTCGTACAAAACCCGTGAAATTCCCCCGTTATAGTTAGTTCAGCTAACTATAACTCGCGCCCGCAATGCACTGCTGATGACGTCACATATTACATCACTCATGACATGGTCAGTGACATCACTGATGACATCACTGATGACATCTCAAATGACATCACTGATGACATCATCCACGTGATAATCTGATGCACCTCCTCACACCCTAATATAATCTTTGATACACCCACTCTAAATTACAGACTGCCATTCGCAAAACCATAGACACTCCAACACCAATAACTACATACCCACTCACTGATTCTTAGGTCTACACACACACATCCACTCACTCACCCGTACAGTCACTCATACTTACGGTCACTCAGTACAGGACTATCATATGCACTCTTACTCCTATATAGACACTCAAACAACGCCACCCATCCATAGAGATACTCAGACACCTAGTCAGTCATGCAAATAATTAAACACACTGCCATTTACTCACCTATACAGTTATACACACACCAGCTCACTTACTCATACAAATAGTAGCACATTGTTACGCTCTTATACAATCACTGATACAAGCACACACTCATCCATACAGCCACTATCACAATCACTCACTCTTGCTTATAGCTATTTATATACTCCAACACACATATATACTGCCTTTCACATATGTAGTTACTCACACATGTACCACTGGGACATACATTCACTCACTAACACACTCTTACACACACTTACCCACCCATACAGTCTATCACAGATGCACTCTTGAAACCATCCACCCAGTGAATCACCCACTCACACATCTATGCACAGAGTTGCACACACCCCTCCCACACAAACACGCAGGCACCCATACAGATACTCAGACAAGCATTCAATAACTCATATAGACACTCATTTAGCTATTCACAAACACATGCAGCCACTTACACAGCAACAGACAGACGGATACAGACATTCACCCAGTTTAGTCACTAACCCATGCATTCAGTAAGATACGTTAAATCACTCACTTATAGAGTCAGTCACGCACCTACTAAATCATCCATACAGACACTTACACACCCACTCATTCTTCAATACGTCTTTTCCTATATATATTAAAAATATTTAAACTTTACAGAAACACACAGTCACTGGATGATGTCATCAGTGATGTCATTTGAGATGTCATCAGTGATGTCATCAGTGATGTCACTGACCATGTCATGAGTGATGTAATATGTGACGTCATCAGCAGTGCATTGCGGGGCGCGAGTTATAGTTAGCTGAACTAACTATAACGGGGGAATTTCACGGGTTTTGTACGAGTGCAATGTCCAAGTAACTATAACTGTCCCTAAATCCTATGGTTTTTTCAGTGAATTTCAAAGGTTTTTTAAATGCTAATTTGTAACTATAACGTGTCTGAAACCTATGGTTTTTTCAGTGGATATATATATATATATATATATATATATATATATATATATATATATATATATATTATCTACTGGCGGTCGCCAGTAGATAGTTATAGTTACAACCTATTATCCATAGGAAATCCGCGACATTCTATGTGAAATAACTCTCTTGCCGGTTGACGTATCTTCGCAAAATTTTCAAACTTTGTGGGGCGCTCCGGTCCGCTCCTACCCTGAAAGTCTCGGGTGGATTCGTCAAGCGGGGGCCGAGAAAAAAGGGGGGTCCCAAAACGCGTTTTCCCCATGCAATTTTCCATAGGAAACTTTAGACACGGCTACAGCCCGAACTGCTGAACGGAATTACACCAAATTTGGCAAAGAGGTAGTTCTTGGTTCAGAAAGAACCCTTTTTGTTAAATGGTGTAAATCCGTTCAGTAGTTGCTGAGAAAATCAAAAGTAAAAGTACATATATATCTATGGGCACGGAGGATCCGCGCACCCTGAGCGCACCCTGCGCGCACCGTCCCGATCACGAGCTGCATGTTAATTGGCTGTCAGCTGGCTGTCAACATTCCGATTCAGGAAATGTTGGCAGCCATTTTGTCCCTCGGTAGAACCGAGGGACAGAAACAAGTGCGCAAAGCGCACAAAGGGGGCAGGGTAGAAACACCCTGACCCCCTAGGTCTGCTCAGGGGGTCCCATAAGGACCCCCTGGGCAGAAAAAAGCATTTTTGTTTTTTAAATCGGCAGGATGCGCTCAGGGTGCGCGGATCCTGCCGATAAAATAAAAAATCGAGCGCGCTCTCCGTGCTTCGATTGTATTTTGCCCCCGGGTGGCCCAAGTCCCGGGGGCATGGTGGGGGTTAAATTTATGTATGGGGGGCCTCAAAGGGCCCCCAAGCCCGGGGACCGCCACCCCCGGGGCTTTCATTTTAAAATGGTGCGGGAGGGCACTCGGCCCTCCCGCAGCCCCGAGGACCACCACCTCCCCAGGGCTTCTTTTTAAAAATAAAAAAAATCCTGTGTGGGAGGGCTTGAGCCCCCACACGCCCGGGACCGCCACCTCCCCGGGGCACTAAAACATTTAAAATGGGGGTCCGTTTTGGACCCCGAAGCCCCGGGGACCACCACCTCCCCGGGGCTGTGCAATTTAAGGGAGGGGGGCCGCGCGGCCCCCTCCTGGAGCCCTTGATGGCCCTGGGGACCGCCACCCCCAGGGCCGGCTCCTGCAGTGTCCCGGGGTGCCTACCCCGGGACACTGCTGTTTGCAATGACAGGACGGGAGCCTCGCGGCTCCCGTCCTGTCATTGCAAACTGCTTTGGATTTTGGAAGAGAGGCAGGAAACCTGCTCTCTCTTCCAATATCTAAAGCAAATTGCTTTCCACACGGGGAGCTGCATGTCAGCAGCTCCCCATGTGGAAAAGCAATGCCGGCTCTCGAAGGACGCGGGGAGCCGGCGGGACCGTGGGGGCATTGGGGCTCCCCTCACGGTCTCCATTATTATGTATAGGCCCCGGGGGATGGGGTCCCCGGGGAGAATATAAATTAGTGGTAGGAGCTATCAAAAATTTTACGGAGAAATAAGGAGTCGCGCACCCAGTGCGCCGCTCAGCGCGGCCCCTAGTGTGAACGCATTGGGTGCGCGACTCCCAGCGCGGCCCCCTGGTGTAAACGCGTTGGGTGCGCGACTCCAAGGTAAACGCGTTGGGTGCGCGAATCCCCCAAATATTAAAAAAATAAAGTAAATATACATGAAGTATATATATTTATATCTTGGGTGGCTCTAAAAGAGCCCTTGTGTTTATTGATAGATTATGGTACCTACAAGTAAGTACCGATGCAGAGTCTAAAGTTGATGAGAAAGACTCTGTTACCCTCATCTGTAAAATGTACACCGTCTCTCCTATAGATGCCATCCATATTAAAACGCAGATTGTTGTTGAAAATGGACCCCATCCTATAATCTCTGAGATAAGCAGAAACAGCTTTATTGACATGTTTCCTAGCTTTCTCAAACTGTGGACAAAATTGATTGGACCACTGCCATTTCTGTCTTTGGCATATGTTCGAATAGACAAAGGCAGTTTGGGGGAAAAGTGACATGAATTCTGCAAAGGTGTCCTTCATAAGCATTTCCAGACCTACCCCAGTCAAAGTGCCTAGGTCATTGCCACCACAGTGCACAATTATGAGGTCAGGGTGTTGGAGATGCAAAAGGATTTAACCAATGGCATCAATTGGTGCCACTTTAATCCTCTCTGACCAATCCATTTAATGTCTACATTTGGCAAAGCTAAATCTTTGTCAATACCTCTGCTTTCAGCATACCTTTTGCACCAGAAAACATAGCTGTGTCCCACAATCCACACTGAAAGCATCTTGAAGGGATCAATGTAGGTAATAAAAAGATGTCTGTAGCTGAGGTAGGTAGGAGGGAAAATGAAATCTATCTAAAATGGTGGACAACATGCTGTTTTTAAGAAAGTAGAGATTTGATTGGCTGTTTAAGAACACTCTACATTCTAATATAGGGTGCATTTTTCTTTGTTTAGAAAGCATGTTTATTATTGGTTACAATGAAAAGTTTGAAAGGTACAGCAGAAAGGATAAGTGAATGCTTTGCAAAGCCAACCACACCTGCTGTTGTCATTTGCAACATTGTGTGGTGAACTTGTGACCTGGCAGCTAAGTTGAATGTTGCATGAGCTGTTGCTATGGAAACTGATATTCAGAACAAGGGGGAAGATGTCAGTTGAAAAGTATTATTCTCTATGACCAATGGAAATTCGTTTTACAATTTGAAAAACACTGGGAAGTCATGTGTATATGTATGAAAAATTAGAGGGAAAGTTTGCCATTACTGGTTTTATATTGGAGAGTGTGCTTATCTACATTCTGTGCGAAAAAGAAAATCCTGACTGAGTGTGTGAGATTTTTAATTCAACAGATTTATTTAATAGGTGAGTTATATATTTTGGACGTTTATTTAAAAAAGATTTGATAGTTTAATGAAACTGTGTTTTTTAAATATATTATTAAATGTACTGATGTATACTTTAATTATTTTTATTGTATTTGATGTTTGTTTTAAAAATAGTATGGGGCAGTTTTAGAAGCCTCTTGCGCCACTTTTGCGTCACTTTTAACATGGGAAAAGTGACGCAAATGTGGCGCAAGGAGCTTGTAAATCTGCCCCTTTGTATAGTAATATATATATTTTAAACTGTGTTGAAAGGTATAGTTGAATAATTATTTATTCTACTATCCTGTTGTCAAGTTTCTGTAGTATTAGAACTCAGTCACTGCTTATGGATTTGCAGAATGATTCAGGCATTCACACTACCAATGCTGTAGTGAAATGTGTAGAATGTATGCAGTCACCTAACCTCTTCCAGACTAGTGCGTCTCTTTTGCTAAAGCACAGGGAATAGTTTTGGTTCTCTAGAATCACACTGTGAGTATGTGTGCACTTCTGCAACCATTGTGACAGAAGCTTGTGATTACTTTATGTCTTTGCTGACACATAACTGCTTAAAAGTCTAACCTGTTGTCAAGTTTCAGTAGTAGTATAACTTAGTTACTGCTTATGGATTTGCACAATGAGTCAGGCATTCACATTAGCAGTGCTGTAGTGAAATGTGTAGAATGTATGTAGTCACCTAACTGCTTCCAGGCTAGTGAGTCTCTTCTGATAAATTTCAGAGAATAGTTTGGCTTGTGTAGAATCACACTGTGAGTATGTGTGCACTTGTGTAACCATTGTGACAGAAGCATGTGGTTACTTTATGTCTCTGCTAACACATAACTGTTTAAAAACCTATCCTATTGTCAAGTTGCACTAGTATTAGAACTCAGTCACTGCTTATGGATCCGCAGAATTATTCAGGCATTCACACTAGCAATGCTGTAGTGAAATGTGTAGAATGTATGCAGTCTCCTAACCTCTTCCAGACTAGTGCGTCTCTTTTGCTAAAGCCCAGGGAATAGTTTTGGTTTTCTAGAATCACACTGTGAGTATGTGTGCACCTGTGAAACCATTGTGACAGAAGCATGTGGTTACTTTATGTCTTTGCTGACACATAACTGCTTAAAAACCTAACCTGTTGTCAAGTTTTAGTAGTAGTAGAACTTAGTTACTGCTTATGGATTCGCACAATTAGTCAGGCATTCACACTAGCAGTGTTGTAGTGAAATGTGTAGAATGTATGTAGTCACCTAACTGCTTCCAGACTAGTGAGTCTTTGTAATTGCAATTCTCTAATCAGCCATCCAGCACCATGTAGTAATCCTTTCGCTGCGCCAAAACCTAACCACTTATACATTCACCCAGACACTCTCCTTGTAGTACTCTAATCATTCATTCTGTACCCAAGTACTCATTCAGTGAACCAGGCCTTAGCACATCGACTGCTTCAAACCGTAAATCACTATGCATGCGGTTCTCTAACCACCTACACACTTGTCTTTCACACCTTCAATTCCCCACTCACTAACCATACACTCCAGCAAACAACCTGTCACTACCCTTGCAGTCCTCTGTTGACTCATTCAGCAACACCTAAAAATCCATTCGCTGCGCCAAAAGCCAACCACTTATACATTCACCCAGGCACTCTCCTTGTAGTACTCTAATCGTTCATTCAGTACCCAAGTACTCATTCAGTGACCCAGGCCTTAGCACATAGACTGCTTCAAACCCTTAACCACTATGCATGCGGTTCTCTAACCACCTACACACTTGTCTTTCACACCTTCAAATCCCCAGTCAGTATCCATACACTCCAGCAAACATCCTGTCACTCCCCTTGCAGTCCTCTGTTGACTCATTCAGCAACACCTACAAATCCATTCGCTGCGCCAAAACCCAACCACTTATACATTCACCCAGGCACTCTCCTTGTAGTACTCTAATCGTTCATTCAGTACCCAAGTACTCATTCAGTGACTTAGGCCTTAGCACATAGACTGCTTCAAACCCTTAATCACTATGCATGCGGTTCTCTAACCACCTACACACTTGTCTTTCACACCTTCAATTCCCCAGTCAGTATCCATACACTCCAGCAAACATCCTGTCACTCCCCTTGCAGTCCTCTGTTGACTCATTCAGCAACACCTAAAAATCCATTCGCTGCGCCAAAACCCAACCACTTATACATTCACCCAGGCACTCTCCTTGTAGTACTCTAATCGTTCATTCTGTACCCAAGTACTCATTCAGTGACTTAGGCCTTAGCACATAGACTGCTTCAAACCCTTAATCACTATGCATGCGGTTCTCTAACCACCTACACACTTGTCTTTCACACCTTCAAATCCCCAAACAGTATCCATACACTCCAGCAAACATCCTGTCACTACCCTTGCAGTCCTCTGTTGACTAATTCAGCAACACCTAAAAATCCATTCGCTGCGCCAAAACCAAATCACTTATACATTCACCCAGGCACTCTCCTTGTACTACTCTAATCGTTCAGTCTATACCCAAGTACTCATTCAGTGACCCAGGCCTTAGCACATAGACTGCTTCAAACCCTATCCACTATGCATGTGGTTCTCTATCCACCTACACACTTGTCTTTCACACCTTCAATTCCCCAGTCATTATCCATACACTCCAGCAAACATCCTGTCACTACCCTTGCAGTCCTCTGTTGACTCATTCAGCAACACGTAAAAATCAATTCGCTGCGCCAAAAGCAAACCACTTATACATTCAGCCAGGCACTCTCCTTGTACTACTCTAATCGTTCATTCAGTACCCAAGTACTCATTCAGTGACCCAGGCCTTAGCACATACACTGTTTCAAACCCCTATACACTATGCATGCAGTTCTCTAACCACCTACACACTTGTCTTTCACACCTTCAATTCCCCAGTCAGTATCCATACACTCCAGCAAACATCCTGTCACTCCCCTTGCAGTCCTCTGTTTATCCATTCAGCAACACCTACAAATCCATTCGCTGCACCAAAACCCAACCACTTATACATTCACCCAGGCACTCTCCTTGTAGTACTATAATCGTTCAGTCTGTACCCAAGTACTCATTCAGTGACTTAGGTCTTAGCACATAGACTGCTTCAAACCCTTAATCACTATGCATGCGGTTCTCTAACCACCTACACACTTGTCTTTCACACCTTCAATTCCCCAGTCAGCTATCCATACACTCCAGCAAACATCCTGTCACTCCCCTTGCAGTCCTCTGTTGACTCATTCAGTAACACCTAAAAATCCATTCGCTGCGCCAAAACCAAACCACTTATACATTCACCCAGGCACTCTCCTTGTACTACTCTAATCGTTCAGTCTATACCCAAGTACTCATTCAGTGACCCAGGCCTTAGCACATAGACTGTTTCAAACCCCTATCCACTATGCATGCAGTTCTCTAACCACCTACACACTTGTCTTTCACACCTTCAATTCCCCAGTCAGTATCCATACACTCCAGCAAACATCCTGTCACTCCCCTTGCAGTCTTCTGTTGACTCATTCAGCAACACCTAAAAATCCATTCGCTGCCCCAAAACCCAACCACTTATACATTCACCCAGGCACTCTCCTTGTAGTACTCTAATCGTTCATTCTGTACCCAAGTACTCATTCAGCGACTTAGGCCTTAGCACATAGACTGCTTCAAACCCTTAATCACTATGCATGCGGTTCTCTAACCACCTACACACTTGTCTTTCACACCTTCAAATCCCCAGTCAGTATCCATACACTGCAGCAAACATCCTGTCAATACCCTTGCAGTCCTCTGTTGACTCATTCAGCAACACCTAAAAATCCATTCGCTGCGCCAAAACCAAACCACTTATACATTCACCCAGGCACTCTCCTTGTACTACTCTAATCGTTCAGTCTATACCCAAGTACTCATTCAGTGACCCAGGCCTTAGCACATAGACTGTTTCAAACCCCTATCCACTATGCATGCAGTTCTCTTACCAACTACACACTTGTCTTTCACACCTTCAATTCCCCAGTCAGTATCCATACACTCCAGCAAACATCCTGTCACTCCCCTTGCAGTCTTCTGTTGACTCATTCAGCAACACCTACAAATCCATTTGCTGCGCCAAAACCCAACCACTTATACACTCACCCAGGCACTCTCCTTGTACTACTCTAATCGTTCAGTCTGTACCCAAGTACTCATTCAGTGACCCAGGCCTTAGCACATAGACTGCTTCAAACCCTATCCACTATGCATGTGGTTCTCTATCCACCTACACACTTGTCTTTCACACCTTCAATTCCCCAGTCATTATCCATACACTCCAGCAAACATCCTGTCACTACCCTTGCAGTCCTCTGTTGACTCATTCAGCAACACCTAAAAATCCATTCGCTGCGCCAAAACCCAACCACTTATACACTCACCCAGGCACTCTCCTTGTAGTACTCTAATCGTTTAGTCTGTACCCAAGTACTCATTCAGTGACTTAGGCCTTAGCACATAGACTTCTTCAAACCCATAATCACTATGCATGCAGTTCTCTAACCACCTACTCACTTGTCTTTCACACCTTCAATTCCCCACTCACTAACCATACACTCCAGCAAACATCCTGTCACTACCCTTGCAGTCCTCTGTTGATTCATTCAGCAACACCTACAAATCCATTTGCTGCACAAAAACTCAACAACTTATACATTCACCCAGACACTCTCCTTGCAGTACTGTAATCGTTCACTCAGTATCCAAGTACTCATGCACTGTCTCAGGTCTTAACACATGCACTATTACAAACTCCTCTCCAATACGCATGCACTCCTCTAAACATCTACACACTTCTGTTTCACACCTTTAATTAGTCATTAGAAAAGAAAGTGCTTAAATGTTTTTTATATACAATGTGTTTGTTTAGTAATAGAAAAGTATAATTTATATATTTATTTCAATAAATGTATTTAAAATTATTTTTTACAGATATTGATTAGGATCATTAAAATAAACTTATCATGCCTAAAAAAACAGAAAAGAGAAAAGGAAACAAAAAGGGCTATTATTTGAAGAAAAATAACAAACAATATTGGATGAGCAACAACATGTGGGGAAAAACAATAAGTCTTCTGGTAAGAGAACAAAACAATTTATTGCAAAACTTTCAAAGCCAAGAAACAGTGTGCAAAATGTGGAAAATATGGAAAATGGTTCTACCAGAAAAAAGAATATGAATAAAAACAATACAAAAAATGGGAATTTACATTCAAAAAACACAATGTATGGTAAAAGAAGGCAGAGTCAGTATAAAGAAATCAGAAAAATGATTTTTTATAATAGAGTTGTTCTTAATTTGTTGAAAGATGTGAGGAAATCTAAAAAAAGAGCAGTATTTTATCGAAAGAAGAAGCATATTGAAATTCTAGTTGAAAAGACTTTTGAATTAAAAAGGAAATTATTCATTTTAGTTTTAAACAGAATTCGATCTCTAGATAAACCAATCCATTTATTAAAGGATAAAAGTAAGAAGAAAAGAGTAATTAACAGAACTAATTTTTGTGAATTTTTTTGGGTGAATGGAAACACACTTCAAGTTCAGAGCCTTTCTTTAATGAAGAGAGTTATTTTCAGACCAATAATTTATTGCATACAGTTGATACCAGTGGTCGAGCTTATGAGGTTAGAAATGGTTGTCCAATTGAGAAAGAGAAGATGGTTTCCAGAAATGTAGAAGATGTGTTAGCTGATGAAGTTGTAGGGAGACGACCTAAAGCCCCAGTGTATACTTGGGATTGCAGTAGTATTTGTAGTATACGACAAGAATCTATTGATATTTTACGCAATTTCTTACGAGAGTATACTAAAAAAAGTGTTAAGCAAAAGATTAAGATGTTGCAAGGACTAGACCCTTGCAGAGTGAGAAAAAATACTGGTTTGCAAGGACATTCTCTCGCTTGTCTTTCTAGAAAAGTATGTCAAAGTGTTTTTCATCATTTTAGGATGTTAGCAGTACATCATTCTGAAATGCGAAAGTTAGTCAGAAGATTGTATTATGCAAAAAGTCCAGCACTAATGTTAAATGAGTTGAACAGTGCTCTTTTGCGTGGGTCAGTATCAGATGTGAAAAAGGTTTGTGATAAAATTGAGTTTTGTTACTTTGGTCCTGGAGAAGAGAGTGCAGAAACTGACACATTAATACAGGAAAATGTTGAGGAGAATGTGCAACATACCACTACAAAAAAATTTGAAGAACAAATTACAAAGTTTGAGGTGATTTCATGTGAAAGGCCAAATTATACTTGTATTTGTTGCCGACGAACTCACTATAAAATTCAGACTAGGACTGTTGATCTGTATTTACAAAGTGAAAGAGAAAATAATGATAAGTGGAAGGAATTTGCAACTTATTTGTTCGTAGAGGATTGTTTTGATTTGGGTTCTGATCAGCGTATTTGTAAATATTGTTATAACAAATTAAACGAGAATAAAATGCCTGCTAGAGCTGTCCATAATAATCTAGAGTTGGTAACTATTCCTCCAGAACTGATAGATTTAAATACATATGAATCTATTCTGATTCAATGTGTGCACCCATTTCAAGCTATTGTTCGTATGGAGCCTAAGACAGGTAAATTGCCTCCTACAGATTTACAGAGAGGATTAAAAGGAAGAGTTGTATATTTACCTCTAGATTTAAAGAAAAATATTGAAACTATTGGTGTAGAGAATGTAGAAAGTGAGCCACTACTTATTCTAGTTAATGGTGTTCCTACTAAGGGGTCGATTCCGATTCGGGCCGGAAATTTCTCCGACCGAGCCGGACCCGGAGAGATTTCCGACCGAATCGGACCTGTGCAGTCCGACCGAACGAGTACGATGCGTCCGTATGTTATCGGACTCGAGTCGGTCGGACTCCCATTGAAGTCAATGGGAGCCGGTCGTACAACGCGTACGCGGGCTCCCATTGACTCAATGGGTGCGAGGCGGACAAGGGCGCCCCCTACAGCGGGTACGCGGCGAAGCGATTCGCGCCGTACACGCACAGGTAGGGGGGACCCATGGGTCCCCCCTGTGTGCGACTCGTGCGGCTACGCGTACAGGGGGTCCGACACGGACCCCCAAAGTACGGCTCCGACAGCTCTTACGAGCCGGAGTGCGCGGCTCGGTCGGACTGCTCGCGGCGCGCATCGTACTTACCCGGCCGGGAAACGTCTCCATTGCACGGTGCGAGTCGAGTCCGAGCGAGTCGGTCGGAGCGGTTCGAGCCGGGAGCGAGTCGGTCGGAGCGGTCGGGACGCCCGGACGAGTCGGTCGGCGATTTCGCATCGTACTCGCTCGGCCGGACCCGCGTACGGTTCGGTCGGGAAACAGGGCTCCGAATCGGATCCGGTAAAGCCGAATCCGATTCGGAGCCCTACCGGCCGAGATCGGAATCGGCCCCTAAGAGTAAGAAAATCTGGCAAGAATTAGTGGATGTTAGGAAAACGCAAAAGGCAACATTATATCTGATTCAAAACAATGATTACTACAAAAATGTATATGTGGAAGAAGAAGAAATTCTTTTAGGAGATGATACTGAAACGTCAAATGGACAAATTGAAAAAGTGGACATGACCAAAAGTGAAGAAATCTATGAACATTATAGTGTACATCCACTTCATTCGAAAGAAGTGATGGGGAATACAATTGAATTATTCCAAATGAAAAAAGCAAAGGGTACTCCCATGAGTGTATGGGAGAAAAGTTTGGAAGCTCGTTGTTTTCCGCAGCTGTTTCCAACTGGAAAAGGTGGACGATATGATGAACGACCAGTGCAGATTCCTGCATTTGAATATCGGACAACAAGATTGTATGCAGAAGATCCAAGGTTTCGACAATGTATCCCATATATATTTCATCTTTTGTTTGAGAGTGACTTATCTGGACTTTCATATGCAGTCAACCACATTTTGAAAACAGGAGTACATTTTCAAAATGTTTCTGCAAAGCAATTTATGGATAAAGTACATCAGAGAGACGATCATCTAGAATCTCAGTTGATTAATTTGATGGCATGTCAGCGTGGTACTAATGAGTATTGGTACCGTCGTCATGGAGAACTTAAATGCATGCTAAGGAACTTAGGAACTCCTACATGGTTTCTTACCCTAAGCTGTGCTGAATACGCTTGGGATGATTTACTTGAATTTCTTCGTGAGGCAAATTCAAATGTAAAAAATATTGAATACAAGACACCTGGAGAATTGTGCTCTTTGGATCCTGTTAATGTATGCAGGTATTTCAATCATAGGTTTGAAGCTATGATGTGTTTTATCTGCAATAAAAAGAATCCTCCTCTTGGAGAAGTTTTAGATTTTTTTGGAGAAAGGAGTATCAAGCTAGAGGTGCTCCTCATATACATATGCTGTTATGGATTAAGGATGCACCTAAATTCGGAACTGATTCGGATGACACCGTTTTGTCTTTTATTGAGGAATATGCGACATGTGCTATACCAAAAAGAACAGATGAGAACAGCTTAAGACAACAAGTGTTACGATTCCAAAATCATCGATGTGGAAAATACTGCCGACAGAAGTACAAGTCTAAGGAAAAGTTTTACACCAAATGTCGTTTTGGATTTCCACGTCCTGTAATATCCAAAGGAAGAGTAAACAGTTTTATGTCAGCTATGAGACATACCATCACTAGGAAATCACCCAAAAATACATATAATTTGAGAAGAAGTGAAGAATCAAAATATATTAATGATTATAATCCAGTTATTCTCTCAATGTGGAATGCTAATATGGATATTCAGTATGTTGCGGATAATTCCATTGCAGTTGCCCGGTATGTCACATCTTATATAACAAAATCTGAAAAGACAGAGTTAAAAGAAATGTGGGAAGAAATTGCTCATGAGAAGAGTCTTAGTAAGAAGTTATACAGTTTCAGTTTGAAGATGTTATCCCATCGAGAAATTGGAGCATATGAATGCTCAGATCGGTTATCATCTGCAAGTTTATACTCAAAATCTAGATCAATTATTTGGGTGAGTCTAGGTCTTGCTGCAACACGAAATCGAGTACTTAAATCTGTACAAGAAATTGAATATTTAGCAGAAAAAGATCCAGAAAGTACAGATATTGTCAAAACAAACATGTTGGATACATATTATCCAAATAGAAGTCATAATCTTGAGAACATATGTCTATATGAAGTGCTGCAATACTACAGTTTTAAACGGAATACTACAGAAAACATAAACGATGGAAAATATGCAGTTATTGGTTCAGAAGGATGTTTGGTGAAACAAAGGAAAGGAAATTTGATTAATCACAGAAAACTGAGTTGTGACACTGAACAGAAAAGGGAATTTTACTATTTAGCACTTTTGCAACTCTTCAAACCGTGGCGTACAGAATTGGAATTACTTGGGGATTTTCAGAGCTATGAAGATTCCTTCAATGCTTGTAAAGATACCATAGAATGTCCAGTTTTTGCTAACTATCTGAAAATGTTGAACGATGAAATGGATCAAGAAGCTACTATTGCAGCTGAGATTGCTAGAGACAGTTCTCAAGACAGTCAAAGTTCTGCTCCACTGAGTGAAGATCCACTAGGACAACCAATTGTTCAAAATGAAGCAGCAATCGCAATGAATGAGGTGGAAACAGCAATGCATCAAGCTCAAGAAGATATTATGGACTTAGGAAACTTGGAAGAACAACTAAATATTGAACAGAAAGAAATATATCAGCAAGTGAGACAACAGATTGACCATGGATTTCTTCATGAAAAGAAAGAATGCACATGCACATCATTTCAACCTATCCGAATGTATGTCAGTGGTCAAGCTGGAACAGGAAAAAGTTTCTTAATTAAAGTATTGACCAGTTATCTGCAGAAAACAACTGACTCACATTTGTCTTGTGTTGTAACTGCTCCAACTGGGTTGGCAGCACACAATATTAAAGGAATTACATTGCATCGTTTACTTATGCTACCTGTAGAGCATGAAAACAAATTGGAATATCATAAGCTATCTGGAGAAGCTTGTTATGAAGTTTCAAGAGTGCTAAAGAAAATGAAACTTCTAATTATTGATGAAGTAAGCATGGTCTCAAACTTAATGCTTGCTTTTGTGCATTTAAGAATGCAGCAAATTCTTAAAACAGAATATGATGTCTTATTTGGAGGAAAACATGTCATAGTTTTTGGAGATCTTCTGCAACTTACTCCTGTAAAAGGACAACCAGTATTTAAAACACTTGTGCATGAAGACACCAGAAAGTCTTTGGGAAGTGTTGGCAACGTTAATATTTGGTCATATTTTGAATACAAAGAACTCATTACAAATATGCGACAGGCAAATGATGTTAATTATGGATCTATACTTCAAGATATAAGAATTGGAGTTCTCAGAGAAGAAGGCAAACAAGCTTTGCAAAGTCGACTATTTAAGAATTTGTTTCCAAATGAAAATATAGTTCCAGAAAAAATGTATATGAAAATTGCTGAAAGTAAATCTATAATTTGTTTAATGCCAACACTCCGTGAGTGTTCTATTTTCAATGAACAACTTTTGAAGCTAGAAAATCAAGAAATCAAAAAAATGGAAGCCATTGATAAAATAGAGCATGAAGGTATTACTATTATTTTGACGGACAAATTGAAAAAAAAATTGGATTCTTTAGAAAAATCCATATCTAAAACTGCTGGTTTAGAAAAGAATTTATATCTATGTGTCAACTGTCGAGTAATTTTACGGCGTAATTTGGATGTGGAAAAAGGTTTAGTTAATGGAGCAATGGGGAAAGTTGTGAATTTTGTTAATTATCAAAAAACAGATGGAATTGAATTTTTAAAAATTAAATTTGATCAAATTGAAGAAGTAAAACAAATTGGTCGTTGTTCTGTTCGTTTTTTGCTTGTTAAAGATTTGTATGTCCGTAGGAAACAATTTCCACTTTCTTTGGCATATGCAGTCACTATTCATAAATCTCAAGGATTGAGTGTAGACAGTGCTTTGGTGAACATTGGAAGTAGCGTGTTTAAAGAGGGTATGGCATATGTTGCTTTGTCCCGAGTCAGAACTTTATCTGGATTGTTTTTGATTGATTTTGATGAGTCAAAGATTACTGCAGATGCAAACTGTGTAAAAGAGTATAATAGGTTAAGAAGAGCGTATACTCCAAATTTAGGTGAATATCCTGTATTTGAAAAGTGTGTAGTACATCGAAAAAGAAGATATGAGAATATCTGTAGTGAAGTTATAGAGAAGGAAAAAATGAAGATAATGTTCATATTGCAAGCAAAAAGAAAAAGGATAGTATTGAAGAGATTGTTGGGTATCAGTTAGAAAACAGTTCAGGTATCAACTGCTATGCTAATGTAGTGGTCAATGTAGTTTTTTTCTAGAAAGTTTGCAACAGCAAATCATGGAAAATCGTGAAAAAAGATTTTGTTCCATATTGCATTGTTTTTATGAAAAATTGAACACTAATAAAAGGAAATTACAAAGTGTTTCTCATATTCGTAATCTTTTGGATATATGTTCTGGTTGTACACAATTTACGCAGGATATTCAACAAGACGCTCAGGAATTTCTAATGTATATGCTTACAGTATTAGAAAATGAGGGAATACAAATTGAAAATCTTTTTGGCCTTCGTTATAAATGGGAACATGAATGTGAAAATTGTATGTTTACATGTACAACTAACATAGATACTGAAAGATTTATATATTTGACATTACCAGACTGTAAAACAGTGTCTTTCAATAAACTAGTTAAAGCAGCAAATCAAAACATGGAGTGTAGCCAATGCAAATCACAAATGTTATCAACATTATTTATACAAAGATTTGGACAATACATAATTTTAATGATACAACGTTGTAGAGCTGATGGAAGAAAATTGGAAACTTTAATTAAACATTTTGTAGCAAGTCAACTATCTATATCCGGAAGGACTTTTGTAGCAGTATCAATTATTTTCCATCATGGTCCTTCTACAACATCTGGACATTACACTGTGTATTTAAAATGCAATAAAGGATGGACATATTGTAATGATGCTCAATTGGATTTTAAACAACGTTTGCCTGGTGAATTACCAAATTCCTACTTAATATTTTTAAAACCAAAGTTTTAGGAACATAATTCAACCTCTGAAGAATTTATTGATATTTCTTAATATGATTACTATTGGACAATTTTAATTTAAAGGATTTCAAAAAAACTATTTGGCCTAGAGGAAAAGTATATATTTTAATTATGGACTTTTTCTTGCACATCCTCTCAGCATATATTTTGAAAGAAAAACATTTACTTTGTATAGAATTTCAAGTTACAACATTTTCTTAGGAGAGAGCATTTCATATACCTGTAATTTGCATTATATGGTATGTTATTGAGCAGGAAGTTTTTATGTAATGTTCATAAATAGTTAAGTATATTTAAAATATTTTACAAGTAGTTTTGTTTTTTTAAAACAATCTTATTGATTGTTTTGTTTTTTTGCCCGCTGTTATGTGATGAGTAACATTGAAATCACTATTTGTAGTGAAATTCAATGTATTCTGAGAACAGCAAAAAAGACAAAGAAAACAATTTATAAAATGTGAAAATTATGTTGTGTTATAAAAAATATAATATTATATATTATAACGATTTTTTCTTCTCTTTTACAGATCCTAATTCTACAATTTTTAATTTTTCAGAAATTTTAGTTAACAAAACAAGTGGGAAAAATGATTAGTGTTTTTTATAACTATTACTGTGAAGGTAAAATTAACTAAGTATTAAAATGAAAAATGGTCTGTGAGAGGACACTGGTGAAGAAAGGGCGGATGGACGGTGTAGATATATCTGGAAAGATGCTCTGTGGGTGTTTTAATTTATATGATTAAGTTACCTTGTAGTACAACTAAATTACTGCTTATGGATTTGCAGAATGAGTCAGGCATTCACACTAGCAGTGTTGTACTGAAATTTGTAGAATGTATGTAGTCACCTAACTGCTTCCAGGCTAGTGAGTCTTTGTAATTGCAATTCTCTAATCAGCCATCCAGCACCATATAGTAATCCTTTCGCTGCGCCAAAACCTAACCACTTATACATTCACCCAGGCACTCTCCTTGTAGTACTCTAATCATTCATTCTGTACCCAAGTACTCATTCAGTGAACCAGGCCTTAGCACATAGACTGATTCAAACCCCTATCCACTATGCATGCGGTTCTCTAACCACCTACACACATGTCTTTCACACCTTCAATTCCCCAGTCACTATCCATACACTCCAGCAGACATCCTGTCACTCCCCTTGCAGTCCTCTGTTGACTCATTCAGCAACACCTACAAATCCATTCGCAGCGCCAAAACGTAAACACTTATACATTCAGCCAGGCACTCTCCTTGCAGTACTCTAATCGTTCAGTCAGTACCCAAGTACTCATTTGGTGACCCAGGCCTTAGCACATAGACTGCTTCAAACCCCTATCCACTATGCATGCGGTTCTCTAACCACCTACACACATGTCTTGCACACCTTCAATTCCCCAGTCACTATCCATACACTCCAGCAGACATCCTGTCACTCCCCTTGAAGTCCTCTGTTGACTCATTCAGCAACACCTACAAATCCATTCGCTGTGCCAAAACCCAAACACTTATACATTCACCCAGTCACTCTCCTTGCAGTACTCTAATCGTTCAGTCAGTACCCAAGTACTCATTCAGTGACCCAGGCCTTAGCACATAGAGTGCTTCAAACCCATATCCACTATGCATGCGGTTCTCTAACCACCTACACACATGTTTTTCACACCTTCAATTCCCCAGTCACTATATATACACTCCAGGACACAGCCTGTCACTCCCCTTGCAGTCCTCTGTTGACTCATTCAGCAACACCTACAAAGCCATTCGCTGCACCAAAACCCAAACACTTATACATTCACCTAGGCACTCTTCCTGTACTACTCTAATCGTTCAGTCTGTACCCAACTACTCATTCAGTGACCCAGGCCTTAGCACATAGACTGCTTCAAACCCCTATCCACTATGCATGCGGTTCTCTAACCACCTACACACATGTCTTTCACACCTTCAATTCCCCAGTCACTATCCATACACTCCAGCAAACATCCTGTCACTCCACTTGCAGTCCTCTGTTGACTCATTCAGCAACACCTACAAATCCATTTGCAGCGCCAAAACTCAAAGCACTTCTACATTCATCCAGGCACTCTCCTTGCAGTACTCTAATCGTTCAGTCAGTACCCAAGTACTCATTCAGTGACCCAGGCCTTAGCACATACACTGCTTCAAACCCCTATCCACTATGCATGCGGTTCTCTAACCACCTACACACATGTCTTTCACACCTTCAATTCCCCAGTCACTATCCATACACTCCAGCAAACATCCTGTCACTACACTTGCAGTCCTCCGTTGACTCATTCAGCAACACCTACAAATCCATTCGCTGCGCCAAAAACCAAACACTTATACATTCAGCCAGGGACTCTCCTTGCAGTACTCTAATCGTTCAGTCAGTACCCAAGTACACAGTCAGTGACACAGGCCTTAGCACATAGAGTGCTTCAAACCCCTATCCACTATGCATGCGGTTCTCTAACCACCTACACACTTGTCTTTCACACCTTCAATTCCCCACTCACTATCCATACACTCCAGCAAACATCCTGTCACTCCCCTTGCAGTCCTCTGTTGACTCATTCAGCAACACCTACAAATCCATTTGCAGCGCCAAAACTCAAAGCACTTCTACATTCATCCAGGCACTCTCCTTGCAGTACTCTAATCGTTCAGTCAGTACCCAAGTACTCATTCAGTGACCCAGGCCTTAGCACATACACTGCTTCAAACCCCTATCCACTATGCATGTGGTTCTCTAACCACCTACACACATGTCTTTCACACCTTCAATTCCCCAGTCACTATCCATACACTCCAGCAAACATCCTATCACTCCCCTTGCAGTCCTCTGTTGACTCATTCAGCAACACCTACAAATCCATTCGCTGCGCCAAAACCCAAACACTTATACATTCAGCCAGGCACTCTCCTTGCAGTACTCTCATCGTTCAGTCAGTACCCAAGTACTCATTCAGTGACCTAGGCCTTAGCACATACAATGCTTCAAACCCATATCCACTATGCATGCGGTTCTATAACCACCTACACACATGTCTTTCACACCTTCAATTCCCCAGTCACTATCCATACACTCCAGCAAACATCCTGTCACTCCCCTTGCAGTCCTCTGTTGACTCATTCAGCAACACCTAGAAATCCATTCGCTGCGCTAAAACCCAACCACTTATACACTCACCCAGGCACTCTCCTTGTAGTACTCTAATCGTTTAGTCTGTACCCAAGTACTCATTCAGTGACTTAGGTCTTAGCACATAGACTGCTTCAAACCCTTAATCACTATGCATGCGGTTCTCTAACCACCTACACACTTGTCTTCCACACCTTCAATTCCCCAGTCACTATCCATACACTCCAGCAAACATCTTGTCACTCCCCTTGCAGTCCTCTGTTCACTCATTCAGCAACACCTACAAATCCATTCGCTGCGCCAAAACCCAACCACTTATACATTCACCCAGGCACTCTCCTTCCAGTATTCTCATTGTTCAGTCAGTACCCAAGTACTCATTCAGTGACCTAGGCCTTACCATATAGACTGCTTCAAACCCCTATCCACTATGCATGCGGTTCTCTAACCACCTACACACTTGTCTTTCACACCTTCAATTCCCCAGTCACTATCCATACACTCCAGCAAACATCCTATCACTCCCCTTGCAGTCCTCTGTTGAATCATTCAGCAACACGTACAAATCCATTCGCAGCGCCAAAACCCAAACACTTATACATTCAGCCAGTCACTCTCCTTGCAGTACTCTAATCGTTCAGTCAGTACCCAAGTAGTCATTCAGTGACGTAGGCCTTAGCACATACAGTGCTTCAAACCCATATCCACTATGCATGCGGTTCTGTAACCACCTACACACATGTCTTTCACACCTTCAATTCCCCAGTCACTATCCATACACTCCAGCAAACATCCTGTCACTCCCCTAGCAGTCCTCTGTTGACTCATTCAGCAACACCTACAAATCCATTCGCAGAGCCAAAACCTAAACACTTATACATTCAGCCAGACACTCTCATTGCAGTACTCTCATCGTTCAGTCAGTACCCAAGTACTCATTCAGTGACCTAGGCCTTAGCACATACAGTGCTTCAAACCCATATCCACTATGCATGCGGTTCTGTAACCACCTACACACTTGTCTTTCACACCTTCAATTCCCCAGTCACTATCCATACACTCCAGTAAACATCCTGTCACTCCCCTTGCAGTCCTCTGTTGACTCATTCAGCAACACCTACAAATCCATTCGCTGCGCCAAAAGCAAACCACTTATACATTCAGCCAGGCACTCTCCTTGTACTACTCTATTCGTTCATTCAGTACCCAAGTACTCATTCAGTGACCCAGGCCTTAGCACATAGACTGTTTCAAACCCCTATCCACTATGCATGCAGTTCTCTAACCACCTACACACTTGTCTTTCACACCTTCAATTCCCCAGTCAGTATCCATACACTCCAGCAAACATCCTGTCACTCCCCTTGCAGTCTTCTGTTGACTCATTCAGCAACACCTAAAAATCCATTTGCTGCGCCAAAACCAAACCACTTATACATTCACCCAGGCACTCTCCTTGTAGTACTCTAATCGTTTAGTCTGTACCCAAGTTCTCATTCAGTGAACCAGGCCTTAGCACATAGACTGCTTCAAACCCTTAATCACTATGCATGCAGTTCTCTAACCACCTACACACTTGTCTTTCACACCTTCAAATCCCCAGTCAGTATCCATACACTCCAGCAAACATCCTGTCACTACCCTTGCAGTCCTCTGTTGACTCATTCAGCAACACCTAAAAATCCATTCGCTGCGCCAAAACCAAACCACTTATACATTCACCCAGGCACTCTCCTTGTAGTACTCTAATCGTTCATTCAGTACCCAAGTACTCATTCAGTGACCCAGGCCTTAGCACATAGACTGCTTCAAACCCTTAATCACTATGCATGCGGTTCTCTAACCACCTACACACTTGTCTTTCACACCTTCAATTCCCCAGTCACTATCCATACACTCCAGCAAACATCCTGTCACTCCCCTTGCAGTCCTCTGTTGACTCATTCAGCAACACGTACAAATCCATTTGCAGTGCCAAAACTCAAAGCACTTCTACATTCATCCAGGCACTCTCCTTGCAGTACTCTAATCGTTCAGTCAGTACCCAAGTACTCATTCAGTGACCCAGGCTTTAGCACATACAATGCTTCAAACCCCTATCCACTATGCATGCGGTTCTCTAACCACCTACACACTTGTCTTTCACACCTTCAATTCCCCAGTCACTATCCATACACTCCAGCAAACATCCTGTCACTCCCTTGCAGTCCTCTGTTGACTGATTCAGCAACACCTACAAAGCCATTCGCTGCACCAAAACCCAAACACTTATACATTCACCTAGGCACTCTTCTTGTAGTACTCTAATCGTTCAGTCTGTACCCAACTACTCATTCAGTGACCTAGGCCTTAGCACATACACTGCTTCAAACCCATATCCACTATGCATGCGGTTCTCTAACCACCTACACACTTGTCTTTCACACCTTTAACATTCTCTGCAGTATGCTTGCACAACTCTAACCGCATCTATACTATTGATACACTCTTGCAAATACCCACTTCGTATGCATGCAGACTAGCAATCCAGCTGTCACTCCTATGCACTTCCTCATTCACCCGCGCAGCACTATCTTCCTATCCCATCACTCCGCCAATATCTAACCACTCATAACTTCAGCATGCACTACTAATGTATTCTTTCAGTCAATCATACTCTACACGTATATTCAAGCAAACTTTCACACATTACCATGCAATTATAGTTCTTTTTTTAACCAGATAAGGTAGTTCTGAGAAGAACTTTTTTTTTCTTTTTTCTTTTGTATTTTTTTTGTATTTTTTAAAAAAATTGTATTTTTTTGGGTGTTTTTTAAGAATTGAACAAAAAAAGAACTAAGAAAACAGAAAGCTTTTGGAATTAAACATCATTCCAAAAACAAAAAAAAACAAAAAAATTAGCACTTGTGATTTCTTTGTGCTGCACAAATAGCATCTACGGATTGTTCTCCATAACAAACAATGGATTTGCACTTAGTGCAGTGCTGTTCCAAAAATGCAAATTCCGGCCGAATGTCTAAAGCAGTTGCCGATGTTGACGCTCTGGAGGTGCTAGCAGTGGCTGGTGGTGGATTAGTTGCTGCACGTCGCATTTCCTCTCGTGCCAGATTACGAGGATGAATGGTCCGCAGATGTTTGTACATACTGGCTGTACCACATGAGTATTTTTTGTCACTCCCTCGTGACAGGACCCTTTCACAGAGCGAGCAGGAAACTTTCCGTGCATTGACTTTTTTTTCTCCTGCTGGAAATGTAAAAAATTTCCAGACCACTGACTCTGGTCGCTTCTTCGGGGGATCTTCCTCCAAAATATCTTCTTCAGAAGAATGTTGAGGAACTTGTGGAGCAGATGCCATTGCTGTAAATGAATTCCCTCAAAACACCAAAAAAAATACAAAATCAGCTCTGGAAGGAGAAGAGATGTGTCTCATCCAGTGCTCTAAAAAGAATAATTAAAAAGGGTGTGGTCCTTCAATAGTTACAGTGGGAAATATTATGGACCAATCAAATCCTTTTTTTTGAGGTCACATGGGATTCGCGCACCGTGCGCACACGGCGCGCGCACCCGACGCGGTTTCGCGAAAATACATTTAAAAGTAATATAAGTCTATTACAAGTAGAAATATATTATTTTTTTGATTACCTTAGATAATCTCTTACCTTCATATGTACATTAAAGACACATACATATTATTTTTCAATATAAAAACTTTCGCGGGAGTCGCGCACCCTGCGCGCCCGGGCACGTATTTGACGTCACGCGGGGCCTGCCACTGCGCAAGCGTCGTGTATGGTAATTCGTATGTGTCGCGTATAAGCCGGAGCAGGAATCGCGTACCGGTCGCTTAGGAAACGCGTACACCCGCAATATACGTATGTTACGGGTCTAGAAACACGCACCCGTCGCATACCATACGCGGATCCTTTACGACTTCCTTAAATAGGTGGCTGGGGTACGCGTATGCGCCGCGTTCGGTACGCTTTCGGTGCGCGATTCCCAAAAAATATATTTTTTAAAAAATTAAACAATACAAATATATTAAAATGAAAATATAACAGAACAAAATTATACTATATTTTACTTTTTAATTTATTAATTTTTTTTTGTGCAAAATACACAAAAATATACAATATTGTTTAATAAATAATATATTTACAAATAAATATAAAAAACTAAAGAAATTCAGTACAAGAAACATAACTATAACTATTATGACACTTAAATATTAGCTTTTGAAAAACCTTTGAAATTCACTGAAAAAACCATAGGTTTCAGACACGTTATAGTTAGAAATTAGCATTTAAAAAACCTTTGAAATTCACTGAAAAAACCGTAGGTTTCAGACATGTTATAGTTAGGAATTAGCATTTAAAAAACCTTTGAAATTCACTGAAAAAACCATAGGTTTCAGATAAGTTATAGTTAGAAATTAGCATTTAAAAAACCTTTGAAATTCACTGAAAAAACCATAGGTTTTAGGGACAGTTATAGTTACTTGGACATTGCACTCGTACAAAACCCGTGAAATTCCCCCGTTATAGTTAGTTCAGCTAACTATAACTCGCGCCCCCGCAATGCACTGCTGATGACGTCACATATTACATCACTCATGACATGGTCAGTGACATCACTGATGACATCACTGATGACATCTCAAATGACATCACTGATGACATCATCCACGTGATAATCTGATGCACCTCCTCACACCCTAATATAACCTTTGATACACCCAATCTAAATTACAGACTGCCATTCGCAAAACCATAGACACTCCAACACCAATAACTACATACCCACTCACTGATTCTTAGGTCTACACACACACATCCACCCACTCACCCGTACAGTCACTCATACTTATGGTCACTCAGTACAAAACAATCATATGCACTCTTACTCCTATATAGACACTCAAACACCGCCACTCATCCATAGAGGTACTCACACACCTAGTCAGTCATGCAAATAATTAAACACACTGCCATTTACTCACCTATACAGTTATACACACACCAGCTCACTTAATCATACAAATACTAGCACATTGTTACGCTCTTATACAATCACTGATACAAGCACACACTCATCCATACAGCCACTATCACAATCACTCACTCTCGCTTATAGCTATTTATATACTCCAATACACATATATACTGCCTTTCACATATGTAGTTACTCACACATGTACCACTGGGACATACATTCACTCACTAACACACTCTTACACACACTTACCCACCCATACAGTCTATCACAGATGCACTCTTGAAACCATCCACCCAGTGAATCACCCACTCACACATCTATGCACAGTCGCACACACCCCATCCACACAAACACTCAGGCACCCATACAGATACTCAGACAACAAATCAATAACTCTTATAGACACTCATGTAGCTATTCACAAACCCATGCAGCCACTTACACAGCAACAGACAGATACAGACATTAACCCAGTTTAGTCACTAACCCATGCATTCAGTAAGATACGTTTAATCACTCACTTATAGAATTAGTCACGCACCTACTAAATCATCCATACACACACTTATACACCCACTCATTCTTCAATACGCCTTTCCCTATATATATTAAAAATATTTAAACTTTACAGAAACACACAGTCACTGGATGATGTCATCAGTGATGTCATTTGAGATGTCATCAGTGATGTCATCAGTGATGTCACTGACCATGTCATGAGTGATGTAATATGTGACGTCATCAGCAGTGCATTGCGGGGCGCGAGTTATAGTTAGCTGAACTAACTATAACGGGGGAATTTCACGGGTTTTGTACGAGTGCAATGTCCAAGTAACTATAACTGTCCCTAAAACCTATGGTTTTTTCAGTGAATATATATATATATATATATATATATATATGTATTTATAATTTTTATTATGTTTCTAACATTTTATAATTAAATAAAATAATTGTTTATTAATATTATTAAGTTATTATATATATAATTTTTTTTAAATATGTATGTTTATTTTTTTTATGTTACATTTATTATTTATCATTTTTAACATTTTTTAAAAATTCTAACTATGGGGCCTATTACGATGGCGGGCGGAGACACGACCGCGGTGCCGGCGGTGGCGTTAACACCCATTTACCGCACGCCGCCAGCGGTCTTCACGCCCGCCATATTAGGATGGCCACACATTGCACATTTCCCGCCCGCTGCGGTGCGACGCCGACCGCCATCAAAGTGCGCCCGCCACCGCGGCGGAGTGAGCCAATCACCACACACCGCCGTGCGGAATGACGTCCCGTACGCCGAAGATATCACGATGCCGGAAACAGGGCAGCGCACCGCGACGGAGAAACCGCACAGCGAAAGACGGCGGAGACACCACAGCGGAGACAGAAAAGAAACACCCGGGACACACCGCGATGGATCCTGCCCTACACGCCTTCCTGGTGCTGTACATGATACACCACCTGCAAGTTATCCCCCGCCGCGGATGCCTCCGCAAGTACGTACAGACACAACAGTGCAAGTAACACAATACACAGCTCCAGGGTGGAAAAACATCGCATGGGAACACCACATACCCCTGTGGGGACAGGCACACAGCCATCACTGCACACACACATGTCCCACCTGTCACAAAAACATCTCGCCACATACTGCCCACCCATGTACCGCATTCATGAACAAATGTCCCGGTCACGTCACCGCCGTGGTCAGTGTGCATGAAACCATGCACACAACGCAGAGCACAGGGCCAGCGCATGCCAAGGGCACCGTACAAATCGCACAGAGACACAACTCCATCCACAACACACCAGCTACCTCCCTGAAGGGACACAACATGTGCCTCACAAGTGCCACTCCTGCACAACAACCACACAACTACAGCCACACCATGCCCCACGTCCCAACAACTGCATATACAGCCACAGCAGGACCCTTTGCAAAGGAACACATAGCACAGAAGCCCAGGCCCCAGCCAACACACACACCACAACAACATCACACACAAGCCAAGAACACTGAGGCCAGGCACAAAATGTACACACACACAGATGAGGACCAAACACTTCACTGCACACACTACCTGACAAGTCACACACACACACACCACCCTGACTCACAGCTACATACACACACCACATGCCAGCAGTAATGGAGGACAACATATAGGAAAGCCAAAGTGAGGTGCCCACAAATGGAAGGGCAGTGACACAACCATCAAGCATGTGTGATGCACATGCAAGACAAGACACATGTGAGAACACACACAGCCCATCACAGCACACATGGCTGACACAGTCAGTCAACACAAACCACGGTCACCCCAATGCAACAACTCCTGGAGACAGCAAGGACACCCATGTATAGGCACAGGGATGTAAGGAAGGCCCTGAACTCAAACACTGACCAGCCACACATAGGCATCCAAATACTGGACAAGACAATGTCTGCTGCACAACACACAGGGCCCAGTGACACACTACATGGCAGCCAAGCACAAGTAGGATATGTCACACATACCTCCTCCCACAACAGCAACACACAATACTGCCATGTGCACAAAACACAACCACAGGGGCAAACAAGTACACATACAGGCACACCACTCCAGGGTCACACATGTCAGTAGTTGACAATGCAGGTGCACACACATCCACAGTCACAACCAAGTCACCCCCTTCACACCATACACTTCTCCACCACCCAAGTGCACACATTGGAAGTAAGCCATGGGACCTGGATAACTCATCACCACAAGATGTCCATACACAGACACTGATTGGCACACAGAAAGGAAGCTCACACAGACCCCATGACCCTGGCCTGCCTGCCTGTAAGCCTGTGCCCAAACTCCCACCCTGTGCTGACATTGCCCACAAACCTGACATGTGTCCACCATAGATAACATGAGCCAAGAAGGAAGATGACTACAAGATTTCATTGCCAACCACCTGCACTACACCCATAAGTATCACAGTCATGTAGAAATGAAGTGCCTCCCACCCCTGCAAAAAAATGAAATGTGACACAACCCATTGGCAATGTCGAAGTGGCATACTGAGCCTGTGACACAGTAAACCATGCACACACAGAAACAACTTTATTCAGGAAGGACACTGACACAACTCACTGCAGGACCAACTGTGTTTATTCACAATTTGCATATTGAGACAACAAATTTGGGCAACAGCAAAGCCAGTGGGCATTTAAATATGCACAGTATTTACATGAGAAACTGCACAGGCAGGGGGCAAACAGCAGTGAACCACAAGGCCAGTGGCCAGGACACAGTGCAGGTGAGGTACATGAGATCCTGCACAGGCAAGGGGCAAACAGCAGTGAACAACAAGGCCAGTGGCCAGGACACAGTGCAGGTGAGGTACATGAGATCCTGCACAGGCAAGGGGCAAACAGCAGTGAACAACAAGGCCAGTGGCCAGGACACAGTGCAGGTGAGGTACATGAGAAGCTGCACAGGCAAGGGGCAAACAGCAGTGAACAACAAGGCCATTGGCCAGTACAATGTGCAGATGAAGTCCATTAGATCCTGCACAGGCAAGGGGCAAACAGCAGTGAACAGCAAGGCCAGTGGCCAGTCCAATGTGCAGATTAAGTCCATGAGAAGCTGCACAGGCAGGGGGCAAATAGCAGTGAACAACAAGGCCAGTGGGCAGGACAAAGTGCAGAGTGAGTCCATGAGAAGCTGCACAGGCAGGGGGCAAACAGCAGTGAACCACAAGGCAAGTACAATGTGCAGAGTAGTTACATCAGAAACTGCACAGGCAAGGGGCAAACAGCAGTGAACAACAAGGCCAGTGGCCAGGACACAGTGCAAGTTAGGTACATGAGATCCTGCACAGGCAAGGGGCAAACAGCAGTGAACAACAAGGCCAGTGGCCAGGACACAGTGCAGGTGAGGTACATGAGATCCTGCACAGGCAAGGGGCAAACAGCAGTGAACAACAAGGCCAGTGGCCAGGACACAGTGCAGGTGAGGTACATGAGAAGCTGCACAGGTAAGGGGCAAACAGCAGTGAACAACAAGGCCATTGGCCAGTACAATGTGCAGATGAAGTCCATTAGATCCTGCACAGGCAAGGGGAAAACAGCAGTGAACAGCAAGGCCAGTGGCCAGTCCAATGTGCAGATTAAGTCCATGAGAAGCTGCACAGGCAGGGGGCACACAGCAGTGAACAACAAGGCCAGTGGCCAGAACACAGTGCAGGTGAGGTACATGAGATCCTGCACAGGTAAGGGGCAAACAGCAGTGAACAACAAGGCCATTGGCAAGTACAATGTGCAGATGAAGTCCATTAGATCCTGCACAGGCAAGGGGCAAACAGCAGTGAACAGCAAGGCCAGTGGCCAGTCCAATGTGCCGATTAAGTCCATGAGAAGCTGCACAGGCAGGGGACACACAGCAGTGAACAGCAAGGCCAGTGGCCAGTCCAATGTGCAGATTAAGTCCATGATAAGCTGCACAGGCAGGGGGCACACAGCAGTGAACAGCAAGGCCAGTGGCCAGACACAGTGCAGAGTGAGTCCATGAGAAGCTGCACAGGCAGGGGGCACACAGCAGTGAACGACAAGGCCAGTGGGCAGGACAAAGTGCAGAGTGAGTCCATGAGAAGCTGCACAGGTAGGGGGCAACAGCAGTGAACCACAAGGCAAGTACAATGTGCAGAGTAGTTACATCAGAAGCTGCACAGGCAAGGGGCAAACAGCAGTGAACAACAAGGCCAGTGGCCAGGACACAGTGCAGGTGAGGTACATGAGATCCTGCACAGGCAAGGGGCAAACAGCAGTGAACAGCAAGGCCAGTGGCCAGTCCAATGTGCAGATTAAGTCCATGAGAAGCTGCACAGGCAGGGGGCACACAGCAGTGAACAGCAAGGCCAGTGGCCAGTCCAATGTGCAGATTAAGTCCATGATAAGCTGCACAGGCAGGGGGCACACAGCAGTGAACAGCAAGGCCAGTGGCCAGGACACAGTGCAGAGTGAGTCCATAAGAAGCTGCACAGGCAGGGGGCACACAGCAGTGAACGACAAGGCCAGTGGGCAGGACAAGGTGCAGAGTGAGTCCATGAGAAGCTGCACAGGCAGGGGGCACACAGCAGTGAACAGCAAGGCCAGTGGCCAGGACACAGTGCAGGTGAGGCACATGAGAAGCTGCACAGGCAAGGGGCACACAGCAGTGAACGACAAGGCCAGTGGGCAGGACAAGGTGCAGGTGAGGTACATGAGATCCTGCACAGGCAAGGGGCACACAGCAGTGAACAGCAAGGCCAGTGGCCAGTCCAATGTGCAGATTAAGTCCATGAGAAGCTGCACAGGCAGGGGGCAAATAGCAGTGAACAACAAGGCCAGTGGCCAGGACACAGTGCAGGTGAGGTACATGAGATCCTGCACAGGCAAGGGGCAAACAGCAGTGAACAACAAGGCCAGTGGCCAGGACACAGTGCAGGTGAAGTACATGAGAAGCTGCACAGGCAAGGGGCAAACAGCAGTGAACAACAAGGCCATTGGCCAGTCCAATGTGCAGATTAAGTCCATGAGAAGCTGTACAGGCAGGGGGAACACAGCAGTGAACGACAAGGCCAGTGGGCAGGACAAAGTGCAGAGTGAGTCCATGAGAAGCTGCACAGGCAGGGGGCACACAGCAGTGAACGACAAGGCCAGTGGGCAGGACAAAGTGCAGAGTGAGTCCATGAGAAGCTGCACAGGCAGGGGGCACACAGCAGTGAAACACAAGGCAAGTACAATGTGCAGAGTAGTTACATAAGAAGCTACACAGGGAATGTATGTAACTCTACCATGCCATGCCCAGCAACAGAGTAATGGGCCTGACAATGGGCATAACACGCACCCCTGTGAACAGACAGGTGTGTGAGGGTCACCACCACTCAGATGGGGCTGTCTGTCGGACTTGGAGCTGACTGTGTGTTGGGGTCAGTTGGAGGACTGCCCTGGGCAGTGGGAGTAACAACTGTGGAAGAGTCAACTGTGCATGTGGTAGCTGGGGGGCTGCTTGGACCAGGTGGGGTGGTGGCCCGGGGAGGTGGACTCATGCCCTGGTGAGACACAGTGTGTGCCGGAGATTGTGGAGGGGTGCCTCTCCACTTCTTGGGGATCCTGAAAGGCTTCCCTGTCTGGGGATTGAGGGGAACTGGGGCAGACACAACAGGTGACCCCAACACCAAAGCTGATTCTGGTGTGGATGGTGACCCCCCTCTGGGGACATGCTGGAACCCGCTGTGCGCTTGCCTGGTGTTTGCCGCCACCCTGCCTCCCTCTGTCCACCAGCTTTGCCCCCTCCAGTGTCCTCCCGTGCTGGCTTCACAGGGCTTGGGATGGGAGTGGAGGTCAAGGATGGATTATCCATGGGGCCCTCATCCTGTGTAATGTTTGCAGGCAACACCTTCTCAGTGTGTGTGGAAACTGTCTTTTTGCCTCTGCGAGACGTCTTTGGGACAGGGGAGTCTTTGGCAGGGGAGGAAGGTGAGGCCTGTGACCCTGATGCTGTTTTCTTTGCTTTGTGCCCCTTGCTGTCGCCTGATGGGCTTTTCTCTCTGCGCTCTGGGGTGGCCTTACTCTTATGTGGGGATGGTGTCTGCACCCTAGTACGCTTGGTTTGCTGCTGCTCCTGTGTGCTGCGGGTTCTGTATCAGGACTTTGGGGTCCATTGGGCATTGTCACTGTCGTCAGAGGTGCACAGTGACACGGGGCCGGACCGAGTGCTGGGTGCCGCTCCCTGACTATGTGCCTGTGCAGGGCTGCTGTCACAGTTGATGACAAGGACTGCACAGTCCGGTGTAGCCCACCTACGTCAGAATGTAAGCCCTCCATGAAAGCTATAACCTGCCCCAACTTTTTGTCGTGCTCTTGGAAGGCATTGAGAAGTGCTGTCTGCCCCACACACAGCTGGCGCAATAGCTCGACTGCTTCTGCACTGAGGGCAGCAGGGCTGACATGGGCTGGGGCAGCTGTGCCTGGGGTGAAGGTGACTCTTCCCTTCCTACTCGTGCGGACACGGGCAGCACCGGTGGAGGTTGAAGGGAGGCTGGGCACTGAACGCTGTGTGGCGGAAGAGGAGGCAGAGTCCCCGTTCCCTGTACCCCCCAACATGGATGTGTCACCGCTGGCGTCAGATGAGGTAGAGCTTTGTGTCTCCAGCTGTGAATCCTCTAGCAGACTCATGTCCCCCTCCTCGGCACTGGTCACATCTGTGTCAGTCAGCTCCGGTGCGGCTGTTGCACTGGAAGCCTCACCACTGGTGTCCGTCCCCTCTCCCTCTGCACATACGGGAGCTGCTGCATAGGAGAGAGAAGTACTGTGAGATGAGTGGCATCAACAGAACTAACACGTGCCAATACATCTGCATCCTAGAAAGAGGTGTGCAGCACATTGCATGCCACCCTGTGCACACATATATCTTGCCACCCAAAATTTCTACACAATGGTGCATGACCGCCACACATCCTGCCATAAGTGCCCCAGGTGATTCACACAGCACACCATCCTGCAGTTGGCTCACATCAGACACAGCCCCAAAATGGGCTGTGCACACACACTGTCCCGATGTTGGCAAGGATGAACACCACGACATGGTGCACATCACCTACATGTGTGGAGCAGTAGGGGACCACACAGACTACAACATACCAGCCCACAATGACCCTGCACACATGCCATCCACCATATCGAGTCCATGGGCACATCTACTGTTGCACATTGGCCTCAGATGTCTGACTGGCAGACATCTGAGGTCTGGAATTGCACGCATTCATTGAAACCCATTCACAGTTGGCACACTGGCATTCCCATCCATCAGAATTCACACACTACCCCACAGCAGAAGGTACCTGAAGGCCACAACTCCAAATGTAAGAGAGATGCACAGTGCTAAAACTCACTTCATGAAGCGCCGTTTGGGCAAAAGCATGGCACATACACCCAGCACAGAGGCCACTCACAAAACATTGCACCACACAACCAACGTCACACAGCTGACAATTTGCACACTCTGTAGACACATGCACCCACTCCCAGCCAAAGGCAGCCTGCAACACATACTCGCCCCTGGCTCGCTGCTGATGCTCCTTCAGTCGTCTGTCCAGCTCAGGTTGTGTGACAGCCAGGATGCGGGCCATTAGTGGTGTCATGCTGCGCCTAGCCAACCTGCCAGTCCGAGGGAGCAGCCCCAGCGTCATCTCGACCACGTTCTTGCTCAGCCGGCAGATGTCGTCCCACCTTTTATGACAGTGGGTGTGCCTTCTGTTTGACACACCCAGATCTCGGACTCTGGAGGCAATGGCCCTCCACACGGCTTTACGCTGGTGGACCTTCAGCTGCAGGCATGGGAGACAAGAGGGATGAGGTTCCAGTGACACAGTGCACAATAACAACACAACGAAAAAGCAGTAGCACGACAGTGACTCATCCAAAACTCCAGCTACAACTGTCACATAGCCAACAATTGCTCTGAACATGGTGCAATGTCATTGGTCAATCAGACGTACAGGCATGCATGTTCGATGGTGGACACAGTACCTCCACATCCCATTCACTTGCAGGATACCAACACAGCAAGCAACATGTAGTCTGCCTGCAGCTACTGTCTGCAGTTACCTACAACTACACATAGAGAAGATAGCAAAACATGTGTCTTGTTGTTGGACTCACTGTGTCCAACACTGCGCAGACCTAAGTGTCCTAGCCCTGTGAAAGCCTCACTGTGTCCTGGAACTCACATAGAGTGACAACAACTGTCATACACACACCCTTCTCCCACGCCTGCTCCTGTGCAATCTACATGGCAGAGATGGGACTTAGATGAAGAGGCGTGAGCCAAACACACATGGTACACACTGTACATGCAGTGATGTGGACATGTGGCATTCGGTGGGGACTGTGCAGGGCAGGTGGACTGACACTGAGTGGGTTATTTGGGAGCAACACAGCCATTCACACAAACGCTAACTGGCCAGACTCCTGCATCACCAAAATGCAGCTGCACTGTATGGCTGACACTACAGGACATGTCCCTCTACTCAGGATAGGCATGCAGGGTAACGTGTAAAAGAGCCCACCAAGCCCTTCCCGCTGTAGTAAACATGATAGGCAGTGCATGTCAGAGCCCCACAACCACTGACACATACCGCACCTCCACCCCACGTGTGCACACCCTGCACTCTCACTCACAGTCTGGGAGACTTACCACAACATTAGGGCCGCCATAAAGCCTTGGGTACTGTGCAAGCACCCCGTCTACCAGGACCCCAAGCTCCTCACTGGTGAAGGGACTGGCACGGATCTTCTGAGTCCTCGACATCACAATGGACATGTGGCAGCAACAGCACGTTGAGGGTGGCAGTCAGCAGTCCCTTGAGGCAGCAGCAGCAGGTGCAGGGTGGCAGCCAGCAGTCCCTTGAGGCAGCAGGTGGAGGGTGGCAGCCAGCAGTCCCTTGAGGCAGCAGGTGGAGGGTGGCAGCCAGCAGTCCCTTGAGGCAGCAGCAGCAGGTGCAGAGTGGCAGCCAGCAGTCCCTTGAGGCAGCAGGTGGAGGGTGGCAGCCAGCAGTCCCTTGAGGCAGCAGCAGCAGCAGGTGGAGGGTTGTCAGTCAGCAGTCCCTGGTAGCTGTGGGAATGTGGTGCGCCCTCCCACACATATATAGGCCCCTGGGGCTGTGTCAGTGGTCCCAGGGTGCTGCAATTGGTGTACCAGGTCTGCCTCATTCAAATACATCCAATGTCCGCCTCCGCAATGGCGGTGCACGCCTACCGCGATTTTCAAACTTGCATCAGGCTACCGCGAGGCTGCTTCCCATTGGCTGCAGGGGCATGGTCCATGCCGGTGACACACCGTAGGGTGCATGTGCGCGCTACCGCGGTGGTGCATCTTTTGAATGCCTCCAGTGACCGCCTCCACGGGGGTGGTGCACGCCTACCGCGATTTTCAAACTCGCATCAGGCTACCGCGAGGCTGCTTCCCATTGGCTGCAGGGGCATGGTCCATGCCGGTGACACACCGTAGGGTGCATGTGCGCGCTACCGCGGTGGTGCATCTTTTGAATGCCTCCAGTGACCGCCTCCGCGGGGGTGGTGCACGCCTACCGCGATTTTCAAACTCGCATCAGGGTACCGTGAGGCTGCTTCCCATTGGCTGCAAGGGCATGGTCCATGCCGGTGCCACACCACAGGGGCCAGGCGGTAGGCACCGCCATATGTCTGCCAGACAGTGCCTGGAGTGACCGTGATTTGGGTTGCGGTGCATGGTGACCGCCATTGTCACATACAAATCTGGCGGTGTCACCCGCGATCGTGCCTGGGTTATGGGCGGTGCCACACCACAGGGGCCAGGCGGTAGGCACCGCCATATATCTGCCAGACAGTGCCTGGAGTGACCGTGATTTGGGTTGCGGTGCATGGTGACCGCCATTGTCACATACAAATCTGGCGGTGTCACCGTGATCGTGCCTGGGTTATGGGCGTGCCAAACCACAGGGGCCAGGCGGTAGGCACCGCCATATATCTGCCAGACAGTGCCTGGAGTGACCGTGATTTGGGTTGCAGTGCATGGTGACCGCCATTGTCACATACAAATCTGGCGGTGTCACCCGCGATCGTGCCTGGGTTATGGGCGGTGCCACACCACAGGGGCCAGGCGGTAGGCACCGCCATATATCTGCCAGACAGTGCCTGGAGTGACCGTGATTTGGGTTGCAGTGCATGGTGACCGCCGTTGTCACATACAAATCTGGCGGTGTCACCCGCGATCGTGCATGGGTTATTGGCGGTGCCACACCACAGGGGCCAGGCGGTAGGCACCGCCATATATCTGCCAGACAGTGCCTGGAGTGAGCGTTAATGGAGTTGTGGAGTAGCTGTGCTGCACCTAACGTGTCCTCCAGCTCTCTGCATAGGCCAACATGTACAGTGCCCAGAGTCTCAACAATTGAAGGGTCCTCATGAGGGCAAATGCATTAAAGGGACATGTCACTCCATGTCACCAACACATACCATATATGGGTCGCCAGTACATTGCATGGTCACATACACTCGCACATGTCACATGTGCTGTGTAATGATATGTAGACTGTCCAGTTAATGTGTTGCATAGCATATGTAGATAATGGTCAATGTCTGTGTGTGCAATGTAACGCACACTGTCATCTCATTTACTGAACTAGGGGCATCAGCAACTGGCACATTGTCCAATGCACATGCACACACGTGTCCCCCACGCTCAGCTGGTGGTCAGTGTGTAGTTGAAGTGTGCCATGTGCAACCTGTTTTGGTAGGTGTATCAGGGCCAGCAACATGGTGTGTTCGGGTAGTATTGCAATTAGTGACATATGCTGGGGGTCATACTCACAGGTATGCACACATTTCTGTTAGTACATCACACTGTGCATGCGAATGAGCCGGAGGGGTGCACAGATGATTGCTGCTGGTAAGGGGACAGGTGTACAAGTAGTGTGCCTGATGTGTACCTACTTGTGAAGTGCCCTGTCGGTTAATGGTGCATGTTGTAAGACTTGGGAATGTGTCTGTAGAAAAATTGATGTGATGCACATTTCATGGTCTTCTGCATTGACATCTGTGCACTTTGATCTGTCCTAGGAGGAGGAGGCCCAATATCCATCGTCCGTTCACAGTCCTGACAGACATGGAGAATGAGGATATAATCCGCAAATTCAGGCTGGACCGACAAACCCTGCAGAACCTATGTGCCATGTTGGAGCCCCACCTGCAGCCACGTCGGACATATCCAACAGCTTTCACCGCAACATCTAAGGTGATGGCATGCCTGCATTTCTTTGCAACAGGCTCATTCCAGCACACGGTCGCAAGTGCAGGCGGGATGTCACAGCCGATGTTCAGCATGGTGCTGAGGGATGTCCTGTCGGCCATGATGCTGTACAAAGACAGATATATCCATTTTCCCAGGGGGCCTGAGTTGGTGGCTGTGAAGGGCGATTTCTATGCCCTTGGACATCTCCCCATGTCATTGGTGCAATTGATTGCACACATGTTGGGCTTGTGCCACCACAGGCACGTGAACAAGTTTACCGCAATAGGAAGCATTCACACTCGGTAAATGTTCAAGTGGTGTGCCTGGCGGACATGATCATCTCACAAGTGTGTGCCAAGTTTCCCGGTTCAGTCCATGATGCCCACATCTTGCGCAGCAGCATCGTTCCTCAGTTGATGGCCAATCTGCTTCCTGAGCGTGCATGGCTTGTGGGTGAGTATGCATAGTGGATTAGAGTGGTGTGTGTGTGTGACATGCTGTTGTGTTGTTTTTGGGACTGCAAGGTTAATCTGTGTCTCTCACACCCAGGTGACTCAGCATATCCAAACCACCCGTGGTTGCTGAGCCCATTGCGGAACCCCGTCACGCCAGCTGATGTGCGATACAATGATGCCCATGGGAGGACACAGCGTGTGATAGAACGGACATTTGGTCTCCTAAAATCAAGATTTCGGTGCCTGGACCGTACTGGGGGTGCCCTTATGTACTCGCCAGGGAAGGTGTGTCAGATAGTGGTGGCATGCTGCATGCTCCACAACCTGGCCATTCGCAAGGCAATACCCCTGATCCTGGATGACGATGATGAAACCGAGTAGTTAAAATACTGTTTTTATATGCACTCATAATTTATTGCCAGGATTTTAAAGGAAAGGAACTTCTTTTAACTGTTTTTAAAGAAAGTGTCCTCTTTTTAATTAACTGAGCATTTGTGGGGGTAAACTGTGAGGGTGTTCACTGCACGGGGATAGGCGTTTATTCACTTCCGCCTTCCCCACCGGGTCAGCAGTCTAGTTGCTGGTCTCGGCGCCACCTTAGCCGGATAAAGGCGCGTGATGACGCGATCGCGCCCGGATTGACTCGAGACTGGAGGCAGAGACATCTCTGTCGGTCTCGCTGGTATAGAAAAACTGTCTTTGAATTTGTGTTGCTGTGAATTTTAATGTGGGCATTGGAAACCGAGTAGTTAAAATACTGTTTTTATATGCACTCATAATTTATTGCCAGGATTTTAAAGGAAAGGAACTTCTTTTAACTGTTTTTAAAGAAAGTGTCCTCTTTTTAATTAACTGAGCATTTGTGGGGGTAAACTGTGAGGGTGTTCACTGCACGGGGATAGGCGTTTATTCACTTCCGCCTTCCCCAACCGGGTCAGCAGTCTAGTTGCTGGTCTCGGCGCCACCTTAGCCGGATAAAGGCGCGTGATGACGCGACCGCGCAGCGGACGCGCTCAGCGGGCGCGCCCCTGGCGCGCCAAAGGCGCGCCTAAGGCAAGCCCGTCTGCGCCCGTCCGCGTCCGAATGGGTCCAGGGGCCAGAACCCCTTCCCTTTCATCGCGTTTGTCTTATACTATGCCCGGTTGAAACAGATTAATAGGTCCTCGGGCACGCTTTGTACCCACGCCTACCAGCCGGAACAGCTACCTGCATTATGCCCAGATTGTAGGTGTCCTTTTAACATTAGTCTCCCAGTAGCCACCATCGCAAAGGTCCAGTATAAAATTCTCTTACTGAACTGCAGATCCCTGCCTAAACATACGGTAGAGATCTGGATGCTTCTTAAAGATGCCGACCCGGATGTTCTGTTTCTAACAGAAACCTGGCTTAACGCCAGCTCGGAACCTGATATTGTGCAATCACTTCCACCAGGTTTCCTGATGCAGAGGGTGGACAGACCTTCCGGCAAAGGTGGGGGGATCGCTATTATTTATAAGGAACAATACACCTGTCGCCTGCTTGGGAATCCCCTTCTAGATTGTGAGAACACTCACTTTTCTCTAGAACTAACACCCTTGGCTTCCATCACAGGCATTCTTATTTACCCCCCACCAGGAGCGCTAGGTGCCTTCAGCAAATCACTGCTGGAAGCAGCGGTCAATTTGGCAAGCTCAGCGTCAAATTTAACCCTGCTTGGAGACCTCAATCTTCATTTTGATGACCCTCAAGCCTTAAATGCATCTGAACTGGCCCATGACCTCGCGTCATTTCAGTTGCGACAAAAAATCTTTCTCCCTACTCACGTTAAAGGCCACCTTCTGGTCCCGGTGTTTTCTAACTTAGATGATCTCAAAGGGGAGGGGCCCTTACCCCTCCCATGGACGGATCATTTTTTAGTCTCCCTTGCCTGGTCACCGAATGCCCCCGAATCCTTAATACAACCTAAATGGACTCGAGGTCGTCTCTGGTCCAAACTCCCTCTTGAGAATTGGACCCAAGAACTGGAACGGACCTGCCCCATATCCGATCCATGCCCAGTTAAAGCTAATGATAACTTCGTGAGCTGGATTTCGGATACTCTGGATGTGGTCCTCCCAAAGACTAGGATAAAAAAGACCAATGGTCCCCATAACTCTCCTTGGTTCTCAGCAGAGTTGCGCATTTTAAAACAGCACTGTAAGGTCAAAGAAAGGCTCTGGAGGAAGGATTTTTTGCCCAGTAAGAAGCTGGAGTATAAGGCGGCTATCAGCACCTACAAAGTAGAGATAAAAAAAGCCCAAGCAATCTTTTACGAATCTAAAATGTTGTCAGCCTCTAACTCACCCAGAGAAACTTTCAATGTTATTAAAAAGCTACTCAAAGCCCCGGACCCGTACATAGCACCAGACCTTTCCGGGATACGCTGTAATAAACTGGCAGAATACTTCTCCACTAAGGTCATAAACATCCTTAAATCACTGCCGCATATGGCAGAGATAGGTGACATCTCTAATAAACACCTGACCCCCGACCCACATTCTTTGAAACCTACACTTGAGGCTTTCCCCCCCCTCTCGTCTGAAGTCTGCTGTACCCTGCTATCCAAGGTGAAAAGTGGATCACCTAAGGACCCTGCACCAATTAATATACTGAAACAGGTGGGATCTACAATTGCCCCCATCCTGACCGATCTAATCAATGCATCTCTGTCCTTAGGAATAGTGCCCCCTGCCTGGAAAGCAGCTATGGTGAAAGCTCTGTTAAAAAAACCTAATCTAGATACGGCAGATTTAGCTAACTACCGTCCCATATCTCTCTTACCAGGCATAGGAAAGATGACAGAGAAATATGTAAATCAACACTTGTCAGGCTTTCTCGAAATGCATAATTTGTTGCACTCTTCGCAAACAGGCTTCCGCCCGCGTCAGAGCACTGAGACGGCCCTGTTAGCAGTGGTGGAGGAAAGCAGGAAAATACTAGATTCAGGAGGATCCTCGGCCATCATACTCCTCGACTTGAGCGCAGCATTTGATACGGTGAACCATAGGATTTTGGTTCACCGTCTCAGGACTCTCGGAGTAACTGGCTTAGCACTGAAGTGGCTGGATTCTTTCCTAGAGGAAAGATCCTTTCAGGTATTCGAGGAGAATACAGTATCCAATCCAACCCCTCTAAAGAACGGGGTGCCTCAGGGTTCCACGCTCAGTCCTACCCTTTTTAATGTATATATGGCTCCATTGGCTGCAATTATTGCCCCATCCGGAATTCGTATGGTAACTTATGCCGACGATACCCAATTGGTGGTTGCACTCAATCAAATGGACCAAGAAACTAACACCCTCCGCTCCTGTCTAGAAGACATTTCAAACTGGATGGACACATCTCAGCTCAAGCTCAACGGGGGAAGACTGAGCTTATGATTTTAGGTAACCCCTCTGCTTTAAATCTAGCTCCATGTGGCCAGCGTGTATGGGATCACCCCTATCCCCAAGCCAGAAATCAAGAGCCTGGGCATCTGGTTGGACCAGGATCTGAGCTTTAGAGCTCAAGCGAGGAAGACGGCAGGCATCTGTTATGGCCTACTTAGAATGGCTCGCAAAGTGCTACCTCTGCTCCCCTCCCAAGCAAAAAAAGTACTTGTGCAATCACTTATACTTTCTAGGCTAGACTACGGTAATGCGTTGTATCTGGGATCCCCCTCTACTGTAGTCTCTAAACTACAGTCTGTGCAAAATAGTGCTGCCAGACTCTTAACCGGAACTAATAACCGACACTCGGCTAAACCGGCACTTGCGTCCCTTCACTGGCTCCCCATACAGGAACGCATTAGATTTAAGACACTTTGCCTAGTACATAAATCTATGCAGGGGATTGGCCCCTCCATCAACTCAGCTATGATTCGCCCCTATAAAGCCAAACGCAACCTTCGATCTGATAATCTCTACCTGGCCGAAGTACCTAAGATCAGGAGGGCCAGGAAGGGCGGACGGTTGTTCTCATATAACGCCTCTAAACTCTGGAACTTGCTCCCACTCCAGCTACGCCTAGTCCAAAACCACGGGTCCTTCCGTAAACAACTTAAGACCCTTCTGTTCCCTCAGCCCGCATAATCCCTCTGTCTCCGGCAGTAGTCAGTTCCAGCGCTGGGATGCTTCCGGGTAGCCATGCGCTTTATAAATGTGTCTTTCATTTCATTTCATGAGCAGCCAAGGCCGCCGCCTGCAAATCAAGCCGGATCCAGTGACGAGGGCAGTGGAGAGGAGGAAGGGGTCGACATGCGTCGACAGCTCATCACCCGCTACTTCACTTGATGGTGAGTGACGATGTAGAAGGGACAAAATGGTCTGATGGTGTTGCTGTTGCTGTGTGGGTGTATGTGAGCTTGCTGACTGCAGCTTGGTGTTGACTCATTGCTGCCTGCCAATGTATGTGTGATTGGTTAGTGTGATACAGATTGTCTCTATGGTGACTGTTGCTCTGTGTAAAGTTTGTAGATCTGAGTACCTTGTTGATAAGTGTTGTGTGATGTGTGCAATGCCACACCCATACAAGTGACTCTTGTTCTGCGGTTTTCCCTAGGTCCCTTCAGCATCTCACTTGTTACCTACATTCCATTCCCCTGGACCATGTCCTACACGGTGAAGGTTGCACCTCCTGTATTAAAGACTGAGCAGACACAACAACATGTGTGTAAGGTGTATTTATTTACAACTGTGACATGCGAGGGTGGAGAAAATGTGAAGGGGGAATTGAAGAAGTGAGTTGACAGTCATGGTAAATGAGATACTTGAGTAGTCCCCACAATGATGTGGAGACCCAGTCCAACAGATGGATGCCATTCACATGGCAGTGTGGTGAAGGATAGTCCAAAAGGTCAATGCAGTGGTGCAGTGGTCTGCCATCATGGCTGGTTCGGGGACTAGCGTTTGGCAGGTGCTTTGGCACGTGAGTCCCCCTGGCCTTTCCTTGGACGGCCCCTCTTGCGCTTCACTGGAGGGGCCACTGCTGCAGGGGCAGTGGTGTCTGAGGACTCACCCCCTCTGTGGACGCAGGGGAGGATGATGAAGTGTCATCCTGCTGCCAAACAGGGGGAGGCAGAGGGGTAGAATGTTGCGCTTGCCTGTCCCTCAGTACCGCCACTAGCTGCCCCAAGAGGTCCACAATCTGTCCCATGCGTGTGTCCATGGACCTCAGCAGCAGGAGGTGCTCCCGAGATTCTTCCTCTAACCGGCCCATTCGTCCCTGGGCCTGTTGGTATGCCCCAAGGACTCTGTCGATGTGGCCCAGCGCTTCTGTCCCAGGATCAGTCCCCCTCTGCATGACCCTGTCCCGACCAGCTGCACTGCTGCCACGGTCCTGTCCGGTCCTCACATTGGCCCGCTGCATCCTCTCCCTGGCCTCCGCAGTCGATGTGGTGGGCTGCTCAACCCCTGGGGCAGGGAGGGTGTTGCGGACAGCTGTGGTGGTGGTGGTGGTGGTAGTAGTGGTTGACACACAGGCCGTGACAACAGCTGTCAGAGGATGGTCAGGGGCTTCAGCTGATGTGGTTGGGGGGACAATGGGTGCCTGGGACTGGTTGCGGCCTGCCACACCAGATGGGCCAGCGTGGAGCTCCTCATCCAAGGAATCCAGGGAGTCCTCATCCAGTTGTCTCTGTTCCGGGGGGGACTGGCTCTGCAGGGTGGTGTCATCCTCTGCAGTGAGTTCTTGGTCACCTGTGGGTCAGATGAGAAATGGTCATTATGTTGCACCCATCAAAGTTTGTGTTAGCAGTGTTACATCAACTGTTTGTATATCCAGCAGTTGTTCACTGTACAAATTAGCATTGACCGACATCCAGTGATGCATTACAAGCTGTTGTGGTACATACATTACTTGTCCATATTGGGAGTTGTCAAGACATGACATGCACAATATAATTTTTTGACATTGACAGTCTCATGTTGGCATCCTGTTATTGATCAATCATATGTCATCCATTTACGCGTATGTGTCACTTGTAGAGCCCTTGCAGCGGTTCACTCTGCACAGTGAGTGAGCATTGTAGTTTCATGCATACCTTTTCAATGTGGTGTAGATATCTGTATTTGCAATTCCAGACATGCTGAAGTTTGCTTTAATTAGTTCCTAGGTGGTCTGGACCACTGCTACTGTCAGATGGCATGTAGTGGTGTGCATGGTTGTGCTCGGAGTTCCATCGACATGTGTTTCAGTCATTCACACTTTGGTTGCTGTCACAGTTTCATTTTCTTAGATGTGTGCACACTATAGTTGCCAATGCTATCTGGGTGTGCAGTTGTGCATTGAGAGGCCTGGTGTCCTATGCCAACATGTTTTTTTAAATGCATATCTGGCTGCATGTTGTGGCTGTTGATATGTTGTGTTTGCTGTGTTTTCCTTGTACTTGTGAGACCTCTCTGTGTGTGTAGGATGAGGGCTTCCATCTTAGTCCAGTGTGGGACAAGTCAGCATGATATGTCCACATGCCAGTTTTTTTGAAGTGTACATTGCAATGACTGACACATGCATGTTGGTGCCAGGAAGTAATGGGTCTTGTGTGCTGGCGGTCAGGTGGGCCCGTGTGAGTTGTTGTGCAAGCTTCCCAGCCCCACACACCCCGACCTGTGAGATGCGGTTACCTACCTGTGAGTTGGGTGGGTAGCATACATTGCCTGCCACATGCTTCTTATTGGGGGTGTAGTGTCCCATCCTCCATAGTGGTGGAACAGCATGCATGTTACATTTTGTGGGATGGATAGCCAAACACACTACACCGTCTCACTGTGAAGATGGCTAACTACCGTTTGAGGTGAAGGTGAGCAATGACATGGCTATGTGACTTGGTAGAAATCTTTGGATGGAATGTGCGTGTGGTGAGCATGATGTGTGTGTGGCTTTTTGTACCCATTGATTTCAGATTACATTTGGTCATGGGGTATAGCCCCCATCACTGTTGTCCCAGCTATCTGGCTGTGGGGTTCACTCCCACGACATTTGAAGGCACAATAGGGCAAGGGGTATGGTCTCGTAGCACAGTGGTGACATACAGCAGGGTGAAGATCTCACCCAGCATACATTTCCACACTGTCATGGTTTCATGGTATTTGTGGACCTGAGAACATGAGCCCAGTACTGGTGAAGCAGTTGTTCCAGGGCATCCATACACTGACATGTTGTGGTCAACAGTGGTGTGTGTGTGAGATGTACTCAGCCCTGTGCAGACAATGTGTGGTTTTGGGGCCAGACTATACCAGCACTGTTCAGACAGACAGTGTGAGATGTGAACATTGTCAATGCATACACACATTGGTGGTCCAAACAAGACACCTTTGACAATTTAATTCAGACAAGGTGCTGTTCTGCAATTCAGTGCAGCACTGTGGTAGCTGGGTGTGTTGCAGGACATTTGGGATGTGCTTAGTTTAGCATTGTGAGTCCCAGCTGCAGTGTAGTTTTTGGGTGCACTGCACTTCCACTGTTTACATTGCAACACTGTGGTATGACATGGGTGATTTGCACTTTGCCATACAAACGGCCAGACACTGCTGCAGGGCAGCATGATCGTTGTTAGTGTTGCAGTGTGTGATGCCTGGCACAGTGTACACAATGTGGGTCACTTTTGAACAGAGACTTGTGCATGGTGACTACAACACAACTGTTTAGCATTATTTGTGTTGGTGACTGTGGACTAAGTGGCATGGTGTCATGTGCGGCTGCACAGACGTCACATGCCTATGAGTAGGACTAGTGTTCCATCCTGCTCAGCTGTGGGCCAAGGGGGCCTGGTGGGAGTTGTAGTGCAGGCCTCCCAAACACCCACCCACCTCCGGTAAAGATGGCTACCTACCTGTTAGGTGAGGGTGTAGCACACAATGGCTGAGGCATGCTTCTGGGTGGGGGCAGTGCTCCATCCTGCTCAGCTGTGGGCCAAGGGGGCCTGGTGGGAGTTGTAGTGCAGGCCTCCCAAACACCCACCCACCTCCCTGTAAAGATGGCTACCTACCTGTTAGGTGAGGGTGTACCACACAATGGCTGAGGCATGCTTCTGAGTGGGGGCAGTGCTCCATCCTGCTCAGCTGTGGGCCAAGGGGGCCTGGTGGGAGTTGTAGTGCAGGCCTCCCAAACACCCACCCACCTCCCTGTAAAGATGGCTACCTACCTGTTAGGTGAGGGTGTAGCACACAATGGCTGAGGCATGCTTCTGGGTGGGGGCAGTGCTCCATCCTGCTCAGCTGTGGGCCAAGGTGGCCTGGTGGGAGTTGTAGTGCAGGCCTCCCAAACACCCACCCACCTCCCTGTAAAGATGGCTACCTACCTGTTAGGTGAGGGTGTAGCACACAATGGCTGAGGCATGCTTCTGGGTGGGGGCAGTGCTCCATTCTGCTCAGCTGTGGGCCAAGGGGGCCTGGTGGGAGTTGTAGTGCAGGCCTCCCAAACACCCATGTACCTCCCTGTAAAGATGGCTATCTACCGGTTAGGTGAGGGTGTAGCACACAATGGCTGAGGCATGCTTCTGGGTGGGGGCAGTGCTCCATCCTGCTCAGCTGTGGGCCAAGGGGGCCTGGTGGGAGCTGTAGTGCAGGCCTCCCAAACACCCACCCACCTCCCTGTAAAGATGGCTACCTACCTGTTAGGTGAGGGTGTAGCACACAATGGCTGAGGCATGCTTCTGGGTGGGGGGAGGGCTACATCCTGCTCAGCTGTGGGACAAGGGGGCCTGGTGGGAGTTTTAGTGCAGGCCTCCCAAACACCCACCCACCTCCCTGTAAAGATGGCTACTTACCTGTTAGGTGAGGGTGTAGCACACAATGGCTGAGGCATGCTTCTGGGTGGGGGAGGGCTACATCCTGCTCAGCTGTGGGACAAGGGGGCTTGGTGGGAGTTGTAGTGCTGGCAGCATGTACACATGTACCCATGGTGATGTTGCTAACTACCTTTGGGGGCTTCAGGGGGAGTGTCTGTTGTATCTGTGAGAGATGTGTTGGGGGAGTGTTGTGCACATGAATGAATTTGTACCTAGGAGGTATTATTTTGTAATAGTTCAAGACAGTACATTTGTGTGATGTTAGGCATTTGTTTGTACTTACCAGCCTCCACTCCCCCGGGTATTCCTGAGAGACTCTCTGGATGTAGAATGCCAAGCACCTTCTCCTCCCACTCAGTGAATGTTTTGAGTGAAACGGGAGGGCCACTGCCTGTCCTGTGAGCCAGCTCATGGTTCTTGGCTCTCTTCTTTTTGACCACTGCCTTCAGATCGGGCCACCTCTTCACGATTTCATCTCTATTGCGTGGCACGGTCCCTACTGCATTGACCTTCTCTACTATCCTTCTCCACATTTGCGTCCTTGTTGCTAGTGGTGTCTGTTGGACCTGGTTACCAAACAATTGTGGTTCTACCCTGATTATCTCATCGACCATGACCCTCAACTCACTCTCAGTGAATTTGGGCATTCTCTGTGGTGACATGGTGTGTGATGTGTCAAGGTGTTTAGGGTGCAGGTTTGGGAGTGGTAGTGGTGGTTGTGATGTGTATGGTGTGTGCTGTGCAAAGGTGTTAGAGGTGCAGGTGTGGAAGTGATGGTGGTGATGTGTGTGTGTTGTGCAGATTTGCCTCTCCTGTCATCTGTGGTGGATGTCCCCTCAGTTGTGGAGTTTTGCAAAGGATTGTGGTCTGTTGGGGGCTGGATTTATACTGGTGTCTGTGGGTGTGTCAGGATGGGGTATTGGTAGCAGGTGTGGTGTGTGTGTGAACCTGGGATTTGTAGTTTTGGAGTTTCCCATGGGGGTGTATCTTTGGTCTGTGTTAGCTATTTTTGGGTGCATGCCTTGTTTGGTTGGTGCACTTTGTGGCCATGTTGTGTTTTTTTCTAGCGACCAACATTTTTTTAACGGAGCGTCCGCAGTGGTGGCTCGGCTATGGCGCTTCCGCCGTCTCACTGATTCTTCAATGTTGTCGACCGTGGCGGTCGGAAACAGCACACTGCACCGCGGGGATGTCGGGAATATCATAATTTTGATGGCGGTGTCTCCGCTGTGGTTGCGGGCGTTTGGGCTGTTTCCGCTGTGAAACCGACCGCCGTGGACGGGTTTGGGCCTTTTCCGCAGGCGTACGGCGGATTCTCGGGTCTCCTTTCCGCCGCGGTTGGAGTTTTACCGCCGAGGATCCTAATCTAGCCGTCGGTTTTCTCGCGGTAGCGGCGGGCGGTGTTTTCCCGCTACCATGGCGGTCGGTTGTTTTTCCGTCTGCCATCGTAATGACCTCCTATGTTTTTATTAATTATATTTAGTATTTAGTTAATTTTATATTATTTTTAAGACATTTAAAAAAACGATATTTTATAGAACGATATTTTAAACAACAATATTTTGGTTTCGATATTTTTGTACTTACCATTTAAAGATAGGATGTCGATATTCTGTTTATCGATATTCTAGACTCGATAATCTTGTAGGTCAATATTTGGTCCGTCTATATTATGTCAGTGATCCGTTACTGTGACCTCACAAGACAGTACATATTAAATTTAGTTTTCAAATTACACAATTATTTTATATTGCACATTTTTAACAGTTGAGGTATAATGAGATACAGTGACTTCCCTACTATAAAACCATGGGGCCGATTCCGATTCAGGCCGGAAATCACTCCGACCTCGCCGGACCCGGAGAGATTTCCGACCGAATCGGACCCTAGCAGCCCGACCGAACGAGTACGATGCGTACGCATGCAATCGGACTCGATTCGGTCGGACTCCCATTGAAGTCAATGGGAGCCGGTCGTACAATGCGTACGCGGGCTCCCATTGACTCAATGGGTGCGAGGCGAACAAGGGCGCCCCCTACAGCGGGTACGCGTCAATGCGATTCGCGCCGTACATGCACAGGTAGGGGGGACCCATGGGTCCCCCCTGTGTGTGACTCGCACGGCTACGCGTACAGGGGGGTCCGACACGGACCCCCAAAGTCCAGCTCCGACTGCCCTTTCGAGCCGGACGGCGAGAGTCGGTCGGACTGCTCGAGGCGCGCATCGTACTTGCCCGGCCGGGGAACGTCTCCATTGCACGGTGCGAGTCGTGTCCGTGCGAGTCGGTCGGAGCAGGTCGGACCCGCGTACGAGTCGGTTGGCGATTTCGCGTGCGCTCGCATCGTACTCGCTCGCCCGGAGGCACGTACGAATCGGTCGGGAAAGAGGGCTCTGAATCGGATCCGGTTAAGCCGAATCCGATTCGGTGCCCTACCGGCCGAGATCGGAATCGGCCCCCATGTGTTTAAACAGGGATTAGAACTCATGTTGACAATGTCACAATGAGTAAATCTGACTACGGTAATAGTAAACACAGCTTCTCGAAATGGAAACAGCATAAGAACCTGTGTGAAACTAAGGTATTGCTTGTTCCCCCACTCTATTCTCCGAAAAAAATAAAAAATAAAATCTTGGCTTCCAACATTAACAGAATTGTTTTTTAGACATTTTGGTTAACTATCAAATGATAAGAGATTTAAGCAGTAGGCGTGCTATTTAACAACTCAGCATTAATACAAACAACATCAACAACATCAGGGTCAGTCTTCGTTGTGCTCCGAAATAACTTCCTACAGTCGCCTTAGTAGGTGTACAGTAATATCACAACACCTTGAAGCACCGTTGATTAATCATTCTAGTCTGCTCAGCTTAAGGTGTAGTTACACCAAAGGGGTTGAAAATCTCCCATCGTATCGGTCCTCCCCCTCCCGCTAAAATGCAAATAGGTTTGAGTTTTCAGCCTTGGAGGACATGAAGCTGCGAGAACACACATTGGAAGAAACATTAGTGATGAGTTCCACACCACTTCAAATTCTTTGACAGTGCAGTACTCAGGCCTGGCACTCCACAGCAATTGGCACTGTTATATTAGAGTGACTCTCTTTCTTACATTGAAAAGCTAAGGTTAGCCTTGCTGCTCCTAAACAGTTCCACATTAAAATTGTATCTGCTTTAGAGCGGTATTCCAAGAGAGCAGAGCAGAGTCCCAACATTAGAAAAGATATGCCATTTGGGACAGGGTATCCCACAATCTCCCTCATGGCCACTAAGATTTGTTTAAAAAAGGGTGTGACGAAGAAACAATCCCACCATATATGTAAAAAATGCCTCACCTACCCCATCCTCTTCCACAGAGCGGGGGAGCTTAGCTGATTAAAGATACCTGTCGAAAAGGGGCAGCTCCTCAGCCAGTAGCGGCTGCTCCCGGAAGGGGATGGGAAATACTTTCCTGAAACAAAAGGACAGCCGCCTCTCCTCCGTCCTCTTCATCTTCTGGTCCCAGTCCCGGCCGGCAGCAGCAGCAGGAAGCACCCAGGCAGCAGGCTGAGCCAATCACAACGCAGCAATGCAGCGTTGTGCTTGATCTGAGCGCCGTGGTTCGGTGCTCAGACGGGTACAGGGAGGTTTGCATGTTCCTCTCTGGGCTGAGTAATGCAGCCTGGTGGGTAACAAGCAAAGTGAGAAGTACTGCTTGGCCGGCCCAAGAAGGCCGGCCAAGCAGTCATGCGCACTTAGGGAGTGGAAACCATTCCTCCCCCTGTGCTGCCCAGCACCCCCCGCAAGCCTCTGACTTCCATAGGAAAAATACAATTAAAATAACAATAGTTATTATCATTGTTTTTTTCCTTTGGAGCAGTGGGGAGACACTCCACCACCACTGTCCTCCGCTAAGGCGGAGCAGCGGTCCTCCACTGCTCTTAGAGCAGTGAAAAAGGGAAAAATAAAATGATAATAACAAAGTTATTATCATTTTATTTTTCTTTGCTGTGGGGCTGGGTTAGGGTGGGCGGGGCTGATGGCTCAGGGAGTAGGAGGGGTTTGTGCACACTAAGTGCACATATCTGCTTGGTCGGCAGTCTTGGGCCGGCCAAACAGTCATGCGCACTTTGCATGTTCCCCACCAGGCTGTAATGCACAGCCTGGTGGGGAACATGCACAGGCTCCCTGTCCCCGTCTGAACGCCGATCCACGGCGCTCAGACCAATAACAATGCTGCATTGCAGGGCTGTGATTGGCTTAGGGGAGCCTGTTTGCTTCCTGCTTCTTCCGGACGAGAAGAGAAGTGGAGACGACAAGGAGAGACAGCGGGAAAGGTAAGTGTTTAAAAAAAAAAAAAAATTCAATCACCCGACCCACATGCCTCACCAACCCCGTACCCTACCAGCAGCCACTGCAGTCGAACATCACCCTATGGTGACTTTCATTCCCTTCAATGTTAGATGGTACCCTTTGCCAAATCACATCAAAGAAGTTCCCATTGTTTCAATATATTCCTACCTAATAAGTGTGTCCATCTTTCCATGCATGCCCAGGTTGGATTTGGGGAAATATCAGTCATTGAAAATGTTGGCGATCGTGCCTCTTAATCCAGCTCATCACACCATAAAATTCTCAAATGGGATGCGATTTCTATTGAAGGCATGACAAAATGTACTGTATCACTGTATCAATTCACGGAAATGTGGATATATTTAGCACAGCAAGCCAAGGACCCACATCTAGCCATACCCTGTGCACTTAGGATGTCAACTGCTGCAGTTGAAACCCTAAGTGTGATGAGTGTGACCAGACATGAGTCCCACGCTCACTGTATCACAAGACTCAAGCTATGCCTTAGTAACAAGGTCTAAGTAAGCTGAAACCATTCTAGAGCTGTTGTGCTCCCATCTGGAGGGATCCTAGTCTAGCAGTTGGGGCTAGAATGCTCCTAGTGGAGCAGGACCAACGCTAAGTTTCATACTGGGCAAAATAAATCCCCTGGAATGCAGTCGCCAGTGGTCAAGATAAATACAGGCATTCCATCAAGTACTTTGTTGTATTTTAAAGGTCAGGCTGTTAAAAACAATATTAGGTATAAGTTGTGGGCATTCCTCATCACCCTCTAATGCCTGGTTCAATGTTTTAAAATTGTACACAAAGAACTTCACTATGAGTAACATGTCCAAATGTGAGCCTGCTCATGATTTATTTATTTTTGCTGGCTGCACCCTCCTTTTTACTGAATGCTTTGGGGGCATGTCCCTCACCTGACATTGATGGTCTACTTACAAGATTGATGACTTCCGGAGCTAGGATGTTCTTTGCGAGTAGCAGTCAGTAGCGGCTCGTGGTGGGAGTGCTGCGAGGCGGGGAAGGAGCAGGGTGGGGGGTAGTAAACTACGTCATACGGCCGAACAGAGGTAAGTAAAGAAATAAATAAATAAAACGAATTTTGTTGCGCGCGCTGCATCGCATTTGGCAATGCAACGCGCGCCATGAAATTCGTTTTATTTATTTATTTGTTTACTTACCTCTGTTCGGCCGTATGCCGTAGTTTACTACCCCCCACCCTGCTCCTCCCCCGCCCCACCGCCCCACAGCACTCCCACCACGAGCCGCTACTGGTAGCAGTGTGCACTCTACAAAAATCATTAACATAATGAGTTAATCTGAATTCAGTCTGGCAAGGAATCTTGTGTTCTCACTAATGGGAAAATCCAGGAAACTTCTCCTAAATAATGTATAGCTGCCTCAATTCTCTTTAGATCATATTATTAACAGATCCATAAAGGGGAAGTCTCAGTGCAGTTGCCAGGACAAGATTAGTAGGAAAACTGGAAACGTCTGGATCTGGGAACCTATAATGTGATGAAATGAGCAAGGTTGTATCAGCGAAAGCCGAAGTGGGTGGGATCTGTTGTGAACGATGTTCACACGCTTTTTTATTTTGTAAAACACTTCCTATGTTTTCTGTTAAAAAAGAACCACTCCTTAACTGTTAATGCCGACATTTGCTCAAGGCTGAAAGCCATGGACATCATCTAGGGCTCGCCAGAGGTTGCAACTGCAACCCCTAGCTTTCCCCTTGCGACCCTGGCACTTTCTTTGCGACCTTCAAGGAAACAAAATCAGTGCCAAGAACAAAGCAGTGGCTCACCCATATGGGCTTTGGGTGCCAGCCTCCTTGTTTTCTGCTCGTGTTTTTTTTACATTAATTGTGAATAATATTGTTTGCGAATAGTGTAATAAAAAAGGAGAGCACCAGGCTCTGGAACAGAACCTCACTGACAACTTGAGTAAGAAGAATATGAATGAATGAATGAGGTAGTTTTATAAAGTGTGCAATACCCGAAGGTGTCTTAGTGCTGTGCGGATCAAAAACCCAGGAGAAAACCGCCTGGAGGCCTACCTCAAATACATAGCTGATGACCTATTGAGAAAACAGCCAGGTCTTTAGCTCTTTCCTAAACAGCTGCAAGCTGAGTTGCAAGCGTAGGGCTAAAGGCAAGGAGTTCCATAGTTTACCCCCGGGGTACAAAAGCATTCTTCCACCCCACTGTGCTTTGCTTATTCTTGGAACAGTGATCATGTGCGCCGAGCTCGATCTCAGGTTCCTACCAGTATACCAGGAAAACCGATCCTGGAAAAAGGTCTGCCCGGCTCTGTGAAGGGCCCTGTGGATAATTCAGAGGGCCTTAAATTAAATCCGCTTTTCCACTGGTAACCAGTGGAGGCCATGCATTAAGTGTGAAATTGTTCCAAATTTGGGGACCTTTAGTAGTGTTCTTGCTGCTGCATTTTGCAGAGACTGGAGCTTCTTTATCAAGTATTTGGAAGTCCACAAATATAGGGCATTACAGTAATCTATCTTTGAAACAATGAGTGCCATCATCACCGTCTTTTGTAGATCGAAAGGAATGAACGGGAGAATTTTCTTAAGTACTCTTAGCATACAAAACGCTGCTGAAGTCACAGCATTGATTTGTTACGAAAAACATAGTTTTGTATCAAAGATGACACCCAGATGTCTTGCCTTCGGCACTGGTCTTGGTAGGGCGCCCAACTCCGTGGGCCACCAGGATGCATCCCAGAAGGAGGTTTCCTTACCAAAATTCTTTTAAATGTGTTTTGTGTGCGAATGGGAAGGTGAGAGTGTGTTTGTGTAAAAGAACGTGTGTATGTGTCAGCATGCATGTGTGTGAGTGAAAATCAGCAGGAGTGAGAGGCAGGCAGTAACTCAGAGTGAATGAGATTGAGTGTCAGTAAATGGCTATGAGTGAGTCAAAGTGACTGAGAATGACTAGGTGAGTTGGAGAAAGAGTGAGTATGAATGAGAATGAATAAGAATGAGTGTGAGAGAATATTAGAGATTGTGAGGAAATATGACTGAGAATGAAAGCGAGTGAACAGTAAGTGAGTGTAACTGTGAGTGATAATTGGAGTCAGTGTATGTGAATAAGTGAGAATGGATGAGACTAAAAATCAATGAAAATGAATGTGAGTAAGTGAGAAAGTATGAGTAAGAGTGATTGTCGGACTGAGTGAGAGTGATTGAGAATATGCGAGTGAGAAGAAGAGTAAGTGCAATAGACTGAAAATTAATCAGAGCAAGTGAGTGAAAATGAGTGATCAAAAGTGTGTGAGAGAATAAAAATGAGTGTGAGTACGTGACTGGAAGTGAACATGAGTGAGAAGATGTTATTATGCCAGAGAGTTGGCAGTTGAACTTGGCACACTTCTTGGCATTACAGAGACACCCATGGAAAAATCCTAGCACTGGTATATGGGAGGCAATAGTTGCATATGGGATACCCACAGCAAAATCCTAGTGCTACCACACTGGAGGTAAATTTGAGCATGAGGCACTCATGACATAATTGCTGGGACAGCTACATTGAATGAAATTCTAGGCTTAAAGGTGGAAAATCATAGCATATGCCAAGAAGGTATTCATGACAAAACTCTGTCTCTGAGGCAATAGACGTAACTGTTGATAGAAGGATCAACCATAGTATGTGGACTGCTGTAATGGCAGAATTGTGGCACTGGCATAATATATGTAATGTTTAGGCTAGAATGGAACTCATGCCAAATGCGGGTCCTAGTAATGGAGATAAGCTTAGACATATGGAGACACACATAGGTCGTTAAAAAAATGGATTTAACTCATGGGGGCTGTCAAGTTTCATTGGCTTGGCACACCATGAAAGAACTTGATTATTAAATGAGTGTCGTTTAAGAGCCTATGGCCTTTTAGCAAATTCATATGAAAATTGTGTTTCAAAATGCACTGTTAGAGCCCACCATTTTCAACATTTTCTCATGAGGAAGAACCAGTCCCCCCAGGCTTGCTCACTACAAGTCAGGTAAATATTCACTTGGCATATCATGTTGTTTATGTTATGTTGTTATATTAATAATGCAGTTATTATGGAATCTCAAAGGTTTTAATTTTGTGATGTCATCAGAGTTAAGATCATGTGACATCAGTTTGTGGAAAGATTTGGCGTCAAATGTCCTATGAAGTCACTTCCTGTGGCGTCATTAACCTCTAAGGGTTGTGATGTAACGTCCGCCACCCTAGCATCATGTTGATAGGAAAGGAGGACTCTTCTGTAGTGTAAAGCAGAGAGAAGGAACAGAAAAAAGACTAATAAATACATCTTCTTGCTTCCTGATAGAAATCTAAATGTGTGCAATAGGTTAATCAACAAGTCTGTAGACTTCTTGAGGTCCAACATATGACTCATAATGCACTCATTTGAAGCTTCAGCTTCATGGTGAAAGAGAAGAACCTGTATGAATGGTGAGGCAGGGAAGTTCTTTTTTTTTACTGGGGTCTTCATTACAAGTTTCCCATAGCAATATCTGTGGGGTTGGGTCAGATACTACTGCAAACAATTATTGATTGTCCGGTGCCTCGGCCCCAGAATCACCATACCTGCAAATACTGGACCCCATAAACCTGGGCCACAGACACCCGACGGAGGACCCGCTAGGGCTGCAGTCAGCTCTTGCATCAGGAGCCATCTGCCCTCCTCTGGCAGCATCAGGGGAGCACTAAGCATTCCCCCAGCTCTCCCCTCTACTCATGGCCCTCCCTCATTCCCTTTCCCAGTCGTCTGCACTACAGGCCAAAACAAAGCCCCGGCTCAATTTAATACCTGTTCAAAGGAAGTGGTAAATGGATGCGGTTATGGGCCCATTATATTGCCCAGAATGGTGATAAATACACGGAATTAGACTCTATATTCTACGGTCTGCATTTAATTCCACACTCCAGGGGAATTAGCAGATAATCCTTGCACTTTGTTGTGACACTAACATCCAGCACTGGTGATTAGTGCACCTGGTATCCCAGCACCAGAAAAATGGGAATGCAGAATAATGGTCTAAGTTTAGTGTGTCTTTTATTTTTCTTGTCTAGGATATAACACTCAACACAATTAGATTGATCTTGTCTTCCAAAATGAGATGATTTGTAGTCAAAAGAGCAGTGACATCTGCACACATGATTCCTTCTAGGCAAAGATAAGAAGATTTAGAGGACAAACGGAAAAGACCCTTAATGCATCTTCATTGTTGCATGTTTACTTCTTTAAGGGCTGTGGATCATGCTGCAAGTCTCTCCTAGTGCCACTATTACTTAGCTTGCCACTGCATTTCCCTATTATTTCATCTGAGATGGTATTCATAGAAAATATCGAAACAAAAATATCGTCATACCAAAATATATTGTCTTAAATATCGTGACATAGAAATATCGTCTGCAAGAAAATCGTTGTCAAGAATATCAATTTTAAGGTAAGTAATATCGATTTTGCAAATATCGATTTTGCAAATATCGATATCATTAATATCATTGACAAAAATATAGTCTTTTCTATCTTTTTTAAATTATTCTTATGTACTTTGGTATATATTTTAAATGTATTTGTTATAAAAGTTTTGTATAATTATGTTTATGTTTTTTAATATAGTTGTTAAATTTTTAGTACTTATTCAATTTAGATCAATACATTTGTGTGATGTTTAGTACCGTAGCGGGTTGTGGGGCTTATAGGGGGTACAGGGTGGGAAGTAAATTAATTATAGTTAATTTTTAATTAATATTAATTATTTAATTGATAATTAATTATGTTGATTGTGTAATCATGTATTTACACTTTACATTTTACATTTTAGGAGCCGGTTGTGGGTTTTGTAGGGGTATAGGGTGGAAAGTAAATTAATTATAATTAACTAATAATTATTTTTATTTAATCTTAATTATTTAATTGATAAAAATTATGTTAATTGTGTCATTGATTTGTTTTATGTTAAATTTTAGATGTGGGCTGTGAGTTCTGTAGGGGTATAGGATGGGAAGTAAATTAATTATAAAAAATATATAATTCATTTTGAATTAATAATAATTACTTAATTGATAAATATTTATGTTAATTGTGTACGAAATTTTTTTAAAGTTCCGTTTCAGGTGCGGGTTGTGGGTTTTGTAGAAAATAGAATATAGGGTGAGAAGTAAAATAATTTTAATAATATATGTTTCTTTTTAAACTGATAATAATTATGTAATTGGTAGTTGTTCTATGTTTCAAATGGATTAAAATCCTCCATACCACTGTTTAAATTAATGATGTCCCATCTTCCTTCTGCTTCATTCCAGCTCAGTCCAAATCCATGCTGACAGTAGTCACTACCCACAGTCTCAGGGCCCTTCCTGGGATCGCCAGTCATAAGAATCCTAGGGACCTTCTACTGAATGGTATACCACTCCTCTTCTCTTGTGCGAGAGGGCAGTGCCATTTAACAGCAAATTGTGGGAGCTCAGGCCCACGAGGGTCATGTCTCATGACCACTGTTTCAGAGGTGAGAGGAAATAATCCAGAGTTAAATTTATTGAGGATTGAGGTCATTTTGAGAAGAAACATTTAGGCTATGAAATCAATATTTGATCAGTATTATTCCTATCAGAGGTGTGGACCCACCACCTTTAGTAAGAAATAGGACTATGAAGATGGATATTAAGTTACTGACCAGAACATTTTTAACACCTACACAGAAAGTAGCCCAAATTCTACTGATATTTTTTCTTAAAACTAAGAAATTGTCCAGTTTCTGTGGCAAGCCCTTCTTTGGATTCAGAAAGACCAAGATTCCAGGCATGGTGTAAGAAATTGGGTTACTGGTTGGGGGGGTGTGAAACCCTACTCAAGCAGCAACCGCAATCCTTGTCAGAGTGAAGTCACAAGCAAACTCCAAATTAACCTGGCTCAACTCACTGGTAGCTTGGCAGAGAGCAGTCAGGCTTAATTTAGAGGCAAGGTGTAAAGTATGTATGCATCAGACAAACAGTATGAAAGTGAAAATGAAAACACAACACAAGAAAAATACGACATCATTTTTTAAAAATAGAGTAAATTATAATTAATTATTTGACGCCAAAATGACAAAATCCAATCAGTATAACTGGAGTTATGAATTTTTTAAGTTTTTAGTAAAAACTACCTCCTACAAGATTGAAGCGCCAACTGCGAACATTTAGTTGCACAAGATCGGGTCAAAGTAAAAGATTATGGCTGACTGCGATGGAGTGCAGGCCAGATACAAGAAGAGGATTGGGTCTGATTGGGGTTAGAAAAAATGTCAAGATTTCTTTTCTGAGAAAGTAAAGTTCAGCAGGGTAAGACTGCAGGCGGTTTCCGAGGAGGCAGCGTTGTCGTCGCGGAGCCACTGGACAAAGTTGGGGTGAAGATTTCTATGTTCAGACTTAGGGGCATATCATCAAGGGCCTTATCTCCGCTTTTTTGGCTTTAAAAGCCAGAAAAGCGGAGATAATGTTTTCGCCCTATTAACAAGAGGGTGCTAACATGCATAATCGCATGTTAGCACCCTTTTTCCCTACGCCTCCCTTTGCATCTCTAATGAGATGCAAAGTGGGCGTTCCTTCCCAAAATAACTGGAGAAATGTCGCTAACCGACATTTCTCCAATTATCAATGGGCACGCTAACAAGCATAGCGATAAGAAAAGTAGCGCTAACCGCGGTTATTGCTACTTTCCTTACACCTGCTTTTAGTTTGACTTAGCCATGATATCCAATGGAAGGTGGATATCATGGTTAAGTATGCCCTGCCCTATCAACAACGTAGCGCCAAACGTTGTGCGATTATCGCTGGAATCCCAGTGATAATTGCACATTTGGCAGCTAACTCAGTTATTTTTATCGCTCTGGAGATAAGCGTCGCTGATAGCGCGCTATCTCCGCGATAAAAACAAGCGATAGCCGGCAATATTTATCCTGGCGCTAAGTGCGCTTAGCGATGATTATCGCCGGTTGTTGATGATATGCCCCTAAGTCACTTTTCTGGAAGTCAAAATATCCAATGGGACTTGACAGAAGGCTGCAGCTGAAGACAGTTCCAGGAGGTCAGACACCCCTTTGGCAAAGGACTGCTGAACAGGATTTACTGCTGTGGAGAAGAACATAGCGGGAGCAGCCACAAAGTCAGGCCAACCGGCGATGCACCTTTAATGAATCAACAAGCAGGTTGTTCCTGGTCTTAACTCGGTTCTCAGAGCAGTTTTTACCCAAAAATATTTTGTCACAAGTTTTGGATTTTGGCTATCTTTGCAACTTTAGCACCACAACCAAGGAAGGGTCTAGGACTGATGAGACACCACTTGGCGGTTCAGGACTCACTCAGGCTGGGTCCAGGAGCGTGTTCAAGAATATTGGGAGCCTTTTATGTAACTGTGGCCCTGAAAAGTAGGCCAGCAAAGTAGCCCTTGGAGTCACTCTAGTAGTCCTGGGTTCAGGTGAAGATGCATGGCTCAAACAGCAGAGCTGGCCTCTGAGGGTTCAAGTAAGGCTCCAGGAAGCCAAGTAGTCCTTCCAGGTGCAGCAAAGCAGTCTTGTGGAGCACACAGCAGGCCACAGAAGCAGGCAGTCCTCTGGGAGTCCTTCCACCGGTCGAGAAAGTGAACTGGAGAGTGAGTCTGAGGGCCCTATTTTAATACCTGGTGCCTTCTTTGAATTTGGGAGAAGTTCCTAGAGGTTTCTCATTGAAGAGCTTGGAATTTCCTGACTCCCCTGCCCTGGCTCCAAGCTGACTGCAGACACAAAGTAGTGGTGACAAGCCCTTTGTGTGAAGGATGAGCACAGCCTATTCAGTTTCATGTGGGGCTATGCAGAGCTCCAACCCCAATTCTACAAGCAGATGGCCCATTCAGGCACACCTGATCCCTCTATTGTGTGACTGTCTGGGAGGAATGCACAAAGTCTGTCAGTTACACCCAGGCATGTGACCCAGGGGAGGCTGCAGACACCAAATGGCTAAAGGCAGGAAAATGCCGAATTTCTAATAGTGGCGTTTTCAAAATTGCAATGTAAAATCCAACTTTACCATTAAAGAGGATTTTTAAATGCAATCTCATGGATACCAAACATGAAATGCTTATCTGCCCACAATCAAAATTTAGCACTTATTAAATGTAATAAGTCAATCCAATGTTATCCTGTGAGACAGGTAGGCCTCAGAGTAGTAAAAAATGAATTTAGGAGTTTTTCCAGGACATGTAAAACTTAAAACTAAATGTCCAACCTTTTAATTACAATGCACCCTGCCCTATGGGCTTCCAAAGGCCTACCTTAGGGGTGACATATGTATAAAAGGGGGGCCTGATTCACAGAACTAACTTACATCAAAAACGTAAAGTTAGTACTTTTTGGTATTCACAGAATACACTTACTCATTTTGGTATTCACAGAATGAACTTACTCAGCTAAAGTATTCACAGAAGTTAGTAGTCCTAACTTTAGGACTCCTAAATGCCTTCTGTGAATACAGAAAGTCTTAAAGTTAGGATTTTTCTCAGTTTAGGAGTAGTAAAGTTAGGACTCCTAACTTTAGGACTCCTAAATGCCTTCTGTGAATACCGAAAGTCTTAAAGTTAGGATTTTTCTCAGTTTAGGAGTAGTAAAGTTAGGAGTCCTAACTTTACTACTCCTAAACTGAGAAAAATCCTAACTTTAAGACTTTCGGTATTCACAAAAGGCATTTAGGAGTCCTAAAGTTAGGACTACTAACTTCTGTGAATACCGAAATGAGTAAGTTCATTCTGTGAATACCAAAATGAGTAAGTGTATTCTGTGAATACCAAAAAGTACTAACTTTACGTTTTTGACGTAAGTTAGTTCTGTGAATCAGGCCCGGGGTGTTTAAGGCTTGGCAAGGGGGTTATATTGCCAAGTCTAATTGGCAGTGTAAAACTGAATTCAGGCTGCAATAGCAGACCTGTGACATGTTTGGAGCAGCCGCTGCAGGTAAGAGCGGTAGGGCTGTGGGGTCGGCTGGGGGGATTTAGAGAGACCACCACAAGGGGAAAATTAAATAAATAATTAATTTGCCTTCGTGGTCGTCTCTCAAAATCCCCCCCAGTCGGCTCCACTGCCCTACCGCTCTTACCTGCAGCGGCCGTGGTTGGTTTGGAGGAGCTACGTAAGTGGGTGGCACAATATATCCTGCAGGCCCACTAGTAGCATTTAATTTACATGTCTTGGGTAAATGTAAACCAAGTTAGCCATGTTTAGGGGAGTGAGCACAAGCACCTTAACACTGGTTAGCAGTGTTAAAGTGCACAGAGTCCAAAGGCCAACAAAAACAAATGCAGCAAAAAAGTAAACCCTTCAGAGATAACCTGGTCCATACTCAAAAATCACTCCTCTTCAGGTGCTAGCCTTTTGTTATACTCTGAAACCCCTAGGTCTTGTGGTTAGTCTGTGTTCATATTCCAATATCACTGACATTCTGAAGGTTCAAACTCATAAATCATAGAGAAGCTGGGGGTGGTCCTTCTGCGTTCTCACAATCACCCAGATTCTGTGGACCACCTTTCTTCATGATCAGCGATCACCCATATTCTGTGAACAGGATATCTTCAATACTCAGAAATTATCCACATTGTGGAGCAAGCCCCTTTTTCATTTCCAGACATCTCAGTCGGGGGGGGGGCTTGGAGCCAGAGGAAGATGGCTGTAGCTCCCTCACTCTGCAGTGGACAGCCCTGCTTGAGCTGCCCGAGTTGGCCAAAATGGTTGAAAACATTGTCTAAAGCCAGATGAAATGGAAGGCCTGGGACACCACCAGAGGCAGCTGATGCATCAAATCCGATTTGCATCAGTGAGAGAGGAGAGACAAGGCATGGGGACATGGTGTGGCCTCTCAGGACAAGAAGCAGCCCCAGCTCGCAGAGCACAGAACTGAAGGCCCGAAGTATGAGTACCAGCAGCTTCCCCACAGAGATGCCTCGCCCGACAGTTCATAGTTAAAAACCTACTGGGTGCGCCAGGAACAGAAGGAAAAGCCTTCCTCAATGGCAGCACTAGACTTCATAAAACTAGAAAGGGGACTGATACAAATACAGTGTCCATATTGATTGGGTGCACCATTCTAGGACATGTAAAACCCAGTGCCTTCATTTATTTAAGGCTTCCACAATCTCATGGCCTTGCCCACTGCCAGTCCCTTGGAGAGTCAGAAGTTAACTAAAAGTAATGTAAGGTGACAGATAATAAGGGGACACATTAGCATTCAAAGAGATTCTAACTCCATCAACCACATTGCAGGCACTAGAAGTAGGGGAATAGATGTAATACCTCAAGTCACTCGCAGAGTGAAACTGACTGTAAAGCAATAATCAGATTGTACTTCCTGCTTCTCCTTACACAGACCTCAGAGGAACCGGTGATGCCTAGATCCTGACTATGGCCATTAGGCATTCAGTCAGAGATCAGCGGACTACAGAGTGTAGCTATCCTTTCGCCAAGTGTGAGATCTGAATGGCATGCCTGGCTGACTGTAGCAGGACCTCTAAGTTCAGACGCCGGGAGCTTATTACCTGACAATTCTGATGCAATATTTCTTCAACAGACTTCTCTGATGTAGAAAACAGCAGTCGGGGTTCCTGGAGGGAGTGCTGCGGGGCGGTGGGGCGGGGGAGGGGCAGGGTGGGGGGTAGTAAACTCCGGCATACGGCCGAACGGAGTTAAGTACATAAATAAATAATTAAAACGAATTACATTGCGCGCGCTGCAACGCCGAATGGCGATGCGCGCGCGTAATGTAATTCGTTTTATTTATTTATGTACTTAACTCCGTTCGGTTGTATGCCGGAGTTTACTACCCCCCACCCTACCCCTCCCCCTCCCCCGCCCCACAGCCCGCAGCACTCCCTCCAGGAGCCGCGACTGGAAAACAGCCAGGTAACTTCTGTTCACAGAGATAGGAACTGACAGGTCTTTAAAACAAGCTAAAGATCAAGGTACCATGGCACAGGATTCTGCACTATATACCGTTTTGAAGGGACTCACGACATTGAAAATCTTGATGTACACAATCGACGAAAATATGGCGAAAACCTGAACATATTTTATATTAATTAGGTTGGACATTGCCTCCTTTAATTCCCATCTCCTCTGACCAGAGTACAGGCTTTCAAAGGTAAAACAAACGATAAACTGTGAACAAGTCTATTGGAACATGCAAAATAAACTCCTTAAGATGAATGACCGGAACAGAAGAGACAAACTGTGCTTCTCAGGAGCGCCTGAAAAAGTGGAAAAAGGCAATACGATAGCCTTCTGGGAAAGCTTTACACTGGAAATTTTGGGCATTTACATTCAACGCCCGGGAATGAACAGGTATTGGCAAGCAGGGGACCCGTTTACCGCACTACCAGACATGTTGATGTTGTTAATATTTTAGAAAGCTGTTGCCCACCTCTAATAGCTTCTTGCCAAATGTACCATTAATTAATCATACTAGAACATAGTCGATCGGCAACAACACAAAGAACACATTAGCGAGGTCAACGAGACACACATTAGACAGAAACGAAATAAACAGGTACTTCCTTTGATTCTTTGAATCTTTATTCATCATCATCACAAAACTTTATTCGATCTATTGAGATAGACCATAAAAGTACAAGAAAAATAAAAGAAGTTACAGTACAATGCAAAAAGATGAAGTGGTTACCAGTACAATATAAAAATATTTAATAATTTGACAATTACAATTAAAATAAAAGATAAGGGGAGAAAGGTGGTAACTTCAATTGGCGATCCGCTACACATTTCAGTCTACCAAAGTTTCTCTTAAAATCCTTGAGCTTTGTTTAAAACTATACACAATGATTACGATTATAAATAAGACAAAAGTATATATAGTTAAAAACCATATGATGTACCTTTAACAGTTCAATTCAAGAACACCTGCCCGCTAGGTTACAGAGATAAAAACGGGCTGAAACATGGACCGGAACAATTATGTAATTCACGGTCACACAATTTTCTTTAAGGACAAGTCCATGTCAGTTAATCACAGCTAGATCTAAGCTTGACGGCGGACCTCAAGAAGCTAAGGACGTTTAACACAGAGTTTCTGGTAAGCATTTGTAAAAAGATAAACGCTGGTCTGACCTGTCTAAAATTGCCCTTCTTTAAAATGGGAATAAGATGAGATTTTCTAGGTACCTCGTAAAAACTGAAAACATAAAAAATGCATCATGTCCTGTGGAGACTTCCCGTCGCACCCACAGGCAGGGAGGCTCTGTCCACCAGGGTGGGCCAGGAGGTAATGAAAAAGGTCCAAACTGAACCTAGTCAGTAGAAAACGATCATGGGAACTTTTAAGACATAAGAGATAGGGCTCGGTTGATGGCACGGTTTTCAATGGGAAATACCTGCGCACACTAGGCTTCTTCAGCTCCCCTTCTTCCCTGTCCATCTGCCGTTTTTTAAAGAAATTCTCCTTCACCCAGCCCTGGTCTCTTCTGCATATACTCTCAGGATCAATAAATAAGTCAGCCCTTCCCAGGTCAGCAAGACAGTCCCTTACATACTTGAGCCAGGGAATACGGTAATAGTAATCCAGGGAGAGGCAATCAGTTAAAATGTCCTTACTTAGGGCAATACCCTCCCTTAGCCACAAGTTCATCCAAAATGATAGGGGGCGATAGGACAGAAAGTCGGAGAGAAAAGCCGACCCCAGTTCTTCGTGGACTACGATAGAGGGGATGCACTGCGGTAAACATAAAAGACGTTTTAAAAAAGTATTTTCAACAACTTGGAGTTCCTCATGCTCTGTATAACCCCAGATCTGTCTACCGTAAGCCACCTTAGTGATGCACTTGGCCTTATAAATCTTCAAGAGGGCCCGATAGGTCTACCGCCCAACCTAGATGAAAAATTGAAAATGGCAGTGTTGGCCCTGACAAAGTCCCCTTTTTTCTACTGATGAGGGGATGCCAGGTCATGGCGGCGTCAAACACTTCTGCCAAATATGAGAAGACATGAGTCTTAGGGACCGGCGTCGATCCCACAGCAAAAGTATAAGGTTTATTGGGGCGTGAACCTACTTGCATTACGAAGGATTTGTTATTATTCACCAGCAAGCCATGAGAACGGCATCGTCCACATACAGTAGTACAGGAAGGCTCCGCCGACCCACCTGTGGACAGTCACTTTTCAGCTTCACAAAGGTCTGCTCCAAGTTGTTGATATACAAATTAAAAAGAAAGGGGGCCAGAATACACCCCTGTCGAACCCCTCTCTCAATTGAGAGCTGGCGGGTGACTCTCAGGTCCTTAGTATATCGTACCACCGCCTTGGTATCTCTGTGTAAGTCCCTCAAAAAATGTACAATGTCTGGGCTAACTCCTAGGGACAACATGATCTGCCAAAGCATCGATCTATTAACAAGGTCGAAAGCTGAGGACAGGTCTATGAAGGCTAAATATACTGTGCCAGGGCGTGCAACAGTGTACTTGTTAAGTACCATGTACAGGTTTAAGCTTTGGTCCACTGTGGATCGACCTGGGCAAAAACCATATTGGGTGTCAGAGAGGATGTTATTGTCCTCTGCCCAAGTAGAGAGCCTATTAAGAACGATGCGGCCTACCACCTTTCCCACTGAATCCAGTAGAGAGATAGGCCTATAACAATGGGTACTATCCCGGTCTCCCTTTTTGAAGACCGGTACGGTTGTAGATAGTGCCCAAGAGGCCAGACAGCCGGACTCAGCTGCGGCATCAATAACCGCGGTGAGGGTCGGTACCCAGGTGTCTATGTTTGAAATGTACAGGTCCGGGGGTATCCCATCAGGGCTTGGGGCCTTCTTTTTTGTTAGCCCTGCTATACCCTCTCTAACTTCCTCAGATGTAAAAACCACATAGGGGATCCACTGACCTCGGCACAGATCTACCTTTGCGGCAGAAGGGGACAAGAATATGTCCTCAAAGTGCCTTACCCATTTATCTTCGGTATTGTGCGAGTCTAGGAGATTAGTGACATCACCTGCCAGGAAGGGATTATTGACGATACTCCAAAAATTAGAACTGTTCGTCAGGGTACTGGCTTCTATTAGGTTTCCCCAGGCTTCGTCCTTCAAGGCAGATTTACGGTTAGCCAGAGCGGCTATATAAAGTCTACGACAGGACTTAACAGTGGAGGAGTCTCTTGGTTTCGTGCCAAGGGCTACTCTCAAATTCCTAGAGGCTCGTGTACATTCTGAGTCAAACCATCTTGGGGCTACAGAAGGACGCTGAGCGCCGGGGCCTTTAGTAAGCTAGCAATTACGCCTGAGATCGCATTGAAAGCCCCTAAGACGTCTGATGGCTTAGCATGACAATCTATACAGGTTGCAAACTCTTTATGACACTGAGAGAGAAAAGACTCATAAAACCTATCTTGAGAAATCTGTACCCAATTCAATCTCCTACCACCGTCCGTTGTTGACAGCAACTCCCTGGGTTCTACTCTGTTGGTTTGGGCGTCCCGGAGCCAACAAATAGACATACACAGTGGATTATGATCACTGTGCTCACTCTCCTGAATGGAAAAGTCCAAAATATGTGCAAAAAGGGAGTAGTGACAAAAATAGAATCTATAAATGACTCACACCCTCTGCCAGAAAAAGTGGGGTTAATATCATTAGTCTCTGGGGGCAACTTGTTCATGGATAGCGTCCAATCGAACTCCTTTACAATGGCTTTAAGTAAATTGCCCTGTAACGTGTGCTCCATATGCAACCCTGACAGCCGTGCACATCCCATGTGGTTAATCCCTTCTCGCCTCAAATCCCCACATCAGTGAATATTAAAATTTCCTGCAATCATAAGATTAGTGTGGCTCTGTTTTTTTAAACACGAGTTTCTCAAGAATGAGCTCAACCGGGAGATGTTACAGCCATCAATAAGAGGGGATACAGTGTTATAAACGTACATAACCAACAACTTATTTGGCCCCCTTGAAAACATCAAAGCCTGCATGGTGGAAAAGTCTGTGGACACTGTTACAAAACTGCTACAGACAACCAGGGAAACAAAACTGACCTGACCCCCCCTTGGCTCTGCCCACACTTTAGGGAGTAGCTGGTACAAAGAAAGTTTTAAAACTTTCCAAGAAGAAGTTGTTGGCAATGGCCCACATTTCCTGCAGGCATATTACATCGTACCGTTTTATAAAAAGTATCCAACTTGGATCGTGAAACTTGCTTGCCAGCCCTGCGATATTTCAAGACATGAATTTGCATTCGGAAGAAACCCGGTTGGCCTGCCCCAAGGGCCCGGTTGTCTGCTGGATAGAAAAGGTCCTAGGTTCAAATGACGCTCTGGCAGTCAGTCAATCACAACAGTCAAGCGATCCCAATGGTGCATACCTATTGTATGTATCAATGCCAGGGTCAAACACCTGCCGTGACCCCCAGTCACAGGCGTTTGGTCCACACAAGCTTCTAGCTCCGGGAAGGAGCGGGTATATCAAAGGCCTGTAAAAGTAATCCAAGGGGAGGGCCTTGATGGCCGAAGTAGGTCCAATACTGGTAGGCTGCGAGATCGATGCGAGTATTCTGTCCGCAACGTGGCAATTGTTAAAATTAAGGACAATACAATCACCACTTCACACCTTACTAACCCTTCCCACCCAGCTTATTCTCCTCGACATGAAGATTTGGTTTTCCACTCTCGGTCCTGCAACAGCATTGGAGTTCAGCCAATGCTCCACCTTGTTCTTTAGTTGGTCAAATTCTTCCTTTGCTCCTACTGGGAGAGCTGGGACGTTTGCAAAAACTACTACGAAGGGGGTAGATTCTGGTGGTAGATGGAGAGTAGTCGTGCATCGAGTGATGGTGTTAGCTGCCTCGTTACCAAGGTTATTTGCCAATTCTCTGGGCTTCACAGCTTCTCTAGGATTACGCTTGGGGTAAGAAGGGACCACCTCTTTTGATGTTATGGACAAGGTTGGTGGGCAAAAAGGAGGTAAGGATAAACGTGGGTGGATGGAGGTGCCGTCCAATGCTGACTCCAGGGGGAGTTGGGGCTGGGCCGGTGGGTTTCTAATGTTATACGCCTGTGCACTGCAAGTCGCTGAGATCGATGAAGCGGTTGGAGCCAGGAGCTTTGCACCTACTGCCCCAAAGTTGCCTTGAAAAGACAAATTCATGGAGGAAAGGCACCTTTCTTGTGCAGATAGGCGTTCAACAATAGGATCTAATTTAAGGTCCAGAACAGCTGTGATAGAGGCCATGAGAGGCTCCAGCATGGCAGTCAGGTCCGATTTAGATATAACCGGAGTGTCAAGGGAACAGGGATTCACCCCGTTGCTCTTACGTCGTTTGGCGTTACTACCGATGGGGGGGCATTTCCTTTTGGTTCTCGCTCTCTTCCCTGTTTCAGAGTACTGTACGGGTATTGCTGAGGCTGCCCCCCGGTCCAATGAATGAGAGGTACCTTGGTCCAAATGTGAACCGATTCTGCTGCCCTCAACCAAATCGGTACGTGGTGAGTCACAAACCATGATGGAATCAGGATAAACTGAGGTTATGTGGGGGGAGGCAATCAAGGGGCAGTTAAGCGCCTGGTTCACTGGGGAGCGAGAGAGCCGTCGAGCAACTAGCTCAATCTCCTTGTCCAAGACGCCGACAGTTCTTTGTAAAAAAGCGTCCATGGTTGACACTGTGTTCGTAGGTGTTTTTGACAAACCTCGTGCTTGCTTACGCCTCTCCATGACGACGTGCCCAACCAGCCTCAAAGGGTTCAGGCTGTATACTACCGCTGCTTGCGAACCCTATAAGGTTGATTATGTTGGTTTGCGGCTTGCATTAAAAGGATCGCTCACAAGCTAGAGTACAAGCTGCAAGAGGAAGTCATAACATGGACAACAGCAGGACAATGAAGAATGTCTATTAGTTAGAAGGCCCCCAGTAGATGATAGAAAAGGTGCCTGTACAAGTGCAAACACCGCAAAAGTACGGCGATGGAATAACATCAGAGTTGGCCTGAGTTAAAGAAAAAAGGACATAGGGTCCCTACCTGTCTCCACTGGGGTTCCCAAAAGTCCAAGTTTCCTTCCTCACGGTTCTGAGTCAGCGCCTAACAGCCGATGAAAATTCACCAAGACCGAAGACCAAGGGGGATGGCCCAGCCTCCTCCGGGCTCTGACGGGTGCGGACGGGCCCGCCCTTGGCCGGTGCACGTCCCGCGCCGCGGGAGAAGTAACGCACTTTCAAGTGCGCGGCGCGGGAAACAGCGGTGACAGAACAGGATTCTGGGACAGCGAGTCCCTCAGCAGCCTGTCTGGACCTTGCCAGCACCTCTCTAGGCAAAATAGACATCTTTATTCAATTTCTTCTACACCAGTTACAGTTGTGCACAGCCCACACATTTTGCTTAGTTAAAGGCTTCCTCAGGGCAAAGATCCTGTGTATATTCTACAAGTACTAAAAGCTCAAAAATGGCATCGTGATTCACTCACGAATGTCCCCACATTGAGAGCAAGAATAGGTGTGTGCTCTTGCAACCTTTGCCCTGAAGAGTTGGAGCACAGGAGAGCAAAAGAGAGCTGAAACTGCAGCTGGCCATAATGAAACTGGCTGCAGAGGGGAAAAGGGCTGGGGTAGAGAGAGCTCTAGTCAAGGAAGAGGCTGAAGCAGAGAGAGCCTTAGGGGTAGGAGAAGGCTGAGGCAGAGAGAGCCTTGACTGAAAAGAAGGCCGAAGCAGAGAAAGCCTTAGCAGAAAAGAAGGCTGAGACTAAAAGAACCTACGAGGAGAGATTGCTAGCTCTGGAAGAAAATAAAACTTTGCTGGCTTATGAAGTGAGACAAATGGAGCTAGACCTAAAAGCCAAACAGCTTACAGAGTCCAGCAGCAAAGATGGCAGTGACAATCAGTGTCAAATAGAGACAGAAGGACTTACATGCCTAAAGACCTGATGCCTAGTTATGTGTAATAATATTGGTAAGTAGTTTGCAGCATATGAGGTAGCCCTGGGTATGCATAGGGTCCCGGAGGAGGATTGGGAGGTTAGTCTCTGGAACAACATGCCAGTGGTTGGGAGAGATAGCCTATTGACCCTAGAGATAGTGGACCAGAAGACCTTTGCCTCCATGTGGGCAGCCCTTATCCCCAAGTTTGGTTTCACCCTGGAAAAGTACCTCTTGAGGTTCAGGAACAGTCACAAACTGTCTAACCACGCTTTGGTTGATTTTGTGGACTATTCTGGTAAGGCACTACACGATTGGGTGATGTTGATGAATGGTATAACCTGATTCTAAGAAAACACATGCTCAGTGACTGCTTTACAGAGTTGTGTCAATATCTGATAGATAGCAAGCCCAATATTCCCAGAGGGCTTGCATGGGAGGCTGACCTATGGATCAGTACAGGGTCTCCAGCAGAAGAAAGAGGGAAAAGACAAGGAAAAACCGAAGAAGTTCTCAAAAGGCCTTCAAAAGAGTTCTCAGAGGAAGGATTCCCAGTCCTATACTGAACAAAAGAAAGGTTTTTATGGAAAGAAGCCCTCAGGCCACTGTATACCCCAGTGCCTTGAGTGCTATCAACATGGGCACTTTAAGGGAGATCCCATCTGCGAGTGCAGGAAGCAGCCCTTCACTCGCCTATCGTGGGAATAGCGTGTGCTGTGCTCGGGGAGACGGTGGCCCAAATTAGTGTTCGGGGAGCGCAGAGGTTGCACTAGTGTCCTTGAGTGACAATATTAAGACGTACAGGCAGTGGCTCACCATCAATGAGCAGAGGACAGAGCTTCTGAGTGACACAGGAGCCAGTATGATTACTGTTAGGTTTCCTCTGGTGTTCTCAGAGCAGGTAATCCCTAATGCAGTCCACCAGAATGGGACTGCAGACAACCAGGAGAGCCACTATACATCAGCCCTGGTTCTCTTTGAATAGGAGGGGGGTCTCAGGTTCCTTAAAGGTAGCTGTGAGTCCAGTCATGCCTGTGGACTGTCTGCAAGGTAATTACCTAAAGCACACTATCTGGAAAGAGGTGGAGTTCTGGTCTCACTTGGAGATGTTAGGATTGCCTGAGTGGGTATGCCTGACCATACGGTCCATGGCAGATCGAGAGGAGAGTCCAAAAGTCCTGGTGCCTGGAGGGATAGGACATGAGAAACCTGCCACAGATGTTCCCATGGTCCAGGAGGAGGCCGATCCTGAGGGTGACACCCAGGAACCTTTAGTGGAGGACATTGCCTGAACTACCTAGATGGCAAGCTGAATAAGGCCTCTCCCAGGCAGAGTTCTGCCAGGTGCAGAAGAAATGCCTCACTCTTTAGGGCCTACGGTGACAAGCCCAGGCAAATGGAGATACCACTTTACCTCATTTATTGTGATAATGATCTCCTGTATAGCGAGCCTTAGGTCCTTGAGCCTGGTGCAACATGTGTGTTGGTGGTCCCCCTGTGCTACTGGGCCTTCCTACTGGAGCTGGATCTTGATGTTCCGCTGGCAGGACATCTTGGGCAGGCCAAATCCTTTGCAAGGTTGGTCTCCCACTTTGAGTGGTCCCGATAAGAATGACCACAGATGCATTATGTAGGTCCAGCACAACATGCTAGGTAAGTGGAAAGTCAGGGGTAAAGCAGAAAGCTCCCTTGCACCCTCCCTTGTTGTGGAACCCCTTTGAAAGGGTGGAGATCAATGTTGTGAGGCCTCTGGACTCTAACATTGCCCTAGACAACAGGTTTGTCCTGGTCTTAGTGGACCCTAAGCTATACCTCTGAGGTCTATGACTGCTGCCCGCAGTGGCCAGTGCACTGATTGGGATATTTTTTGTCCAGGTGGGTTTCCCAAAGGAGGTTGGGTCCGACACATGTGGGTTGAGTGTGGGTTAACTTACAAGACCCTCAAAGGCATGATCTTTGGCCCATCAGAGGGCATGAGGCATAGTTGGTTATTCTCTTGCCAGACCTGTTATTTGCTTACCAGGAAGTGCCTCAGAAGGGGGTAGGCTTTAGTACCTTTGAATTTCTGTATGGCCACCCTGTTAGAGGGAATCTTAGCCTTGTGGAGGAGGGGTGGGAGCAAGCTTCCAAGAAACCTCCCCAAGAAGCAGTGAGCACCATGTTGGCTCTCTGGACTCAGATGAAGGGCTTTAGGAAAAAGGTCACTAAGGCCCTGGAGGCCAAAGTCATTGAGCTCTAGCATGACGAGAAAGCCATTCTGGTAGACTTTCAACCTGGTCAAAAAGCATGGGTGATGGGAGCCAGTGAAGCCCTAGGCCTTGCAGGACCAGGAGACCGGGCCCTATGAGGTCAAAGAGTAGAAGGGGGACGTTCCTTTCCTGGTAGACATTCAGAACCCAGGAACCCTTTGAGCATCTTCCATTTCAACTACCTCAAGCCCCTTTGAGAGGCCCAAAAGCACTGTGCTCTTGGAGAAAAATGGAGGTGAAAACGAGGAGAGTGAACCTCTCCCAGAACTCCTCTCGTCGAAAGACAGGATGGCTCAATGGAGGGTGTGGACCTCTCCCCCTCCCTGACTCCACACCAGGAGAGAGAATGCCACCAGTTGCTGGAGCAATTATCCTCTTTGTTGTCACTTACCCTTACCGTTTGGTGGGCAAGTAGCATTGGCACAGGGCACAGACTGCCTGTCAAGAGTAAAATATACTGGCTGTTTGAAAATATGATCCTGTATCAAGAAGGAAATGTAAAGATTCTGATGTTAGGACTGATTGAACACTCCAACAACCTGTGACCTAGTCCAGTGGTTCTGGTACCCAAGGCAACCCACTGGGCACCACCACAGATGTCTGGTTCCGTGTGGATCACCGGGGGCTCAACCCAGTCACAAAGACTGTTACTCATCCCATCCCTGAGCTGCTGAGCTCATCAACCGGTTGGAAGTTGCCAAGTTCCTGGGTACATTTGATTTGACATAGCAGCACTGGCAAATTGCCTTAACCGAGAGAGCCAACAAGACTTCTGCATTCTACTGTCCCAGGCCTGAACGTATCCTCAGGATCGAACCGATGCTCTTAGGGGTCCACCTCCCGACCGCCCCAAGTCTGGATATAAAGTACACACAGACTTTAGGATGGTCAAGCGGGGGAAGGGAAGGATGGGGACAGCGGGGAAGGAGACCTAAAATGAAAGAGAAGAGAACATCACACACATGTTTTATAGCAATACCCTACTACTATACGTGAGAGAGTTTTTGACTTACACTAACCTGTAAAGAAAGAAAATACCGCCGTGCAGACACGGGGGGAAGCAGGTAATCACAATGTCAGTGAACGAAGGCTGCAAGGGGATAAACATATGTCACTCAACATGTTCCCTTATACGTAAGTGCTATGATTGCGCTAAACTCTGTGTCCTTATTTTACCTGTGCATGAAAACACTTTTCTTTAAATGTAGAAACGAAGGTGACCACCCGCCTTCAACACCCCCTATATCAAATGAAAGGAGAACGAGCAGGCAGTGTGAGCGTATAGTTGGTAATCCAAATACTAATCTCTTACTTAGCACCCTCCAGGGAAAGAGAATTAGTGGTAATGTAATCATTAAACAATGAATTAAAGTACGAGTTCAATATCACTCTATACAAATGATAATCAAATCCAAACACAGTTTTCATAAATTTTCCTCCCTGCAAGAGCCACTGTCAAATGGACTCGCCAACAGGGAAGAAGTAGCCAGCACTCTAGGGTGCGAGAGCAATCAGGGATTCACCCAGTTCTCCCCTGCATGAGCCACTGACCAACTGGGCTCGCCAACAGGGAAGAATCAGCACTAAGAAATACGAAGGAGTTTAAATGAGGTAAAGTACAGAGAAGTGGTGTCTTCTGACACCCCTACCGGACCAAAGAAGTTTCCAAGAGGCGAAGACTCTGACCGGGTCAAGGAACGAGGTACCGGTCACTCTGAATAATCGGCAGCGTCTCTTGCCGTGACCGCGTCTTTTCTATTTTCCCGGAAGTCACGTGAGACGTTGCGTCTCACGTCCGACGTCCTCTGAAGCTGCCGGGAGTTGTAGTTCCCGTTAGCCGCGCCTTGATCCTGCCTGGGAGTGCGTTTCTCCCGTGGCTCCTGACAGTACATCCTCCTCCCGGAGAGCACTGACAGGCACAGGGCTTGTCCGGATGACGTCTATGAAAGGAGGTAACCAACCTAGGAGCATGCACCGCAGATCCCGGTTCCCAAGAATTATCTTCAGCATCATACCCTTTCCAAGACACCAGATACCAAAGGCGTTTGCGCCGGATCTTTGAGTCCAAGATACCTGCCACCTCGTATTCTTCCTCTTGATTAATCCATAATGGAGCAGGGCGTCCTCGGGCTGTGCAATAAGATGGCTTTAACAAAGAGATGTGAAAAACTGGGTGTATTCTCATATGTGAGGGCAGTGCAAGTCTGACCGCGACTGGGTTAATGTGTCTCACGACTTTGTATGGACCTATGTATCTGGGATTAAATATACTGTACCGCTTGAACCTTATGTTACGTGTGGATAGCCACACCAGATCCCCTTGTTTGTATGTAGGCCCTGGTCTACGATGTCGATCTGCATACCTCTTATACATCTCTTTGGCATGTATTAGCTGTTGTTGTGTGTCTTTAAGCGTGTTGCGTATGTGCACTAATCTTTCCTGTACCTTCGGAACTCGTTCACTACACCCTGGCGTTAAAAAGGAATGAAACGAGGGTGATGACCGTATGTGCTGTAGAAGGGAGAGTGTTTGGTGGAGTTATGCTGTGCGTTATTGTAAGCTATTTCTGCAAGCCATAACCACTCCACCCAAGCCTCGGTATTTTTATCTACATAACATCGCAAATACTGTTTCAATGTTTGATTTAGGCGTTCAGTTTGTCCATCTGTTTGAGGGTGGAAACTGGTGGACATGGTGGAGGAGATCTGTAAAGCTGAACACCATATTCGCCAGAACTGACCAGTGAACTGGGCCCCTCGATCTGACACGATTGCCTGAGGAAGTCCATGAAGTCTGACCACATGTATCAATAATAGCTTAGCTAACTGTCGGGCGGTAGGCAATCGTTTGCAGGCTATGAAATGTCCTAATTTGGTTAAGTAGTCGATCGCTACTAAGATGACTGTATGTCCCTGGTCTTTGGGTAAACCCACAATGAAGTCCAGTGAGAACCTTTCCCAGGGCTTGTTTGGTGTGGGTAAAGGTTGTAAGAGACCCTGAGGTTTTCCTGTGACTGATTTGTTTTGAGCACAGACTACACAATCCTTTATCCATATGTGTATATCTCTTCGAAGAGAGGGCCACCAGAATTGACGTAGTATCTTTTCACACGTTTTCTCGTTTCCGTTGTGTCCTGCACTAGGATTGGTGTGACACCATTGAAAGACCATGTGTCGTAACTTCATTGTAGGAATAAGGACCTGGTTGCCTTTGACTGGGATGCCTCGTCGTATCTTCCACTCGGGATGTCCTTTCAGCCAGTCCCTCTTTAAGTCCTTGATAAAATATAGCAGCTTGTTTACTCTCAGGCCAATCAGTTTCTGCCACTAATCGTCTGAAGGTGTTCAGGTATCCGATCAGATCTTTACTCCCTTGTTTCAGGTCTAGTAATTCTCGGTCTGCCGAGAACGTATCCCCCTCCTGTCGAAGGTTTTCTCGAACTCCTCTCGGAAGGCATCCCAATCATGTAACATGGGGTCATTTCTTCTCACAAAAGGAACTGCCCATTGAGCAGCATCCCCCGATAAGTATGATATTAGAAAGGCGACCCGAGATTGATTGGTAGTGAATGTTTTTGGTTTGCAACTGAAATGGAGAAGAACCTGTGACAAGAACACTTGTACCCTACGTATATCCCCTGTGTATTTCTCGGGAGGGGCAAGGGGTATAGGAGTTGGTATTTCCACCACCATAGTACTAGAGGCAGGTTGCGACTGACTACCAAAATCAAAGGGATTTCTTTGCATCCTGTCTACTCTTGCCTGTAAAGTAGCGGTTTCGCTACGGGAAGCCTGAAGCTCAGCCTGGACAACTGCTAAGGCTGCCATGACGTCATCTAAGGTCGCCATGGGTGAATCAGCTCGACCGGGAGGATAAATCTGTTCGTGGGCCGATTATTCTGTCCCAGGCCTGAACGTATCCTCAGGATCGAACCGATGCTCTTAGGGGTCCACCTCCCGACCGCCCCAAGTCTGGATATAAAGTACACACAGACTTTAGGATGGTCAAGCGGGGAAGGGAAGGATGGGGACAGCGGGGAAGGAGACCTAAAATGAAAGAGAAGAGAACATCACACACATGTTTTATAGCAATACCCTACTACTATACGTGAGAGAGTTTTTGACTTACACTAACCTGTAAAGAAAGAAAATACCGCCGTGCAGACACGGGGGAAGCAGGTAATCACAATGTCAGTGAACGAAGGCTGCAAGGGGATAAACATATGTCACTCAACATGTTCCCTTATACGTAAGTGCTATGATTGCGCTAAACTCTGTGTCCTTATTTTACCTGTGCATGAAAACACTTTTCTTTAAATGTAGAAACGAAGGTGACCACCCGCCTTCAACACCCCCTATATCAAATGAAAGGAGAACGAGCAGGCAGTGTGAGCGTATAGTTGGTAATCCAAATACTAATCTCTTACTTAGCACCCTCCAGGGAAAGAGAATTAGTGGTAATGTAATCATTAAACAATGAATTAAAGTACGAGTTCAATATCACTCTATACAAATGATAATCAAATCCAAACACAGTTTTCATAAATTTTCCTCCCTGCAAGAGCCACTGTCAAATGGACTCGCCAACAGGGAAGAAGTAGCCAGCACTCTAGGGTGCGAGAGCAATCAGGGATTCACCCAGTTCTCCCCTGCATGAGCCACTGACCAACTGGGCTCGCCAACAGGGAAGAATCAGCACTAAGAAATACGAAGGAGTTTAAATGAGGTAAAGTACAGAGAAGTGGTGTCTTCTGACACCCCTACCGGACCAAAGAAGTTTCCAAGAGGCGAAGACTCTGACCGGGTCAAGGAACGAGGTACCGGTCACTCTGAATAATCGGCAGCGTCTCTTGCCGTGACCGCGTCTTTTCTATTTTCCCGGAAGTCACGTGAGACGTTGCGTCTCACGTCCGACGTCCTCTGAAGCTGCCGGGAGTTGTAGTTCCCGTTAGCCGCGCCTTGATCCTGCCTGGGAGTGCATTTCTCCCGTGGCTCCTGACATCTACAACCCTTTCTATATAGGGTGATGTCCTTTGGCTTGAAGAATGAATGCCCTTGCAACCTTCCAAAAGGTGGTCTACCGGGTACCTGGTGGGTTGGAAGATTAAGGACCACCTAGGCAGATTAAATTACTGCCTGCAGCTCTAGGGGAGAAAACCACCTGCATCATCTCTGTGCAGTGCTTCATGTCCTGCAGACGGCAGGTCTGACTATCAAGGCCAGTAAGTGGCAGTTAGGGATGCATTGTGTACTTGGGCCACCAAGTTGGTGGGTGTAAAGTGCAGCCTCTCCAGCCTAAGATACAAACTCTCCTGGCTTGGGAGCCCAACCCCCCCTTGCGCCCCCAAAGCCGAGACTGAGGTGAGAGCCTTCTAAGGCCTCATCGGATGTTATAGGAGGTTTGTTAAGGGGTATGGCACCATTGTAGCTCCCTTAACAATGCTGATTTCCAAGAAGTACAAGAAGGTGATCTGGATGGAGGGAGGTGTGTCAGAAGGCATTCTGCACCAGCACTCAAGGCACCTGACTTCTTCAAAGAGTTCATAGTGCAGATGTAGACATCAGACCATGGCATTGTAGCTGTTCTCTCACAGCTAAATGATGAGGGCCTAGACCAACCTGTAGCCTTTATCAGCAGGAGGCTATTTCACAGCTAACAGAGGTAGAATGCAATAGAAAGGAAAGCCTTTGCAGTGGTCTGGGCTCTTAAGAAGTTGAGACCATACGTAATCTCAAACTGTTGAGATAGTCTATCTCCCTACAGGGAAAGGACTTCACATCGCCCTGTGACTGACCATGCCAAAGCTGATTGTCTTTCCAGTATTTTCTGCCTTAGCAATGAGAACTCCTATGAGGATGGATAGTTCTCCCTGTTTTCTGCTGGGGAGGTGGCACATGTTAGACTTTGCCATGATATTCCTCCAGAAGTTTTGACGTCACTCCTTTATTTTTACAGAATTTGTTTTTGTTGACTTTTAGGACTCTGTGTTCTTTACTCCTGCCAATCAGAGGTAAAGTGCTTGTGCTCTCCCATATAAACATGGTAAAAATGGCCTACACCCCATTGGTGCATTTAATTCACTTATAAATCCCTAGTAAGTGATACTGCGGATACCCATGGCATGTAAATTAAATGCTACTAGTGGGCTGCAGCACCCATTGTGCCACCCACTTACGTAGCCCAGTAAAATATGTCTCAGGCTTGCAGTGAAGTTTTAAACTCCCATTCGACCTGGCAAAATAAACCTTTTGCCAGGCTTAAACCTTCATTTCATTTTTAATACTTATAAGCCTAAGGTAGGTGCTAAAAGCTCATAGGGCAAGGTGCATGGTATTTAACAACTTGGGACATGTGCGTTTAAGTTTTACATGTCCTGAAAGTGAAAAACTCCTTAAGTCATTTTTTACTGTAGTAAAGCTCTCTCTCCACACTCGGTCAACTTTTTGCACTTAGTAAGTGATAACTTCAGTTTAGGAATAAATAGAAAATGCTTCTTCCACTCATTTGAATTGTAATTTAAAAACCTCTTTAATGGTAAAGACAAATTGTAAGATAGTATTCTGAAAATGCCACATTAAGAAGGTTGGTATTTTTCAGCCTAAGCCAAATGTGCCTTTCTGCCAGTATCCAGGGTCACATGACTGTGAATGGCTCTCCTGTGGTGTGTTGTGTATTACTTCCATACATGGGGACAAAAGGACCTTGGGTTTGGGGCAGGGTCTTGTTCTTCAGAGCAGGATGGCCTGGTGGGCTAACTCAGACTTTCTGAACTTCCAAGGGTAGCATGTGGACTGTGTCCACCCTCTTCCTGACTTCTGAGGCTGCCTGCTTTACCACTGACAAATGCAGCTCACACCTAGGCCTGCTTTCCCTTTGATACCCTAGTCAGTTTGGAGCCAAACCCAGGAAGGGGGGTGGAGGTTATACAAAGGAGGCATCCCTCAACCATAGGCTGCCACTGAGTATGAGAATAGCACCCTCAGAACCACTCATCAGAACACTCCTGGACCTGTGGAAGATTTAGAAGAAGGACTGCCCTGTTGTCTGGCGAAGGAAGACTGGACCTGCATGCATGGAACCGAGGGTCACCAGAAGTGACTCCAAGGGCCGGTTGGCTGTCCTTCTGTTTAAGCTACACGGACATAAGCTACCAGAGGCCTTACTGCAACTGACCAACTGACCAGTACTGACTGGGCCTGCCTGGTGCCTGCTACTGGCCTCTGCTGAAGTGGGTCCTGATCCCCTAAAGGTGCTCCTCAGGTCCTGGACATGACATCATAGTTTACTCCTCCTGCTTCAAACCTGCACAGTCTGCACTCCAGGTGAAATTCCAGAGGTTTGGGGTTCTTCCCAACCACAAGCAGCTCCTCGCATCAGAATGTTCATTGTGTCTCCCGCCAATGCAAAGTTCTGACAGCGATCTTCTCTTCATGCCTAACAGCGAATGCCCATTTCTCCCTTCAATGCAAAGCTCCAGCGACAACTGCTTCTTGCACCAACAATGAACTCCTTTTGCCCCCGCTAAATCAAAGCTCCAACTAAAGCTGCTCACATGGACACAGATTCAAAGAAGGTAAACTCTTTACCGGGACGAGCCTGGTCCCTATGTTCAACCCGTGCTCCATCGTGGTAAATCTATACTTGTGACATTGACCCGATGAAGCGTGACCAAATACCTGCGAGTGCCCCTTTGTCTTTTTTGGCACTATTTTCATCTAGAACTTTAAAAGTTCATAATTTTGGTTCTACATAGTGGATGTTTGTTGTTTTGGTGCTATTTTATTTATTACATTTTACACTATTTTTCGAAATTGGTTAAGGATTTTTCTTGTGTTGTTTATTCAGTTTTTTACAGCATGAGTATTGCACAAATACTTTATACATTGCCTCTAAGTTAAGCATGACTGCTTTTGTGCCAAGGTAGCAAAGAATTATGCACAGGTTGGTTTAATTAGTGACTTTTGTGGTTCAACCTGACAGGAATTGTGTTTCTTGCTTAAGTGGGGGTCTCACCCCTCTCAACTAATAACCAGTTTTTGTACTATAACCTAAGCCCCCTAATCAATAAAATTAAAAAAGGCATAAATAGGTAGACCTACCTAATTTACTCACTGTGTTGACAGTCCCAAATACGGAAAATGAATGTTATACCAAGGATTAAGTATGCCTTTACCATGCTACAGATACAGATCCCTGCAATCATGCTACATACTATAACTAAACTATGGAAAACATTCCTGTAGTAATACAGGAAGCCCAGACTCAAATTGTCAAAACTCCATGCATCCACAGAATATAGGGACTAAGGTTAGAGCGCTTATATTTATATTGATTGCCCTTCCAACTGGCCCAAATCAGTATCACTTAAATACTTCTCTCAAAACACTGAAATGGGTCAAAACTGAAAAAAATATTCTAGGTAAGTACGGTGGCCAAAATTCAGAGTATACCAAAGACCTTCAGAAATCTGAGAAGGTGAATGCTATTTTGTATGCAATGTCATATGCATGGCACAAAACACATGAGCAATTAAAGGCAAATAGTAGAATCCTATGGGGCAAATGATAAGTATGCACAGGGAACACAGAGAGGTATTGGCTGGATTTTGAGTCTGAAGAAATTATTAACAGGAGGCAGAATTAAAACACTTGCTGAAATCAATCTGACTACGATCTTCTATGGTCTCAGTTCTGGAATTATAAATGCTTGAGGCAATACATGTGAAAAATATTACACAGCAGTCCTATGGCTTAAAATACCTCACTTCATGGGGCACGTTTAAAAGAGTATTAGGAGGAGGGGGCGGAGCTTGCCAGCGCACAAGATGGCCACGCACTGAGATAGCTCCGCAAGCCATTGTGACAATTCGGCAGATATCCTGGCATCCTAGCGGCGTTTCACCCACATTAGCACTGCATCTTCAGAGGAAAACAGAGCGGGTTCCGTTAATACCCATCACGCTACTGGTGAGGCTCCCGCGGAGCATGGAGCTGAGGAAGAAGTGCGAGTCCTCCGGACGCCGGAGGCTGCGGCCCACTGCAGAGACGGAGGCAACACTGGGCCCACCACACTCTTCCAACCACTGACTGGCCCCGTTGGATATATGGAGGGCACCAAAAATCCAGCAGCGGGCGCGGCTGTTGTAATCAGTGCCACCCACCGACACAAGATAGCGACATTGGCCCCTGATCAGTTGCCTCCCTGGTGCCCGCTGCGGGTGCGTGTCCCGAAGTGCTGGCGGCTGCAGTCTGGAGGCTGGTAAATTGCGGGTTGGACGGATCGAGAGTCCGCTAATCACTGGGGGACGCCTCGAGCTACGTGCATCGTGCGTGGGAGGCCGCTGTTGTCAGCCCCGACGAGCGAACAGAGACTTGGGCCTGGTAAGAGACCTCACGGGCTGCAACCTGCACGATCACACAAGAGGCGGGGAGCCAGCCCGGCAGTAGGGCCTTGCGTACTGATAGTACCCTGTTGAAGAGCCTTGCACATTAAAGTTCAGGCCACTGGGGCCTCAACTTGCTTGCCACGCAGGTTCCTGGTGCATTGGTGGCCAAGGGCAGTGGGAAATATTTGCTTGTCACCTAGCGGGGAGAGGCAAGCTGAGTGCAGCCGCTGCCACACTGTGACCCCCCGTATAGACCTGGATACTGGTAGGAGGCCTCCCCCCGGTTCCTGCATGCCTATACCTTTGCTGACTTGGGCCCTTCTCTCTAGAGGAACACTGCTGTGCATGAGGATCAGCTGCCCTGAATATACTGCTGGTAAAATATTGCTTGGGTCCATGCAGAAGCCTTTCCACCCCCTCTTGCCGGCCATACTCCCCCTCACCCACTGATCAGTGAAGCTGCGGCCTGTGAATTCGCCAGCCGAACGTAGCCCTTGAACTCTCGCAGCGAATCAAGAGAGATAATTCCGTAGTTCTACTCTTCAGCGGACAGTACGGCGTGAGGTACAGGGCCTATCGTGATGGGCAAGGTAGACAAATCGCAGTCTAAGCTGCAGTTTGAGCAGTGTAAATCGAGAGCTAGGGAGATGGGCGACTCCAGGTCCCCCGAACGACAGGGAGACTCGCCCGAGAAAGCGACCGAGGACATTCGACAAATCCTGTCCGCCATGCAAAAAAGGTTGTCCACAATCAACGGTAAAATCGATTCACTGGCCCACCGCATGGATCGAATGTCAGAGCAGCTAGACAAACACGCGGAATGCCTAGATATGGCTGAACAACGCTTGACGGAGATTGAGGAGGCCCAAACAGAGACAGACTCCACACAGAAGCAATTTGGCAAGACCCTCGCTGTGCTACAAGATAAGGCAGAAGATTTGGAGGCCAGATCCAGGAGAAGCAACATCCGCATTATTGGTCTCCCAGAAACCACAGCCACGGGCAACATGGAGGTATTCACTGAGAAGCTACTAGTAATGCTACTGGGTCGTGATACGTTTTCCTCCATGTTTGTTGTGGAGCGTGCCCAACGGTCCCTTGGCCCCAGGCCTCCTCCGGAATCACAGCTGCGCCCAGTGATTGCAAAGCTCCTGAACTATAGAGATAGAGATACTGCCCTGAAACGAGTCAGAGAAAAGAGGGATCTGCAGTTCGAGGGCTCGTCAATTTCTTTATTCTCGGACTTTACCATGAAGGTCCAGGAAGCTAGAAGACAATTCGCCCCCCTAAAACGTAAACTACGAGACCAAAACTTAGAGTATGCTATGCTCTACCCAGCCAGGCTTAGAGTCACCATGAACGGCAAGTCTAAGATTTTCTTGGACCCCAAGTCACTACAGAAAGCTCTGAAGGAATACTCCAAACTGGAGAAACGGAACAGTGACTCGGAGAAGCTGTCGGAGGCGACTGGAGGGGTCCTGGACGAGCAAGATTAGCCTGATGGACTGGAGAAACACTCATGCTGAGGCGGTAGGGTAGGTTATACTTGGGTCCGCCTTCTTAAATGATGCTTTTTTTGGGGGGGGGGTCGCTGACTGCTGGGGATATAAAGAGATACTGTGGACTGTGCACTGTGCACTGGCGTCTACATGCGGCGCACTCTGGAACGCTCACTGAGACTCTTGCCCTTACATGCGTCAGTGCTGATATTTGTGGGAATGACGAATGTGCCATCGGTGAGACGTTGGACTCTGACCTCATTATTCTTGAGTTACTTCATATGTATAGCTGCTGGATGTATTCTATATTCGAGGATGGCATCGCCACAATTCTACCTCGGTAGATTTAACTACGGCGAAGAGGCAACATCTGCCCCTATGTGTGCTCCACCATATGGCGTTATGCCTATTTTTTCTTAATTTGAGGGGGGATGGGGATCTCGACCATGGCAAGTTGGGGAAGCCATGGCGTGGGTGGGGGGGAGTTATAATTGTTTGTTGTGACGATTACACCGTACTCAACATGTTAAGATACCAGGCTAAGGGCGCTTCACAGCAGGACAGAAACGGTACATGCTCGCGTATGATGATCAACGATGGCGCAGTGCAGGGGTAGTGTAATGCAGTTCCTAACATGGAACGTTAGAGGGCTCAACGATTTCCGCAAGGTGCGCAAGGTGCTGGCTTACCTCGCGAGACATGGTATTGACATTGCCCTTTTGCAGGAGACTCATCTGCCCATAGATAGCAAAATGCTAACACGCAGACAGCTTCACCGCCTCTTCCATGTGGCTGGCTTCTCCACACATGCCGGAGGGGTCCTCACATGGGTCAACCCAAAATCAGGGATCACTTTAGAGGCTATTGACGCAGATACTGGGGGCAGATACGCTATTTCCAGGTGCAGGGGAAAGGGCTTGGATCTTCTTGCAGTCAACAACTATGGACCAAATTTTGATAACCCACAATTTTATCGCGATTTACAGGATCTATTGGGAGCAAATTCCTTGCTTCCGCAACTCTGGGGCGGAGACTTTAATTGCGTACTTGACCCAACCCTGGACCGGTTTGGGGGTCCAGTTTGGCGCCTGTCAGCCGCTGCCAAAACCATCACTGATGCTATTACTCATTTAGACATGATTGATGTTTGGCAAGCTCGCTCCCCTGGGAAAGGAGGTTTCACTCACTACTCTGCCCCGCACGACCTGCATCCTAGAATCGATTACTGGTTTATTTCCAGGGTCCTGTTCCCCCAGGTTAGGGAGTGCGCGGTTCACCCGCTCTCTTTCTCAGATCACTCACCCATACTGCTAGACATTGAAAGACCACAAAAGAGGTCGTCCCCTTTCACATGGCGATTTCCGCCATACTCCTTATTAGATAGAGCTTTCAAATCCAACATAGCCGAAGCCATAGAATCCTTCTTTAATACCAACATTGGCTCGGTATCCCGGTTTGCCACAGTCTGGGAAACTTTCAAAGTGTACATTCGAGGGATCGCCATTTCAAAGCATTCAGGAGTCCTGCGATCACCGAGAGGTAGACTTAACTAGCTGGAGAAATGTTTGGCTGATCTGGAGCAGGTAGTTCTGGGTGGAGGGGACGATTTAACCGCAGAGGAGTTAAAAAAGACACTGGAGAAATTCCATGAGACTGCTGATAGAGAGGTCAAACATATGGGGAAATATGCGGTTGCCAAAACGTACGGGGAGGGTGAGCGGCCCGGGGCAACTTTGGCGGCATTGCTGAGAAACAAAAGGGAGGCTTCTGGTATCGTGGAATTGCATGCAGCGACAGGGGAAATCTTAAGAGACCCGACTGATATTGCAGACCGATTTAGTCAGTACTATGCAGACTTGTATCGCTCTAGGATGACAGCGGATGAAGCTGCCATATTAGACTATTTAGAACATATCAAACTACCCTGGTTGACTGGCAAACATAGAGAGTATCTCATGAGGCCCTTAGATTCCTGGGAAATCCTCACGGCTCTCAAATCCATGCGCTCAGGTAGTACACTGGGGCAAGATGGCCTCACCATCGCATTTTATAAAGAATTTAAAGATCTTCTTGTGCCACACCTAATAACGCTGTTTGAGGAAATGAGCGAGCTTGGGGAGATGCCCCATTCTATGAAGGAAGCCATGATAGTTACGCTTCTGAAACCAGGCAAACCCCCTAATGAATGCTCCTCGTTCAGGCCATTATCACTGCTTAATGTAGACACCAACATTTTTGCTAAGGTGCTTGCTAACCGTTTGGCCCCATTAATACCACATCTGGTCGGTCCAGAACAGGAGGGGTTTGTCCCGGGGTGCAGTTTGACGTACAACCTATGCACTGTGTTTGGGGCAATACAGCACACTAATCCAGAAATCAAGACTACTGCTGTCTTTCTTTCTTTTTTTTGATATTTATTTATTGAAGTTTTAACAATACAGTTGGACATATCATCGAATAAAAGGCTGAGAACAATTATATCTTATATCCAAAAAAAACCCTAGCGAAGAAGCATACCCCACCCGATCCTGCGTTACAATTGACAAGAGGGAGGGGGAGAAAAGGAAACACATCATTGCTAGCATTAACAGGGTGTTATCAGCATCACATACTGTATACATTGATGACATCTTGGCCCTTGTCCGGGGAATTGCAGAAACAGTAAGGAATTCTGGGCCCCTGCGGGACTATATGCCGGGTGGACCCCCCTCCAATTCACTCCCAACTCCCACATTCCACCCCATCCCTCCCCGCTGCATCCCGTAATGTAGTGTGCCAGAAGTCTACTGCAGGTGATTCGGGGAGATGGGAGGAGAAGCTGAGTGAGCCCCATCACCGATCGGGGCCTCCTCGTTATTCGGAGTATTCGTCGCTGTGGTTAGCAAGTATGTGGTTAGGGGGCTCCATATATTCTTAGGAGCGGAGGTAGGGGGGAGTAATTCAGCATATCTGAGCGATTGCTCCTGCCATGTGGTGAGATCATGTATCCATTCCTTAAATTTTGGGGCGCGGCCTCTACCCCAGCGGCACGCCACCTTATGTTTCGCAATTAAAAACCCTAAGGCGACAAATTTTTTATGCGTGGGAGCAAAGTCCTGCACACGGCCCAGAAGAGCCACCTCTGGCGATATCTGCAGTGGTGTGTGGATCATATTAGACATTCCATTAAACACTTGTTCCCAGTATTGTTGAATGGATGGGCATAGCCAGGCAAGGTGCAGAAAGTCCGCGCCCTCACTCTTGCATCTGGCACATCTATCATCTGCTCTAAGCTTAAATTTGTATAGTTTGGCTGGGGTATAGTATATCCTATGTAAAAACTTAAAGTGTATTATCCTCAAGCGGCTATTTGCAGTGATAGCTTGTGTCTGTTTGCAACTAAATTCCCATTGGTCATCCGTCAATTGCCGACCGATGTCGTGATCCCACTCCAGCCGCGCCCTCGGGGCCTGGGGCCCTGGCTTTAGCTGGGCCTGGCGGTAGAGATAAGATGTGACATGGCCGGGGTGTACATCCTGTAGAAGGGCGTGAAGAGGGGGGAGTATAGGCGGTTCCGCAGGGAAGGTCGGGATGGCCGCCCTCACACTCTGTCGAAGTCTAATGAACATAAACAGCTCCATGGTGGAGGGTGTGTGCACCCCGAAGAATTGCTCCCTGGTGCGGAAGGTGCCTCCCAGGAATAAGTCACCCCAAGTAGTGTAGTGCAGGTTTTCCAGCATTAGCTTACATTGTCGCTCAGTGGTTACCTGTAGAGAGGGATGTTGCAGCAGGGGCATCCTAGGGGAGTCCAGCATTGGCACGCCCAATCTATCAGCTATCGTTCTCCAGGACTTAACAGTGTTGACTACTGTGGAGGGTCCACGATCACGCTCTACCCCTGATGTAAACAGAAACCCTGACATAGGGACAGGGGCCATGTACCCTTCTTCCACCGCCAGATGGGGCATGAAGGGGGGTGGGTGCAGCCAGTAGACGGCGAAATGCGCCTGCGCACTGTGATAGTATAGCTCAAAGTCTGGTAGTTCGAACCCACCGTGAGATTAAGGAAGAGTCAGGTTAACTAGACTTAGCCGGGCTTGTTTGCCTCCCCATACCAGGCGTATTATTTGTGTCCGGAGAGCGGCAAAGAATTGTGTGCCTGGTTTGTATGGTATATTAGTAAACAAGTAGAGGAGTTTAGGCAGTAATATCATTTTAACTAGGGATATCCTTCCTGCCATTGAGAGGGGCAGGGGCAACCACTTAGTGACGGTGTCGGTGATTTTTTCCAGGGTAACTCCATAATTAGCGCGCATGAGCTCCTTTCTATGTCTAGTGACTTTTATGCCCAGGTATTTAAGTTCCTCCGCCTTCCATTCCAAGGGGAAGTCCATGGGAAACGGGCCGACCCATCCGTGAGAGGGAAAACCGCCGATTTGGACCAGTTGACGCTTATGCTCGAAATGGCCCCGAACTTAACCACCTCTCGCAAGACGGGGTTGAGGTTAACTTGGGGGTTGGCTATGTAGAGAGTGACATCGTCCGCATATAGGGATATGATTAGCTGTCTAGAGGGGTAAATCAGGGCGCGTTCTTTGTGGTGTTGATGGATTTTAGCGGCCAGGGGTTCTATAGCTAACGCAAACAGTATGGGAGAGAGGGGGCACCCCTGTCGGGTGCCTCTGGTAATAGTAAAGCTAGATGATCGCGCACCATTCAGAAGGACAGTAGCCGTGGGTTGTTGATACAATAGCTCTATCCACCCGAGAAATTCCGGGGGCATTCCCATATACCGCAAAGTGCCAAGGAGATAGTCCCTCTCTACAGAGTCGAATGCCTTAGTGGCATTGAGAAAAACCGCGGCGGCGTTGCTGCCGGGGTCAATGTCCTGTAGTACAGTGAGCAGGGTGCGGAGATTATGGGATGTCGCTCGGTGAGGTATAAACCCCGACTGGTCAGGGAGGACCAGACGTTCCATAAGAAGGTTTAACCTGTTAGAGAGAACCTTGGCCAGTATTTTTGTATCGCTATTGATTAGAGATAGAGGACGGTAGGATTCACATTGATTGGGGGCTTATCAGGTTTCAGTAGGGAAGTAATCAAGGCCTCTCTCAAGGTGGACGGAAGTCGAACCCTCCTCTCTGGCCTCATAAAAGACCTCCTTAAGTATGGGGGCTAGCTGCGTCAAATAGGTTTTATAAAATTCTATGGGAATCCCGTCTGATCCCGGTGCGCGCCCTGATCTCATCTGCATTATCGCAGTCGTAATCTCATCTAGCTCCAGTTCAGCACTCAGAAATTCACGTTGAGTATCCCCCAGCCAGGCCAAAGCAGTATCCTCGAAGTAAGCGGTGAGGACAAGCGGTTGCTCCCTATGGGTTGTGTACAGAGATTTGTAATATTGCATAAATGTGTGTATTTGCTCGGGGAGGTTCCTGTGCGTCTCGCCCTCTGAGTCCTGTATTTCCGCCACATAGTTAGAAAACCGTGGCTGTCGCACTAAGCCCGCGAGGACCTTTCCCGGGCAGTCACCCTCTCCGTATTGACGAGCGACATGATATTTACCCCGGAATTTACATTCGCGCTCGGCCGTTTCTGCGTATTCCGTCAATTTATCTCGTAGTTGAGCTTTAGTGGCATCGTCTCCACCCTCCTCACCCAACGACAGCTCCAATTGCTTAATGTCCTGTTCTAATTGGGTCAGGGAGTGGCGGATGTCTTTCAAGACACCTCCCCCCTTGGCGATACAGAAGCCCCTAATTGTAACTTTAAAAGCCTCCCATACAGTGGTAAGACTAGGGACGGAGCCAACATTTCGCACAAAGTAGTCCTGTATTTCTTGTTCGAGCTCCGTTTTAAACACCGTGTCCAGTAAGTGTAAGGGGTTGAGACGCCAACTGAGGTAGGGGGAATGCACTGGCGGGGGCTTGAGTATAAGCTTCACTGGAGAGTAGTCTGAAAAGGTCCTCGCCAGGTGGGTAGTCGTGCCGATCCAGTGGGCCATGCCAACTGAAATGAACCAGTAGTCCAGCCGAGACCACAAGGAATGTACTGCAGATAAGTGTGTACCCTCCCTAGTCGTAGGATGTGTGTGTCTCCAGGCATCAAGAAGGTAATTGTCTGAGACAATGCTTGCGAGCTGTTGCTGCATGTGAGAATAGTGAGAGGCCATGGGATGGGATCTGTCCATCTCAGGGTTCACAACGGTGTTGAAATCACCCCCCCAGAGTAAGTATGTTGAACCTACGGACAAGATTTCCCCCCATAATGTATTGAGGAAGGTAGGGTCGTCGACATTGGGGCCGTAGCAATTAACTATGGTTACATCTTGAGAGGCTAGCCGCCCCCACACAAGGCAGTAGCGGCCCTGCGTGTCTGTGACAGTACCTCCCAAAGAGAAGGGGACACCACGCTTAATCAAAATGGCAACCCCTCTGGAGTAGGTGGAATAGGAGGAAAAGCAGCGCGATGAGGCCCACCTACTGGCGAAGGTAGAGGGCACCGACGGATCCAGGTGGGTCTCCTGCAGCAGGGCCAAACTAACATTGTGTCTCTCCAGATATCCCAGGACCTGTCTCTTTTTCCGAGGATTATTTAACCCCCGGATTTTCCAAGTGATGCAGTTTATACTATGCTGAGTGTGGCTGGCAGCGAATATAGAGGCTAGCAAAGTGCGCGAGGTGGATGGAAAAAATCCGATATTCGGTGTACCTGACGTGTTCCCTATGTGAATGATATGTGATAGCAGGACAAACAATACCACCCTCCACCCACAACGACTTCCCCAACTTGTCGGGCATAAAGACCCTCCCAATTACTGCTAAAGAAACAACAAGAAACCAAGCAAGATTATGGCAAAGGGGGTACTCCCTTGTGGGTAAAGCTAGGGGCCCACGACCTGCCATTGCCCTCCAGGTGTTCCACCCGCCTGTCACCCTGCAACAGCAAGGCAGGAACCAGTGACGGGAGGAGGGAAAAGTTCAGGGCGATGCATATTCAGGAATCACTACAATAGAGTGAGAGATGGCGGAAACTTGAGGAGAGTTCCAGGTAGAGTCCAGCAAGCCATTTTAAATTTCAAGGACAACTGGATGCTCGAGTTTATTCCGGTACCAGCAGCTGCGACGGTGATCTAGAGCCCACCCCAGTGGATGACTTAGCCGGTGACCTCCCTCGGTGGTGTTTGAGGTAGTCTTCAATTTGTTGTGGATATTGGAACACATGTTGCTTTCCCAGGTGTGAGATGCGCAGCCTCGCCGGGTACAGCATAGCATACGGTATGCTTTGGGCTTGTAGCTTTTTTTTTATGTCAGTGAATTTCCTCCTGGCTTCTTGCACATTTTGGGTGAAGTCTGGATAGAAAGACATGACCGTGTTTTCATATTCAACCTTCTGCCGCTCCCGCGCCAGCCGTAGTAAGGTGTCCCGGTCTCGGTAGTTGAGGAATCGAACTATGACAGGACGTGGAGGCAGCCCCGGTGCAGGGCGGGCTGTCAGAGACCTATGTGCATGTTCCACGATGAGATGAGCGGAGAACGCCTCTGTTCCGAACAATTTAGTGATGAGGGTTTCAATGAAGTCTTCCATGCGACCATTAATCGTTGATTCCGCCAGGCCTAAGATGCAGACGTTGTTTCTCCGAGAACGAGCTTCTAGGTCTTCGTTCTTCTCTGCGATTATTTTTAGAAGCCTGTCCATTTGTGAAAGGTGTTGTCTGATGCTCGTCGCGCCATCCTCCAGCTCGGAAATTCTGTTTTCAGCTTCATTGAGTCAGTGCCCATGCTGTTCGAGTTTGTGTACAACTGAGTCCATGCGTGAGTTCATTGCATCGATTTTGGCATCTATAGAAGTGAGGCTGCTTTGCATCGTGAGTAGGAGTGTCTTAAGGTCTTCTTCTTGCCCCCCATCTTGCTCAGCCGCTGGTTGGTCACAATATTGAAACCGAGATGTCTTGCGGGCCTCAAAGGGTATCTTAGTTTGCTTCACATCCATCTTGCCCATGGTTGAGTCCGCGCCGCGGGCCCGTAGCACTGATAGAAGTGCAGGGATGTCCGGTTCATTCTTGTTGCGTGGTGCGTGGGATAGGCCCCCCAGGTCAAAGAGGCGCTGCATAGCAAGTGACCAGAGCAATCAGCAGGTTGAGTCCAGTGGCCCACGCGCGGGAAGTTCAGAGCCCGACCGGATGCGTTGCAGCTATCATCCGAGGGGCGCAGGTAGTGGACCTGGGTATGTAGGAAGGATGTATCCCACTTGCAGCTACTTCGTGGGCACAGATGCAGACCAGCGCAGGGCCCCCCCCGCCGACCAAGCCGCTGAGTTCCAGGATGCGGAGGATGTGCCCAGGCAGTTCAGGCCCCGCCAGGCCCCCGCTGTATTCGCGCGATCAGCGCAGCAGGCTGGAGAGTCCACCCACTGCTGCAGGCCAAGACGCCCGACCGCCACCGAGCCAGAGGAAATGCGGCCCCACAGATCGGTCTCGCAGCAGGGCTCAGATGCATGGTGGGGCCCCAGCCAGCCCCGCGCAGACCTCCCGGTCCCGTGCCACAGGCCACAAGCGCTATTATGCCGCTCCCAGGACGTCCAGGTGTTCGCTAAGCAGCATTGCCCCCTGCAGCCATATTAGGGGGGTGCCACAGGCCCAGAACTGAAAATGGCGCCAAACCGGCAACCGAGAGGCCCGGGGCGAAGCACAGTTGTGGCAGTCTCTAAGCGGAGTAAGCCACTCGGGGCGATGCGGAGGCACCCGGGGAACACACAACAGGGCACACGGGCAGTAATGAGCGTCCGCCGTACAGCGGTCCAGGAGCAGGGCTGCGTAGCACTTATTTAGGCGGCCGACTCCGTTGGGCTGTCCGCTCCATCTCTGTTATTTTTTCAGGGTCGTGGCATGCGGTCTCCTCACCTTTGTGTGCTGCGAGGGTCCGGTGCAGTCCCCGGCGGGGATCAAATCCGCCGCGGCAGTCACGGAGTGCCGAGCCGCGGCCCGGACCGCCGAAGCAAGCAGCAGGCTCACGTTGTAGATGGCGCCCAGCGGCCGCTCCAGGCTCACAGCGGCTGGGCACCCGCACCGCTCGAGTCCGGCGTTTCTCAACACACCGGCAGCTCTGCAAGTCGAGTCGCCGCTGTAAATAATCCTCGGGACCTCAGGATGACGATTCCGCCAATGATTCAGCGCTATGGGGACTCAGGATGAGGATGATAGTTATTTGAATCACCCGGCTGGTGAGAGCCTCACTGGTGTGCGGCCATTTTGGTCACGCGCCACCTAGCACCCCCTACTGCTGTCTTTCTTGACGCAGAAAAAGCGTTTGATTCGGTGGAATGGGCCGTTATGATATCTGTGATGAGGAGAATGGGAATGGGCGAGATATTTCTCAGGCTGGTTGCGATTCTTTACAACTCCCCATCTGCCAGGATAAGGGTAGGAGACACGGTGACTGCCCCAATTAAGATATCTAGAGGCACTCGTCAGGGGTGCCCGTTATCGCCCCTCCTATATGCAATTATCGCAGCCGTTGGTGTGCGCCCTCAGGAAATACCACAGGCAGAGAGGGATTCGATTCCCGGGATATAACTTAATAATATCAACCTATGCTGGTGACACCCTTTTATATATTAGAAACCCTGAGTCCAATCTATCCCCGGTATTGAGAGAAGTAGTGCGTTTTGGGGAATTCTCGAGCCTTAAAATTAATTGAACCAAATCTACAATATTCCCATTAACCCCTGCCACTGCCCCTTTCGACTTAGACTTCCCCCTCTCCTGGTCAGATGACCTGGTGCGTTATCTGGGAATTCAAGTTCATTCGGACCCTGGGTTGGTATGTAGTGAGAATTGTGGTAAAGCAATCACTAAATTAGAGGAAGATGTGGAGCGCTGGATCCGTCTTCCATTGTCCCTCCTTGGTTGCATCTCTCTAATGAAAATGGTGGTGCTGCCTAGGTTTTTATTCTTGTTCCTCAATATACCGATGGTCCTTCCCGCTCACTTTTTTAAGGTTGCTAGATCGTTGCTGATGATCCTGGCTTGGGCTGGTAAACAGCCATGCGTTCAATGGAAGATCCTCACTCTTCCTTATGCTTTGGGTGTGCTGGGTGCGCCGGATTTAGAACTTTACTATAGGGTGGCTCAATGTTCGCACGCTCACTACTGGGTCCACCAACAAGCAAACCCCCCTCATCTGCAAATAGAAAAGGTAGTGGCAGCGCCCTCCCCTTTACCAACTCTGTTGTTTCAGGCTCCAGGCAGACGTACCGGTATCCTAGATTCAATTAATGCCACGGTGCATGCATGGCACAATCTGATGAAGAAAGAGGTGAGCACTATACTCTATTCCCCATTGACTCCAATAGAATGGTGCCATTGGCTGCCGATTAGTAGGGAAAGGGAGATGGTTAATGCATTAGAGGCACTTAATATAACCAAAATCGGAGGCCTGTTCTTGGCAGGCAATGCGCGAGACTGGGCTGAGATAGATCGAAGCTGAGGGCCATAATGTTTCCCCCTTGGTACGTTTCCACTACCATAGGGTGAGGCACAACCTCCGTGAATTACTAGGCGACGACATGATGGAGTCCCCGGCGGTCATCCCCTTCTCTTTCCTATTGCGGTTGGAGTCCCCTAACAAAATAGTCTCCAGTATTTATAGTATAATGCAGGGCTACCGAAAGAACTTTTTTACTAAAGACAGACTGGAATGGCAGAATTATTTAGGAGTGGTCCTTGACAACCACACTTGGAGTTATTGCTGTGAATCAACGCGACGCATCTCCTTAAATGGTCGTCATAGACGAATACATTTTAAATTTCTAAACAGGGTTTACTACACGCCAGCCCGGCTGCATAGATATGGCTTACGTGACACGGCAGAGTGCGCGCGCTGTAGAGCCAACCCAGCGGATTTTATGCAAGTAGCTTGGTCGTGCCCAGAAATAGCCAATTATTGGAGATTGATATTCCAAAAGCTGAGTGAAATCATAGGGTTACCATTATCTCTGGATCCCCTGCTGGCGCTGCTAGGATTCTCAGGGCAAATCAGGAGGACTCCCGCCACTTGATAGACATTGGGATGTTGATTGCGAAGCGCAGAATAGCCATGCGATGGTCTCGGGGACCAGTGCCTACTCTAACGGAATGGTCTAAAGACATGCTGTATTGGAACACACAAACCATTTTTGGGGCTTATATCAGAGGTACTTAGCAGGAAAGGAGGCAGATGTATCTGAGTAAGATGGCCACTCTAAGTTGGTTATTTGTGCTCTGGCACACCCATTTGTCTTATTGCTGTCTAGCCGCCTACTTCTTGAAATATGGGTTATGACAGTGTGGGCTCCTTATTATCTACAATGCCATTATGTTTTCTGTATGTGCGCTGCCCCTTGCTCTGCCTTATGGGTCAGACGAGGAATCTGTACTGCTGCAATATTGTGCATGAGAAGATATTTGTGCTAAGTCATGGCCTGGGTACCTCCACTATCTTTTGCTCAGGTACCTTGTCACTCAATGCTGCCGCCACAGATGTGTACTTAAGTCACTGTCAATGAATGTCACAATGCTGTTATTTCTTATGTTTGTAATAGTTTGCAATAAAACCCAAAAAATATATATATATTTTAAAAAAAGAGTATTATGAGGAATCTATACAATAATAACTGGTGATATCACCCTGTAGCAGCGCAGCTGAAAGACTGGTGGTCTCACAGACTTATATCGGACTACATAGAAGAAGATCTGCTGGATATATTGTAGTTCCATGATGAAGACCTATGGGATGGTATACAGAACTTTAACTATAACAAAATCCTCCACAGATGGCATTGGTCGCCTAAGGCATTGGGAACAGCAGGTTCTATGTCACAACATGAATTGTTGAAGCTGTACCTCCACAGACAGTGATATTGTACATTTATTGTGGGACTGGCCATCATTGCAATGATACTGACATGATGTATGTAATACACAAGTCAATCTTTAATAATAAGCAACCAACTAAACCTTAGGTTGACACTATTGCATGACGACTCCTCATACCAACCTCAGACTACAGAAAATCAAGTAGTTTGCACCAGAACTTGTGAAGGATGTGGCCCTCTAAGGCCAGGCGGGTCTTTCACAACCACCTGCTATGCCTTCTCAAAATGAAGAGTCGGTCAGACGGTAGAGAAATACAAACTTACTTTATTCGATATACACTCTGCAGAGGAGCCCAGTCAGACCTTCACCCTAAGATGGGTACGCTAATACATAATAAATCCTTCTGGAGACTTCGGCCATGCCTCTAATGGAAAACTACCGGCCTGAGCCGGGCATGAACAAAGGAGGTACACAAAGATGGGCTTGCACCTGCCAGCGGGGTGCACTATCAGTACTTCAAGGCCACTGTGCTGAGTCTCAGCGTCTCCTAACGTGGGAGCAGAACTACATGTAGAGATTGGAATGTGCAAACAGAATAACAGTTCATTAGCAAGTCGAGTTACAGCCTTGAACAGAAAGGAGAAATAATAACGAAATACAGCGTTGCTGAAGCAAGCAGATTTGAAGAATGAGGCCTAGTACGAGCACAGTCCAAGCAGTCTTCCAGTGATTGCGAAATACAAAATGGAGTCATGTGAGCTAACTAAAGCTTACGTGTTGCGAGGATAACTCAGTGGGTTGCATAACATAAATACAAATGGCGTCTATTTAGCCACATATTGCTAACCTAATATAGCATAACAAGCGCATTACGGGAAAGGGGAATTCCGAACCTAACAGACCCTCCTTTTATCATATGTGGCTAAAAGCTTTATTGCTATCCGGCAGGGTCTTTACAATTCCAAGTGGGGGAGGGAAAATTACGTAGTCATTCGTATTGCAAAACGAAAACACAGCAAACATGGGTGTGAAAGAAACGCTATTTAGTAATCAAAGATTCCTTCATCTATCAACATCATTGACTGAATTTCTTGAATCATCATGGGGGAGGACTTATTATCCTGCTTGGGGAGCGTAATACTGGTGTTGAGTTTACTCACACAATACGTACAACAAGCTGGGAGACAATTGATGCATAGACAACATGTGAAGATAACCCTGCAATGGCTATCAGGATAAGGAGTATCTTCCAACCCCATGATGTCAATGGACCCCAAAGCCATCCCGAAAGGGACCATGTGCCGTTGTCTTCGTGAATTTCAGAGGCTAGTATGTGCAATTTCTGTATTGCAGAATATACAGTTGGGGCACTGTCAGGTATGTAAACACAACAACTGCTACCGATGACGCGGCAGGCTCCACCCCTGTCAGCTAAGATAACGTCTAAAACCATCCGGTTTTGAAGCGAGACAAGTCTCGTAGCCTGGAGCTCAACTGTAATATTGGTCAGTATACCTGCAGTGGTATTAATGACTCCCTCAACTACTCTGGCAAGTCGGCGTATGTCGTGACTATTGAATATGGGACCCCAGAACGGCACAATACCCTTCATTATATCAGTGAATTGCTGTAGGGAGGTATCCGTTTGATCAATATCATCTGTATTAACAACTCTTTTTATTCGGTGCACGAAAAGATCCCTACGATGCAACCTATGATCTTTGTGGTAAGTGGATGGTGCAATGTAAACAGGGGGCAGGAGGAAGGAGAGATAACACCGACCAGACCACCCCCTAGGGAGCCAAGTATAAGCTTGTTCCCCACAGATGAAGTATACATTCGGAGGTGTCAGTAAGGGTGGACTACTAGTCGTATTCAATTGATAGGTATAGTTACAATGGCTCTGGCCTACGGAAACGTTCCCTGACCCTTGGACACAGAAACTAGCCGTTGCATTTATCACGGGAATGGGCATAGCCTTGTCTTCAGTGATATTGCGCTCTTGAAAACATTTATAATATTCAGTGACATTGAATCCTTGAAAGTCTAGTACGTCATTTCGTAACCATGTGACATTTTCATGGACTGTGAAAACATTCATACAGGCGTCAGGGTGTATGGTACCCTCCTTTTCATCCATCCCCGGTGTATATCCTTGATGTACTACTATATAATCTAAAACTGCCTCATAGTCAGCCTGTGTCATTTTCATTGCGTCCGCATGATAATGCATATAAACCATAGATAGTAGTTGGAACCAAGCTTCACAGCTACCTAAATAGGACAAGGGCATCAATATCAGTAAGTCATTCTTATGCATAACTGAGGGGAGCAGTCCACATACCCAACACTTTGTGGCATTAGTAGTACTGTGTACCTGATGAAGCATTTGAATGAATGCATTATGAGCGTAAGTTTGTCTATGTCTTTCTTCATGCGGGGCCAATGTGATAAACGAGTGCTCAACTGGAAGCGGGGTAGTCCCTATCAAAGTATGCACAGGGTGTTGTTCCTCTAGATACCAGACTACCCCAAATACGAATATCAGAGAGAGCAAAAGTATTGCCACAAACACAATTTTAGTCTTGGGGGACCAGGAGGACCAAACGGGACCATGTGGAGTGGGAAGCGGAGCTGCAAAGGGCTGCTCCTCATCGGGAACGGGACGACCAAAGGGATACATTTTAGAGAATACTTTTAGGAATTGAAGCCACAATACAACCGGCCAGAGGGGTATTCTTCTTTCCTGTGTCCGTCTTGAGCCTCACAGGCAGGCTCCTATCGTTCATCAAAACACTCCCACTGTGGAGCTGCACAACCACAGCCCTTGCTGAAAGTCAATCGCGGCCCTTACTGAGAACAGTTCTTCTTTCAGGATAGGGCAACCTCCCTCCAGAGCAAATACCCTCAGCGATCCTGTCCAGTGTTCAGGGCAATGCACCAGTGTTCTTCACTCTAGTCTAAAGCACGCACCAGAGGCACAGCACCTGTACCCTAAGCTCAAGTCCTTCCCTAACTCCTGTATTGCCCTGCTGGTGCACTGTCCTTCCGTCGGGGCCGCAGATTGTACCTGGTGCGCCCAGGCTCTTCCTCGTTAACAAATAGGGGCAGAAACTCAGATTCAGGTGGGGATCAGGACTCAGATGTTTGCACGCCAAGAGCTGGAGTATCGGGGGCGGCCCTTATCTCAGGGGGTATCGTCTCGAATAAGGCCTCGTCACTCTCCTTGTCTGTGCACGCCCCTCTCATCCGGGCATCGGAGAAAGGGATGAAACGGGAACCAGCTCCCCTTCCTGATCTGCGATCCCGTCTCGCACCCAAGCGTCGTATGGAAGCGGAAGAGGCACCTTCTTCACGTTCGAAGCATGGACCCAGTGCTTCCGGCCATCCACTTTAACAGCTGTCCGAGTGGCCAGTAGCACCCGGGCAGGACCTCTCCAACTCGGCTCCAAACAGGATTTGCGCTGAAACTGACGAATCATAGCAAAGTCCCCGGGCTGGATCTGGTGCCCGGGGCCCTCTGGCACTGGTTGTAGAGCGGCGTGTATCTGTTGGTGAAGAGAACGGAGATCTTTAGACAAGGCATACAGATAGTCAATTAAAAGAGGGTATTCTATCTAAGAAAAAACGCTTTGGTCTTGGGACGCCCCAAACATTGGCAGGGCACCTGAAGACCACCTCATAGGGTGATAAGATTATTCTGGAGTGTGCAGTCACTCTTGTAGACAATAGTGCCAAAGGCAACGCATCTGGCCATTTCAATCCTGTACTTTCATGTATTTTCGCTAACTTCAATTTGAGTGTGCCGTTGTACTTCTCAACAAGACCTGCTGATTGGGGGTGGTTTGCTGCATGAAATTTCTGCGTAATTTGTAAGCCCTTACACACCAGATCAATGACTTTGGCATTGAAGTGGCTCCCATTGTCACTCCAGATCACACGTGGTAATCCGTAGCGTGGGAAGTATTCTTTTAAAAGTGCTTTTGCCGTTGCCATGGCCGTATTCTCTTTGGTTGGGTAGGCCTCAATCCATTTACTGAATGCACAAACTACCACTAGTACATATTTTAAGTTATTCACTCGTTCCATTTCGATGAAATCCATTTGGAGAACCTCGAAAGGGAAGGAAGGCGGTGCAAAATTACCAGCAGGTGTAGGGGTGCCCTTCCCAGGATTATGCTTTAAGCAAATAATACAGTGCTTTACCAAATGTGCGGCAACCTTAGGGATATTCTCATTCTGCCATACTGGGTCCAATAGTCTGCATATTCCTTTGGCGCTAATGTGCACCGGGCCATGAGCCATAGTGACTACAGGGAGGACAAACGCATTTGGCAACAACCATCTCTGCTTCCCTGACAAATCGGTCCAACACCCATCCTCGTCCAAACGCCCTGTCCTCTCCTCCCACATCTCCAGTTCATCTACAGTCGCTTCTCTCTGTCTTTCCTTCACACTGTCCACTGTATCCTCAAACATCCCATTGTCTGGAACCCATCTAGCAGGACCTGCCACAAACATCTTATTCATCTTCGATCTAGCTGTCTCCTTAGCTGTTTGGTCTGCAAAGGCATTACCCCTTCCAACATCATCTACAACAGCCTTGTGCGTGCTGCACTTTATTATAGCCAACTTGTCCAGGAGTGTCAATGCTGACAATAACCTAAGTACTAGGGGACCATGCTGTATCCTTTGCCCATGGGATGTCAGAAACCCTCTCTCTGCCCAGAGGTGCACAAAATTGTGTGACACCCCGAAAGCGTACTGGCTGTCAGTGTAAACATTAACAGCCAATCCTTCACTCAGTTCACAGGCCCTCAGGAGGGCAACTAACTCTGCAGCTTGGGCTGACTGGTATGGAATACGGGATGTTTCAACTACGGTATGTAATGTGGTGTTTGCATAGGCTGCAGTAGTAGTGCCATCCAGCAGTTTGAAACAAGAGCCATCGAAATATAGTTCCCCTTGGGGGTCAGATAAGGGAACATCAGTGAGGTCTACCCGTCCCTTCATTTCCTCTTCAGTCCGAAACAAACAATCATGGACATCATAGTCCTTTTCTTCCAAAGGAAGGGGTAGTAACGTGGCTGGATTCAAAGTAGCGCGTCTTTTAATGGTAATGTGCGGAGCAAATAGGGTCAGCTCATATCCAGTGAGACGCGCACTGGTGAGGTGCTGCGTCTTGTTCAAAAGCGTGTTCACAGCATCAGGTACCATAACTGTGAGGTCAGTATCAAGAACGAGCCCTGCCAATTGCCTGATAGATACCACTGCAGCAGCTCTCAGGCAGCTCGGGAGCGCTCTTGCGACATTATCTAAAATGGCAGAAAAGTAAGCGCAGGGTCTCTGCTTACCACGAAACCCTGTGTTAGTACCGAAAGCGCGCAACCGTCGGCCTCATGTACATAAAGCACAAAAGACTTCTGGTAGTCAGGAGTACCAAGCACAGGAGCAGAGCAAAGCGCAGTTTTTAACTGTTCGAAAGCTTGCTGGCATGCAGGTGTCCAAGGCAAAGGCTCATGCACATCTTTAGTGGTCAGGTAAAGAAGAGGTTTTGTTAGTAAGGAGAAATTTGGTATCCAATGCCGACAATATGAAGTTATACACAGAAACGGGAGTACCTCACGTTGGGTCTTAGGAACAGGCATGTTAGTAATCGTAGCTATGTGCTCAGGTGTTAGTCTGCGACCCTCCTTCGACAGTAGGTGACCTAAGTAGGTGACCTCCTGTCGACAATATTGAAACTTTGAAAGGGATACCCTGTGTCCGTGGTGTGCCAAATGTAGCAGTAATTTTACTGTGGTGTCTTTACAGCCTGTTTCAGTGTCTGAGGCCACTAGAAGATCGTTGACATATTGCAGCAACACATTACCAGGGGGAAGCTCTAAAGAATATAATTGTGCTTTCAGAGCCTGACTGTAAATACTGGGGCTTTCTGTATAGCCTTGTGAAGCACGACAGAACTAAAGCTCTGACCGGCTATTGCAAATCCAAAAAGGTGACGGCTATCTGGATGGATGGGGATGCTAAAGAAATCGTTTTTCAAATCAATCACGGAGAAGAATTTGGTGGTCGGGGGAATCATTGTCAGGATCGTTGTAATGTCAGAGACCACAGGATATTGGGGAACCACAATTTTATTGACCTCTCTAAGATCAATAACAAAACGGTAAACATCAGGGTGAGTGTCAGAACAATCCGAGGGTGTCTTTTTAAGAATAGGGAGAATAGGGCTATTGCACACATTTGCTGCTGTCTCTTCAACCACACCAGACTTAATCAATTCCTGTATTATTTGCAACAAGGCCTTTTCGCCTGCCTGGGATATTTTGTATTGAGGAATTCGGGGCAATCTGGCATTATCCTGTACCTGTATAGAGACTGGCGGGATCTGGAGCAACCCCACATCTGTATCACCTGTGGCCCACAACGTGTGTGGCACATCTCAGAACTCAGGAGGGAGGGGGTCATCCTTTGTGAAGCATTTTTTGGCATAGGCGACTCGCGGGCCATCAGTCATGTAAACGCCGTCTGGGGAACAATAAATCGTCGCATGCAGTCTTTTTAACAAATCCAGTCCTAGTAAATTCTCCCCACAATTGGACGTCAGTAGAAATGGTGAGTCAACTGTAAAGGGACCGATAGTCAAAGCAAGAGGCTTGGAAATGGGGCTAACAACCGGCGCGCCTGAGAAACCCACTGAAACGTTATTTTGGCCACACAGAGCTGCCCCTGGGACCAGTGAACGGGAAACAGAGCTATTCATAGCCCCTGTGTCGACTAGAAATTTCTCGGTGGTACCTTGTAAATCTGCAGTAATGTATGGTCCACGTTGATCTACAGGCACCGGAACTGGTCCCTTGCCCTGCCCCTGGCTGTCCTAGCTGTGAGACAACCCCGTCACTTCATCCATGTCATAATCGTTGTGGTAGTACTGTCTTCCCCGAGGGTCGTCAAAATAATTCCCACTCTGTCTGTTGTAAGATGTGTCTGCCGACTGCGTCCCCCCTCGGCCTCCTCCCCCTCGTCCTCTGCCTCCAAAACCCTGATCTCTCGGAGCCCCACCTTTCTGCAACAATTCTGGACACTCGTTCCGCCAATGTCCCTCCTTTTTACAGTACACACGTTGGTTGGGTCCCACGGGGGCACCTGAAGCACCACCCCTGTTAGATCGGGGTGGCCGTGGACCCGAACCTCGTCCTCTACCTCTTCCTCTCGCAACTTGCTGCATCAACACCCTCGTCTTTAAATCCTTCGACTTCTTCTCTACCCTTTCCTTGTCCTCATTCTCTCTATGCTCATAATACTGCGCCATACTCAATATGACTGACGGGGAGGAAGTCGTCCAGGAACTTTCTGAAGCTTGCAACCTAGTGGCAACCTCAGGGAGTAAGTTAGTGATGAACCTGTTTACGAACAAACGGACGCCACCCTCCTGTGACAAGTCCTGACCACTAAAATCTAGGAACACCCCTTCAAATCTGGTAAAGAAATCCGACACACTCTCGTCCTTTTTCTAACGACACGCAGTCAACTTATCCCAGTCCACTTTCTTTGGTGGGATAAGTGAGTGCATATAGGCGATGATACGCCACAGTAAAGCCAATAGCTCCGCCTTTGGCCTCTCACCGGGTTTGTGCTCCTTATCCCATGCTTTGATCTCGTCCCATGTGGCACCCAGTTCCAACGTGTGGTCTTGTGTATGGACCTGTCTCCATATATCTACCGTACCAACAAGCCGAAAAACAACTCTATGTCAGCTAGTGTCATTACTGTGGAGGAGGCCGCCTCTGTCAATTCTTTATAATATGCAGTGGGATTTTTCCTTGGGTCCGGTAACTGGCTTTTTAGGGAAAGGACCTCGCTCCTTTTCCAGGGAGTATAGATCCATTGTTCCTGAAACCGAGCATCGACTCGCGGTCTTATTACGGTATCCGTAGAGTCGCGTAGTTCTGGTATTTCAGGGTGGTAAATGGGATGAACTTCCCTCATGGGGTGCTGTGTCCCTAACATCGGAACCTTTTGGAGTAGCCTGCCTCGGTAACCCACTAGTGTAGACACATTACTAAAAACTTCATTCGGGGCCATGTCTGTGACATATACTCTGTCTTGTATATCATAGATAATCTGCGGTGCAGTACCCTGGAAACACTGCTCCCACAACGCTATCAGCGTGGCGGACATGTGCTTAAGGGCATGTTGCTGTATGAAGGGCTCATAATCTTTCATAACACTCCACACATCCTCCACACTATAAATCGGGTGCCGGGCCCATTGAGGTGCCTGATTCGCCACCATTTGTTTCTCCTCAGTACCCACAGCAGAGCGCACCAACACCTTCTCCATGCGGTCTTGCGCCGCCGCCCAGTTGGCTCTGGGAAATCCACGCGCAGGCATTTCAGTATGCAATGGTGTTTGGGCGGTACACTCACAGGGGAAGGAACGGATGCAGAGACAGGCACCATCATATAGGGGGACAAGGTTGTAAGTGTAAAGGGTAGTGTAGTGGACGAGGCAGAGCCAAGTGATGGGGCAGGAGAGTGAAGAGACAGGACGGGGGAAGTAACAGTGTCCACTCCCGTGGCCGGTGGGAATACAAGGGAGGCAAATGAGGCCGAGGTCAGAGAAGCAGGCGGGGCTGGGGCCGAGGCAGCAGTATCAGAAGTATCTGAGGGAGCAGCCCCAGAGGTCGAGGACGGGGGTATGGGGACCATAGGGTATATACACTGTGGTGCATAGGGAGGTGGGGGGCGAGAGTCCAAAAGCTCCTCAACAAGCTCATCTCCTTCCTCCCTAACAACATACCTTTTGTCAGTCTGCAAGCGAAACTTCCTATCTGCACGCTCTATGCCATTCTCTGTCTTCTCCCTTTCATAGGCTACCGCCTTTTGCGTAATCGTTTGTGTCTGCTTCTTCCGAACCTCTTTCTCTGCTCGCATGCGTCGCTGCTTTGCCTCTTTCTGCCACACTCTCAAAGAATCAAACATGGACTGCCTACTCCTTTTAATAAACAATTTATCCTGCAGGAAATGTATTTTCTGTTCATCAAATGAGCCAGTAAGTGGCCATTGCAACTCAGCATTGTCCCTCGTATATTTATTCCACAATGTGCTAAACATAATAGGGCCAATACCATGTTTGACGTATATGTCAAAATTTGGGGTACCCTCCGGAGGTGCGGGCTGGCTCTCTTCCAATCGAGCATCAGAAGAACAACACCGGCATCCAAAGCAGCTTAACTTACTTAAACAAGGCATCTTTAATATAATGCACAGGCACTGTCCCTAACGGCCAAACAACACCAACAACGATAATACAGAAAAAATAGAGTAACAAAATCACTCAAAACCCAAACCAACTGTCCGAAAGGCACAGCCGCTCCTCACTCAAATGCACATCCTATCAGCATCGTCATCAGCATCAGTCCACAGACCACGCAACACCCAGACACACAAGCACATCACCAGTCAGCCTGAGGCTGCATCACAAGAAAGACGGCCGTCCAAAGACCGTACCAAATCCAAGAGGACAGGCCGGAGCCCCAGACCTTTTCGAATGTATGCCAATTACCAGTTGGCCTGGCAGATTGTCTGCGAACAGCCCCAGACCTTTTCAATGCGCAAACCGAATTACCAATTGGTCCGTCAGACTGCTCGCAAATCCTCTGTGTCCTTTACAAGGGTCCACAAAACCCACCAAGTACAAACCAAGACGGTATTAAACCATACCAAGGCACAGCCCGTCGACTCGTGTCGTTCAAGCAAGGCAGTTCAAAAACCGCAGACAAGACAGTCAGGAGACTGCATCAAGACACAGCCCAAAAGCTCGTGCCAACCAAGAATGGCGCCATTTTCCCAAGAATCAAGTCACTCACCTGGTGCACACAGGCCGAGTCAAATTATTCTCCACTGCCGACTCTTCAGACCAAACAGTCAACTCCAAGGTTTCGCCTTCTCAGGACCCCAGCCGGTGACCACTAGCCGAGGATCTGCCCGATCGGAAGGGCGGGGCAGCTGCGAGAACCAAGCTCGGTCTTGTGTGTGTGGGGCCCCGATCCGCCCTACCGACCAGACACCACCCCGGCCCCTGCGACCCGATTACGGGTGAGGGGGCCACACTTCGTGGGGTCCCTGTTCGGGTGCCAACTGAAGGACGTGGCCCTCTAAGGCCACGCAGGTCTTTCACAACCACCTGCTATGCCTTCCCAAAATGAAGAGTCGGTCAGACAGTAGAGAAATACAAACTTACTTTATTTGATATACACTCTGCAGAGGAGCCCAGTCAGACCTTCACCCTAAGATGTCTGTCGACGGGACTGACTCCCCAGGGTACGCTAATACATAATAAACCCTTCTGGAGACTTCGGCCACGCCTCTAATGGAAAACTACCGGCCTGAGCCGGGCATGAACAAAGGAGGTACACAAAGATGGGCTTGCACCTGCCAGCGGGGTGCACTATCAGTACTTCAAGGCCACTGTGCCGAGTCTCAGTGTCTCCTAACGTGGGAGCAGAACTACATGTAGAGATTGGAATGTGCAAACAGAATAACAGTTCATTAGCAAGTCGAGTTACAGCCTTGAACAGAAAGGAGAAATAATAACGAAATACAGTGTTGCTCAGGCAAGCAGATTTGAAGAATGAGGCCTAGTACGAGCACAGCCCAAGCAGTCTTCCAGTGATTGTGAAATACAAAATGGAGTCATGTGAACTAACTAAAGCTTACGTGTTGCGAGGATAACTCAGTGGGTTGCATAACATAAATACAAATATTTAGCCACATATTGCTAACCTAATATAGCATAACAAGCGCATTACGGGAAAGGGGAATTCCGAACCTAACACTTGTGATGACGAAAACTGAAATATTATGGTTTTAGAGCAGATGTCATCATCCGAAGGTCGAGACCTGGTTACAAGAGATGTTCCGACTTGCACCATACGAAAAGATCACTTATCATCTAAATGACCAAAATGATAAATTTGAAGAGATTTGGCGAGATTTTTGGACAAATCGCAGTGATGGGTAATAAAAAGACCCACACAACTAGTATGGATACCCGAGGGGAGCAATGATCATGTGGTATGCTAGACTGTGGCTGAATGTAATTGCATTCTTGTTATTTTTTATATAGATGTTTCATGTAAAAGGGGAACTGTTTTTGCTGCTCCCTCACTCTCTCCAAAGCTTCCACACTTAGCAGAGTATTTTGCTAATGGGTGATTGAGAAACACCATGCACCAATACTACTGTCTGCTTTGTGGTGCCTGTTGCAAAGAATTCTAGTGCTTCTAGCATTTTCAGGATGGGGAATGGCAGTGGATCTCAATTTCCGCTCCAGGCTATCAGTAATGGTGAAAATATGGTTTGTATGGTGCCATATTGAGCTTGTGTATCCTGTAGATTGCAAGCTAACTCATGTTTATGGGTTCTAGCCTTACTCTGTCAATCCAATCTCTTATCCTGTGTTGCTGCACCTTTTGAGGTCATTGATTGGTGGCCTGGTTTCCATCCCATGCTGCATAGTTTGTTGTAGCAGAACATGGATCTGGCATAGCATGACCGAGCGACCTAACAGTGCTGCATCCTTTTTTGTGGACTGTAGAATGGAAGTGTGACCTGCTGAAATCAACCTGCAAGAGCTTCACCTGTCCCTGGCTGTTAATGTAGTTCGGGCCTGTGAGAAAACAGGGCTTTTGCAGTGTACCCACACTTTAATGCCCCAATATTTGACTGATACCGGTGGTTACTGCCTCAGAATTGTGCCCTGGGCCCTGCTAACCAGGCCCAGGGCCAGTGCCCTGTTTAAAAGGTATATAGAAATTAGGTGTAGTTGCAATTGATACTGACAACCCACCTGTAAGTCCATAGTATATTGTACGGCATGTAGGTTTAGAGGCCCAGTAGAATTAATGCAATAAAGGGTGCACTGCTGTGGTGCCTGCTGTAATTTTAAAAGCCAGCCCTGCCTTGCAGGCTGCTTTTAAAATAAAAATATGTCCAAATTCAAATTTGGAATTAAAGGTACTTCCAGAGTCCTAAACTACCTTATTTTTATGATGTGTCACCCCTAAGGTCTGCTCTGCGTGTCCTAAGGGTAGGGTGCCATGTTCAAATAAGTAGGAACATTATAAAATATGTTTTAGATACCCTGGTGAGGGGGAAACTGCCAATTTCATTTTTCCCCATTGTAGTACATTAGCTCCTTAGGCTAACATGGTAGGTCTTTATTTAACCAAGGTTGGATTTATTATAACTATTGTAGGAAAGAAGTTATAGAACTGCTATCCTAAAGTGACCCAATTAAGTCCTATAGCAGCCTCTTCTGATTGGCCAACCTTTGACAGGCTGAGTCAAGCTGGTCTGATGAGGTGTGAAGTGGCCTGAACTGAGACAAAGGAGGCATCTGGTGGGAGGAGATCTGCTGACTGCAGATGCCAGAACAGGAAGAGGGCTGTGTAGCCAAACAGGTTTTTACAGGGAGAAAGACTCTTAGAACAGGTACCAGGCCCACCCCACTTCCTGCACCCCCAGCCAGATGGGAGCCCCTGTAATTGAATTAGGAGAGGGGCTAGAAGGGGGGTGTAAGGGAACGTTAGCCACACCTGTGGGTGGGCTTAGTCAGACCTGAAGCTCCAGGAGAGATTTTCTCAATTTTTATTTTTGTGGACAGGGTTTTCTGGGACACAAATATGCCACATTTCGGGGAAAGTGGTCATCACATAGGGTGGCACCCTACATCCATTGGTCAGGGGTACCCCCTTCTTGCCAGCCCACTAACCTGGATAAATATGAGAGCTCCCCAGCAACTCAGATCCCTGCCTGGAAATATCAAGAGAAGATGGACTGCCTTGCTGAACCCCTGGTCTGCACAACAAGAGTACTGCACTCATAAAGACGGTACCTGCTGCACACTTTGGGCTTCACAAAAGTGGACTTTGCCTAACTTCAAAAGGATTAACGAGTGGACTACCTGAAAGTAACAGGTATAAAAGAGCTTTAAGGCATCACCTGCATCACCTCCATCAAGACAAGCCCAGCTGACCAGCTTCACCAAGACATTAAAGTATTTTACCATGTGCATTGTACGAATTGTGGCCCCAAACCTCCAAGAGGCAAATCAAAGCTTTTGAACGCTTCGCTGATGTTGTGGACCCTAAAAGATCCATAAGAAAAATCTGGAGCAGAGGAACTGCCCTTCTGGGTCCATGGACTGCACAAGAGAGGACTGAACTCATAAGGACCCTGCCTGTTGCACTCACAAGGCTTCTCAACAAAAGGACTTTGCATGTCTTGAAGAATAAGGGGTGGACTCCCTGATCAGCAACAGGTATAAAAGTGCTGCCTTCAGCACCAACAAGGACCACTCCAGCTGACAAGCTTCACCTGGATTTTACTTGGATTGACGGGATGCATTGTGGGAGTTGTAGTCCCAGACCGTAAGAGGCACACAGAGCTTCTGAACACTTGGGGGCCGATTCCGATCTCGGCCGGTAGGGCTCCGAATAGGATTCGGCTTTACCGGATCCGATTCGGAGCCCTGTTTCCCGACCGAACCGTACGCGGGTCCGGCCGAGCGAGTACGATGCGACTCGCCGACCGACTCGTCCGGGCGACCCGACCGCTCCGACCGACTCGTACCCGGATCGTACCGCTCCGACCGACTCGCTCGGACCCGATTCGCACCGCGCAATGGAGACGTTTTCCGGCCGGGTAAGTACGATGCGCACCTCGACCGCTCCGACCGACTCGCGCAGTCCGGCTCCAAGGAGCTGTCGGAGCCGTACTTTGGGGGTCCGTGTCGGACCCCCCTGTACGCGTACCCGCGCGAGGCGCACACAGGGGGACCCATGGGTCCCCCTACCTGTGCGTGTACGCCGCGGCGCGCCGCGGCGTACTCGCTGTAGGGGCGCCCTTGTCCGCCTCGCACCCATTGAGGCAATGGGAGCCCGCGTACGCGTTGTACGACCGGCTCCCATTGAGTTCAATGGGAGTCCGACCGACTCGTGTCCGGTGGCATACGAATGCATCGGACTCGTTCGGTCGGACTGCACGGGTCCGATTCGGTCGGAAATCTCTCCGGGTCCGGCTCGGTCGGAGAGATTTCCGGCCCGAATCGGAATCGACCCCTTGGTTGGAGCTCTGGACAACTTTCCTGTATCAGGAGACACTTCGGGAAGTAAGTGTCAAAGTGTAACATCTTGGGCAGCCTGAACTCTTGACTTTGTCCTCATCCAGCATGACCTTTTTTTTAACCCTTTAAGAGCTATTTGCTTCTAAACACAAGTTTTCTATTAATCGTTAAACATTCATATCTCCGGTTCCCTACATGGAATTTTTGTCATTTTGGTGTCTATTTGTTTATAAAAAGATTTCCTATTTTTATAAGTTGATGTGGGATTTTTATTGTGTGTTGTGCCTTACTTATTTACTGTATTGATGTTTTTAACTGCTTTACACACCTGTCTCCTAAGTTAAGCCTGTCAGCTAGCATTCAAGCTACCAAGGGTTGAGCAAGGATTCATTTATTCAGAACTTGACTGGACCTTATTGGTGATTGTGGTGTTATTTCTAAGTGTAGGTACCTACATGCCCTTACTAATAAACCACCTTCCATCTCAGCCCTGTGTGTAGGTGTGTGTGATATTTGTTTGTTTTCAGATGAAACAGTACATGTACTGTGTTTTTTTTTCATTATTGTGTTGGTCTTTGAATTTTCCTGTTGTTTTACAGTTTTTTTCATTCCCTACACTTTCTCGAATTTTTACCACCTGCTTTTGACAAGTGGTATTTTTCCACTGGTTTTTAATGGCCTCTGATACTTGTAATTGGGTGTTATTTACCCAATGCGTAACTCTTCTCATGTGGCAAATAGTGCATGCATTAAATAGCACATGTGGACTACAGACAAGCATTATTTAACACGTGCAAAATAACATATGTGATTTTTAACTCGTGAACAGATGATTCGTTAAAGTCATGCACTATTTACTTTTGCATGCGGTAATTTCCACTACACCTACCTCGTAATCAGGGCTTAAGGTTCTTTAATTCACCCTTGGTAGGTCTGACATAGTAGTCAAAATATGTGCTTTGGTGTGCAAGAAAGTTAATGTATTTTAATTCCTCAATATGGAATTCCAGTATTATGAAACAGACTGAAAAGAAAAAAAATCCTTATCATTTTTTAATTTTTGCAAAACATGTTTGATGGTCGGGCTTTCCCATTTTTGTGATTTCTATCTGGATGCAATTGTTGGAGAAAATATGTAAAAAGCACTTAGAGGGACCCAGATAGCTATCCCCTTGTGAAAGCTCGACACCATTCTGAATTCAACAAACTATAATTTGTGTAGATTGAAGAAGATTTTCACAAATAATGTTTTCATTGAATTAAAAAATTAGTGAATATAAATTAAAAGGAAATTAAATTGACTCAATGTCCACATGTGTAAATGTTTGATTTGAGGGCAATATACAAAAAGCCAGGTTGCAGGAGACTATTTGCTAGTCAAAATCCTAGTTGTTGTAATGTATTTTACCCTTTCCTGCCTCCATGTCCCTTATCTGTTTTAGTCTCTCTAAATCAACTCTTTCTGGGCTTCTCTGTTCTCTCGCATTCCCAACATTCTAAACTGCTTGATTCCTGCGAGGCAAAATTCTAGCTTGCAGCTTGAACTAGGAGGACTTAGGGTAAGGATCTATATTGATGGTGGTACTATGAAGACAAAATAAGCGTGGCTCTAGATTGTGTATGGAGCCTGTATTTCTATATTTTATCACTAGTGATGATGGAAAATTTGATATCTGCAGAAAGGACAGGTTTGCACCATCAGGTTTCACAGACAACTGTTGACATGAAGGTGTCCTGCACATTGTCTCTTCACTCTGGGACCGTGAGAGAGTTAATCAATTGTTGTCAGAGTTGTATGCTAACATTGATTACATTAACAAGAGAGGTCACAGCCACTCTGGACTGTAGGAAGGTGGAATCTGACTGCATGGTTACCCCCACTTTTTTCCTGGTGTTTTTCTGGTTTTTGACTAGTCTGAATGGGATCCTGCTATTCAGGACCCCAGTCTATCTGCTTTCTCTCTAAATTGGTTGTGTTATGTACTTTAGGTACACTCCAGATTGGATTCTGGGGTACCCTTATCAGTCCCTAGTATATGGTACACCATGTACCCAGGGCATAGGTACCCCAGAGGCGTCCCAGGGGCTGAAGCATGTATTGTGCCACCCCTGAGAGGCCATTCAAAATGACACCACAGGTCTGCTACTGCAACCTGTGTAAGGAGGTACATGCACCCCTTACTTAGATATAGGTTACCTATATCTACTCTAAATCACTGCACGTATAAACCTATCAGTCACCCCTATGGCAGGCCTTATCAATCCTGAAGGCAGGGTGCTGGGTTTTGTGTGAGAGGGTGCCCCTGCATGAGCAGAGCCCCTCTGCAGCCTTCGGAATCTATTCTCCGGGGTTGTCTGTGATGCAGCCAACCATATATACTTAAGTGCATTATAACCTCGCGGTAAATGCTAACTTTAAAATGGCTGCTTAGAAACATGTCGTGTTTGGTGTAAAACACCTTGGAATCATACCTCCACACCAGTAACTGGTGTGGGAGGTATGATTCCTCCCTTGTAGTACCACTACTATGGGGCACCAGTCTACCCGGTACCAGCTTTCTCGACGTGGGCAGCACAAAATGGATGCTGCCAGCCACAGACACGAGTCTGCCCTCCTGCTGCTGAGCCAAGCTCGAGCAGAGGAAGGCCTGACAATAGGTTTCCTGTCACAGGGAGGTGTGACCACCTCCCAGACAGGCTTTAGTGTATTGGGGCTGGCTGGGTACACTCTTAGAGTGCCAGAAAGTCTGCACTGTGGGCACATTTGGTGTCCCCGTGCATAGTCCAGCTCAAACCGGTTGCAGGAGCCATTGGCTCCTGCTCTGGCGCGAAACTGGACAAAGGACATGGGCGTAGCCACCCCTCTGTCCTGACCCTCCCCTAGGTGGGTCCCCAGAGTTAGTCCAACCCCTTCCTTGGGTATAAAGTAGGAAACCTGACTACAAGGCTTTAGATTTTACCTGGACTAAACTCTGCAAGCAGAAACCAAGTACTTCAACGGTCTACACTTCGCTGGACTACAGAATAATCTCCCTTGGAGTAAAGGAGTTACTCCCCTGCAGCAGCAGGCACCTAAACGCATCTGACCAGTTTGCATCTCCCAAGCTCCTGAGGACTCCGAAGATTTCTGCAACACAGGAGGTAGGTTCCCGAGTGTCCCTGAGGTCGATCGGCTCTCTCAGCAATCCTGAGACCAGTATCCCTCGTGGGGACCGTGCAACCCAAACCCCTGTGCACTGTGTACTTTTGCAGCAGCATATGCTTTTCGGCAATCCTGAGGCTGTGCTTTGGACTGCGTGTAGTCCCAACCCCGAGCAGCATTTTCTCCAAAGATCTTTGGCCTCCACTCCACGAGTGCTCCGTGGGCTGGTACTTTGTGATTCCACTTGAGGTCCCTTCGCGATCCCTGGTCCGTTGGCCTCTGGGTCCTAGCGAGGGTCACTTTGACTTTCCTTGGGCTTCCCTGGTTGCTCCAGATGTGCCCTGACTCCCCATAGCTTGGAGAGTCTCCTGGACCTTGCTGGTCCATACTATCACTTGTTTCCTCTGCCCTCGTGGGTTGCCTTTGACAAGGTTTGTTGGTATTCAATCCGGACACTAACCCCTCAGCACTCAACATCCTTTGTGGGACAGCTCACCTCCAGACTTTGGTCATCGTCGACATCTCCTGGTCCCCGTGGCTGCAGAGTCAAGCATCTGATCTTCGCACCTGAAGCACCCGACATCGGTGGGCATTCATCTATCGAGCCCCTGGTCATGTGAAGTGACCCAGACTCTGTCCCCTCTGCTTTCAGGTTCTTCTTACTCCGAATCCAGGCTTGGATTCCACCGGACACTTTTCATCTTCCCGGCAGCAGTACTTCTTCGCAACACGCCATTGAAAATGACAAGGGTTTCCGACACCACTTGACCCCTATGCACCCGGCTCCTCTGGGATAGGTAACACGGGTACCTCGGTACTCACAAGGGTGCTGGCCTTAGAACCTTCTATGTTCCAAAGGGTTTGCTTGAAGTCCTCTCCGAAGTGTCCTTAAACTGTAATTATCCAACCGCGACTTTCCCATAGAGTTGTACAGAGCTCGCGTCTGTGTTCCCACACTGCACCCGTCATCCGTGGGCTCCTTGTGTCACTCCTGTGGGTGGTTCCTTGGGGTCCCAGTGATTCTACGTGCTCTAGGCACTGTGTCTATTGAAGTTGTGGTTGTTATACCACTTTCTTAGTATATGGTTCGGTCTCCCCCTGGAGCCCGCTGTGTATAGTGCTATTTACTGTCGTTCTATTGATTTAATATTGTGTACTGTATATTCTAATCTCGGGTAGAGATTAGTAGAGAGTGTTTTAGTAATAAATACATATTTTTATATAACACTTGTGTGGTTCTCCTTTCATTTAGTCATTCAGGAGGTGATATTCTGGTAAAACAAGCTGCTTTACATTCCTTCAAGATTAAGCCTGAAGGCTGCTCTCCATAGCTACCACTAGGATAGCTTTCATAAAGGTTATCTTTGACCTAATCATCAATAAGGGTCGTTTGGATTGGTGCAAGGTGCCCACTTTAATTATTGGACAGCATATACCAGGCCAACTTCTCATATGGACCCTCCTACAAGCTTTGAAATAACCCAGAATCTGGTCACAACCTTTTTTCATGAGTTGACATATTCTAGGGTTACAGCCCTTCCTCCTACTATAAATAACCGAGCTGCTGTGGCTAGCCTTTCCCCGTATTACGAAGCACAGAAATGCTGGTGATAACTCTATTCATACTCAGAAATCGTCTAGATTCTGGGGATAGCCTTTCTTCATACTCAGACTTTATTCAGATTCTGCGGATAGCAACTTTCGTATAAGAAATTTCCCACATTCTGAGGCTAATCATTTTTCATTCTCAGAAATCAGTCCGAAGAGAAATTAATTTTCCACATCCTGCAAGTACAACTTTTTTTAAATGTTCTAAATATAATGTGAAAAAGGCCATGAAGGAACACTTTCTGAATATATTGTCTGATTTGCCAGATGACAGTCCCTAATGTGGTAACTAAATTATTTACATTTTATTTTATAGGGAATATTCATAAATAGCAACTATGGCCTTGGGGTGCAACGAAATGTTGTGCACAGCATCAGGAGCAAGTGCCTGAGAATTAGTCATAGTACCACTGCGAGTACCACTGCATAACACAGAGCGGGTCATAAATAAGGCTACATTATAAGTAAAGGTTGGGGGGTCAGAAGGGGTATGACAAGAGGTGGGGTTAAGTTAGTCAGGTGTTATTTTATAGTGCCTTAACACTGACCAGGTAAGCGCTGATGCAGGGCCAACTGTTAGGTGGTGAATGGAAGATGGTAAAAACATGGGGCTTCATTTACAAGCCCATTGCGCCGCCGGTGCATCACTTTATTAGACGCACCGGTGACTCAATGTGACTGCCCATATTCACAAGGCCATGTAAAGTCACCCTGCGTGACTCTTCATGGCCTTATAAATTTGGGCCCCTTTCACCCATTAGTCTGCATGAAAGGGACATTCCATGGGTGTTGCTGTGGATGTTCCCACGCAACATCCATGGAACCTGCCACATTCCCAGATTTAGAAAGTGTTGCAAACCTGGGAATGCGTCAGAATCCTACGCCTCCCCAGGGGAGGCGTCGGAGTGGCGCAACGAGGAGAAACACTTTTATTTCTCCTCGTCTTTTGCTCTTTGTATGTGTCCTGCATTCTGCAACACACATAGAAGGAGCAAATCACCTTTAATGATTGTTTATGTGAAGAAGGTGTCCCTTCCTGCACATAAACAATCATCCCTGCTACGCAGGCAACCTTGCACCTGCGTTGGCGCACAGCTGTGCACAGGTGCAGGGGAGAAGGACAGGAAGGCACCTATCTTGTAGATACAGCGCATTCCTCCCCTTTTGTTTTGAGGCATGTTAGCACAGCAGAAAGGCTTGCTGCACTGTTGTGCGTCACAATATAGTAAATTAGGCCCTCAGGTCTTAAAAGCTATCATTCACACTGTTTGTGCTCTACGTTAGAGCAAAAACAATATTATTGAACTTTATGATACACTACTAGTGTGGCCATGAAGGCCCTTATTAATCCGGATAGGGCAATACATTGTTCTCTCTTTAATTGGTACTCAGAGTAAGTCTCCCTTGCCCTGTAAATACCTGATGCTGAATACCTGTTCACAAGTTGTAATAAGTCCTTTATGTCTTTATTTAAGTTGTTATATGTGTAAAAAAATAAGCAGAAGGAGGATTGTCACACAGTACAATAACTTATCGTCTTATGAACGTCAAACATTTTATAAAATAATTAGGTGTAATATAATAAGGGATGTGTAGGGTGATCATTTGCTCTGGCCTTTCAAACCTCAGCCATACATCTGCTTATAAAGGCAGTAGTCAGGGAATGGATCCATCACATCCTTTAATCTTTATCATTTCCTAAAAGTAAGTGTGTAGTCATAAATCTTCAGACAGTTGAATGAGACGACATGTACAATTATATCAGCCTTTAGTTGTACATTCTGTTTGGCCATGCTCCAATTGGAAGACCTACCTTTCTTCTTAAGGCTGCCCTTGAAAGTGAGGACGGCACGACTTGAAATCGGAAACAGCCTCCAAAGGCTTACACAAAAGGCTTTGTGGAAGCCGGTGAATGCCGATTTCACACCACTTGCTAATATGTATCGACAACTATAGAATTATATCTTAGATACAAAAGGGCAAGATTTTCCATTGTTAATACAATAAAAGCATCCTGTCATTAGTAGTAAAGCCACTCATAAGTGTCGTCTTATGCAGGATTCTTACATCATCCATCACAGATGCGCTTCCATTCCGTTTATTTAATTATATCTGTTGGACCTGGCCCTTTTTGCAAGTTTATCCCCAAACATTTTGCCTCCTATTTTTCTGACTCTCTTTTTGTTGGCTTTAGGACTCTGAGCACTTTACCACTGCTTATCAGTGCTAAGGTGCATATGCCCTCTCTGTAAATTGTAATTCTGATTGGCTATCCATGATTGGCATATTTGTTTTACTGGTAAGTCCCTAGTAAAGTGCACTATATGTGCCCAGGAACTGTCAATCAAATGCTACTAGTTGGCCTGCAGCACTGGCTGTGCCACTCACACAAGCAGCCCTGTACCCTTGTCTCAGGCTTGCCATTGCAGTGTCTGTGAGTGCAGTTTGAAACTGCCATGTCGAGCTGGCAAGCGCACCCACTTGCCAAGCCCAATACTTCGATTTTGCTCCATGTAAGGCACCCCTAAGGTAGGCCTTGTTTGTGCATTCACTCTAGACAGTCACACAAAGGGAGTTGAGGTGTCCCCTGCATATCCTGATGGCCCATACCCACCCTAAAACTTAAAAATCTCCTTTACTTACCTTATAATGCGTTGTAATGGCATGCGTTGTAATGGTATGGGTTGTAATGGCATGCGTTGTAGTGACATGCATTGTAATGACTGCATTGTAATGGCATGCGATGTAAAGGCAGTTGTGTTGTAACAGCTGCGTTGTAAAAGCAGTGTGATGTAATGACTGCGTTGTAAGGGATGTTTCCCCCAAAGAGGGTATATTGGACCTGTAACCCCTCATTTGTAGAGCACTTCTGAACTGAGGACTCTGCCAGGAAGAAGAGCTGTCAGGAGGAGTACTGCCCCTTGGCTGTGTGTTGCTTTGCCGGGTTGGCCTGCAGTTGCTGCTTCAGCCTGTGGGCTGTAAAAGAACTGGACTTTGCTTTTGAATCCTGCTTTCCCAAGGTTCTCCAAGGGCTTGTGTGTGCTTGCCTCCTGTTTGAAGTTTTGGGGCCATCAAAGACTTCACCTGCAACATCCCTGAACTCCACTGCTGGGAGTTCTGACCTGCCAAGTGGTGCCAATTCCAGTTTTGGGCCATTGGAGGCGGTTCCTGCTGCAAAATCGGCGCATTACCCTTACAGCGCCTGTTTTTCTGATGCAGCCCCGTCTTGCAAGGGAAGTTTCCACGCACCGCTGCCGTGCGACCAAAGAAATCGACACAGCATCTGTTTGCGGCCCGACAAACTGCCACAGACCAAGTCCAGCACACCGTGTCTCCGACTCCGAGACCACTGCACTGAGTCCGACGTAGGCCCTGCTGTGCGGCTGAAAGATTCGATGCATCACTGGTACGCGGATGAAAGAATCGGCGCAGCACCTCTTTGCTGCCGCATCAACCCCCAGCGTGTCTGGATTTCCACGCATAGCACCTGTGCGCCACATTTTCCACCGCACCACCCAGAGACCAGAACCATCTTCGGATTTCAACGCATTGCTTCTCCTTACATTCCGGTACAGATGTAACTCTTCTCCTGCGTTCCACAGAGCTGACGCATCGCTTCGTCAATAATTGAAGAACCGATGCATCGCTGTGTTTTCTGATGTTTCCCTCCTCTGCGTCTGTTTTTCCGTGTGGATTCTGGCGCATCAAAGGTACTTTGTACTAAAATCACCGCATCCATAGAGTTCTATGGATAGAATTGCTTAAACCTTTAAAAAGTGATATTTTGAGTTATGCATGTTGGATTTTTGTCGTTTTGGTCTTAATTGGTTTAGATAAAGATTGGTTATTTTTTTAGACTGGTGTGGTGTCCACTTGCAGTGTTTTCACTGGTTTACTGTTCGTGTTATGTACAAATACTTTACACATTGCCTCTGAGATAGGCCTGACAGCTCGTGCCAAGCTACGAAGGGGGTGAGCAGGGGTTATCTTGGGTGTGTAACTCACTTACCCTGACTTGAAGGAAGGGTCCCTGCTTGGACAGGGTGCATACCATTGCCAATTAAAGACCCCCATTTCTAACAGCCCAGACGTCGGGCCCATGCTCACCATGCCACTGGAGTCAAGCTAGTCTGGCTCATGTGGGGTGATACCCCGAAACCTGTCCCAGGATGCTTGTTTCCCGTCCAGTTGAGAACCTGGCCTGGCAGGTCGGGCTGGACTTTTCCCATCGGGAGCGGGGTCAAGACTGATTTGAATATGGCTGGGCCCAAAATGGAATGGCATGGGGAGCAAAAAAACTATGGATTTAGGCCCAGATCTCTGTACTTGGGGTGAATATTTGACATTGTTTAACATTCCGTCCATCAATTGTTCTTTTTTGATTTGTCGCTCTAAGTGGGAAAGGTATGCCCAGGCGTGGGTCCTGTGCTCGCCATGCCACTGGAGTCAAGCTAGCCTGGCTGATGAGGGGTGATAGCCCAAAACCAGTCCCAGGATGCTTGTTTCTGGTACAGAGAGGACCTGGCCTGGTAGTTCAGGCTGGACTGTTCCCATGGGGAGCAGAGTCAAGACTGATTTGCATATGGCCGGGTCCAAAATGGAATGGCATGATGAACAAAAAAACTATGGATTAAGGCCAATATCTTTGTATTGGGGGTGAATGTTTGACATTGTTAAGCATTCCGTCCATCAATTTTTCTTTTTGAATTCATTTTCAGGCACAGCATCAACAACTAACTTTTCCAGAATGGGTATTATGGGAATGGCCTACTTGTTGGTAAGGAAATATGAAAATACAACAGACCAACTAAAATGTAGAAATGTAGGACTTGATATCCATCTCTGTGTCTGTCGACAGAGCTAGGAGCATATGTATGAGAGGTGTGCCTCATACTTGCAACATGCATCATGGTACATGTGTGATGCAAACCCCTAAGTCTGATATGTGAAGACACTCAAAGCTACTTTGTATGGCTTTGAATGGCATAAAAAGTTGGAATAATGCAACGCTGTGCAAAATGCTGTGTTGTATCATTGTGTGCAAGGGAGGTGTTCAATGAGCGTTGTGTGGATGTTTCCATGCAACTTCGATGGTTTATTCTGCATGACATGTATACCAAACCAGTTAAACCTGGGAATGCATCAAATAAATAGGCCTCCCCAGGTGATGTGTAACAAGGATAAATATCTTAAGCCACTCAAGTCACTCCCGCTTCCTATGTATGCTGCATTCCATGACACACATACATTGAGGAATATGCCTCTAAGTGTTCTTTATGTGCAGGAAGGTGCCCCTTCTTCCACGAAGACAATCCTGCATGCAACACAGGCATATTTTCACCATGGTGCAAGGGTGCCTGTGTTTGTGCTAGGCAGCTCTTTGTGTGCCACTGTAGGGGTGAAAGGACCGGAATGTGCCATATGGCCTAAATACTGCGAACTACTGTCCTTTCCCAGTGACGCAGCGCAGCCAGGTGACTTGCTGCGTTGCACCATTTCGCCAAATATCTGGACCCTAGTGTCATGTGCACATAGTGGGAACAATGTACTGTAACGTGTAGACAATGATTTCCTATTCTGTCATTCCCTCACTAATCCGGCAATGAAAGTAGGTACAGAACATCTGTGAGTAGTAATGTGTCTTTCCACACTGTGTGAGTGGACGGAACCACATCTTCTTCTCTGGTCAAAAAATCCTGACAAAAGCCATGTGGTATGCCAGGAAAGTCAATGTGAGTACAAAGGCTACACATTAGATACGTGTGAAATGAGTGACTCCGCTATGGGGTACCTAGGGCCCGATTCACAGAACTAACTTAAGACAAAATCCTAAACTTACTACGATTTTGGTATTCACAGAAGGCACTTACTCATTTTGGTAGTCACAGAAGGCACTTACTCATGTTGGTATTCACAGAAGGCACTTACTCATCAATGAGTAAGTGCCTTCTGAGGCACTTACTCATTTTGGTATTCACAGAAGGCACTTACTCATTGATGAGTAAGTGCCTTCTGTGAATACCAACATGAGTAAGTGCCTTCTGTGAATACCAAAATGAGTAAGTGCCTTCTGTGAATACCAAAATGGTAGTAAGTTTAGCATTTTGTCTTAAGTTAGTTCTGTGAATCGGGCCCCTAGTCTCGTTATCAGTTAAAGGTCCACAAATTCACTGGTGTGAAAACAAATTCTATGTAAATGAGTGTGTCACATCTGGAAATGTACTTGTATGTTGACTGAAGTTTTAGGAGCAACACTGGAAGAAGTAATTGCAAAGTTCATGTGTGGCATGCAATGTAAGTGTAGGCCCCAGACATGTGTAAATGTCTATATTGGATAACAATGTAATACCAACAGTACAAAATAACCCATATGTCCCAGCCATACCGACAGTCTAGGTACATACATACACATAGGTCTCAAGTCACATTGACATATGTGACCAATGTGATCGATCACCGTTTTTTGGTGTAAGTTGGCCAAATTAAATGCATATGAATCCAGCATTTTTAAAAACACAAAGTCAAACACAATGCTAACAAACATGTCATATATTAGTTATGAACATAGAATAAAATGCAACCAGGAAAAGGTATTGCAGTGTAATCAGGATATCGATCTCAACATTCACTGGCCACAGCAATGATGACAGAATCAAGGCATAGAAGTACAGAATCCCCTTCAAGTTAGAGTCATACAAATGCATGTGAAAACCCAAAGTATTGTGTCCAGATCTGTAACTGAAAGTACTTGTAGCAACATCAGTGTGTTGTACATAAAGATGGCCCACATTGCAAGACCTATGTGTCAGTCCAAGTGCGCCATGAGAAACTGTCTGACACAAAGCAATGGCTGAAGGCTGGCAACAAATAGAACAACTATCCATGTTACATGTTTGAAACACACCACATGTATGCAGCACATTCACATGCTATAGTAAGTGAACAATTCAAGGGCTGTGTCAATTTCATGTAGGCCAACAACAACATCAGAGGTTACACAGGACGATATGTATGTGAGAGTGTCAAACATGTTGGCACTGTGATAGTCTACCTAGAAATGAACAAATGGCAGTAAATCAGATCAATAATTTGTCACTTTGCACATGTAGTGAGTGCACATAACATAGAGTGGCCAAGGTTTTTTTTAAAAACCTATCACATTAAGCTTCTGCCTAAACATGAAAGTCAGCATATAGAAGTGTCCAAAGTATCAGGGCATGGTCAACATTTGCAATTACACAGAGAACTGGAAGACATGTGTAAACCAATGGCCAACTGTATATGTATCATATATAGTAAAATTCTGTAAGAAATGTGTATGAGCTACTCAGTACACATAACAAACATTGACAGAAATGTCGCTGTAACAATGTGCATCATCATTGACAGTTGTATATTTTTTGCTACTTTCAGCTGACCAAGGATATGGTCTGCAGCCATGGGTCATGACCCCAATTGCGCATCCCCAAACAGAGCAGGAACAACAGTGCAATGAGGCACTTGTCAAGACCCGGAATGTGGTTGAACGTACTTTTGGTGTACTGAAGTCCAGGTTCCGATGTCTGCACATGTTGTTATACGTGACCACTGAATTGCTCCCCTAATGTCCTTTTACTTTGAACAGAGGGGCATATAATGAGCATGGCCACACAGTGCAGTGCAGATAGTGAGCCAAATGAGTGAAAGCAAAATTGCTAGGAATGTGCTGTATCTAATAGAATCCAAATGACTTCTGGCTTTCATCCTGCTCTGGGGCTCTTTAGGCTTTCTCAGGCCAACAAAGGCACCCTTGAACCATGAAGCAAGGGTGCCAATGTCGCATGCAGGAATGTTTTTGTGCATGACTGTGCACCTCCTGCTAAGCAAACTATCCTGTGAGCCATATTCCGCCATCTACGAGTGATGCAGAAAGTAACACACACTGAAAGATGAAGTGATGAGGAGTATGAGAGGTCCAACTCCTTGTAATGCCACTTATGGAACAGTTTTATATCCTAGTGCATTCCCAGGTTCACTTGGTTAGCTGAGTCTGGGAATATATCTAAAATCATGGGATGTGAATGGGTTCCCCCATGCAATGCAGTGATGTGCAATGCATTGTGTCACCTGAGATTAATCACACTTCTCAGGGCATCACAAGGTGGCCTTGGGTGAGTCAACAATTGTCATAATAGAATTGGGTTTCACATGTACCATGTTGTGTTGCGCATGAGCCACACATATTGGGTCATACAAATGGCCTTGAGTGCAGGAGTGTCTTTAACAGCACATTACATGGAAGACCTCATCTATCTTTATGTGTAAGACATGGCTGCCTGACTGACACAGTCAAATGTATATTGCTAAGCTTGTCTGGGCAGGTTTCTGTTGCATATGTCCATAATTTTGTCTGACACAGGTGCTGATGATGTGCCTGCCACTACCACACCATTGTGCAAGTGGGTGATTGTTGTTGGCTGGTTACAAGTCATGGATGTGTTCACACTTGCCTGAAGAAACTCCATCATCGTTGACATTGACTACTTGCAAAGTGTGACACTTCATGCATGTCACTTCGTTTGACTACTTGCTATGTTTCAAGCACCTGAGTTTCCCATGTCCTCTTCCCCTGTGGAGGTGTTGCTTTGATCTTTCCAATGGCGCCTAGCGCTATATGAGGAACAGGGACCGTACGGTCCAGCTTACATTCGGATTGGCTGACTACAGAGCCGAGAGAAGTTGACTGCGATATCGCCGTTGCCGCTTTAATTATCCGATAGCGGCCTCATCCACCCGCCCCTGCTGCCAGCTTCTCGATGCAAGGTTTGACCTCCCTGCTGGCACTGAGCAAAGGAGATGAGTAGAGACACGGGAGGAGCGGCGCAACAGACGGAGGTTTCGAGTGCCGGGACATGCAGCGCCCTACTGGAGAAGGTAGTGTGTGGTGGCGACTTGGGGACCCAGAGGAGCGAGAATGTAGTGGAATCCACCGGGAACCAAGTAAGGGGGAACAATGCACTCACCCGGTGACGTGAACCCGCGAGGGAGGCCCCAGACGATAGTTACTGCCTGGGAGTGCTGTAGCCTGGCCGAGAACGTTTTGACTGATGCGTGCTGGAGTGGCGGGCCCCCTGATGAATGCCCTTGTGTTGATACCGGGCCTGCGGCCGGCAGCAGGCTCCAGAGGGGAGAGAGGGGAGAGAGGAGAGGGGAGAGAGAGGAGGAACAAAAGCTCAATGCCTGACCCTAAGATGGCGGCTGCGGTCGAAGGCGTCGCCATCAAAGTATAACACTGGAACCACACACGGAAATAACCTTAATCCAACCGGACGCACACCCGATGAGGTATTTGCCGCATTTTTTTGACTTCATTAGGGGCTCTGCGTCTGTTCGTTTAAAGCGTGTTGCCTGCCCTTAAAATGGCGACTGTACGAGCAACACGGAGCTCCTCCTTCCAGCCTGGCGATTTGGTGCTTTGTCAACGTGGCGCTAGCCAAGTGGGAAGAGGCAATACCATTAGACCCTTTTACAGGGAGTGCCTTTCTCTACCAGCTTGACTCCCTTAAATGGCCCCCTCAACTATGCCCTTGTCCAAAGCACTCCTACTCCCCTTGTTGGGGATGGATCCAGCTTCTTTGCCCTGGAGTCTCAGAGACCCCTCTGAGAGAGTCCACAGTGACAAGGGTGACACACATAGTGGAGGACTGGGACTGATCCCCTTACCACTGGGAGCCGTCTCCTACCCTGCCGGACGTCGGACACTGTGTTCCTGCTGGGTCTCCCACCCTCTCCCCCACCGCTTCCCTCCTTCATTCCTCAGAGTGTGCCCATGACCAAAGCACTCCTCTCCCCTTGTTGGTGAGGGATCCTGCATCTTATGCCCTGGAGTCTCAGCGACCCCGCTGAGAGAGTCCACCGTAAAAATGGGAATCACACAAAACTGAGGACTGAGACTGATCCCTGTCCCACCCAGCCGGACGTCAGACACAGTTACTTCCCCGTCTCCATGCTGTGTCCCCTACTCCCTCCACCTCCGCTTCCCTCCTTCATTCTTTGGCTACCTCCCCTTTTCCCTTCCTCTCTCCCCTGAATTCCTCTCCACCTGCCTGCTTTGTCTATCTTTATGCCTATGCTCCGCTAAATTCTCCCTCCCCTCACCCTTTTACATTACCCCCTTACCCCTCTACACGCCATTAACCTAAAAATGTAACTTGTAACTGTTGTACCTTATGTAACAATGTATAATTTGTAAGATATGTAACTCTCCTCATGTAAAGCGCTCTGATACCTCCGGGTCTAGCCAGCGCTATATAAAACTCAAGTAAATAAAATTAATAAAAATCTTTGTTCTGTGGTCTTGCTCCTATGCAGTAATACGTGTATACTTTGTACAATAGATGTCATGTGTGGTTACACTCACCTTTAAAACATGTGAGGCTTCTCGGGGGCAGAGGAACACATTTACCCTGAGTATCCCAGTACAGCTTTCGACACAATTTTTCAGTTGACACAGAACTCCAACAATGATTCCTTGCATTTCTAGCATACTGACATCCAAGGTATAGGACTGCCCTAGTACATCCTTGTGTGGCACATGTATGATGCTAATTATGAAGGAGTATGTGCATAGGTATCTGTCTAATATCAGTGCAACCATGATAATATTTGTACTTTAGGATCTCTTCCGTGGGGTCATTGACGCTGTCATATGCGTTTGGTCCCATTATCATGTTCACTGAGCTAGATATATATTGAAGAGTGTAACTGTTATTGGCTCACATACCTCTACCTCACAACCCCCCTTTGTAGAAGATATACATTTGTGTGCTTCCTAGGGCTTTTCACTGTGTGTCAGTCATATAGCAGCCCTTTATTGTCACACCCTAATGGTCCATTTGGAGACAACACATTCACCATTATTCCATTGTAGTGTACATACTTGTTGTTTGTGCATATCAAAAGAGAGCAGGTGCTAGTGTGACTTTGGCTCACTCTCCTTGAAACGGTTAAAAGTGAACCCTGTTAGTACACATCTACCATGGTATAGTTAATCCTTTCTGCAACAGACATACAAGAGTCTGGTGTATAGTAGTGATTTTATTTACAGATGTGGGTGGCTCAGCATAAGAATTCTAGCAGTGTTTGGGGCAACAACACCAACATTGATAGTGAGCAAAGAATATCCATTTGAGAGACATGTCATGCGACATGTAGAGGTGAGAAGAATTTCAGTGAGGAGGTACAAATTGCCATTAGGGAAGGTAGGTCTCTTCAACAGTCCACAAGTGGATAAGATTAACAGGAGCACAAACAAAAGGTGCAGTACTGGTCTGGAAAATGAGGTGGCATGTTGATAGTTGCAGGACCACTGGGAAACTGGCCATGGGACACAGACAAATGTTACCTGGCAGTTCTCTGATGAAACTGGGGAAGTCCTCATCTTCCTCCGTTGATGGGAGTTGTGCCTCCCCTGTAGTTGGTGGTATATGTGTGGAAGGCATCTCAGGCACACACACATCAGGAGCAGAAGATGTGGCTCCCCTGTTCCCACCAGCATTTGTCTGTGCCAGTAAGGAAAGCAATACCGCACTGACAAAGGTCGGATGACTTCTCAGCAATGCAGCAACGTCTCTATGGAGGGCACCCAATGTTGCTATGTAGGAGTCCAACTTGCGCTCCATAGATGACATGATGTTAATGATGGTCCCCAGCTTGATGGCAACCTCACTGGTGTCAGATGTTGAGGCCTGTTCTTGCCTCTGCCTCATGACACCAGCAATGTCAGCTAGGGACTCATCCATACTATGGAGGCATGGGTAGGTACCTTTTATTGCCTCAGATGTATCCTTATTGGGACTGAGACACCTACAGACTCCTTTTTAGGATGCCCACCATGGTCTCCATCCCTCCCACACCTCATCCACCATTTGCTGCTGGACTCCTACCACTCACCATTGGAAGACAACTTGGGGATCCTCGGAGTCTGCAACTGGGCTTGGACTGGAAGATTGAGCACTGACTGATACATTCATGGACACACCAATACAGACACTGACACACACACAGCTACACACCAATACAGCTACTGACACACCCAGTCAAACACTAATACACTCACTTACACACACAGCCGCACACTGTTACAGCCACTGACACACCCAGGCACACACTGATATAGCCACTGATACACCCAGGCACACACCGATACAGCCATAGCCCACCCAGTCACATATTGATACAGCCACTTACACATTCAGCCAAACAATGATACAGTCTCTCAAACACCCATATATATTGATCAGCCACTGACACATCTAGCCACACACTAATACAGACACTAACACACTCAGTCACACATTGTTACAGACACTGACACACCCAGGCATACACCGTTATAGGCACTAAGCCACCCAGATACACACTCATTCACCCAGTAACACACTCACTCACCCATTGATAGAGCCACTTACACACCCAGGCACACACTGATACTGCTACTGACACACTCAGTCACATATCGATACAACCACTTACACATTCAGCTAAATACTCATACAGTCTCTCAAACACCCACACATGTACTGATACACCCACTGACACACCCAGGCACACACTAATACATACACTAACACAGCCAGGCACACATTGTTAAAGATAGTGACACACCCAGACACGCACCAATACTGATACACCCAGTCCCACACAGATACAGTCACTGACAGATTCAAAACAAAGAGCTAGCTCTTTTTAAACAGCAGGGGGATGGGAGCACAGTGCCTCACATCACAGCACAGTTTGTCCCTTAGCATTATGGTAAATGCAGTACAATATTTGTGCTCACTTGAATATTAGTTGTAGTTTTTCAACAGAGTTGGGGCAGATAGTGCTGTTCATCTCTGGACATGTGTTTCTGGATTTTATCCTTTACCAGTAGAGATCAGGAAAATAAATTACATCAAGGGTTGCTGAGAATGCCGCCACAGTCCTCACAAGTCTCAGTACCTCTCAATGGCGCACAGGTGAATCTCCAAAAGCTTGTCGGCTAGCTGGCTCAAGGGAGCTTTTTTAAACAGCTGAGGGATTGGAGCACACTGGCTACAGGAACACTCTGATAAAGAAACTGACACACCCAGGCACATACTCATACAGCCAATAACCACCCAGTCACATATTGATAGAGCCACTTACACATTCAGCCAAACACTGATACTGTAGTGTGTTTCCTGCATGGCCCATTGTAGTTTTCCCTATTTTAACCTAACTGTGCAACTTGTAGGCCTCATTTTCCTTTGCACACGTTACAATGTACTCACACTTACTTTTGTGCCGCGTTGTACTTTCACACGGAACCTGCATATGTTTTTGCGTTCTATTCTTTTCCTGGGATTTAGTCTGAACACCACAGACGAGGGGCCCGATTCACCAAGGGAAACTGAGACGAAAATCTAACTTTACGCTTTTCCGTATTCACAAAGGGCATTTATGAGTAGTAAAGTTAGACTTTGTCTCAGTTAAACTTAAGTTTTGTTCTTAAGTTTGACTGAGACCAAAACTGAGACAAAAGTCTAACTTTACTGTTCCTTTAAGTATACCGACAGTCATAAAGTTAGACTTTCGTCTCAGTTTACTTTTGTGAATCGGGCCCCATGTCAAAAAACAATCATCCTTGTTATTCTTTCCGGCCAGGCACTAGCACCTAGACCTAACACAAGAATGCAGCTGTTGTCTATGTGTACACGTCTTGTCATATAGATGAGCACATGAGCCAAAAATACACATATGGAGCGAGAGTTCTGAGACAAGAGCACTGTGTCTGTGAGATGTAGAACATCCATTGGTGTATGCTAAGGTACAGGGTCCACCACTTATCCCAGAGATCTTTCATATATAATTATTTAGCTTCAGTAGCAGGGGAAGGGGGTTTAGATTACCCTGTCCTATGAAATGACAGGGCTTTTCATGGTATACGGATTATTAACCATGCTAATTTTTAGTATGCATTTGTTTACTAATTGTGGCATGTATACTGCATTTCAGAGCACATAGTTTAAATAAATATTCTAAACTTCCTTTGCGTCTACTGGTTATCTTATTGTGGACAAGTATGAGTGAGAGCGCGAAAGGGTGTGTCCTGTTACCGCAATCCCTGAGAGGGTCGAGAGTGTGTGTTCTGAGGTACCAATTCACTTGTTTCTCTGGTAAGGTATTAGGGCAAGAGAGGCACTATAACTTGTCAGTCTCAGACTCATAGATATTGAGGTGGTATGGTGACTCAGTCCCTACATACTGATGTTCTATGGTTCCAAGCATAGTTCTGTTCCTGAGCAGATTTCCTGCAAAATGGTGCCACCAACATTTGGTCTGGTACTTACGTGCAGGAACCCTGAGTAGTGCTTGTGATTGTCCACAATACCCTTGCACCTTTTCTTGTAGACGCCTGTGGTGTTAGGGATTTTTACTTTACAGTTTTTAGTTAGCACCTCGTGCTGTTGGTTTTCAAGCTTGAATATTGAAAAGGTTTTCACCCTGATTGTGCTATTCTTCTAATCCATTTAGGATTAATTATGGCACAGCCTGTTCCTATACTTGTTAATTGCTGCCTGGCAGTAACTCTGAATTTAATGCAACATGGAGTTCCTAATGCAGAAGCTGCTGTTATTTTTGTAATTGAAACGGATGCAGCATTCCGGTTCGAAGTTTTTTCTTCTTGGGTCAAATTCCCAACTGTCGACGCTAATGATAATACTTTCCATGTGTACACCATACCACCATTCCTAATGCATATTGCCCATATGCAGTTCCTGAAATCTCTCTTACCTTCTGGGAACACCAGACTTGGTTTAATGGAGCCCTTCCCCATGTGCTCGGCAATGTCTGAATGAGCCCCTTAATTATTGAAGGGGCCACATGGCCAGCTCTAGTGGGTTATACCCCGTATCCTGATTTAGCTAATATAAATCTAGTGCAGACTCATGCTTTATAGTATGTTCTTTTTGTCTTATATAGATGCATGACCCTATTCCTTGCACATCCCTTACTGGCTGGTTCACTTAGAGTTGCCCCCTAAGGACAAACTCAGTTGCCTACAGCTCATGTTATTAGTCCTGTAATTGTTCATTCAGTTATGGGCAAATGACCCATGAATTGTGAGGTGAATCCATTTTGGATTGCACAAAAAATCAATCAGCTTGAAGCTGTGTTTCCCCTAAAGAACCTTTTCATTAATCATAGATATTGTGGCTTTAATCAATAAAGAAAGAAATGTACAGTCACGGGGTCCAACCATGATGTCTCTAGGGAACTATATGATATAACTGTGAGTTGAATGTGATTTGAGCGTGAGATTCAATTAGAAATTTCCAAAGGGAGCTCTTCTATATGACTTGAATAGTCTAGGTGCGGTACCCTGTCCTTCTGGATTTTGGGATCCCTCTCTGCTTTTACTGAATCTTTTAAGAAGAACAGAAAATAATTGCACCAACGCGTGTTTCAATGAACAAGAAAACCAGAAAATATTATGTCACCTTCATCAGGGCACTGACCATAGTGTTTATGAGATGGCACAGGCCATCCAAGCTAAAAGAACGGAACATTCAGGGAGCCCATAGTCAGGTTTATTTTGTATGAGGTTGCATCAAAGTGTAGGTTACTGGTTCAGCTCTCCTTCGAAAAATAAATAAATCAAAAGGTTGGGAGTGCAAAGTGCTCCAATCGAAGAATAGTAAGATTCTGGTTACGGTACGCAGAGCAAAGGAGAAAACACCTCTCTAAATTGCCTTGAAACATGTCCAGACAAATAGAACAGGAAAAAGGATTCAAATGGAGTGAGGATCAGAATACCTATGTCCTCTCCAAATAAAAAATGTTGTTATACATGAATGTCCTTAGCATTGAAATGATGTAATCCTGAGATAACGTACAGCAGCGTCCCATCTCAGGCTCACCAGCTGCAAAGCATGAGTAGGTCTGCTTCTTGTGTATTTATTGAGTTATACCTGTTAAAAATAAATGGATATACCTATTTTTCTTGTTGCTTTTTGTTTGCTATTTTCCCCTGATATTGTCTTCTCCTATTATCAGTATTCAGGGACCCTCTTTTGACTTGATCAGATGGCCTGACTGTTGGAAACGAGGGGGAAGGAAAATAGCATTTTGGGAGTTTTTTCCACTAGCGGTAGCTGTCACACTTTGGGGCACGTTGCTGCAACACAAGAAAGTACTCTTTCAGATAGATAACGTGGCTGAGGTTCAGGTAATTAAGAGACAGTCAGCTAAAGACACAAAGGTTCTCAAGTTGTCGAGGGTTTTCATGCTGGAATGTTTGAGACAGGACATCTTGTTTAAAGCCAGGCATATAGCGGGTGTGGACATTGACACTGCAGATGCTTTGTCTTGTTTGCAGTGGGAGAGGTTCCATGGGCTGGCCATGGAGGCAGACAGAGACAGAACCTGGATGCCGCCGGAGTTATGGACAGTGGGAGAGAGAGGATGTGTCAACTGGTAGTCAGACTTTGGTGGTGTCTACGTGTGAGGCATATTACCAGGCTTCGGGTGAGTTTCTGAGCTCAGGAGCTCATTGCCTCTCAGAGGAGTGGGACAGAGTTGAGTATGTGGTGCAATTCATCCTACGACTGACAGAGAAAGGCCTCTTATAATGTTCCTTCTTAAAAATGAAGACGAGGTGTATAAAGTAAATACATATATTTAATAGAGCAGAAGTAGAAAGTAGCTTGTCATAAGAAAAGCCTGGGCCAACTGATCTCCACTGGAATCTGGGACATCACAGGGTTGTAGCCCCAGATTCCATCGGTCAGCATTGGTCAGGATACAACACATCCCCTATCGTTAACATGTTTACAATCTAATAAAAATGATAAGAAAATTACACAAATGGACTACAATTAAAAGGTTAACAACATTTCCAGAAACAATGAAATAACATGGGTGAAATGATATGCAAATGATAACATATGTATAATATCAGGGTTAAGTAATACAATCAGGAACGGTGTATTCAATATGAGGTGTGACCGCGTGGTTCACACTTTTAGACTATGACATGACATAATCTTTACACCAAGCAGGTTTGGATTTCAACCTTGAAGCCGATGTTTTATTTGACTCATCACTGTTTTGTTGTTTAATCACAACATCTCTTGGTCCAGAAAACATATCTACATTAGGCCATAAACACTTTGGCACTTTAACAACTTTGCTCATGCTCCATACGTTACCATCAGACAACTCTACCACTTGATGCCCCACTCTGACTATTTTCATGGGGACAGAAAATTTGGATTCTCCAGATCTGATTAATCTTCCCTTCTTCACACGAACCCATTCACCAATATGGAATTGAAGCATGGAACCCCTATGCGTTTTAGAAGACGCTTGTTTATCATTTGATAACCATCGACAATCACCATTGGAACCACCAGACACTTTGGAACAATCAACTCTGTTTCTCATTTCCATCATCCACATCTGGTTCAAGTCACACACAGCCTTCCTACCCCTCATTTTCTCAAATGGAGATATATCACCTACTGTTCTAGGGGTAACTCTATAATTCCACATAAGATCCTTGAGAGCTTGGGAACAATTCTTCCCATTAGCTAAAGCTAATTGTATACCTTCCTTCAGAACTCTTATCCATCTTTCTACAATTCCGTTACTCTGTGGATAATATACAGATGTTCGTAAATGGCTAATGCCATGTTTATCCAAATAATCCTTCATCTCACTCGACCGTAACTGTACACCATTATCAGTAACCAAACATTTAGGAAATCCTTCCTTTTCAAATACTTCATTTAAAAATTGAATTACTGTGTGTGAATCAACTTGATGGACCAACTTAATTTCTGGCCACTGGGATAATTGGTCAATAAGAACGATAACATACACCTGACTTTTGGATAAACACATTGGTCCGGCAATGTCAAGAGAGACTCTTTCCCATACCTTTTCTGGTCTAGAGACAGGAGCTTTCTCATAATTGATAACCTTTTGTGATTTAGCACTGCAGGCACACTCAACACAAGATCTAACCTTTGTCTCTATACACCTGTCAATGGCCGGCCACCAAAATTCAGACCGTAATCTGTTTTTCATACTAGACATGCCAGGGTGACCTACATGAGCCATGTCTAACACTTGTTCCCGCAAATCTTTAGGTACCACCAACTGTACACCACGAAATAACACGTCATCAATGACCGATAATTCATTAGCAATATAGAAATAGGATAACAATTCCTTATCCAAATCTTTCTTAATCGGCCATTGAGAACGGTTATATTTGATGACTTCTTGGATTTCCTCATCATTATTGCAGGCATTTTTCCATTCATCTTGTTTAATGCATCCATTTGATACTACACAAATGGATACAACTCTCTCCATGTCCTCATCAGTCACAAACTGGTTACCATCCTCCTTGATTGGTAAACGAGATAGACAATCTGCTAAAATGTTTTTGACACCTGGAATGTATTCCACACTGAAATGAAAATCTTGCAATTTGTACTGCCATCTGGCAATCCTTGGTGTTGCTTTTCCACAACCTTTGGTAGTAAATAACTCCACCAATGGACGATGATCTGACCTAACTTTAAATGGGGTACCATATACATATTTACGAAAGTATTCTATGCCCCACCAGCATGCAAGTGTTTCTTTTTCCAAAGTTGAATATTTAACTTCAGCATCCCTAAGTGGTCTGGATGCAAAAGCAATGGTGGCAAGTTTTCCATTCTGATTTTGCATTAAAACTGCACCAATACCAACATTACTGGCATCAGTTAAAATGACTGAACTACAATGCGTGTCAAACGTTGCCAAAGCAGAAGTGGAGGATAATTCTTTTTAAGGTTTGTAAACTCTGTGGCACATTCCTTACACCAAACAAATTGTTGATTTTTTTTCATGAAGTTTCTCATATGGTTGGTCTTATCCGAAAAACAAAGGAATAAACTTGGCATAATATTCAGCCAGACCCAGAAAAGACCTAAGCTGATCTTTAGATTGGGGTTCTGGAGCTTCTTCGATTGCCTTTACCAAATTCTGTTTTGGTGAAATTCCTTTATGACTGATATTATGCCCTAAATAGTCCACAGAATCCATTTCAAATTTACATGTTTCTTTGGTCAATGTCATTCCATAGTTTTGCAAAATATTAAGAACCTTACACAAAGTCTCTGCATGTTCTTACTTATTGTTCCCGAACACCAATATGTCATCCTGAAAATATAAAGTATTTTTAATATCTTTAAACAGTTTATGCATAACCCTCTGAAATACCGCAGAGGCTGATATCAAACCAAAAGGCATCCTCTTGTACCTAAAAGCCCCTTCAGGAGTTATGAATGAGGTGTAAGGTTTGCTATCCTCATGCAAAGCAATTTGGTGATAAGCATTGGATAAATCCAATGTTGAAAATACAGCGGCCCCATTTAAAGCTGAAAACATTTCATTTATATTCGGCAATGGATGCCGATCCACCCACACACACTCGTTTAAATCTCTTAAATCAATACACAGTCTAATTTTTCCGTTAGGCTTGTGGACCACTACAACAGGAGACAACCACTCAGACGATTCAATTTCTTCAATTATGTCTTGCTCACATAATCTGTCTAATTCTTCTTTTAAAGCTTGTCTCATAGATAAGGGAACATTCCTAACTTTGTGAACTTTAGGAATAGTATTGCGTTTTAAAATTATTTTATGAACAAAATTCTTCAACAATCCTAGCTTTGATGAGAAGACATTCGGAAATAATTTTTCCCATTCAGTCATTTTATCATCATCAACCTGAGCTATGAAATCACTGTAACCTAGTACCTGTTCAGGATGATTGGGATTTAGAGTGATGAGCAAATCCCTTTGTTGTGGCCATCTTAATAAGCAAGATCCTTCTTTAACTACATACACATTAGCTGAAATGGTTTTACCTTTAAAACTGATTTTTGCTACAAAATATCCCAAAACATCAATAGGTCTATTTCCATAACCAACCAATTTTATGTCAGATGGCAACAGTTGTGTATTGGGAAATTTCTTTAGAAATTGATCCCCAATTAAGGTATGGCGAGCTCCAGAGTCCGCCATCACTTCAATATCTATATCATCAATGTTAACAACACAGAATGGAGAATCTTTTTTCTTATCGTTGACTTCATGAATGCAAAGCATAAATTCTTCGTCTAAGTCGTCTGGATCTTGGCATATTTCCTTGATATGAGCAGGTTTATTCATAAATTTGTTTTTATTCCTACACATTCTGGAGTAATGGCCTTTATTTTTACAATACCTACACATCTGTCCAATAGCTGGACAAGCTTTGTCATTAGCTAAATGGCCAGGTATTCCACATTTGAAACAAATATAATTGTTTCTTTTAGTATTTTGAGTATTAAACTTTGTTTTTTCCTTACCACTATCTTTTGATGATTTGTCTTCTAATTTTTCATCATTCAGCTTTTTCTTTACAACTTGAACTTCAGAAGTGGGTTTTGTGGCTAGCTCTTTCATACCTAATTTCATAACGTCAAATCTATGACTAATGTCAATAGCTTTCTCTAAAGTAAGGTCCTTCGCAGCTAGTAACTTCTCTTGTAATTTAGTGTCACCAATTTTGTGTACCAATTGATCACGTAACATTTGATCATTAAAATCCCCATACTTACATTTCGCAGCCAGAATTCTTAGACCATTGACAAATGAATCAACAGATTCATTAGGTAATTGGGCTCTACTTAAAAATGTATGTCTAGCAACTACTTCATTAACTTTTTTGATATACAGTGTATCTAATTGGGAAATTGCCATATCATATCTATCAACATCATCATCATCCTCTTCCTCAAGAAGAACAGGTGGTAGAAGACTTAAAACACGTCTCCCTTCTGCACCTAAACAATGTTTAAGTATAGCAAGTTTACGTTTGTCAGTATAATCTTCGCCTCCAATAGCCTCTAAATACGCTTCAAAACCATCTTTCCACTGTTTCCATTCTAATACAGGATCACCTGGATTAGGTAAGAAAGATAACGGTGCAACAATACCATCCATAGTAAGTGCTTATACAGTAAAGTCTGTTGTCCAGGATGTGTGAATCACAATATTGTGTTCACTTTTTTAAATAAATACAATGTTAGGTGTCTGCAAGCAATAAAAATAATAATAAAATATATATATATTAATAATGCGTGGTTAAGTAAAGTTAACCAAGAAGACTGAAGTTGGTGTGCAGATCACCGCAAAGTTGATCTGCCGTAGAGAATGTACACATATGGTAGGCTATGTTGTGAATAGTATTTTTAAACACCACAAGTTTTTCATTTAATTATAAATGGCCTCCGATATGCTTAAGACTTATTTCTGTATCCGATTGACCTTGTTCAGCAAAAGAAATCAGGAAATGCTTGAACCAATCGTGAGACTGCACACAGAGCATGCGCAGAGTGAGTCCCTCTTTATTCAATCTTCAGCACAACGAAGATGCAGCGGACTGCGTGGCAGCATGACGGCAGCACACACGCGGAACACCGGGGCAGGCTCGTGTCGCGAGGGCCAAGAGAATGGCAGAAAACAATAGCGGGTAAGCTCGAGTCTCAGCGCAGAGTCAAAGGGGTTCGAGCGCTCGAGCCTCAGCGTGCGCACTAAGAAATCAGTAAACGCTCGAGCCAACACGTGCTCATATATCACAGCGGGCGCTCATCTAATCGCGGCAAATTGAATAAAATCAAATGGTTTTGCAGGTACTCACGACCGGAATCACCGGGTTTCCCTCTCACAAACACCGTTGACTGGCTTCCAGATTAAACGTCGAGTTCAGCCACTTGACGTGTTAACAATGGAGACTCCTTTTAAACGCAGGCTTTCGCGTAGATGTCGAAGTTCTCCTCTTTCCGATGGAGACTCCTTTTAAACGCAGACTTTTGTCATGGAAGTTCTCCTCCTTGCGTGATAAAACGGGATCCGTTTCCTCGTACACGCTAGATTTGGATTGCGTGATCTGCCACGATGTATTCTCGTCGGCAGCGCTCCAGGCTTTTCGGTCGTTTGCCCCGCTCGTCGCCAGTATAATGTTCCTTCTTAAAAATGAAGACGAGGTGTATAAAGTAAATACATATATTTAATAGAGCAGAAGTAGAAAGTAGCTTGTCATAAGAAAAGCCTGGGCCAACTGATCTCCACTGGAATCTGGGACATCACAGGGTTCTAGCCCCAGATTCCATCGGTCAGCATTGGTCAGGATACAACACCTCTCCATAGTAACAATCATAGGGAAGTAGGCTGGCATTGCATTCATGGGGAAGTTTTTGCGGGGTTATCCACCATCAGCAGGGGAGTTGGATAGGAGGATTTTAGAAGGTTGGGTTAGGGAACAAGGTAAGTCGGGCCCTAGGAGGAAGCCTCTTTCTTGGCATGTTTTTTGCAGAGTGATTCATAGTTTGCCAGAATTGTGTTTTTCTCAATTTGAAGTTGAACTTTTCTCCATACTTATGACGTGGATGTTTTTTTGAGTTTTTGAATGTGTCAGAACTCTTAGGAGGTCGGGGTACCCGAGGGTTGGCATGGGAGGATGTTAGGTTTCGGCAACATGGCCCTAAATTACGTTTGCAGAGGTCAAAGACAGACTAGATGTCACTATATGGCTTTAAACTGCATTTTCTGAGGTCAAAGACAGACCAGAGGTCAAAAGAAAAGCAAGTAATTTTGTAGTTTCAAGAGGAGGAGGTTTGTCCGGTGACATGGATCAGGAAGCTCAGGGCACAAGCGGTAACATTCGAAGGGGTGGTGTTCAAACACCAACAAGGGGATAGGGTTACTTTTTTCAATTGTTAACAATCTTGAGATAGGCATTCACGAAGTTGGGGCTGATACCTACTGAATCTGGCACTTGTTCTTTCAGGATTGGGGCAGCAATATAGGCTAGTAAGAGGTGGTGGTCTAGGAAGCAGAAAATGGACCACAGTAGGTGGTCCTCAGACTGTTTTCAGAGGTATGTTAGGACTAGCGAGGGGGTAGGAGGTGATTGTTAGCTGGATGATGTGTTTACACTGTTTCCTTTTTCAGGTTAGGTCAGGCCCGTTGGCTTATGGCTTGTCTGTGTGGATTGTCGTACATTCCTTAATAAAGTGAGTGGCCAGGGATGCAGAGAGGAGTGCATGGGGTAGACATTTGGGCCTTCAACACAGATCCTTGACGGTTGACTGGTTTGGTAAGGGTGGCATGAGGTGGAAGGAGTAGTTACCCAAGCTTTATATGTTTATGCAGAGTAATATTGCTAGGACATCTTGATGATTCACTTATGGGAGAATGACATGGTGGTGGAGAAGGGTTTGGCACTCTTACGGTCCATGATGCAGGATTTGAGGGAGATAGTATTACAATGGCCAGGCTGTTTTATAGCATAAAGCAAACACAAGGAGACAATGGACGGATACTGAAACTTTTCAGACACTTGCCCCCAGTCACTATTAGATCTCGGTTGAATCCATCATCGTTCTTTAGCTCACTTTGCCACCTCAGTTCAGACCCAGCCATATGCAAATCAGTCTTGACCCTGTTCCTCATATGAACAGTCCAGCATGAACTGCCAAGTCAGGTCTTCCCTGGACCGGAAACAAGCATCCTGGGGCCGGTTTCGGGGTAACACCCCTCATCAGCCAGGCTAGTTTGAATCCAGTGGCAAAGTGAGCAAGGGACCCACGTCTGGGCATACCCTGCCAACTTATGGTGAACAAAGCAAACACAAGGAGACAATGGACGAAGCACTGAAACTTTTCAGACACTCACCCCCAGTCACTAGTAGATCTGGGTTGAATCCATCATCATTCTTTAGCTCACTTTGCCAGCCCAGTTCTGACCCAGCCACATGCAAATCAGTCTTGACCCTGTTCCTCAAGGGAGCAGTCCAGCCCGAACTGCCAAAACAGGTCTTCACTGGACTGGAAACAAGCATCCTGGGACTGGTTGCGGGGTAACAACCCTCATCAGCCAGGCTAGCTTGAATCCAGTGGCAAAGTGAGCAAGGGACCCACATCTGGGCATACCCTGCCAATGTATGGCTAACAAAGCAAACACAAGGAGACAATAAACAGGTCACTGAAACTTTTCAGACGCTCGCCCCCAGTCACTATTAGATCTGGGTTGAATTCATCATCGTTCTTTAGCTCACTTTGTCACCCCAGTTCAGATCCAGCCATATGCAAATCAAATTTTCAGTGGTCCGTCTATCATCTCCTTGTGTTTGCTTTGTTTTATAACATGGACAGGTTCCATACCTAGGAGGTTCTGGACAGGTGCGGACAAGCCATCAGCCATAGATAAAGCAAGAAGGAAGGTGAACATGGAGATGTAATGTTTTTGTAGGGACGAGGGCCTAGGCAGAATACAGCAGGTTGACTTGCATTACGAGGAAGTCGAGTTTTTGTGGATGATTGTGTGCATCTGTTGGAATACAGGATGAGGTTATATCTGTTGGAATTGAGGGAGTTTTTAGTCAGGACCTTGAAGAAAGAAGAGTGATTTGTTTTTTGTTTGGGGGGTCAAAAAAGCCAGATTGTTGACTTTTTCTGGTGGTGTTTGGCCCACACGTTTGCAGGCCTTCACTTAAGGTTATTTTGGTTAATATAGGCTAAGCAGGAAGAAAAGGAGGGTCTGAACAAGCCCACACCAGAAGTCTGGAGTTAAAATGTTACATCATAGGAATAACAAGTTAAGCACAGGTTAATTAGTTCACTCCTAAGTAGAAGGGGAAGTTTAAACTTAGACAATCAGAGAAGTACAATAGGTTATCATGTTAAAGTTTGAAGGGTATGTATACGGGGGACGGGATTAGGGAAAGGGGAGAAGGAATGTAGGTGCTTTAATGTATGGTGAGGTTTTAGTTCTGTAAGACCATGGTCCGAGGATGTTTATGTGATGCGCACCTCTTTCAGTAAAGCAGCCTTCTCCACACATACAAGGAGTCAGTGGTCTGTAGTGTGCCCCATTTCATCCAATAGGGCTCTGGGGGACAGCCGACCAAAGGGAGGTCTGTCCCCTAGGGGTATTGGGGAACCAGGTGCAGACTAGACGACTTGGCTGGCTTCGGCTAAATCTGGTAAAGGATGTAGCCCAAGGTATTTATAGTGCTCCATTTTGGGCTGCCACCCACCATTTTGTTGGTAGGTGTACATTGCGGCAGCCCATTAGCAGTCAGGGAAAATTGGTACCTGTTGATATAGTTTGGGGGAAAGGATAGGCTGACTTTGATGGTCAAGAATGGGGCAGGCTGGTTGCAGCAGATGCATAGGGGAAGATTTGTATTGTTTGTTGCTTGAGACAGGTGAGAGAACTGGGCAGGTGACCCACAAGGTTGTAGGTCTTCACTTAAGGTTATTTTGGTTAATATAGGCGAAGCAGGCAGAAAAGGAGCGTCTCAACAGGCCCACACCAGACGTCTGGAGTTAAAATGTTACATCATAGGAATAACAAGTTAAGCACAGGTTAATTAGTTCACTCCTAAGTAGAAGGGGAAGTTTAAACTTAGACAATCAGAGAAGTACAATAGGTTATCATGTTAAAGTTTGAAGGGTATGTATACGGGGGCCGGGATTAGGGAAAGGGGAGAAGGAATGTAGGTCCTTTAATGTATAGTGACGTTTTAGTTCTGTAAGACTATAGATCAAGGATGTATATGTGATACACACCTGTTTCAATAAAGCAGCCTTCTCCACACATACAGTCAGTGGTCTGTAATGTGCCCAATTTCACCCAATAGGGCTCTGGGGGACAGCCGACCGAAGGGAGGTCTGTAAAGGATGTAGCCCACGGAATTTATAGTGCTCCATTTTGGGCTGCCACCCACCATTTTGTTGGTAGGTGTACATGACGGCAGCCCTTAAGCAGTCAGGGAAAATTGGTACCTGTTGATATAGTTTTGGGGAAAGGATAGGCTGACTTTGATGGTCAAAAATGGGGCAGGCTGGTTGCAGCAGATGCATAGGGGAAGATTTGTATTGTTTGCTGCTTGAGACAGGTGAGAGAAGTGGGCAGGTGGCCCGCAAGGTTGTAGGTCTTCACTTAAGGTTATTTTGGTTAATATAGGCAAATCAGGCAGAAAGGGAAGGTCTCAACAAGCCCACACCAGAAATCCTGGAGTTCAAATGTTACATCATAGAAATAACAACTTGAGCACAGGTTGATTAGTTCACTCCTAAGCAGAAGGGGAAGTTTAAAGTAAGACAATCAGAGAAGTACAGTAGGTTATCATGTTAAATTTTGAAGGGTATGTATACGGGGGCAGTATTAGGGGAGGGTAATTAGGATTGTAGGTGTTTTAATGTATAATGAGGTTTTAGTTCTGTAAGGCCATAGGCCGAGGATGTTTATGTGATATGCACCTGTTTCAACAAAGTGGCCTTTTCCATACATACAAGGAGTAAGTGGTAGGGGTGGGCGTAGTGGGCGTAGCGGGGCTACGCGGAGTGCCACGGAGACGGAACCAATATCCGCACACTCCGCGTAGCTTCGCTACGTGCCACCCGCCTCCCGCCCGCCTCCCGCCCGCACTAATAAAACATTATAAATAGGAATTTAAAACACCTTACCTTATCGGAAAACTGCGCATGCGCGGGCGCCCGCGCATGCGCAGTTTTGAAGAAAAGACGCGATGGAGAAGGAGGGAAGCCCGGGAACGCCGCCGATAAGGTAAGGTGTTTTAAATTCTTTTTTATAATCTTTTAATAGTGCGGGCGGGAGGCGGGCCGGAGGCCAACTCCGCTCCGCCCCGAGTGTGCAGAGATTTGCCTGTTCCGCCTACTTTGCGGAACGCGGAACAGGCAAAATTCTGCACATTACGTGGGCGGAACGGAGTTGTCCGCCCACCCCTAGTAAGTGGTCTGTAATGTGCCCCATTTAACCCAATTCACATAGAAATTGAGGCAAACGCTGCAGGTCGTGCACTTCTTTCAGTTTTGCTTCTGTGCGTTCACAAGAGTAAATAAAAAATACAAAAACAACAGGAGAGCCGGGCTGCTGTCAAAAATTGTAATAAATCCAGAACTGTATTGCATGATTGTGCCTTGCAGTGGTTACAACATTGTAGAGCCCAGCCTGCTTCCCCAAACAAATTTATGGCCTCTGGTCTTTTCTCAAAAGCCTGTCAAATAGGAAGAAATGTACAGATTGATCAGCAGATCTTAAAGTTCAGCACAGGGAAAGCAATGCCAAAGGGCACCACACTCCAGACGTCTGCTAGCGAAAATATGGCGGCCATTTCAGAACAATGTTCACGTCGTCAGCTGTGCAACCACCAAGTGTAAATTAATGAGTAATAAATAGCATTAATAATAACATATTAGTTGGTGTTTTCTGAGACAGCCTTGTGGCTTCAGAACGTGACTAATAACAAATAGCATGTAACACCATGTTAATAAATTCTCTACACGGGAAGGGTGAAAGGCTCTCTTTGTCAGGATTCAAGTTTGGACCATGGATGGGCAAAGTTGCCAAGTTTCGCTTTTGCATAGGGCTCATATTTCTTTTAAACATATTTATTTTACACAAGTGCTACATTTGGACTGGTTGCTGAGAGAAAAATCTGGATTGCCACAATACGCCATTTTCAACTTTCTGTTCGCGACTATAAATGGCCTCAGCTTTCCTTTCAAGCTTCCACTGTCCCATCAGTAACCAGGCAAGCATATGCGAGAAATGCACGCGCATATAAAAAGTTCGCGAGATACAGGGGTCAAAGTATGTCGCTCTAGTTTATGTAAATCCCATGGTGAATCTTGCTAATGCACGAGGCTACAGGCCACATCTAATTTCAAAGTACCCACAAGACATTCTGATCAAACCAAGTATTGTGTAAGAAAAGTTAAGTAGTTGATATAAGCGTAATAAAAATAGGAAATTAAGCAAGCCATGTGTAGCCTAATTATCCATGCTAGATTACGTTTGAATATAGAGATTAGAAATGTTCACTCTCATCAAACTCAGTCAAGATGCATAATGCATGCATATTTTTTCTTGGCAAGTTTGCCTTTTGCAGAGCTTTTCTAAGCAAAATGGCAAACTAGCCTGAATTTTTCCCTGTGTGTATATCTTTCACAACGAACATTGTCGGAAAAGTTCACATTTTCAAGCAAATGTGAGAAAACATTTGCAACTGTTTGAATTTTCTGCAAGTGTTCAATCGAACTTCACAAAGGTGATGTGAAAAACCTTTGCAAATTAGCGCTCCTCTATTCTGTGCACGACATTCCTATGAATACTGATAGAGGGCACTGGCATCTAGGGGTGTTTGCTAGGTGGTGAGATATGGGGATGGCAAGTGAATTTAAAATTTCTCAACAATTACCGAGGTATGTCCAATTAAAAAGATGGTGTCGGAAACAGTGTGGAAGGTAGAAAGGCGTATCAGGGAGTTTATAGAGGTGTTTGGGGATCCTGAGGGCGTATGAAGGATCAATTCAATCATTCTGGTCTTTGTGTTATTTGAAATGACCTTGAGAGTCTGTCACATGTGACAGGGTTCTCTTATTCTAGCATCACCTTACATGCAAATAAAGGCTGACTACATAAACACATGACTGCATTTAACATTAGAGAATGTGTGTATAAACATAAAAAAAAATGCACATAGTGGCATTGGTTCTAAGAACAACGGGCTGTTTAAATGGCAATGCTAAAAAATGTTTGCTCGGTTGACTTTTTTCAGTTTAGAACCTCCATGTTTTCTGACAACGTTTGCATCAACAAGGCAGAGAAGGAAAGTTTCCCACTTCTCTGGTGAACACTTTGCAGTCATGGTTGAAGTGAGAGATGACCATGCAAAGATACGTTTTGAATGGTGAAAGAATAATTAGCACTAGCTTCAGTAGCTTCCTTGGCTTTTACAAAGGGCCCTTCTTTGTACATTTTTTAAGCAAAGGAAGAGCCTAACAAAGGTGACCCCAGACTCAATAAGATCCCATTAACAATAAAGGTATATTGGGTATTGGTGCAGCGGAGGGGGTTACACACTTTAATCCATATTTACGGGGTTACACACTTAGGCCCATTTTTACGAGGCCCTTGCACAAGCTTTGAGTCACTTTTTGTGATGCATCGGTGGTGCGCCACTTTGCGTGGCTTAGAATGGCCTCATAAATATGGAATAATGCAAGGCAGCACAAACTGCTGTGTTGCCTTAATCTGTGCTAGGGAGGCGTGTCATGGGCGTTGCGGTGGGTGTTTGCACACAACACCCATGGATTTTGACACATCCCCAGATTTACAAGACCTTGTGAACCTGGGGATATGCTAAAACCTTACGTCCCCCAGGGGAGGTGCAACGAGGAGAAATATCACTGTTTCTCCTTGTTTTTTCCTCTTTACAGATAAAAACAGGAAAACGCCTCCCAGAATTGTTTTTGTGCAGGAAGGAGCTCCTTCCTGCACAATAACAATCCTGCAGGCAACGCCAACACCATGGTGCAAGAGTGCCTGCGTTTGCGCTAGGCTGCTGAAACTACACCTGCAAGGGGAAAGGACAGAGATGTGCCGTATGCCATAGATACAGCGCATTCCTGCCCTTTCCCTTTGACGCAGGACGGCGCAGGAAGGTGACTTGCAGTGCTGCCCAGTTGCTGCTGGGATAGGCTGAAGCCCTCAATTCAGGCTGTTGACCATATGCAACCAAAAAGTATGTGGGGAAACTATTAATTTCTTCCATAATGTAAGCTTAGAGAACTAATACGGCTATTAAGGTTGTATGACTGAAACAGTTATCGATACATTTGCTAAGGAATGAACTAGCATATTAGGGATGTGAGATAAAATATGATTTGATCATTCTTGACCTTCACCCTAATTTGTCTATCAGCTGAATTGTTCATCATAATCCTTCTGATATAATTGTTAGGAAGACAAGTGCTGCTTAATAAATTACAATATCATTGTGAAATACCAATACCTGTGTGTGATTACTGATCTAGGATTGCCGGGGCTCCACTCTATTATCACCTGCAGATAAGAGATTCTCTGAATGGTTTGTCTAACTCCCAACACCTGTCCATCAAAGCATATGTCACTAGGTGGGAGACACCGCCCACTCCTCCTTTTCTTAAACAATGGCACTTTAACTTTTGGGGCTATGGATGGCTGACCCACTTAAAATTGGAGTGAAAACAACAAAACACTGGCAATACGTTCATTGGTGAGTTTAAGACAAGTCATGAAAGGTTAAATGTCTGCTATAGTGACCTGTGTAACCGACAGGTCACAGGTCTGACTTGCACTAGGATAGTATAGGGGTAATGCACCTACAGTGAGGATAGAGTGAATGTGAGAGAGGGAGACTGAGAGAGAGAGAGGGCAAGAGAAAGAGAGAGAGAAAACATCTTTGTTAGTTTTATTTTGTGGTGGGTATTTGAACCCAAGTTCAAGAAGCAGGGCGAAAGCAACGGTGGCTCCTCTGTTATGGTGGAGGAGCATCGCCGGCACACAGATTCATCAAATGGTAATAAACACAATGTTAACCTGCGCTTAATCCAGCATGCCCGAAGAGCTACAGACCCATATCCCTCCTCCCCTACCCAGTAAAGATCATAGAGCGCCTGGTCAGCAGGGCACTCTCTCAGTTTTTGGAGCTAAATAATAAGTTGGAGGATGTGCAGTTTGGGTTCCGCCCAGGCCATGGGACGGAGACAGCGTTGGTGACCGTTCTGGACGATCTTCGAATGCGAGCAGACAGGGGACAATCAGCTATACTGATTTTGCTGGACCTGTCTGTCACATTCGACACGGTCAACCACACAGTTCTCCTAGCAAGGCTGGAGACAGTAGGGGTGTTGGGAGTAGCCCTGGAATGGTTTAGATCCTACCTGACTAATAGATGTCAGGCGGTGGCTCTTCCCCCCTATCGTTCGGATTTTGCCGAGATTAGGCATGGGGTCCCCCAGGGCTCGGCAATAAGCCCGATACTGTTTAACGCCTATATGAGTCCCCTGATTGCGATTATTACGTCATATGGGGTCAGCTTGGTAAACGATGCTGACGATACACAGCTTATTTTGTCACTGGAGGGAGATCAGGCAGTCTCGCTGGAAAATGTTCATACCTGTATGCAAGAAACGGTGCACTGGTTGAAGAATAACTCCTTGCAATTTAATTGCGAGAAAACTGAGATACTCTGCTGTGCAGCAGGTAAAGTCCCCTGCTCTCTTCCTCTGGGCTTCTGGCCCATCCCCACGGAGACACCCTTACTACCCGTTACGACGGTACGTAATCTTGGGGTCAGCTTTAATGACAAGCTAAACCTCGAAACTCAAGTCAATAAAATTGTGGGAAGCAGCTTTTCGCTCATCAGGGTTCTCCGGAAGATTCTCCCGCTACTCCCAAATCAGGTACGAGCACAAGTAGTAAGGAGCGTCATTCTGAGTCGGCTTGACTATGGTAATGCGCTACTGCTGGAATCTCCAAGGTACTTGATTTGGGAGACTCCAGAGAATCCAGACGGTGGCGGCGAAGCTGGCCTTATCAAGACCACGACGGTCATCTACATCTCTGGCGCTGGTGGAGCTGCACTGGCTCCCTGTATTCCAGAGGATACAATTCAAATCACTGTGCATTGTCTTTAAGGCACTGCATGGGATGGGGCCCATACCGCTGCAGTCTAAGTTCAGCTGGTATACTCCCACCCGCAGCCTCCGCTCCGCTTCGGCCAACCTGGTGAATATACCCAAGATTAAGAGAGCGAAATCAGGCGGAAGAGCTTTCAGCTATGCGGCGGCACGCCTTTGGAATGCTCTCCCAGCTGACCTGAGACAGTCGCAGGATCTGCTGAAGTTCAGGGGGAAAGTCAAAACATGGCTTTTCCCCAGAGTACAGGCTTAGTTTAGCAACATGCTGATTCCGGAACTATGGTGACAGTGCATATGTACCGCAGCGCCAGGATGCCCGTAGGGTTACAGTGCGCTTTATAAGTTTGAATACAATACAATTATGTATGGCAGGGGGCTGGGCTGATGAGTGCCATTGCAGTACTATTTCAGCCCCCTGCCAGTGTGCATGTCAGATTGGCCAGCTGCCTGCAGCCGGCCAATCTGTTATGCGCACTTGATAACCTGCAGTCCCAGGGCTTAGAAACAGCTGAGGGATTGCAGCCGCAGGCTCCCAGCCTCAAAATGAGCGCTGGGTTAGCCAGCTCTAGTGTGTGCACCGGGTCTTGCAAAAACAGGTGATTGGCTTACAACTAGCCCACATAGTTTTCTGCTTTCTCTACATTTACATCCTGGCATATTTTTTCCAGCAAACTGGAAATATTTTCTCGCAGATTCCGCTTAGCGCTGAAAATCGATGTGCTCTTTTCTTTTGAATTAACTTTAAAACCGTTGTCCTCACTAGAGGAGATTGATTGACTGAATATTCAACCTAATGATGCTGCTGTTAACTCGCCAGTCCAGATTATGCAAGAATTAGGTAGGATTGACTCGACCAACTATATTACTTCTTTATATGAGGGAGATAGTCCGCAGAAACAGAGGGATGTACAAAAAGCTAATTACACAAACTCTAAAGTGAGGCCATGTGATACGATGGAGCCGGGGCCAAGTATGGGGAAAACGGGGGAATTACTTCCCTACCTGTCCACAAACACACAAAACGACACTCAAATCCTGTCAAAGAACAATGAGAATAACATCACGATACTTTATTGGAACATAGCTGGTCCACGATCCAAATTAACGAATCATCTCTGGCTTGATTTTGTAAGGAAATTTAATATTCTCTGCTTACAAGAGACTTGGTCACTGAAAGAAATGCATATCGAAGGTTACAAGACATTTCACACATCAGCAGTACCATCGATATCTGGGAGGTCAAAGGGAGGCCTGAGTATATATGTCTCGAATCTCCTAAGAGTAAATAAAATTTTGTTTAGTATTACAGAACCGAATTATCAAATAGTGACCATGAATATAGATAAACGGGACTCTGTTGTTCTGATAACTTTTTACAATAATGCTCAGAAAGAACATGTGGTAGCTATGATAAAGCAGCTTAGAAGTGCTCTACAGGACATCCAGAATGATAGCAGAGAGAATGTATTATTTGTGTGGGGGTGATTTTAATACTGCTTTGTGTCCACATAGTGATGATGGAATATGTGGACTAACAGATGAAAATGATTGTAACTTACCACACTTCTCACATAGTGCACATGGAGATGGTTTAAATGAGATTTTATTTCTTTTAGATATGGGTTTTGTAAAGTACTGAGCTCGCCACCTATCCCTTTTACCCAGACTTTTAATGGGAGAGGGTTGAGCACTATTATTGACTTTATAATAATCCCAAATAGATTTGCTTCCCGGATATTAAGTTTTAAAACACATAGGAACGCCCTAAGTGATCATTTTCCCTCAGGTGTGGCTATATCTGTCCCCACAAAAATATATGGAGCCCATAGTAGGAGGATCCAACCGATCCAAGATTTGGTAATTGATAGATTAAATGGCTATTCTCTAAAGTGGGCTCAGGTAGAGCCACGTACAATTACTAAAACAGTGGTAGAGAATAGTTTAGAACAAATTTTTAAATGTTTGGATGAGTATACACCATATGAGGTGGTACTGGATTCCTACGCACAAATAACAGAAATAATAAGGAATACACTGAAAGTTGAAACAAAGAAGGGGAGAAAGAAGAAAAATGGGTGGTTTGACAATAACTGCGCAAAGGCCTATACTAACTTAAAGCATGCTTTACATAAAAAAGATAGGGATGGTGCGGAAATAAGGCAGTGCAGGAAGGCATATAACCAAGCAATGAAAATACGAAAAGGCGAATTAAAAAGAATATTTGGGCTGATTTATATAAGGCAAGTATAGATAGGGATAGCATCGCCTTTTGGCGTGTGGTTAACTCTCCTTTTTTGAGATCTGAAGAGACTCCAACCATAGAAATTGCAATTGATGAAGGACAGTGGATAGATCATTTCTCTAAAATGTTTAGTAAGACTAAGGAGGAAAGAGGTATAACTGGGAGTTCTGTAATTCTTAGTCCTTTAATACAAGATATTCCAATGAATTTAGATTTTACCCTTGAAGAGGTACAATCCGCTTTGAAAGTTAGTAAGGGCGGAAAGGCCCCGGGTCCAGATGGAGTCCCAGTTGATATTTTTAAACAAAACATAGAACTATGGGGTCCATTAATAAAGCAAGTGCTCGCAGCCTGTTGTAAAGTTGGACTCATGGCAACCTGGTCTGAGTCACTTATGGTACTAATCTTCAAAAAAGGTGATAGACAGAATCCAACATGCTATCGTCCTATATCTTTGTTGGATTCGGTGGGAAAAGTGGCAGGCCGTATTATATTAAACCGCCTCCAGCAATGGGCTGAGGACAACAATGTAATATCGGACCTACAATTTGGTTTTAGGGGGGGTCTTGGAACTATAGAGCAGTGCCTTAATTTAACAATTTTAATGGGGAAATACACAAAAGTAAAAAAGGAATATTGTACTTGGCCTTTATAGATATCTCTACTGCGTTTGACTGTGTATGTCACGACAAATTATGGAATGTTCTTGGGGCAATGGGGGTTGATCCTCCCTTAATCCAATTTATAAGAGAACTCTACTCGAATGCAAGAGCTAGGGTACGGTATGGACAGAATGGAGAATATACAGCACCATTCCAAGTGGAGAGGGGGTTAGGCAGGGCTGCGTCCTGGCACCTTTCTTGTTTTCTCTATATACCAACGGCTTGGAAGAAGTCATGCTCGAAGGGTGCCAGGACCTACCTCAGATACAAAAACACCCCATACCTGCCCTCCTCTATGCGGATGATGCTGTAGTTATGGCCCAAACTCCACTAGAGCTCCAAAGGGCCCTTGACAGATATAGTGAGTACATGAAAAGTTTAGATTTAAAAATCAAAGTTACCAAAACTTTTATAATGAATTGCGGGAGGGGTGGTAGTAATCAGAGGGCTATTTTTATTGAGAATAAAAAAGTTGAAACTACTAAGACGTACCCTTATTTGGGTATTCTCATAGACAATATGGGAACGTGGCAACAGGCCATTAAAGCTAGGAAACTACTCTTCATGAGAACTACAACAGCCCTAGTAAAATTCTCACAGAAGTTGGGTAAGAGGCCCCCAACTGAGTTGGTCAAAATCTACTAGGAAAAGTGTGTTAGTACAGCAACGTACGGGGCTGGGATTTGGGGATACTGCAATGTATCCGAATTACAGAGAGTAGAGAACGCCTTTTTGAGGTATTTACTGGCCGTCCCACGCTCGACGTCAACTTATATTTGCCACACTGAGCTGGGGTTACATTATATTTCGGATATAATAAAGGTGCAACCAGTTTTACTGTGGCACCGAATTTGGACCTCGCAAAAAACAACATTTAATCAGAATGTGTTAAGTGACACTCTTAAACTAGAACAAGCTCTATATATTAGGTGGCTGAAATATATTAAAGAGTTTATGATGGATTTGGGTCAACCTGAACTCTTTTTTAATCCCTCATTGATGTGTTTAATCCCTAGAAAAGTTTTTTAAAAGCTATGCATGACTCACATGGAGCAAATTAGATACGCTGGTGAGGTGTATAAACCGACAGTACAATTGAACCAGTCGATACGTATAACAAATGCAATGCAGCCATACTTAACCTATATTTTGTCTGGTTACGACAGATTTGTCCTTACACGCTTTAGATTAGATGTATTCCACCGACTAGTATCCTTCCCCATGGTAAATGATTGGTCCGAAAATTTAATAAATTGGCCTTGTGATGGATCTTCACCACAAACATCAATCCATGTGGTTTTGTTTTGTAAACATTACCTGGAGCCAAGAAAGAGGTGGATCCTACCTATTCTGAGAATTTGGGGCTTGAGGCAATGTCGCCCTGCCTATCTGGCATTGCAGTTTTTAGATAACAAATGTTTTATAAGAAACATTGCTTCCTTTCTGAAAGGTATAATTAAATGGAGGAAAAAAATTTTGAATTCAGTTTTACCCAAAAAACTATGATTCATGATTTTTTTTTATTTTTTTTAACAAACTGATTTTAACTGGGTATTTTAAAGTAACTGTGATTTATATTGATTAAAAATGTTTTTAGGGTTAACATGTGTAGTGTGATTTGTAGTAATTGTGATAAATATTTTGAAACTGTGCTTTTATGGTTTTGTGATTTAAAATGAAAACCGAATAAAGCAAATTTGACTTTGACTTTGAACTTTAAAACCGTTGTCTTCACTATCTTTTTTTCTCAAATCAACTTAGAAGGGGCAAGAAAGTCATGACTTCTGAAGTCAAAACCACTTGTAGAACATTTTGTGAAAAATAGATAGTATTCACATTATTGACAGAAGTCACATGAAGCTCTCGAGAGAAAAATCTCACACTAGAGGTGGGCAAAGTCAGCAAAATCATAGAAAGCGGGTTTGTCCTGGCATTTTCGCTATGGGACACAGGTTCGGATGCTTGGAGCCATGATCCAACATGCCCCCTCCCCCCCATGTTCCTAGTTTAGCAGTGATCTCCTGCAGTGTGGAGCAGGGTTGGATATTTTTTGCCATGTTAATTTTGATTTCCAGACTTGCCCTCATTTAGTGAGCCGAGCCAGAGAAGAGACACTGTTTTAAATTGACTCTACCAACAAAAAACAAAAGTCATCCCATTTGTCATGCAAATCTTGCAAGAAATGTCAGTCAGAAATAAGATAACATTGTTTAGAGTTAAAAAGTTACTTCTTAAACATTTGTGTTTCTATTCAGTACAACTATTATATTATAGCACCTAGTGAAAGTTAATGAAACAAAAATAATTAAACATGAACTTAGAAATATTCAAGAGTACCCCATACCCTGATGATATTTCCATTAGTGAACCAAGAGGTGCCAGTTTGTGAGATGCACTGTAACCAATATTGTTATTATATCTGGTTGTCTTGGAAATGAGGCGCAGTAAATTTAAGAGATTTGAAAGCAACACACAATCTAGTCACGTTGGGAAGCCGGGATTTAAATGCAGATTTCCCGTTTAGACACTTTGCATTTCAAATATTTAACATGGAATGACAATGCTTTGTATTTAATTGTTTTGGGAGTTAAATTAGTACACTGTGATCAATAAATACATTTACCACTTGTTGAATCAATGTGATACAAGAAATATTTCCAGCAAAAAATGCAAAGTGTCAGGGATCGCAGAACACCATAGTTTAAGTTGATATTAATTTGGATTCTCCTGACTTAACAAACAAAAGGATTTCTGGAGTGACCTAGCAACGCATTGAAGGCAATTACATATATGAGCAAAAGAAAGAGGTCTGTAGATTAGTATGTCCCTTGGTTGCAGGACTTCAGGGGACACGCATAGTGCAGATGAGATGAAGACAAGGCTTTCACAGCTGCAGTCTTCCACTTACATGCTATGCGTTTCAATTCCGGAAAACATCTCAGAGAAAACCACAGATTCATTTTATAAGTATGTGTTTGAATGTCCTGTGGTAAGCAGTTGTGGTCTTTCAAAAACTGCATTAGGTATGAAAAGGTGTAGTGCTTCAGACGCTGGGCCCAGCGTGGTTTGAGCATGCTGGTCACATGGAACAAGGGCTGGGTTGGACAAGCTTTCGGCCGAAGCTAGGCTCGATCCTTGCTTGACTTGCCTAGTTCTACTTCACACAGACCTATGCACACATACATTTTGCACAACTCCTACTGTTCTATAACATTCCCAGTCAGGCAAGTTGGTCTTCTCTGTATACTTTTTAGCCATCTTTCTCCATCTGTTGGCCGCTAAATAAAAGCCAACAAAACAGGGTGGAGGAAAAAGGCTGCAGTTAACTTTTGTTAACACAAGATTAGGGGCCTATTTTGAGTTTGGCAGTCAACCCATGGTGGCAGTGCAGCTACTGCCGCACCAGTGATCCGACACCCTATACCAAGTTGGCCGGTTGGACCGCCATGGGACCGCTGCTGCCGCCAGGGACCCGCGATCCCTGTCGGTCTTGCAGCGGTCTGAGGCCCCTAATATGTTGGCGGCGCTGCTGCTAGTTTCCTCACTGCCACAGTTTTCATGGCGGTGATCCCACCAATTCAATTCAATATATTTATTAAGATTTGGATCTCTAATGAGGTCCACATAAAATATGCACACAATTATTGCATAATAAGTATGTTAAAATACAAACTCAGATCATTTCCACAGTAGAAAGAATAAAATACAAAGACAGAAGATGTATTTAAAGTAGAATCACTTCAATTAATTTAAAAGTTCATTAAGTAATGTAATTATAACTATATAGCAGCAGTAGTTTTTGCGCAAGTTAGTCCATCAAAAGGAAATGAAGATCCTTCATATCCAGTACTAAGTTCTCCCTTTAAGCAGAAAAGAAGAATGTCCATAAGCAAATTGATACAAGCAATGGCACAGCGTAGAAGATATAGGGTAAGAATATTTCAATAATATACCAGAAAACAAATTACAATAACATAGTTAAATCCCTTACCGCAACAAGTAAATCAAGTTAAATACATATGCAATTTGTAAATATTGAAATACCATACAAAAGCAGCTTCATAATGGATCCAATTTTAGATAAAGTGCATCATATAGCAGCAGAAAGCTAAAGACCAAAAGGAATTCTAAGAAAAAAACGAACACATTTATAACTATCCATTCATTTTCCCTTAACCGCAAAAGTTAAAAAGCAGAAATATATCCCAGTTTTTGCACCAAAAGCAATTAAGTAGCAGCAAAAACATGTGCAAAATTTAATCCAAAGAGTGGAAAACTCCATTAGCCTTAAAAGTACAAGGCCCAGAACTGAAAGCGGGATATGATCTCCAACACTAGAATGTCTGCTGGTCACAAGAGTCTAGCAGCTTCAGTTGGATCCTTTTTCATCTCCTCTAGAAGCGGCTGCCTTCCAAATGTTGTCAGGTTGTTTTTACCTAAGCACACCACAACAGCATCAGGCCTCTCAATCCTTTCGAGCTCCTGCTTTGGTGATGGCAACAGTTGTGCCAATCTTATTCCAGATTTGCCCATCCATTTCAGGTGCGTGTTATTCAGCCACATCTCCTTTTTAGGTCTCGCCTACGCAGCGCGCATGCGCTGCATGGCAAAAAGACCTTTTGGAATCGCTTCGGCTTTTCAGCCAAAAACGTGCACGCGTTCCATTGCCTTCAATGGCAACGCGTGCACGTTTGGCGATTCACTTGCGGGAGCGAGCGGCGCCATATGGTAGCAATTATCGCTCCTGGCGCCGCTCGCTCCCGCAAGGGAAACGCTTTCACTTTTGCCAACAGTTCTTTTTTTTTTACTTGAGGCGCGCACGCTTATTGGGCCTGATTCACAGAACTAACTTACGTCAAAAACGTAAAGTTAGTACTTTTCGGTATTCACAGAATACACTTACCACAACTAACTTTATGTCCGCTCTCGGGCCGGAGATTCCGGCCCTGTGGCGGAGATTCCGGCCCTGTGGCGGAATCTCCGCCTCCGGGGCGGAATACGCTTATTTAGACCGTTTCAATGCTCAAACGGCATAAATGAGGGTATTCTGGCCCGGAGGCGGAGATTCGCCACAGGGCCGAACCTCCGCCACAGGGCCGGAATCTCCGGCCCGGAAGCGGACATAAAGTTAGTTGTGGTAAGTGTATTCTGTGAATACCGAAAGTACTAACTTTACGTTTTTGACGTAAGTTAGTTCTGTGAATCAGGCCCGTTGTCTCTAGGTGCACTCTGGTACCACACCCTTTGCTCTGCATTCCCTGGCTTCCCACAGTACATCTGTAATCGGAAAGGGCGGGTTTCTTTGAAGAGGCCCTAGGCTAGGCACCAACACCCTGCTCGCCTTGATGTAGCATTCTTGGTGTGGAGGGAAATAGGAGCTGTGTGGGCAGGGCTGGGTGTTAGTTCAGGCCCCGGGACCACGACAGACCAGCTTTTCAGGTCTGAGACGGAAACCCCGGGCAGCAGCACATGCAGAAACTAGTGGAAGCAACAGGGAGCAGCCGACATACAGGTGAGGTAACTGCTCTCCGCATCCATAACTGTTTATTTGATCTCGTGTCGTTTCTGCGCTTTTTTTGTGTGCAAATGTGCCTTTTTGAAGCTCTTGAAATCGGGTCCCCTGGTAGGATAGGCAATAATGTAACCACAGAGGCCGCATCTCCTCCCCTCCCATGGTTCCACCTGCTCACCCTTCCCTGTTAAGAGCCCTTCTGTAGAAATTCCGATAATCCACGGGTTGTCTGTAGTTGCTTAGGCCTCGGTAGTGTAATCTGTGCAGAGTAAGGGTGTATAATAATAATAACGTGCATATGTAAGAGTGTGGCCCGCTTCTTGCAGGGCTTTTAATAACAATGTACTTGCCTGTGGCCGATAAGAGCATCAGTTTCAGAACCCGTAGTAATAATATAACTCCCCTATTATATCACATCACAGACAGAATCACTCCTGTTTAAGGGCTTGTATTTTTGGTCACTAAGGAAAGTGAGGCCAAGATAAATCAATTCACCAGGATCACACAATGGGTCCAAGTAAACAAGCCGGGATTTAACGACAACTCTTCTAGTTGCACAATCGATGGTTTAGGAGCTAGACCAAAATCTCATTCTAATATTGCCTCGTTTGTATGTATTTTTTAATTTATTTTATGTAAAATGCCAAAAGTGGTTATTTCCGGAATTCTTAATACCTTGAGTAAACCTTCATGTGCCCTGCCCCATGGTAAACGCTTCCTGTAACCCAGGTGCTGTGTGTATATGAAAAGCTCTCTGTTACTCTTGATACCCGCTGTGGTATGTGGGTGAATAAGAACACAAAGCATAACTATATGGAGTACATGCCTTGTAGGGCCAAAGGTTATGGCAGGATAGCACAGAAGGACTCACATACGGGGGAGATGGAAGTAGTAGCGTAACGAAACCTTGACAGCCCCCTGCAAGGTACTGGGAGGGCCCCTCACAATCAAAATCGTAATGATTGTAGGAAAATGTATCTTTTCACTTTGAAATGACCTTTGCTGTGAATTTTAAGACGAAATTGTAAATGTTTTCAGGAACACTTTTGTACACTGCTCCTAACAACAACAAAAAACAGGACCAGGCAGCCTCAGTAAAGATGGCATGTGGCTCCATATATATTTTAGCCAACGGCAAGTTCGGATTTTAGGTTTCATTCTTAAAATGATTCAAATGAAACTTGAAATCCGGTGATGAATAGTGGTGCTGATTAAAGCGCAAGGAGTGACTCAGAGCCACGCATAGCATGTGGCTACTTGGCAGTCCGGCCATAGAAGTGAATGTCTTTTTCCCTTTTGACAGTGCAAAGAAAAGGTAAATTGCTGCTTTACTTTCTCCTAGTCGATCAAGGCCCATGGCTTTCTACTCCCAATAACACAAAAACCCAGCCCTAGGTAGTCTGTGCCTCTGTCTTATCAAATTAAGCTATATAGAAATAGAAGCAGATAGCTCACTTACTTAAACAAAATGGCTGGCTCCAGTCTGACATTACGTGTCTGCCCTGAGTGCTACTGAGTGGACTCAAGCAGACGCCTCTGCCCCACACAGAAGGCAGGTGTCTATGGTGTGTCCATGCCGGTCTGCTGCAAATTACTGGTTCTGGTCGTGTACTGCCTGGCTCCTGTCACAGCATAAGAGCAGAGATGGCTGTGAGGGGAACTGCTCCAACCTATTTCCTTCGAAAGTGCAAAGAGCACGTTTTCATGGGACACTGGGTGATTGCAAAGCACCTTCTTCTGGGTTGCAGATTCGGCAAAAAAAAAAAAATACCATTACAAAAATGGGTGTTTTATCATCTGGTTCGTGATCATGTGGACATAGGGCAGAAATGCGTTAATATAACCCCCAGGTGACCTGCCGCACACTTCTAAGTTGCTTTTGCCATTTCATTAGGTCGAGCCTGGGCAGCGCATGCGCTGCTTTGCGAGGCATGCTGTATTGAGGTAGGGACTTGACACTCCGGCTGCTCTCCGCCCACATTTTTCATTGGCTTGTGTCATTGTCCACTGTAAATTGTGGCTGTTCATTGGTCAAAAGGCTTAGTAGTCCCTCCTTAATATCGCCTTGTCTCATTTTGTAACCTCCCATGGCGACACCCCCTGTTACGTTTGTTGTTGCTCGGTAGGCTTTAATTACAGCCTCCAAGCACTATTTTCTCAAATGGACACAGTCTCTCCTAACGCTTTTAAAAATTTTTATAGCACGCATTTGCAATGCAATAGGTCTTGCATTTGCAAGAGTTTAAGCTATTGGCACTGTAAATGACAATGCCTTTTATTTATCTGTTTTAAAAACATCACATAAATAAAAGGCATTGTCATTTACAATGCCAATAGCTCAAACTGTCATTAATGCGAGACCTATTGCATTGCAAATGCTTGGTTTTTTTCTGATTCCAGTACCCCCTGGGCCCTCACTCTGCCTATTCCTTACATTTGTATTTTACATTCACGGGCGTAGTGTGAGAATGCATTTCATGAAAAGGAATATAAAGTAGGGTTGCCAAAAGAAAAATGCCAGCCATGTGTTGTTTAAAGAGCCTGCAAAGGCCTCGTCTTGACACTAAATAGGGTTTAAAATAAAAAAGTATGTATTCATTTGTAACGTGACTTTTCTGTCTTTGTTCTCTTTAATTATCAGTCATGGATCATTCAGGCAGCCCTAGAACACAATTAAAAGTGCTTTCTATATATATTTGCTGTTCAAAGTGTGCACAGAAAGTGCTGAAAATACGGCTTTAGGTGACTGCTTATTTTTGTACGGTCTGTGACATCAAAATAATGTGCTGGCAACCCTAATCATAAGACTGGAAGTTAGTTGCAGGATCAGCACATTATTTATTTCCTCCACCCTCGATCCCTTATTAATGCCATAATAGCAATAGTTTACCTTATATCTGAAACCCTGCACTGCCGTCAATAACATGCTGAGTTACTTCAAGTGTCTGGGAATGCAGACTCCACACTTTACTTTACTCCACACCACTCTACTTTACTCCAATCCTCAAACCCACTCTGCTTTACTCCACGCCACTCTGCTTTGCTCCACTCCACTCTGCTTTACACCACTCAACGCCACTCTGCTTTACTCCACTTCACTCTACTTTACTCCATGCCACTGTAATGTCATCCACGGCACTCTGCTTTACTCCACTCCACCCCACTCTGCTTTACTCTACCATGCTCTGCTTTACTCCATGCCACTCTGCTTTACTCCACGCCACTCTGCTTTACTCCATGCCACTCTTCTTTACTCCACGCCACTCTACTCAATACCACTCTGCTTTACTCCACTCTGCCTTATTCCACTCCACTTTGCTCTGCTCAACACCACTCTGCTTTACTCCACTCTGCTTTCCTCTATTCTGCTGTATTCCAATCTGCTTTACTCCAATCTGCTTTACTCCACGCTGCATTACTCCACTTTACTCCAATCAACGCCACTCTGCTTTACTCCAACTCACTCTGCTTTACTCCACGCCACTCTGCTTTACTCCACGCCACTCTGCTCAACGCCACTCAGCAATACTCTACGCCGCTGTGCTTTAATCCACTCCACGCAACGCCACTCTAACTTACTCCACTCCACTCTGCTTTACTCCGCTCCACTCTGCTTTACTCCACTCTGCTTTACTCCACTCCACTCTGCTTTACTCCATGCCACTCTACTAAATACCACTCTGCTTTACTCCACTCCACTTTGCTTTACTCCACTCAACACCACTCTGCTTTACTCCACTCTGCTTTACTTTACTCCACTGTATTCCAATCTGCTTTACTCCACTCTGCTTTACTCCACCTTACTCCACTCAATGCCACTCTGTTTTACTCCAACCCACTCTGCTTTACTCTACGCCACTCTGCTTTACTCCACGCCACTCTGCTCAACGCCACTCAGCAATACTCCACGCCGCTCTGCTTTAATCCACTCCCCACAACGCCACTCTAATTTACTCCACTCCACTCTGCTTTACTCCGCTCCACTCTACTCCACTCCACTCTGCTTTACTCCACGCCACTCTACTTAATACCACTCTGCTTTACTCCACTCTGCTTTACTCCACTCCACTTTGCTTTACTCCACTCAATACCACTCTGCTTTACTCCACTCTGCTTTACTCTACTCCACTGTATTCCAATCTGCTTTACTCCACTCTGCTTTACTCCACTTTACTCCACTCAACGCCACTCTGTTTTACTCCAACCCACTCTGCTTTACTCCACGCCACTCTGCTTTACTCCACGCCACTCTGCTCAACGCCACTCAGCAATACTCCACGCCCCTCTGCTTTAATCCACTCCACGCAACGCCACTGTAATTTACTCCACTCCACTATGCTTTACTCTGCTTTACTCCACTCCACTCTGTTTTACTCCACGCCACTCTACTCAATACCACTCTGCTTTACTCCACTCTGCATTACTCCACTCCACTCTGCTTTACTCAACTCAACGCCACTCTACTTTACTCCATGCCATGCTGCTTTACTCCACCCCACTTTACTCAACGACACTCTACTTTACTCCATGCCACGTGGCTTTACTCCACTCAGCTTTACTCCACTCCGCTTTACTCCACTCTGCTTTACTCCACTCTACTTTACTCCACTCCGCTTTACTCCACCCCACTCCGCTCAATGCCACTCTTCTTTTCTCCACGCCACTCTGCTCTACTCCACTCTACTCAGTGCCACTCTGCTTTACTCCACTTCACTCTACTTCATTCCACTCCACTCAAAGCCACTCTGCTTTACTTCACTCCACTCAACGCCACCTCTACTTTACTCCATGCTACTCTGCTTTACTCCACGCTACCCTGCTTTACTCCACACCACTCTGCTTTACTCCACACCACTCAACGCCACTCTGCTTTACTCCACTCTGCTTTACTCTACTCCACTCTATTCCAATCTGCTTTACTCCACTTTAGTCCACTCAACGCCACTCTGTTTTTCTCCAACCCACTCTGCTTTCCTCCCCGCCACTCTGCTTTCCTCTACAACACTCTGCTTTACTCCACGCCAATCCAGTCTTCTATACTCTAACCAATCTTGCTTTATTCCACTCCACTCTACTCTACTCCACTCCAATGTACTCCACTCCACTCAACACCACACTGCTTTACTCAACCACACTTTACTTTACTCCACTCCACTCAATGCCATTCTGGTTTACTTCAATCTGCTTTACTCCACGCCACTCTACTTTACTCCACGCCACTCTACTTTACTCCACACCACTCCACTCTGCTTTACTCCACAACATCCACTCTGCTTTACTCCACACCACTCCACTCTGCTTTACTCCATGCCACTCTGCTTTACTTCATGCCACTCTGCTTTACTCCACACCACCGCACTCCACACAACCGCACTCCACACCACTGCACTCCATTCTACACAACTACACTCCGCTGTACCCCTATCACTCACCTCTATGTAGTGCCACTACACGCAACACCACTCAATGCAATACCAATCCATGCAACGCCACTTCACTCTACGCCACTTTAACCGTACCCACTTTCTATTTAAAGCATTATCCATTTAGTTTTTGTTAAAAATTTATATTATGTTTAGCGCTCAACCAATACAAATATCACATACCAAATGGCTTTCCAAACTAAACTTCCAAGCCATTTATACTTTATTTTAAATATGTATATGTGACTGTGCTTAACTCACAAGATCCTGTTACAGAGATTTATTCATTTACAAAAGCTACAGGCACACTGCCAGTAATCTGCATATAAAGCACAATAGTTATTTTATTATGGTTTGCTAGCAGTTGACTAGAAGGGCAATGCAGTCAACTTTAACGTGCAGCTCATTCTATGCTAATATTTCAGCTTTATAATTAGAAAACCCTTTGCTGACTTAAGCAGTAACTGCCATTACAATTATATAAACGTAAAAGTTACAGACAGGCCGGTAGTTTAGTTGTTTTCAATTAAAAGTTCACTATTATAAACATGTTACATTGGTCCATAGGGAGATGTATATTACATTTGCTCTTATTGCCCTTTCAATAGTTTGCAGACAAACAAAATTAATCTAATTACAATTGGTGATTTTATTTTTGTAAAGATGCATATACCACCCACATACACCCCAGCAAAACACACTAACCACATGCATCCCACCAACACACACCATATAACAACACACCACTACATTCCACACCATGCCACTGCCCCCATGTCACTACACTAAGCAGAACTTGAACACCAAGTTTACAGTACGAAGCACAGCAGCCACACTGCTCTACAACATACCTTAAAAACATTGCCAATAGCTCTGACTAAACACTTATAAGATCCCAAAGGCGAGACCTATTGGCTATGCCAATGCTTGTTTTATTTCCGTGCCCCTGCCCAACACTGGGCTGTCAAGATGTATGAGTGACCCAGTAGGCAAACTTTGCACCAGTCTCCTGCGACCCCTGTGGGAACAAAGGTACATAAGATGGATCTTAGTTCATTTCATGTCTAATGCATGCCCTGAAGCCCTGGATTTCCATCTACCCAACCTAAAATGGTCTATTCCCATAAGTTGTGTGATGCCATTGTTGTGGCTGCCCTATCCGGAAGTAGTGTGTTCCGAAGTGCTGAGTGGCAAACCCGCCTTTTCTAGGGCTCACCTCATTAGTGCAGTGAATTGAAACCTGCTCAGGAAAGTCCCTTCTTGGTGGATGAACAATGGGGACCCACCCAGCGACATTAGTTGCAGGTATTCCGTGGGTCCTTCCTTAACTAAAAGGGTGGTCACGCCCACTACTGCACGCACTGGCTCTTATAGAAGAGGCCAGCAAAAGCTGTGTGTGGGCTTTTCAATGCTACTTCCTGTTTCTTTGCCCGGACAGGAAGCCTGGGAGGAGGGAACCCCCTGCTCATACATCTCCGACTTCCGGCCCTGATTCGCATGAGCCACAGTCCCATCAGGGTCTGGCTTTGCCTTCCCAGCCTGCTCTTCTTTCCAAATTTAGAAAGAAGTGCCTTGCAACATTGGAAGAACAGATTTTTAGAATGTACACATTTTCAACTTTTTGCCAGAATTGTGTTAATGAAGAAAGCTACGAACTGCACATTCATTAATTCGTCCTTCTCGCACCCTAACCCCAGGGTTTCCAGAGGCTTTACAGGGCCTTGGCAAAAACAAGCATATGGCACCAGGGCCAGACCGGGCGTAGCAGGCACCGGGCGTTTCCCCGGTGGGCCGCCAGGGTGGGGGCCGGTTTTGGGCCCCTGGCGGGGCATTTTTGTTACAGGGGGCCGGCAATATCGGCCCACTGCAACAAAATCGGCCAAAACGGCCCTAGCAAAATGCTCGGCCGCACCCACCCTAGCCCCCCAGGGGGCCGGCTGAGCAGTTTTCCAGGGCCGGTTTCAGTTCTCAGTCTGGCCCTGTATGGCACCATTTAGCAGTTTGGAAGTATTTAGCTGCCTTATTAATAAACAGGCAGGCTTGCTTTGCAATCAGCAAATTATTTGGGCATTAGGAGTGTGGGGGGCTTCAAATAGCATCGGGGGCGAGGGCATCATGACCCTTGCATCCTCCCCCTGTGACGGCCCTACTTCCCACCTAAAATAATATAAAAATTCATAGAGGGGCGTACTGGTGTCTTTCTTTCCCATTCCATCACACTCTTTATCTCTCAAAAACAGAAGAGCTACAGTAAACTATTCGTTTTCCACTTTTCTCTTCTTCATTTTTTGCCAAAGATTTTTAGATGTGTGCATCTGTGAGCCTGCTTGCATCTGAAGATAAAATAAACAAGTGGAACATTGTCTCAGGGAAGAAAAAGTGAGACTCCCAGGGGCATATTACCAAGAACGGCGATAAAATTATCGCCGCTTTAGCGGCAGAAAACTGCCGCTAAAGCGGCGATAATGGGCTTGATAATATGCCCTTGAGAATTCCAATAGAAGCCCATGTTTACACCAGAACATGGGCTTCTATTGAGATTCTCAAGGGCATATTATCAAGCCCATTATCGCCGCTTTAGCAGCAGTTTTCTGCCGCTAAAGCGGCGATAATCTTATCGCCGTTCTTGATAATATGCCCCCCAGTTTTAAAATGTGAGAGGTTTCTTCAGTCGGGCCAGGGGCGTAATGGAGGTCCCCGCAGCCCTGTCAGTGTGGGGGTCTCCAGGTTTCTTGTTTTGGAGGGGGCCCCTCACCCTCTAAGCCATGCCATTGCATGCCTAGCAGAATGCATGAAATGGCATTGAATAAGAAATAGTTAAATGCTCAAGAAAGCCCCTGTAGTATCCCAAGCAGGCAGGGGGGACCCAACCGTTCACAGGGTCCCCATTGAGCCTGAGACCAGTGAAAATCTGTGCCATCTGGGAGATGCCAGGTCACTCATCACATTCTGCAGGGGGGGCCCATCATTTTGCGTCATGCCACTGAGTCGATCAATACAAAGTCATATGGTCTCAATAGATGCAACTCACTCACTTTGCTCCCTTTGTTCAGAGGTGTGTGGGAGAGAGAGAAGGAGTTGGCCTGAATAAACACTGCGAATGTTCAGGGTTTGAGGTTTGGACATGCTACAAGTTGTTGTTCTCATGTGACTCTGAAGACACATTTGAATGAAGTTTGTCACCCTACATCTCCTCTGAAAAAACGCCCTTACTTGGCACCTCCATTCAACATTCAGTGGCCATGTTGGCTCCCTGCAAGCAATTAAATCAGGCTATTTGATCAAAGACTAGGAAAGATGAGGACTTGAATGTCTGGATAGCAATTTCCGAAAATAAAGCAGTGTGCTAAGTTCTGTAATTTCTTTTCTCAAGAAATGATGCATAATTTCAGGGAAGACTCATGAATTTTGTTGGCATAATGCACATTTTTTCCACTTCAAAATGCACATCACAGACACTGAATTTTGGCTTTTGTCATGCAACATTTGTATTCGGGCCGTAACCACTTAAGAGGTTAACCCAGCCGAGAAAAGAACGGGTTATAGCTATTTTGACTTCCAAAATGAAATTGTTTTTTTTTTGCTATTGCCCAAATGCCAGATCTACCTTCACATGAAGCAACAAATAATTGGTGCATGAGAGGCATCTTTGGTTCTTCAGATGCTGACCCTAGCTGGAGTTAGAGAAATGGAGTGTAGTATTGAGTAGCCACATGCCTTGGTATATGCTCCAGTCAGAACAACTTCACCAGGGGAAGGACAACCCAACCTCCCTGGTATACAGTGGTGCAGCTAGGGGGAGGAGGCACGAGTTTTGGGGGTGGTGGCCGGCCCCCCTCCCCCGCTCTTACCCACGGCCAATGCGGCCGCAAGAATCGGCAGTACCCCCTCAAACCCCCCCACTCTTACCTGCAGCCATTGTGGCCGCATGAGTTGCCAGCCCCCCCTGCTCTTCGATCAGGCCGCCGCAGGCGGCAAACGCAGGGCCCGCCACGGGCGGCCTAAGGCCTAGCTACACCACTGCTGATATATTAACTTGTATTAAAAATGATATAGGTGTGCTATTATGCCGTTTTGTGGTAGCAAAAATCAGTATTCATACATTTACTGTCACTATTGGGAAGTAGCGTAGCTAGCCATTCTGCCACCCGGGGCGGCCCCTAAGTTTGCTGCCCGGGTGCAGGAAAGAGCGGAGGGGTGGCGACCGAAGGCTGACTTGTTCCGGGGCGGGCGATGGCCGCCTCCGGACACGACTCCTGCCGCCCCCAAAAACAGTGACGCCCGGGGTGGACTGCCCCCCTAGCTATGCCACTGCAATTGGGATGTTTAGACACTTGAGATGCAGGATGCAGGCGTGGTAACTCGCATGGTGCCAGCGTATGTCACACAAAATCATTTCTCATCACATGGTCACCCAGAGAAGAACACAAGCATAGCTAGAAACGACTGCAAAGTTCATGATTACGAGTTGCATGTTATGTACACGAATTACTGTTACCGCTAGGTAACATCACCCCAGAATCATGCAATTATGAGTTGAACCCCATGGAATGGGGAATTATCACCTGGGAAGAATTTTTCCAGTAGCAAAATCACACAGAGTTCACCATTCCATGGTGTTTTACCCCATACATTTGCCACCTTCTCTGAGCAGGTGGTAAATTTATTTGCAAGCTGTGAGTGCAATGGGGGGGTGTGAGAGAGGGCGGGCGGAGCAGGACAGTGAAAGCAAATCTTTTAATTCTAGGAGAGATGAGGCTTGGTTACTGCTGAAGAAAAACCTAACAATTCATAATCAGAGAGAAATGAACGCATACAAATGTGCATTGATTTTGCTCTGAATAACTTGCCCCTGTAGTGATCGCCTGATCACCGGTCTAGTGTTTGCATTGTGCCTCAACCACACTGTACACCCACCCCTCACAGGCGTCACCAGTCAGGTGACCCTGACAATAAAAGGGGCCGAGCGCACGTGCTCGTGGCCATTGCTACCCAGTAACTATTGGTGTCCGCGTCATTCATTACAGTCTGCATGTGGGCCCAGGGCCCAGCATGAGACCACCACATTGGCGACGAGCGGGCTAATCCCGCGTGTGCGGCCGCCTTGTTGAAGGTGGTGAGGGGGAGAGTATTGCCCGTGTCGAGGGCACCCCCTGGAGCAGTCGAGAGAAGCGCCTGATCGCCTGCGGGGCATGTGAAGAGCCCCAGGCGTGAAGACGGTGTTCGGGAGCCCACCCCGCACCGAAGTGAAGACCCGCGGGGGAGTGTGAGGTGCCCCGGGGTGAAGGTGAGGAGGTCGGGAGCCCACCCCGATCCTGCAGTGCCTGCATAGACTGTACTGTGTCCCCTGCGCCGAAGCGATGGATGGGCCCGACAGTCCGCGGGCGTGAGAAGAGCCCCAGGGGTGTAAGAGTTGAGCGGGAGCCCACCCCGCGTTGAAGAAGCTGCCGTGGTGCCCTCCGGCACGAAGAAAGCCCCGTGAAGTTGGAAGCGCAAGGCGAGCGAGGCCGGAATGAGCAGATGCCGGCCGCCGCCGCAAAACTGCCACGAGGGGTGTGAGGCCTGATCGGACATCGGGCGAAGGTGAGCCATGGCTGCGGGACATGGGGGCAAAGAAGAATGAACCGTGCCCAATGCCTATAAACAAAAGGGCGCAGCCCCGGGAGTACCGCGAACCTCCCCCACCCCGCGCAGCGTGTGAAGAGTGAGGCTGCGGCGGTGGGGTGGAGGAGAGAAAAGGACCATCCCGGAGGGGAACTGTGTTGGAGCTAAGTAAGTCCGCAGTCTCCGGCAGCGACTCCTGCCCCCCCCCGCGCAGCACGTGAACTGTGAGAGGCTGCTGCGGTGGGGGTGAAGTTGGGAAAGGAGACAGCGTCTGGTCGGCGGCAAAAGGGAAAGTGACTCACTGTGCTGGAAACGGAGTCCTCCGGTGGTGTCAGACCGTCTGCGTGTGCCCTGGGAAGCTGCCTGGCATGGGGGTGCGCCTGGCCGATGAGAGCCTCCGGCTGCGTGCGTGAAGGAGAGCAGCCGGAGGTGTCAGTGCCCCGCCCGCAGGAGGAGTGCGCGCGTGACTGGCAGGCCCAGAGAGACCCGGCCGCGCCCGCCTGCTGAGAAGGATCGGTGCAGCCAGGGGAGGAGACAGTGAAAGAGAGAGGCAGTTGTGGCCGCAAGAGCAAGGAGGCAATACAGTGAGGCCCGCAGCGTGGGTGAAGCTGCTGGGGGGCCGGTCGGAGCGTTGCTGGGCAGGTTAGTGAGGACAGCATAAGTGCCCAGGGCGTGTGTGAGCATGAGAAAGAGACTGGATCCGCAAGGCCCGGAGCGATGACCAGTGGCAGGGCTGTCCAGAGAAAAGAAAGACACTTACTGCCTTGAGGGGAGCTGTCCCGCAGCCGGGAGGGGTCCTGGTGAATGGGTGCGAGCAGCGGCCATCAGGGAAGGTGCCCCGTCCACGGGAGCAGTGAGCACGAGATCCGCAGCGTTGAAACACTGCTGAGATGAACGTAATCATTTAAAGAGACACTGCCATCTTGTGGCCAAAGCGCAGTATGACGCCCACTGAATAAAAGACAGTGACAAAAGGAGTATACAGCCAGGACTGCACAAAATGGTATGAGCTAGTGAGCTGGGAAGCCGCAGTGTGCAAGAAAGTAATGTAGCACAGGGGTAGCTGCTGCAGCCCAAAAGTGCCAGGGGAAAGAGAAGCAGCACGAGGTGACAACGAGAAATGCACATCAGCTCTGGGAAAGCTGCTACTCAGTAAAGTAGATAGGGACAAACTGGGCAACTGCCTACGAGGAGGTGGCAGACCTCCACAAGTGAGCCTGCAAGGAATCCTCAAAAGGACCGGCTGCCAAGGTTGCGTGAGGTGCGGTGACGCTTACTGGCCAGGGGAAGTCGCCGCAGGAGTGATGACAGCTGTGAGCAACGCACTTGGATGGCAAAGTTTGAAGAAGCCGATCCAGGCAGCCCGTGTCAGAGTGACTGGAGTAAGTGCGCAGTGGGCACACCAAGTGGCGAAAGGACGCCACCGCGCACAGAAGAAGAGCGCAAGAAGCGACCTTGCGCAGAAGAGGTACACCGGACGCGGACAGTACCGGAAGAAGCTCGAGAAGCGACCGGGGCGGAGGCCGGCGCGAGAGCAGTGACCGCAGAAGAGGTCAGAGAACAGTGCCCGACGAAGAGGTCAGGGAGCAGTGACCGCAGAAGAGGTCCAAGAGTAGTGACCGCAGAAGAGGTCCGAGAGCAGTGACCGCAGAAGAGGTCCGAGAGCAGTGACCGCAGAAGAGGTCAGACAGCCGTGACCGAGAAAGAAGTCAGAGAGAAGAGATCTGACAAGAAGTCCGGCAAGAAGAATGACGGAAGAGTCCGTGAAAAGGTCCAGGAAGAGGACCAAGAAGAGGTCAGAAGAGAAGTCTGACAATATTGATTGGAAGTAATTGAATGAACGAAGGTCGCGACGACAGGTCCAGTCACAGAGCGAAGTAAAGGCAGTGTCCTAGAGTGTTAGGACAAGACCGGGAAGACACGTGTGGAGTGCACGCTACACGGAGAAGCCTGGTTAGGGCAGACAAGTATAAGAGAGGACCAGACCGCGTCGCGAAGGAAGGAAAAGAAGAGAGAAGTGGAGCGGCAAGACGCCATGGTGAAGCAGAAAAGCAAAGGAGAAGAGTAATGAGGTGTGTAACAAGTCAACTCACACACCAGAAGGAAAACACCTGAAGGGAAGGTGAAAAGTGCATGACCATCGGAACACCGGGCCTGGAGAATATCAGGGATACCGAGAGTCAACGCCTATCTACGACATCTACCTACGAGTCCCCAGATCTCCTGGTAACGGCAGAGGCGAGCAGGAGGGTCCATTGGTAACACCTACCTTTGGGATAGAACGGGAGACCGTGGATATCCAAGGGGCAAGGGCCTCAGGGACACCGGTGGCAGCGGGTCCCGACAAGAGAGATGGATCCACAACCGCTCGTTTGCAGGGTCCAGGGGGACGAAGGTCTCGTGAGAAAGGGCAGGAGCCAACAACAACCCTTTCAGGCGGAGCGTGGGACACGAGAGGTGGCCCGTAGCGATTCCTCCAACGTGGTTGGAGTGACACGGCGGAAGTCCACCCAGTTCAGTGGAAGCCTGGCAAAAGAGAGCCTCAGGGTCATCCGGTGAGAGGGGAGACCCACGAGAGAGGGGCATCCGTGAGAGGGACGTCCTGCAACTGCATGCCTATCTGCAGAGAGAATTGCGACTACTCATATGGAGCGAATACCATAACCAGGACCGTGTGGTGGAACACAGAACATACCTCGTCCACCATCACTCCACATGTACCTTCAATGCACATGGAACAGAAAGAGACTGAGGAGTACCCGTCCACATTATGGAGTCCAAGAAAGACTAGGTCCACAGGGCACCCTGACATTGTGCTAAAAGTGAACTAGTGATCCCGACTGCCAGGATACCATTATCGGCGGTTGGCAAGCAGCTAAAGAGACTTCATGGAAGTTTTGTTATTGATTGTATTTTATTTCAAGTATGTTTCCTTCCCACAGGTTTGGACTTGGTTTTGACTTTTCAGAAAGTTTGGGAGGGATGTAGTGATCGCCTGATCACCGGTCTAGTGTTTGCATTGTGCCTCAACCACACTGTACACCCACCCCTCACAGGCGTCACCAGTCAGGTGACCCTGACAATAAAAGGGGCCGAGCGCACGTGCTCGTGGCCATTGCTACCCAGTAACTATTGGTGTCCGCGTCATTCATTACAGTCTGCATGTGGGCCCAGGGCCCAGCATGAGACCACCACAGCCCCCATCTACAATGAGAAACTGCAGGGCGTCGGTCCCGCCACAGATGCGAGCCCTGCCATGACTGTGGGGCCTCCCCATGAGCTCGGGGGTCCTTCGTTTTTATTTTTACGGAGTAGAGCGCGAACTTGACCCAAGGGTATCAGAGCGCTTTACACGAGCACCAGTTGAGGACACATTCATTTTTGGTAGGCACGGGGAGATTAAGTGATTTGCCCAGAATCACAGGATATTGTGCGTCGCAGCAGAGACTCAAACCTGGTTCACCAGCTCCGAGGTCGACCGCCTTAGCCGTTAGGCCAACTCCTCTCCTCTCTTTGTGAATCGGGCCCTAGATTTGCAGCTTGTTGGTAATGAGGTTCTGCATGTTTTCTGCCATTACAAGATTTCTGTCCTCCTCAGGGCATGGCATGCAACGTCAGAAGCCTCCGTGGGTAAAAGTTATTTCCCAGGCAGGGTATAGGGCTCAAAATCCTGCCCCCCTCACCACAGCTCCCACCAGCCGCAGCTACTCCTCGGCGGTTGCGGCTCAATGCTGCACCACCTCCCCAGAGTACTGACACTGACATTTTCTCAAGGTCGGCATGCCTCACGTTGCCATTCAAAAACAAATATTTTGCCTTTATCACCCAGGTCTACCTGTGAAGCATTTTGTTTATACTGTGATCTACCTTAAGTGTGTGTCATTTTCCTAAAGTAAAGTTCATTATCTTTGTAGGCTTTTAATGGCTGCACAGTGAATCTGTAGTAAAAATTCCCTATTTTGTATTCAAATGAAAACGTCTATACCTAGGCAGGTTCAGGAGGTAAACACTGGAATTCCCTTACCTCAGACCTTCTGCATATTGTGGTCTCTTCTTTTTCAGAAAACACATTTGAGTCTCCAGATGTACCATTATTTCAATGTCTGGGGCGCATGTTAGTTTTTTCATCTTGTTTATATCTGTTTTGTGTTTTTTTTTCCTGTATGTATTATTATTTTCAGTGTTCTAACGTTCTTTGTAGCCAGCCTGGGCCTTGTCAGTTCCGTAAGAGAAATAAATAAATCCATAAAATTAAACACAACGCATGACTGGATTTGTCAAAAGCCTTCTCTGGTCAATAATACAAAAGATGTTTATGTCAGATTTCGAAATTGCAATTCTTTGCATTTTTTCAACGTTGTCTGGTGCCTAAAAAGAAACTTCATGTCTACGCTAGGAAAAATAAAAATTAGGACAGTAGCCTCAGGGTTGTTCAGTATGGCTATTTTACGCACTGTATTTTTATTTTTTTAATTTATGTCAGTGGCACTTTTTTGGTGGATATGACACGCTTGGACAGACTTCTTTCAATTGTGCTTGGACAGACTTCTTTCAATTGTGATACAATAATTGAAAACATCTGCACATTTTATATCCGCCAGTGCTACACTCATTGGCCTGTCCTTCAATACTTGCATTTTAAGCATATCTCATTTATTGGTAATTCTGAACTGCAATAAGCTCACATTTAATGATTGTTAATTGGTAAACATTTGGAGCTGTAGAATTATCTGTTCCAAGTGTCCACACAGGCACAGAAGGCAGCTGTGCATGTATCCCTAGAGCACATACCCTAAGGACCCAATTTATGAAGATGCTACCATGAGTAGGTGTGACTTACTCTTGAATATTCCTGAATTCCAGGAGTAAACCAGGAGTACCTCTACAAGGTGGACCATGTAATAAATCAACTCTGCTTTCGCTATGTCAGTGAATGCATTTGTTGATTTGTCCCTCATTGTGAGAAACAATTATTTGAGGAGGAGGGGAGAGAGGGTTCACAAGCAAAACAATCTTTGGGATATCCAAGAAAGCTGTCAGTGCCAGATACCGCTACTTACCTGATGTGATCCTTTACATAATTGCAGGCTGGGAGCAGCAGCTTGTTTCAACTACAGCCCACTCCCTGGCTATCCCTACCTATGTCAAAATAGTGGATTTACTGCATTTCATGGCCACTGAATCTTTACATAGGGTGACCTCAGAAAACGTTGGTGTCTCACAGGCAAATGAGTCTCAATGCTTACATCAGGTACATAGATGCATAAACACAAGAGTGCATCAGTTTCTTGTCACATGGCCCATGGGGACATTGTTGTTTTCTCTAAGTTAGCATGAGCACGCTACAGCTTGCCTGCTGCTTTGCGCACGTTACTACACAACTTTATTTTTGCAATAATTTCTATGGCTGTTTTCACATGAGAACTCATCGCTGTGTTCACTCTCTGCAAGTTCCTGCGATTTTGACTGAACATTGTGAGCAAGGTTGAACAACAATGCCCCTTGTTATTTTGTTCTGGCCAGGCCTTAGCCCTTAGACAAAACATACTGTTGCAGCTGTTGCTTGGACAACGTACTTTAGTCTCATTAGAATACACAAATAGGTAGCACACACTTGGAGAGGGACCTTTCCAGGGAGAAGAGCAAGACAGCACCTATGATGTAGATCTACCATCTATAGGCGGAGGTATGGGGTCTGCTGACAAAGCCCAGAGATTTTCTAATACATAATAATACTGCTTCGTAGCAAGGGGATGGAGGTTAGGCTCTATTGTCTTTGCATTATGACATCTCCCTTCATGATATATGGACTAGCTGCTATGATGACTGTATTTGTACTATGTATTTTCCTGCTTGTCCTGGCACGTATACTGCATTTTAGGGCACGTTAGTTAATATAAATCTTTTAACTGTTTTGGGTCTCTGTCAGATCTTAATCTGGACAAATACAAGAGTGCGAGTAAAAGGATGTGTCTTGTTACTGTGATTCCTGAGAGATCTGGGAGTGTTGTGTTCTGGGGTGTCTCATCATTTGTTTCTCTGTGAGTGAGTAGGAGAGCAAGTGAGACACTATAGCTAGTCGGTCCTGGGCTCGTGGGTACTAAGGTGGTAGGACGACTCAGTCCCTATACACAAGGTCCTATAATCCTGCGCATAGTTCTGTGTTTGTGCAGAATCCCTGCAACATGGCGCCACCAACGTTTGGTCTGTTACTTATTCACGAGACCCTTGAGTAGCGCTTGTGCTTGTCCACAATACCCTCTCACCAGTTTTCGGAGGCGTCTGTGGTGCGGGGGCTTAACCTCCTATATTTGTATATTTATAGGTTTTTCAAGCTTGAATCTTAAAGGTTTTTTTACCTTGTTTTGCGCTGCCATTTTGTTAGTTGCTTTCTTTATCAATATGGCACAACCAGTCGCTATTGCGGCACCTAACTGCACTGCGGTTACAGCACAATTAACTCAACACGGAATCCCCAATGCAGGGGCTACCTTTATTTTTGTGGTCGAGGCGGACCCAGCTTACCGCTTCAAGGTTTTCTATTCTTGGTTACATTTCCCGCGATGGATGGGAATGATAATTTGTTTCATGAATATACGAGAGCGGCTGCTCCAGCGGCTTATCATCCTTATGCATTAATTGAAGTTCTGTTGACGTCCTGGGAGCATACTATTTGGTTTAATGGCACCCTTCCTCACCCTCTCTCTTTTGTTTGTATGGGCCCCTTATCTGTTGATGGGGACACTTGGACGGTTTTGGCTGGTTTTAGACCACCTCCCAATTATCTCACTATTACTGTCGCAGAGCTACGTCTGTTATATACACAGTTGCTTCATATTCATAGAAGTGTCATACAGTTTATGTCCCATGCACTTCAAGTGGCTACGGCTGGAGCCATTCCTCCACCCCCGGGACACAGTGGTGGACTGGTGAATAGTCCTGTCATTATTAACTCTGTGATGGGCAAACATCCTCAAAATCGTGATGACTTGCCGTTTTGGCTTGCACAAAAATTTGAGCAGCTGTAGGCAGTTTTTCCCTATACGACTCCTGTTGAAAAACACAGAATCCTTACAATGAGTTTGCCGAGTGTTTTGATTCCCTCTTTAGCTGACTGCACAACCTGGGGGATGGCGTTAGCTTCAGCGTATACACTGTGCTTTGGCGCCCCCTCCTTGAGCCTTCTACAGAGCGTTCTGAAAAATGTACAAGATGAACACGGGGCGGGTCCAGCCCTGGATTTGGGGATGAAGTTAGTGGGAATGTTTCCTATTGTCTCCGATATGATTCTGGCCAACATTAAAGGTGAAGCGGTTTGCTTACAAGTACGTCAACGCCTTGTGCCGATGTGGCGAAAGTGGATCGGTAGCGACAGTTGCCGATTATTATTGCGGATTTGTATACATCTCTAGGTCGCAATAGCTTGGGGATTCGACAATTTACTCAGCCACAAGTGAGAACCTCCCCTGAAAAGGAGGGTCATCCAGTCTTTCCTAAAAGAGCTTGGAACAAGATGCAGCAGCAGCAACAACAGAAGCATGGTTCACATGAAGGTTCACCTCCACCTGACGCTTCTGAACGTAGATATGATTTGCGTGACCGCTCTAAAATTAAGACACCCGAGAGGTTCCTGAACCTCGTTCCGTTCGGAAATCATCGGATCAACAATTCGGTGGAGGAGAGAATCAGGATCGCAGACAAGGCGAGCCTACGCAAGCAAGATGTTACCCGCAGCGCCAGTTAGATATAAAAATCAAGCAGGAGGAACCACCTCAATATCGTGCCCCATTTCAGAAGAAAAAAGTTGCCGCTTTGACTGCAAAGTATGCCTCAGAAAGTGAGAACCCTGCTTCTAGACAGGAGTTAGGCGGTAACCCTCCTTAACAACGCAGCAGAGATTACCATAGTGCAGCAGACACTCCACCCGTGTCTGGAGGTGAAAGCAACTTACACTTTCATTACTGTAGAAACAGCTGACACTCGAGTTGCTCCTCCTGATAGGCTTTATGAAGTAAGCCTCTAAATTGAAGGTGATATTAAAGCAGTCTTTTGGGAAAATCTCACTTCTTATGATATTTTGTTGGTGGAGGTTGATTGGCCTCCACCTTTTGTCCTAGCTTCCTCAAGGGGGGAAGAAGTTATTCTACCCAGTTTTTCACAATACGTACCTGATGACGATAAAATGGCTTATGCATCAAAGTGGGCTTTATCCATAGCTCCGGCATTATGTCGCAATCAGGCGGGTTTGGACGAGGATTCCCCAATTCACGTGATTCCTTTGCGTTCTACACCTCAGCCCCAACCACAATATCCAATTAAACGAGACGCAAAAGCGTCCGTAAGTGATATTTTGACTCAATTGGAATACCAGGGTGTGATTTCACCCTCTGTTTCGTCGATGAACAATCCTCTTTTTCTGATATTGAAACTGGACGTTCATATCGTATAGTTTTAGATTACAGACATTTGAACTGTCATGTTTGTACCTTTGCGGTTCAGAACACACATAGCTCTACGCTAGTAAACAACATTTTCCGCACAAAATATAAAACAACTTTGGATATCTCCAACGGCTTCTTCAGCCACTCTTTGGCTCCTGAGAGCCGCGATTTGACCGCATTCAGTGTGTTAGGCAATCAGAGACGATATACGAGATTGCCAATGGGATATAACAATAGCCCTGGCGTGTTTGCGGCATGCATTGTTTCAGTTTTACATGAGATTGACCCTAATGCCTTTTCGTACGTTGATGACATTTATTTTACTGATGATGAGATGAATTCTCATCTTCTGCGTGTTGATCGCATTGTCACACATTTTGCAAAATTAGGCTACAAATTTAATTTTGCAAAATCAAACATTGCCTTTCTGGCAGTACTTTATCTTGGTTATGAACTCAATAATGAAGATAGGGGGTTGGCCCCCCCACTTTTTGGAGAAATGTGCTCAATTGCAGCCTCCCTCTACCCTTAAAAAATTGCAGACTTTGCTGTTTTTTTAAAATTTTTGGCAGAACCTACATTCCTGATTAAGCCCAGCATATCAAACCGCTTTACGCGTTGATACAACCCTCTTTCTCGTCTTCCAGTTGGCTTCCTAAACACACAGCAATTCTTCGGTCTTTGCAGTCTGATCTGCTTGCGACTCAGTTCTTGTTAACAAGAGATAATACTACTAATTTGGTCATAAGGATTGTACCAGGAGCCTTAGGGTTCACTTACTTGACTTTCAATGAAGGGGACACTGTCCCCATTGCTTATAAATCGCATTTGTATACTCCAGCTGAGATGCGTTTCTCTTCTACAGAATTTTTTTTGGACAGCTGACCAGATGGCGATTCTGAAAGAACACTCTTTTGCTCAGGGTAAACGCATTTTCATGGTCTCGCCAGTACCTGCTTTAGAAGCAGTCACAAAGTCTAGTCTCCCAAATTCCAAAGTCTTGCATCCACGTTGGATACACTGGGCTAGTTCATTGACATCAGCTGATGTTTACTTTGTCTTTGATCCTTCTTTGCAAGCACAGGAGTTTTTACAATATGAACATGTTCATCCTCCTCCTTTATCATTACTCCCTCTTGATCAGTACAAATGCATTATTTACACTGATGGGTCTGCACAGCCAGCAATTGGTGCTAAACATGCTTATTCTGCAGCCTGTGCAATTGTGGCAGGTTCAATTGTTGATGGGGATTTCAAATCCTCCTTGGTGCACACACAATCTCTTGCGGATTGCACGGCTCAATTGGTAGAGCTACGTTCTTTGGTTTTGGCTCTTGAGTTTGCTGATCCGGAAGTTCCTACACTTGTTGTGTGTGATTCTTTTTACTGTGTACAATCCTTCAATGACAACTTGTTCTTCTGGACACAAAATGATTTTCGTGATTCTAAAGGCAGCGCAATTAAGCATAAAACGGGCTCCGAGTGGCCACACTTAAGGAGCGTTTGCCACTCACACATGTTATTCATATATTGGGTCATCAATGTGTGGGAGCACACGCTGTTGGTAATTCACTGGCTGATGAGGCAGCCAAATCTGCAATAGCCACTTGGTCAGTAGCAGCAGTCACTAGGTCTATGACTAAAATTGATGATGATATTTTAGCAGCTATTGCTGCGACGAAAGAGGGAACGGAGTTACCCCAAGGTTTCCCTTCACGCTCTACATACCACTTGTCGTCTGAACAAATTCTATTTGCAACTATTCCATCCATTGCTGATCGTCTGAATCTATTCTATAGCATGGCTTGGCGTTTGTAGTGCTCGCTCACTCGCTTAGCATTCTTGACCTTTTTTGTGTTTCACTGGGGTCCTTATTCTCTAGGATTTTTATACAGACCTGAGTGTGTCTGTTTCTTTTCCTTTTTACTACCCTGGCTTTTCTTCATTGTATTCTTTGTGCAGAATACCTCGATCTTCCCTCCGACTGGTAGACTGTCCTGTTGGCCCATATACCTGTGCTACTGGAATTAAGCTACGCCTGGATGATAAGCTCTAATAGGAGCAAAACGGTCTTAGGTTGCTTGGCAGTTCGGGGAGTGCTGTTCCCACTGGAGCAGGGTCAAGACTTATTCACATATTGCTGGGTCCAAACTGAGGTGGCATGGTGTGCAAAATAACAATGGATTGGGATGCGGCCTGAGTAATTACCAGTGGCTGAGATTATTTCAAGCATTCCAACCATCCCTTTTTATATACTTTAGTGTGTCATTCTAAGTGGGATGGGTATGCCCAGATGTAGGTCCCACGCACACTGTGACACTGGAGCTCAGCCCCACCCGGCTGATAATGAGTGCTAATAACAGCAAAATCGGTCATGGGTTGCTCTTGTTCCAATTCAGAGAGGACTGGGCTTGGCACTTCGGGTTGGACTGTTCCTACTGGAGAAAGGTTAAGACTGATTTGAATATTGCTGGGTCCAAACAGAAGTGGCACGGTGTGGAAAATAATGAAGGACTGGGATGCGGCCCGAGTAATTAGCAGTGGCTGAGATTAATTCCAGCATTCCATACATCACTTTTTGTATACTCAAGATACTTATTAAGGTATCCAAAGTCCAGGATATTGGTAATGCCACAATGGGGCATCCATATATTTACAAGATCTTCTCTAGTGATCTTTTTAGTAATACTTACAGTGTTGTATCAGTGGAGGTTTGGTATTCTCATTGTGAGCCAATCAACAGTACCTGGCAGCCAATGTGCATATGGCTCACGTCAACAGCACCTGCTACATTTAGAATCATTCTAAGCCCAAATAACCAAAGGGAGAACTAAATTATGCAGCAAGGTTGACTAAATGTTGTGGCAAGAAAAGGAAAATGATTCAACTTAAAGCAGAACATTTTGCGTTAGAATCACTTCATAATTTTGTCATTTTTTCACATGTTAAAGCTATCTGGGTACCAGTTCAACTTCCAAATACAGTAATAATCAACTGAAAGATGATCAGTCAAGATAACTGACGCTACCATACGGCTAAATTGAGTATCGGATCATAAAGTCATGGAGGCTAAAATGGACTTAGGTTCTGACAAAGCCCCCACCGGGGCAATGGTGCCTTACCTTGTCTTATTATTGCCAACCTCGGACAAATGGAAACTAATAAATATGCTGAGCACATACTTATAGAAAATGAAAACTCTGTGACATTGACTCAAACAGTCTGAGAGGTAAGAAAGGCATGTGTTAGAGGGGAGACATTGAGACACTAATAAATGCAAATGAGAGGCCAAAGACAGCATATGTTGAGGAGGCAGAAGTGCTATCTCTTACCAAAATGTTTGAGGCTATCCATATGAGAGCATATCTATGCAATTTAATTAAGGCGAAAGGAGCATTGAATCAATTATTCACCTTTCAGGAGTAGAAAGCTCTGTTTCGATTGAAACAACAGCACTCTGAGAGGAGGGAAAGAGGGGAGGCTTCTGGTGTAACAGCTATCGAGGCAAGAAGCTCGATCAGCAACACGAAGCAAGACAGGGGCAGTCGGTACTCACCTGTTAGTAATTGTCAAAACTTTTAAAGAATACTATGAGGCACTCAATAAAGTGGAATGTTCACAGTTTAGACATATGGATGAAGACCAACAAACTATACCAAGATATTATGGAGGAAGAGATAACCCAATTCATTAAAGACCTTCCACAGAAGAAAGCCCCAGGTCTAGACGGTCAACCACCAGAATATTACAGGCTCAGTCAATATCTTCTAGTACCACTGCTCTGTAAAATGTTTCAAGAAATATGTGTAGGTACCAGCCCTCTGCAAGTAATGAATCAAGCTAAAATCACACTACTTTTGAAACCTGGGAAAGACACACTGGAATGTGCAAGCTATAGGACTATCTACCTCAAAATTTCAGATATGAAAATCCTTGCCAAAGTACCAGTTAACCACCTAAAGTAAGTTCTACCAATCTTGATTCATAAACATCAGGTGGATTGAATAGCACACTATACCTCATCGCCTCACCTGTGAACTCTTTCACAACTGCTCTGGCTCACAAAGGATAACAAGGATGAGAAAATGGCCCTTTCACTAGATGCAAAAAATGTTTGACAGAGTAGAATGGTCATACCTGTTTAACATACTAAACCAATTTGACTCGGGCGAACAATTTTTAAAAAGTGTCAAATGGCTCTATACTTCCCCCTCAGCAGTGGTGGGATGTAACAGCCACATAACTACAGAGTTTGAAGTACAAAGAGCAACTCGCCAAGAGTGTCCACTGTCTTCGCTGTTGTTTGTTTTAGTCCTTGAAACACTAGTGATATCCATAAGACAGAACAAAAACATCAAGGGCATACAAATCAAGGAGGGGTACTGTAAGACCATTTTTATTACACATGATTTCTAGCTCTTATCACTCCATCCTGCATTCTTTTGACAGGATTTCCAAATTTTTGCTGTTTTCAGGATATAACATAAATTGGGGTAAGTACAAACCCTCCATTTAGCACATTCAACAATAATAGCTGTGATACTAGATTTTCCTTTCCAATGGAAGTTTAAACCTGAAGTATCTGGGCATTCTTACTAGTACATGATTTGATAACATGGTAACAGATAACTTAAGCACCTTAATTAAGGCAATAAATGTAGATTTACAACCGGGTTCCTCACTAAAACTCTCTATGTTGGGCAGAATACAAGTATATAATGTAATAAAACACATCAACTATGTGTTTGCAATGCTCCCACTATGACTAACTGCCCATGTAGTGGTGAATTTACCTCAATGATGTAGCGTTTCATATGGGCTGGTTGCAAACCAAGATTGAAATTAAACAAGCTTTATGGCTCAACAGAGTATGAAAGTTTATGAGTTCCTAAGATAGAGTACCACTGGCTTGCATTCCAGCTAACACAGATACAATACACGGTGCACATCACCTTAGACACACCCCACCGGGTTCTTTTGGAAAGATCGCTCTGGGAGGCAGATGGTGATTTGTACCAACTTCATAATGGAACCAAATAGTCGCCACTGTCCTCCAACCTGTTTCTCCAAGCGATAAAATAGGCGTGAAAACTGTTCATACAATAGTGAGAGAGGACACCACATAAAAGAGCACCACTATGGAGAAAAAGGCCTATCTGTATAGGAAGAGTAGAACCTATCTGCAAACACTTCATAGACAAAGGTATTAAAAGACTTGATCATATGATAAAGGATAATGTATTTATAAACTTTGCAGATTACACCTCGAGGGCACTATTTTTGGGGCTTTAGAAGCCTTCTTCATTGCTTAAACAAAATGCAGAAATAGAAATTCAATCAGTCATTAATTTGCCGACTGAAGTTCTGCTAAAATTTCAAACCACAAAATAAAAAAGCCATTTGATACATTGTATACCGGAGAGACGCATGTCGGCAAAAGCACTTAACCCCGCACAGCTAGCGATCTTACTTCAAAAAATCAGCTGCCTGTGGAAAACGCAACAAAGTGTACACTTTAAATCGAGAAAGCTCTATAAGCTGAGCAAAAAACACAGAGAAAACACATGCTGAACAAGTTGAGAACTGTATATAAAATCAAGTGGATTTTAGCAATGAAAAACATCTTTGTCCGTCAAGGGGTATACCTCTAGAACTGTGAACTAGTCGACTGGACAATGACCAAGCATCGATTGGATACTGTTAAGAAAAAGTTGTGTAAACTAAATTCATCATAAAATAGATACAGATGAACACAAAAAACACGAGCTGTACCCTGTTCTCGGCCCTGAGGAGACCCCAAAAAACAACAGGGGTTGAAACACGTCAAAATGCGTCGACTACCAAGCATTAGAGTCATATTTAAGTGCCAACCTTTAATAAGCAACATGTGTAATTGATTTGGTGCGTCATATAGGTTAAAATAATAAGGTGTTCTAACCCCTGATGTTATATGCAGATTTACTTGAAGAGTATTAGTAATGTGAAAAAAACTTGCAACTCCTTCTGTAACAAAGTTGTGGACTGGTAGGTTTTAAAGTGTTTTTTAGAGACTGTTAATTTCACTTATTTTTTCTGTTTGTTTAAAGTACTCATGAATAAAATGTGGGCCATTGAAATGCAAATGAGATTCAACTGATGTTATGTTATGTTAACAGTTTGTAAAGTGCAGCCACTGCCCCGGAATAGGGCTTTCCAGCGCTAGACCCCAAAAACCATATGGACAGTGGCTGCCTACAAAAGGAAGAGGAACAAAAAGGCTAGATGGTCTTGTAATGATGGTCATGTAATCCAAGGCTTATTGTTTGTCATGTAAAATGAACTAAAAATGTGTAAAGTGTAAAGTGAATAAAAAGTAATGAATCAGTGGTCATGTTAATTACATTTCTTGATCACGAGAAATCTATTTGTGTGTCTATAATTTGAGACAAGACACATTGTGTTTGTAGCTTTTCAAGTGGTTCAACCTTGCTGAATTATCAGACCCAACCCCTAGGTTTCTACTCTAACTTTCCAAAAGTGGGATTCTCAGGCTTACAACTCAAAATCAGACTTTACCATGAATTGAGATTTTAAATTGTGAGTCCAGAGACGCCAAACTCAAAATATCTATCTTTTCCCAGTTGGAAATTACAACTATGAAATGTGAAAAGGTAATCCCAATGTTAACCTATGGCAGAGACAGGCCTTGCAGTAGTGAAAAAGTAATTTAGTAGCTTTTCACTACCTGGACATGTAAAGCGTAAAAGTAGATGTCCAACCTTTTAAGCACACTGCACCCTGCCTATGGGGCAGTCCCTGGCCTTCCTTAAGGGTGACTTATATGAATTAAAAAGGAAGCTTTTGACCTGGCAAGAGGATTAACTTGCCAGGTCAAAATGGTAGCTTGAAACCCCACACACAGGCCCTGCAATGGCAGGCCTGAGACATGTTTAAAGGGCTACTAAAGTGGGTGTCACAATCAGTGCTGCAGGCCCACTAGTAGCATTTAATTTGCAGGCCCTGGGCACATGCAGTGCACTTTACCAGGGACTTAGAAGTAAATTAAATATGCCAATTGTGGATATGCCAATATTGATATGTTTTAGGAAAAGAGTCCATGCACTTTAGCACTGGTCAACATTGGTAAAGTGGCCAGAACACTAAGGCCAGCTAGAATGAAGTCAGCAAAACAGAAGTTCAGAAGGCAAAAATATCAGGGGAAACCATGCCCAGGATGCCGGGTCAAACACGTGTCCCCCCAGCTGAAAATGGGGAGACCTACCTAACCCCTCTGTAGTTCTCTTCACTAAGGCAAAAGAACCTGGAGAGACCATGCGCATTGGTGTTGTCGTTGCCAGGACGGTGTTCCACCGTAAAATCCATTCCCTGTAGGGAGATGGACAGCCTCATTAGTTTGGGATTCTCACCCCTCATCTGCATTAACCATTTGAGGGTCCGGTGCTCTGTCTGAACCCAGAAGTGTGTGCCAAACAGTTATGGGCTTAGGTTCTTCAATGCCCAGACCACAGCAAAGGCTCCCATTTCTTTTGCATTTTACCTCTGTTCCCTGGGAAGTAGCCTCCTACTGATGAAGGTTACAGGTTGATCCAGGCTCTCTTCATGTAGCTGTGAGAGTACAGCCTCTACACCACGCTCTGAGTCATCTGTCTCAACAATGAACTCTTGGGAGAAGTCAGGGGCCTTCATCACAGGTGCCATGCACATAGCCTACTTCAGGGGGGCAAAAGCATTCTGGAAAGCCTCTGTCCAGATCACCTGACATGACTGCTTCCTGGAAGTCAGCTCTGTCAAGGGGGCAAAAATGGTGCCATACCCCTTGACGAATCTCCTGTAATAACCAGTGAAGCCTAAGAAGTCTCTCACTTCTGTCTGGGTCTTAGAGGGTTCGCATGCCAGAATCGTTTAAATTTTGACCTGGAGGGGCTGTATCTTGCCACCTCCCACTTGGTGACCCAAGTAGACCACAGAATCCTGCCCTCTCTGGAACTTACGGGCCTTGATAGTCAGGCCTGTACTCTGCAGAACGAGAAGCACTTCCCTGAGGTGGCACAGGTGGTCCTCCCAGTTACAACTAAAGACTGCAATGTCTATATAGGTGGCACAGACGTTCTCCATCCCAGCCAGGACCTGATTCACCAACTTCTGGAAGGTGCCCTTGTTGTTTAGAGAACGCAGACCTCTGTTTAGCCCCCTCGATCAAGGCAATCTGCCAGTGCCCAGACGATAGGTCAAACATGCTGAGGAATTTGGCAGCTACAAGAGGATCTATGAGCTAATCAGCTCTGGGGATGGGGTGTACATCAGTCTTAGTGACCGCATTGAGCCCACAATAGTCAACAGAGAACCTAAGTTCAGGTTTGACACCTGGAGGGGCAGCCTTGGGGACCAACACCACTGGGCTGGACCATGGGATGTTTGAGGGCTCAATTACCTCTAACACCAGCATCTTGGAGACTTCCCCCTTAATGCTGGCTCTCACCTTTTCAGACAACCTGTAAATGTTGTTCTTTACAGGTGTACTGTCCCTAGTATCAATATCATGGGTACACCATGTAGTGAGTCCTGGGGATAAGGGAGAGCAAAGAGGCAAACTGCCCCAGCAACTGGTAGCAGTCTCTCTGTTGGTCTAGAGTCAGTGTAGGGAGAGGCTGACACCTTCCACTGACTCATCCTGATCCTTGGAAGATAGGAGGTAGGGTGAGAGGTTCAGTCTCCTCTTCCACCCAATCATCCATGATCGAGAGCATAGTAATATCAGACCTTTCAAAGTGGGGCTTGAGGCGATTAACATGTAGGACCATCAAAGGGTTCCTAGGAGTTTTAAGGTCCGCCAAGTAGCTGACTTCGCTCTTGCACTTCTTCACCTCATAAGGCCCAGACCAGCTGTCTTGCAGAGCACGAGGCTTTATGGGTTCTGTTACCCACACTTTTTGGCCAGACTGAAACTCAACCAGAGTGACATTTTGGTCATACCAGTGTTTCACGTCCTCCTGGATAGCCACCAGATTCTCCTGAGCAAGTTTCCGGAAGTGGGCTGTTTGGTTGTGAAGGACCAGCATGTAGCTGACCACATCCTGGAGCGCCTTCCCGGGAACTTGCTTCAAACCCTCCTTTACCAAGCTGAGAGGCCCTCTCAACGGGTGCCCATACAGACGTTCAAAGGGACTGAAGACAACCCCCTTCAGTGGTACCTCCCATTATGTAAACAAAAGACATGGCATGCGGACATCCCACTTATGCCTCGGGGGCTCTGGTAGACCCATAATCATGCCTGTTAGGGTTTGGTTGAACCTCTCAACCAACCCATTGGTTTGGGGGTGGTAAGGAGTGGAGAACTTGTAGATTACCCCACATTCCTTCCACGTGGCCGTCATATAGTAAGACATGAAGTTGGTGCCCCGGTCAGATACCACCTCCATGGGGAAACCCACATGGGTAAAAATCCTCATTAGTGCTCTGGTCATGGTGGACACAATTACTGTCCTCAAAGGGATAGCTTCAGGGTACTGGGTGTCATTGTTCACCAAGAGCAGAACAAATCTGTTGCCAATGGCTGTCTTGGGGTTCAGAGGCCTAATGATGTCGATGTTCACCCTCTCAAAGGGGGTGCTGTTGTAGGGGGTCCTTGCACTTCCCCCCTGTCTTGCCTCTTGCCTGGCAGGTAGGACAGGACCTACAGTACGCATCTCAAGCCTTCCTCTTTTGAGGCCAATAATAGTGGGTGACAAGCCTGTCAAAGGTCTTGTCTTGCCCCAAATGACCTGCAAGTGGCACATCATGAGCCACACCCAGTAGAAAGGTCCTGTAGCACTGGAGGACTATCAGCACACGTGTTGCACCACGCTCAGGAGCCTAAGGCTCACTATACAGGAGACGATTCTCCCAGTAGATCAGGTTCTTTCCAGAGTCATACCCACAAGAGAAGAGCATTCCCTCTGTGCCTTTCAGAACCTCTCCCTGGTGGGACCTCCTTCCTGCTGCCAGTTGGAAAGCTCAGGTAGGTTCCCAAGTTTGGCCACATTTTCCCCTGTAGGTACTGAGGTGTCTCCCTCATGTTCAGCCTTCTTTTGGACCGTGCGAGTCTCAGGAGCAGGTTTCTCACACACCTTGCCCTTCCCCTTTATGACAGGTACCTGAGACCCTCTTCGAGGCTCCAGGTCCTCTTGACCACCATGACAGACTGCCATGGATGTGTGCAAAAGAAACAATTGATGGACGGAATGCTGGACAATGCAAACATTCACCCCCAGTCACAAGGATCTGGGTTTAATCCATCATTTTTTTGCTCACCACACCACCCCAGTTTGGACCCAGCCATATGCAAATCAGTCTTGACCCTGTTCCTTTTGGGAACAGTCCAGCCAGAACTGCCAAGCCAGGTCCTCCCTGGACCGGAAACATGCATCCTGGGACCGGTTTTAGGGCATCACCCTTCATCAGCCAGGCTAGATTGAATCCAGTGGTGTAGTGAGCATGGGACCCATGTCTGGGCATACCCTTCCCACTTAGGGAGACATATGCAAAAGAAACAATTGATGGACGGAATGCCGGACAATGCAAACATTCCCCCCCAGTCACAAGGATCTGAGTTTAATCCATCATTCTTTTGCTCACCACACCCCACCAGTTTGGACCCAGCCATATGCAAATCAGTCTTGACCCTGTTCCTTGTGGGAACAGTCCAGCCCGAACTGCCAAGCCAGGTCCTCCCTGGACCGGAAATAAGCATCCTGGGACCGGATGTGTGGTCAGGCACACCCGCTCAGGCAACCCTAACATGTCCACATGGGACCTGAGATCCACCTCCTTCCAGGTGGTCTGCTCCAGGTGATTACCCAGCAGACAATCCACAGGTCATGGATGGACTCACAGCAACCCTCAAGGAACCTGAGACCTCCCCATTCAAAGGGAAGGAGAGCCACTGGGTAGTGGCTCTCACGGTTGTCAGCTGCAGCCACCTGGTGCAACACATTAGTGACACACTACTCTGAAGACACCAGTGTCTCTCAGAGCCTCCACCATCTGCCTATTGATGGTGACCCACTGACTGTACTTTCTAGTATTGTCAGGCATGTGGGTTCTCTGCACCATCTCTCCATTACCCAAAGACAATAAGGTAACCTGTACAATGTACCCAAAACTATCTGGGACTGTCTCCCCCCAAAGCTCTACACTAGCCAACCCCAGTGAATGCCATTGGTGGGGGGATGTGCCCGCTTGGGACACTTGGCATCTCCCTTGAAATGCCCTTCCTGCTGACACTCAAAGCATTTCAGGGGTGCCTTTCCTGCAAACCTACTGTCAGGGAACCACTTCTTCTTCTCAGTAGGGGGCTGGGAGCCCTAACCCACAAAACTAGTTTGTGGCCCTTAAGAGAACTCCTTGTTTTTATTTTTGTACTCCCCTCCTTCTTCTGGTGAGGGCACTGCCCACCCTGTTGGTGATCCCACCAAATACCTTCCTGTGGTCCCTGGTGCTGAACTAGATGTCTGCCTCCTTAGCAAGCTGCTTAGGGTCAGTGATCTTACTATCAACAAGGTGCTGGCACAGATATGGAAATCAAAGATTGAATAGGTGCTCTTGTGCAATAAAATTGTACAACCTCTGGTAATCCTTTACCTCACTGCCCTTCACCCAACCATCCCGTGCCTTGCAAAAGGAATCCACACAATCCACCCAGGTCTGTTGGGATATGTTCTGACTGTCCTGAATTTCTGTCTGTATTTCTCTGGGATCAGACCAAATTTCCTGATCAGGCCCTCTTTCATGGGGGAATATTTCATCCTGTCAACTCCTTCTAGGGCTAGTGTGGTGTCCTTCAGCTCACTAGAGTTCTGTCTCCACAGGCTAGCTCTCCGTTCCTCCTCAAGGACCTTGTGCATCTGTAAAGCAATCTTATAGGCCTCAAAACATCTCTATGTTGCCTCTCTCCACAACCAAACCCTTGGGTATGTGGTCCCTCCTGTCATAGGACACTGAGGAATTGCTGCCACCACTGGACTCTACTTGCTTAGCCTTTAAGTCTAGTTCCTTCAGGCTCAGTTCATGAGCCAACTGCTCCAAAGTAATTCACTCTCCCATGGTCACCTTCCTCTTCTCTGTTTCCATAGCCAGCCTTTTCCCCTCTAAGGCTCTCTCCTTCTCCAACTTGAGCCAGATTACATTTTAATTTCCGCTCCTCCCTCCTGTCCACCAGCTCCTCTTGGGACAGGCCTCTGTAGGATACATTGCTACCTGCCTGGGGTAGAATCTCCAATCCTGGAAGGATGTTGCCCCCTTCCTCCTCAGGCAGCAGTGCAAGACCCTCCTCTGGGCCCTGGTCCAATTCATCCTCCTCCTCCTTCTCTGAGGTCTCATTCAATGCAGCATGGGCTTCTGACCAAGCTCTCAGTGCCTTTTGCAACTCCATCTTCCTGGTGATGCTCTTTACAGGAAGCCCAAAGTCCACGCAGAAATCCTTGAGCTGGGCCACAGTGAACCCCTCAACTTTGCCCAGCTCAAAATTGATTTTTGCAGGTACAGATGTAGATATAGAGCCTCCAGTTAGAGACATGATTTTAGGAAAAAGCAAAAATGACAATCAGGGAGAATTGAAAAATTAAAAATGTCAATCAGAGAGATTAGGGAAAAAACTGCAATGAGGATCTGAGACAATTGATTAAGGGTGGGTGGAGTTGGCGGAGTGCCACTACGCGGAGTTCCACGGAGTTGAAAAAAAACTCTGTGGAACTACGCTCTGCTCCACCCTAATTAAAAAAAACAGGAAATAATCACTTACCTGCACTGGCATCTCTGGGCTGCCCTCCTCCTCGCCGTGATCTCTCCTCCTCTCCGTCCTGAGGTCCTCACTGTTTGCAAACCCTTACGTTGTATGTCTTGCGAGGACTGCGCATGCGCGCCCGCATGCGCAGTCCTCCCAAGACGTACAAAGTAGGGGTTTCGACCGGCGAGGATGCGAGGATGGCGAGGAGGAGAGACCATGGCGAGGAGGAGGGCAGCCCGGAGACGCCAGAGCAGGTAAGTGATTATTTTTTCCTGTTTTCAGGCGTGGGCGCAGGACTAATTCCTCTACGCGCAGAGTCTGAGTTTTTGCCTGAACTCCATGTTCCCAACGGAGCGCAGAGTTGGCAAAACTCTGCAAACTCCGAAGGCGGAGCGGAGTTCGCCACCCGGGTTTACAATTGATTCAAATTGGTCTTCAATGTGATTGGTAGTGTACACCAAATTACTGTAAGGCACTGCACACGCACAAGTCCTATCCTCACCGCTGATCACTGATGTTAGAAATTGAATTTCTGGTTGGCAGAGGCATGTACCCTGTCTAAGCAGGAACCACAATACCAGTCAAGGTAAGTCAGATACACAACCAAAATTAACCTGTGAACCCCCTCTGGTAGCTTGGCACAGAGCAGTCGAGCTTAACTTAAGAAGCAAGTGTGTAAAGTACTTGTGCAACACTTAATACAGTAAAACAGTGAAAACACCAAATAAAATTAATCCACACTAGGTTAGAAAAACAGAGCTTAATTTAATGAACAAAAAAGACCAAAACAACGAAATTCCAATGAGTAATTTTTTTAAACAATATCTTGCATTATAGTGCTTAGAAACTTAAAGCACCAACCGGGGCTAACTGGTCGTGGTGGACTGGGTCAAGTCTGAAAAGTCAAGCTGACCGCGATGGAGCATGGGTCAGATACAGGAGCCACACTGGCCCTTCTGAAAACAGTGACTTCACAGGGGAAGTGTTAAGGATTAACTGTGAGCAGTGGTTGGAGATGATGCTTCGATCCAGAGAATTGCAGGCAAAGCATTGGTCAGGGGTCCAGTACTTATATCCAGTTGTGCCTTTGAAGTGGGGGAGACTTCAAAGAGAGCCCGTTTGAAGTGCACATGGTCCCTACTCTTCCTGGCTCACTACAGGGATGTATGGAGCTCTTTGTGTGGGGACAGGTACAGCCCTATCAGGTGCAAGTGTCAGTTCCTCCCTCCCATCCCCCCAGGATGACCCATCAGGATGTTAATGGCCCATCCAGATGTGAATGGCATTTTGGGCATACATCAGCTCAATTTGTGTGCCACTGTCTAGATGGAATGCATAAATCCCAGTTGTCACCCACCCCAGACATGTATTCAGTGACAGGCAGAGGCACAGAATGGTTAAAGTGAGAAAATGCCAAGTAACATATTTGGGGGTTGGGCCCTCATATCTAGAGCTAGGTTTGACCTCTTTTATATTTTATAAATAACCAAAGTCTAGCAGCATTTTTTAAACCATCAACTTTAAGAAATCAAGGTCAAGTGAGTTATTTATCTTGGCCCGTGTATTTATTCACAATTCTTTCATTGTCATTTCAACAATTATTATAATTATTTGAACATGTCTTAAAAGAGCCACATTTAAACAATTTTCATATATATAAATATGGCCGACAGAACTGTGTACTGCTTTTCACTGCTAAGCCGTGATTACGCAAAGTATAATTGACTGTAACTTGTGCATAAAAAACAAAACACAAATTTAATGGTGGTCTCATGTTCAATCAACAATTTCAACTTAAACCTTAATAGTGCGCTTAAGACCATTCTACTCATTTCGACATAATCAACGGTAGTGATCACTATCATTCTTTATACTGTGAACCTCTTGCTACTAGTGTCTCTTGGGGTTCCAATAGTTGTTTGGTTGTAGTGGGGTTTCAGTTCATTGTAATTGCCCACTGAACAGAAGATATTCTGGTAAGGGTTTCCCAAAGGGATTTCAATCGATACGTTTCGAACCTCTTATTATTTTGACGTTCTCTCTGTCTGTGTTCTATGGGATAGTAATACATCAAGTAGTTTAGCTGATAACCTCCTTACTGTTAATTATTTCACTGGTTATTTCTCTTGCTTAGATTTAATTGAGTACCTCATGTTTCTTGCAATTCAACACTTTTGTTGGCTTTTCTATGGGGCATATTAACAACGGCCAGCGATAATTATCGCTGGCCGTGCTTAGCGATAATTATATTATCGCAGGCTATCTCTGGTATTTATCGCCCTGGTAGCGTGTTATTAACAACGCGTTACTCCAGGGCGATAAAGATTCCAGAGATAGCGAGGTTATCGCCCTTTTGCAGGGAACATCGCTGGTTTTCCAGCGATGTTCCCTTCAAAACGGCGATAACCTTGCTGATACGACCCTGTGGTCGTATCAGCAGAATCCATCTCCTATGTCTAACATAGGTAAGTCAGGATTATAGCAGACGTTAGATTTTGGCGAAAACGGCCATTTTCGCCAAAATTTAGCGTCTGCTATAATCTGTGGGCTACCTTGTAAATATCGCGATGTGCACATCGGCGATATTTGCAACGTAGCCCATCCGAGGATACGCCAGTAACGCCCACTTTGCATCTCATTAGAGATGCAAAGATGGCGTTGGGAAAGAGGCGATAGTGCAAGGATTCACGCGATAGCGTGACCTTGCTGATTAGGCGATAAGATTATCGCCGCTTTTCGTCCGAAAACGGACGCTAAAGCGACGATAATTGTTTATCGCCTCGTTGTTAATATGCCCCCAAGTATTCTTCTGCCAAACTGCTTCCGTTTCTACTCCACCTTCATTCAGCTTCTGTAATAAGAATGTTGATTAATGGAGCTTGCTCGATCTTCCCAGGGTTTCATCATGACATTGAGTCTGAACGTTACTGTTTCATTGCTTTGTGGTAAAGGACTGAGCCACGCTTTTGTGTCTATAAATAGCTTCCCCAAAGCTATCTGAGCTTAATGTGCCTGTTTTTCTATTGTATTTCTTCCTCTGTCCTGGTAAACAAACGCTGTTCTCAAATAAAATCTATACTTAACTTGACTTTTTTGCAAGAGCGCTTCTCATTTCAAACACGTGTATCCATATTAAGAGTGCTTAACTAAAATGAAACATTGTTGCGGTCCAGAAAAGATGTCTACTATGTACCTTTGTTCCTCTCTCAATTTGTCAATGCCAGCTTGCGCTGCCGTCTGAGCAAGTTAAAACTATTATTGAGGCTTTTCATTTACGATTCTGCTAGCTAAAATGCAGCTTATAAAAGACTATCTTTCAGCCACATTTTTGATTGCATTTGTTAATGACGAACTTATTTGTTTTCACTTCGTTCGAAAGTCGCAATACAGCAATCCTTGCTCTCTCTTTAGTTCAGGCAAGACTGGTCGCCTTTCGCTTGATGTAACTTATTCAGACCTGAATAATGGAGCACTAGCTCAGCTTCCTGTTGAACGCTGGTACTTGAAGTTAATTTTGGCAACTTAGAATGGAAATTGCTCAACCCGTTGTCAGTTTGTTAAACATGCAAAGCCTATAGTGAATGTACTATCCAGCCATAAATTTAGATTTTATTTAAATTCCAAATTTCATATGATGAAGACATTTTGGAAGTGTGGTTTGAATAATGTTGTATTCATTTATAATATGTTTGCCTCAGAAATTTCATTGAGACCCTGATTAACAGTATTAAATTTCAGAATTAAGTATGCTTCTTTTTTCATGAGGTTTGCTTCCAAGTCTCCTTCTCTTGGGTTGGGCTGGATCACACTTATTACTGTCCATTTGATGTCTTTTACCGTGTGTCCCTTGCTGATTAAATTATTTACTAAGGGGGCTGAGATTGTTTTGGTTTTTATGCAGGACTTATGTTGTACTATTCGTTGCTTAATTTCTTGATTGGTTTTGCGGATGTACATTTCTTTACAAGAACAGATTATTGCATATACAATTTTTTAGGTTCTGCAGTTCGAGAAACCGTCAGATTTCCATTAGTGCTGGTCTTTTAGAAAAACTGAACCTTCAATTGTCTGTCCTCAAACTGTGCTATTCCAACATTTGTGATGGCCCGCTATAGGTTTCAAATTCCATTGGGAACAAAAATCATCTTTTCAGGTTTCTCGGTGCTGCGAGCTCTTACTAGTTGTTTGTCCAAACTTGCATTCTTTTACATTGCAAATAAGGGCAGTTCAAATCCAAATTCTGAATTTTTTATCAGATGCCCGTTTTTGCGGATGATCTTTTTAAAGTTGTTAGTCTGTGGACAGTAGGTGGATACACAAACCAAATTTTCTAATGGTTTCTTTTGTTTTTTTGACTAGAAGGCACTAACGTGGCATTTACCATGCTCTTTTCATTGAGTGTTTAAGAAATGTATGCATATAACTCTTCCCTTTCAATTTATCCATCAGTGTTGCTGCATGAAGAAAATAATCTTCTTATCTGGTGCAATGTATTCGGATCCTTAAAAATTGCCCATAGGACAGATTGTCTCATAAATTCCGGGAGTGGAAACTTCTGTAGTGGAGTGAATTACTTTTGTCGGTTGGCTTTCTGTGCTAAGTTGTAAATAATTTTTCTTCTATTGACCTAACTTCTACATCCAGAAAAGTCAAACTAGTTTTGTTTTTTGTCATACTGAATTTAATATCTAGGCTTTTGTTATTAAGCCAATCATTTTTTCTTCATCTCCACTCCATAGTCAGCATATATCGTCGATGTATCTTAGCCATTGTGTGATATAGACGGAAAATGGATTATTGTTGTAAATCAATTTTTCTTCAAACAATGCCATGAAAAGTACAGCCATTTCCGGCGCAAAAGAACATCCCATAGCAGTCCCCCTTGTTTGGAAAAAGTATTCGCCTTCGAATTTGAAATAGTTCCTTTTAAGGGCTATGGCTGCCAACTTTAGTATGAATTGTGTAGGGACTCGGTGAGGTTGTGGCCTACTTTTCAGATAGTATTCAAGGCCTCTAATCCTTCGTCCTGAGGGATCTGTGTATAGAATGAGACGATATAAAATGTCACCATCCACTCTGTTTGTGAAATGAATGGATGTCCTTCTTCTTTGTTGATGAAATTCATTGCATATCTTAGTTAGGAATGAACCTCTTTAGGAAATGGTTTTAAAAGTATGTCGACATATTGTGAAATAGGTTCTAAAATTGAATCACATCCTGAGACGATCGGTCATTCAAGAGGACTTTTTTCATCTTTATAAATCTTGGGCAAAAAATAGATCACTGAGATTCATGATGACTGGGATTCATTTTCATCAAATACTCAAATTCTTTTGGGCCTAGGATGTCTTCATCATATCCTTGCTGTAAGACTTTTGAAATTTCGTCCTGAATTTCTTTTTTTGGATAATTCGAAATTTGGCTAAACCAGTTTTTATTATAAACTTGACATTTGCCTTTATTTAAATATTGGTCTTTAGACCAAAGAACTATTTAACTTGCTCAGGCAGCAGCGCACATCGACGTTGACAAATTGAGAGAGGAAAAAAGGTATATAGCAGACGTCTTTTCCGGACCGCAATAAAGTTTCATTTTAGTTAAAGCGCACTTAATATTGATGAGCGTGTTTCAAATGAGAAGCGTTCTTGCAAAAAAGTCAAGTTAAGTATAGATTTTATTTGAGAACAGTGTTTGTTTACCAGGACAGAGGAAGAAATACAATAGAAAAACAGGCACATTAAGCTCAGATAGCTTTGGGGAAGCTATTTAAAAACACAAAAGCGTGGCTCAGTCCTTTACCGTAAAGCAAAGCAATGAAACAGTAACGTTCAGACCCATATACATGATGAAACCCTGGGAAGATCGAGCCAACTGCATTAATAAAAATTCTTCTTACAGAAGCTGAATGAAGGTGGAGTAAAAATGGAGGCAGATTGGTAGAAGAATACTTGGAAAAGAGAACAAAAGTGTTCAATTACAAGAAACTGGAAGTACTCTATTAAATCTAAGCTCTAGAAATAGCTAGTGAAATAATTAAGAGTAAAGAGGTTATCAGCTGATATACTTTATGTATTATTATCCCACATAACACAGCCAGTCAGGGTCCTGAGGAGAACCTAAAAATAATAAGAGGTTTGAAACGCATCAACAAAAATCCTTTGGGGAATGCCTTACCAGAATATCTTCTGTTCAGTCGGCAATTACAATGAAGTGAAACCCCCACGATAACCAAACAATTATTCAAATCCCCAAGAGACACTATTAGCAAGAGATTTACAGTAAAAAGAATGATTGTGATCACGACCTCTGCATTTTGTCGAAAGGAGTTGACTGGTCTTAAGAGCACTATTAAGGTTTACGTTGAAATCGTTGATTGAATATGAGAGCACCATTAAGTTTTTGTTTTGTTTTTTTATGCACAAGTTGCAATCAATTATACTTTGCACAATCACGGCATAGCAATCAGAAGACGTACACAGTTCTGTTGGCCATATTTATATATATGAAAATTGTTTAAAGGTGGCCCTTTTAAGACATGTTCAAATGTTTATAATAATTGTTGAAATGACAATCAAAGAATTGTGAATAAACACACTGGCCAAGATAAGAAACTCACTTGACCTTGATTACTAAAAGTTGATGGTTTAAAAAATGCAGCTAGACTTAGGTTATTTATAAAAAAAAAAAACCTTTCCAAAAGTGGCATTTTCAGACTTACAACTTAAAATCCAACCTTAATATAAATTGTAATTTTAAATTGTGAGTCCAGAGACCCCAAACTCAAAATATCTATCTTTTCCCAATTGGAAATGACAATTATGAAATGTAATACGGTAATCCCAATGTTAACCTATGGGAGAGATAGGCCTTAAAGTATTGAAAAATGAATTTTGGTGTTTTTCACTACCTGGACATATACAAGTTAAAAGTACATGTCCAACATTTTAAATACTTTCCACACAGCCCTAGGGGTTGTCCTAGGTCTACCTTAAGGGTGACTAATATGTAATAAGAAGGAAGGTTTGGGCCTAGAAAGGGGGTTAACTCGCCAGGTCGAAATGGCAGTTTAAAACTGCACACAAAATATCCTCAATAGCAGGCCTGAGACTTGTTTAAAGGGCTACTGAAGTGGGTGGCACAATCAGTACTGCAGGCCCACTAGTAGCATTTAATTTACAGGCCCTGGGTCGATGTAGTGCACTTTACTAGGGACTTTGAAGTAAATTAAATATGTCAATTGTGGATATGCCAATATTACATGCACTTTAGCACTGGTCAGCAGTGGTAAAGTGCTCAGAACACTAAGGCCAGCATAAATAAAGTCAGCAAAATAAGAGGTCAGAAGGCAAAAAAATGTCAGGAGAAACAACTCCAAGGATGCCAGTTCTAACAGGAACACAACATCACAAAACGTAGGGTAAGTGAGCATCCTCACGAACCAAGCAGCACTCCTGCATGACCCTGACAATTACCTAACATGGCACATCACATGAAAAGATGGTTCACAACAGTGCTGACTGTAATCAAGATAAGTATCCTTAGACTGTGGAGATCTCCACATTGCCCTATCTGAAAGATATGAATGCAGAAAATGTATAAGACGGCATTATATGAACAGGTCATTTACCACGTCAACAGTCAATCAGACAAATTTGATGAAAGTTCATCTATGCCGAAGATCACACAGGCATCACTGGAGTATAAGCAACTAGTTTGATTGTCTCACCCTATAGTCAGGTCCACAGACTGCAGCCACTCCTTACTTGTTAAAGAACTAGTAATTGGGAATCTGATCATAGGCCGCCTAAAGTACATGAATGCCCAACACAGTTCAATCTGGAATTGCGATTTCCAATTACTGAAGTGGGAAACACTCACATGACACACAGTCACTGGCTTAATGCATGCATAAAGGGAATTGCTATGTATTGTCATACTTTGGCTAAACTCAATAGCAGAAAAGATTGATATTATATATATATATATATATATATATATATATATATATATATTATCTACTGGCGGTCGCCAGTAGATAGTTATAGTTAGGACCTATTTTCCATAGGAAATTCACAACATTCTATTTCCAATAACTTTGGCGCCGGTTGACGAGTCTTCGCGAAATTTTCAAAACTTATGGCCCGCTCCGGTCCGCTCCTATCCTGAAAGTTTTGGGGTGATTCGGCAAGTGGGGGCCAAGAAAAAAGGGGGGTCCCAAAACGTGTTTTCCCCATGCAATTTTCCATAGGAAACTTTAGACACGGCTACAGCCCGAACTGCTGAACGGAATTACACCAAATTTGGCAAAGAGGTAGTTCTTGGTTCAGAAAGAACCCTTTTTGTTAAATGGTGGAAATCCGTTCAGTAGTTGCTGAGAAAATCAAAAGTAAAATCACATATATATCTGGGCGGACCCTAACCACACATGTCATCGTGAGATCTGATTGGCTGTCAGCACTTCATCCTGGAATTGCTGGCAGCCATCTTGGGACCAATATAAATGATAGTACCCCATTGAAATGCATTGTAGTGAATCAAAGATTTTGAGGGTTACAAAAAAGGAGAACTATAAAGGGTGATAACAGACTTTAGTTACATTAGAATTCATTTGTTGATGGTACCATATTAATTTCAGGAATTGTGGTGTGTTCTAAGGTGATTTTACCCTGTGAAAAACCTTCTGCTGGGATATCATGAATCATGTTTGAGAGAAAACTATTTTCACATGCTTGTCCCATAGAGTTTTGGAAGGTGCTCCAGAAGCTAGAATGAGAGCATATTTTCTGTAAATTCACATTATCTTTCTCAGTCATGTGAGAATGAAGTCTGACATTCTCAGTAAAACATGTACATCCAACAAGGGCAGAGACTGTCAGTTGATGCATTTGTGTTCTACTGCAGCTTCCCAGAGTGTTCTAAAGAACAATTAGAGTGCTAACAGCCTTACTTGTGACAAAAGTATGGCACACCTGAAGCCATCTTGATTGGAATAAACTGGTGTTAGACCTGGCATCCTTGGCGTGGGTCTCCCTTCCATTTTTTCGTAATGCCTCCACTGTTGCCGATATGTTTTTGCTGGACTAGATGCTCATGGGCACTTTGCCGCTGCTAATCAGTGCCAAAGTGCAAGTGCTCCCTATCGTTAATTGATGTATGTATTAGTGACTCCATGATTGGATGATTGGTTTACTTGTCAGTCCCTAGTACAGTGCACTCAGTGTGCCCAGGGCTTGTAAATCCAATGCCGCTGGTGGGCTTGCAGCACTGGTTGTGCCACCCACAGAAGCGGCTTGTAAAATGTGTCTCAGGCCTGCCATCGCAGAGCCTGTGTGCAGCCTAGGGCTGCCATGTCGACTTGGTGAGTGCACTCACTTACCAGTCCCTAAACCTTCCCTTTACTGCATGTTGGTCACCCCTAAAGTAGGCCCTAGGGCAGGGTGCATTGTAAGTACAAGGTAGGACATGCCCTGGTGTGTGTGGCATGTCCTAATAGTGAATTACAGCCATTTTCGTTTTTCACTATTGCAAGGCTACCTGCTCCCCATAGGCCAGAATGGGCAGACTGACTATTACACCTTATAGTCAGAACTGACCCAGGGAACATGGTAGAAAAACGAATTTAGTATGCCTGAACTCAGGATGATAAAATACATCTTTTAGTAAAGTTGGTTTTAACATTCTGTGTTTGAAAATACCACTTTTAGGAAGTGGGTATTTTCTTGCCTAACTATCCAAGCCTGCCTCTGCTAGGTTGTGTATTCCTTGTCTGGAGATTGAGTGACAGGGGCTGGGGGTGGCTACAGGAGACAGGGTGAGTCAGCGCAGGGCTGAATAGAAAGATCTGCATCCAGAGTGGAGGGAGGAGTTGCACCTGGGTCTGAATAGGGCTGTGCCTGCCTTCCACAATGCTGGCTCCACCTCCTGCCGGGCGGCTGAGCACTCTGCCCCACATTCTGAAAGGAAAGAAGGAGTCAGAAAAACAAAGTGCTCCAGAACTGACCAGAACTGGTTTTGGACTAGGCAGAGGCCTCTCTGCCTCCAGAGAACAAAGAGAATCAGGGTATAAGAGGGGCACCCAGACCCCAGGAAGATTAGATCACTTTTGGGAACAAGAAGAAACCTTTGCTGAGGAGCGGAACCAAGAAGAAACTGAGGAGAGACTATCCCTAAGCCTGAAGTGCTGCTTGGGGGATTGGCCTGCAGTGGTTTTCCTGACTGCCAAAGAAAGGAGAAAGGAACTTTTGCTTTGCTGTGACTTTCATCAACTTGTGAAGGATCTCCAAGGGCTTGGAAGAGAGCTTGCCCCCTGACCGAAGTCCCAGGACCATTGGACTTCACCCCTTTGTGAATTGCTGCTGGAAACTCTGTATCAGTGGCTACAGAGGTAGGGAGCTGTGACCGACTCTCACGACCGACTCGGAGTCCTGTAAGCACCGCATCGAAGCACCGTCTCGCCCTGCAACGCACGGCCCTGGTCTCACCGACTCCGTCAACGAGCCGCTGCCTGCACCGCATCGAGGGACAACGCGTCCTGCAACGCTTCACTACGCTGAATCGAACTGGTCCGACCGACACGGTCACTGCTGCTGAGTTCGAGTCCTGTGACCGCACCGGAGTTGGGCACCGCTCGCACGCTTTGCGACGCACCGCCCGACTCGCACCGCTGTCCCGGACTGATCGACGCCAGCTCCTGAATCCGGCTTCGTCGCCGCACCGCAACCTGCCAGCACCGCATCGAAGCACCGTCTCGCCCTGCAACGCACGGCCCTGGTCTCACCGACTCCGTCTCGACGACGTCAACGAGCCGCTGCCTGCACCACATCGAGGGACAACGCGTCCTGCAACGCTTCCATTTTTGCATCGCGACCGCGACGAACAGCCATCCGGCTCGCACACCCGTGCCTGCCGCCTCAAGTAAAAGGTACTGTGACCGAGTCTGTCTACGCTGTGTTGGCCCGTCTCGACGCGGTCAGCTGGATTTGTTAGACTCTGTTTGTTCTCGACACCGCCGTAGCCGGAGGAGGCTACCGACTCGCACAGAACCTTGAATTAAACCTTTTTGATCAGAACTAAGCACTCTTGACAGTATTGTGGATTATTTTTGTCGTTTATGGTCTTGTGATAAATCTATATAAAGTATACCTATTTTTATAAATATATAACCTGTGTGGTGTCCATTTGTAGTGTTGTCACTGGATTACTGTATGTGTTCACAAATGCTTTACACACTGCCTCTGAGATAAGCCTGTCTGCTCGTGCCAAGCTACCAAGAGGGTGAGCAGGGGTTATTTTGGGAGTGTACCTACTTTCCCTGACTAGACGCAAGGGTCCCTATTTGGACAAAGGTACCTACCTCTGCCAACTAGAGACCCCCAAATCTAACATTGGTGGTCAGCGGTGAGGATTCTGGACTTGCATTTGTGACTCATGTACAGTGATTGGTGAACACTACTTAGTGAGTGCAGACCAAAACGCAACCACATACTTTTATAGCATTTTTCTGGGATTTCCTATTTTTGCAAATGCCAAGTTCAGTCACTATGGAGAAACCAGCATCAGTAGCCTCTGTTGAATGTGATTGGGAAGAAGAGAGGCTAGAATGCTACACCCTTAAGCAGCTCAGGCAATTCTGCAAAAAGTTTAAAGTGTCCATGACCGGGATCTCCAGGAAGGAGGACCTCCAAAAGGCGCGGAGGGCCTGGGTCGAATCAAGGAGTGCCCCTGTGGAGGGGCTGAGAATGCAGAAGGGCAGCTGGAGGGGCTATTGGGTCTAGGGGCTAGAAGACCACCTTCCCCAGTAGGTAGCAGTGTTTCTGCCAGAGGACTGTCTCCAGAGGAGTTGGAGGACAGGAAAGAGAGTAGGATGCACGAAATGGAGCTGACTAAGCTCAAGCTGAATGGGCAGTTAGAATTCGAAATGCAAACTAGGAAATTAGCCCTAGAGGAAAAGAAAATGCAGTTTGAACATGAGAAAGTTTTGAGGGAGTTGGAATTGAAGGCCAAGAGCTTAGAGATTACTCCCTCTGGTGGCAGTGTACCGCCTGTGCCTGTTGAAGCTAGGGTGTATATTCCAAAAGATGTGGTTAAGGAATTTTTTTAAATGATGACATTGGGCAGTGGTTCAAAGCCTATGAGGTAGCCATGTCTTCCCACCGGGTCCCTGAGAAGGATTGGGGAGCGGGGTTGTGGGGACGGTTCCTCAGTGAAGGGTGGGATACCTTGTTGGATTTGCCCTCTGAAGTCTATAATTCGTACAGCCACATGAAGGATGCCTTAATGACTAGGTATGGTTTGACCCCTGAGCTTTATAGGCAAAGGTTCAGGAACTGTAGTAAGATTGAAAGCAGTACCTGGGTTGAATATGTGACCTTCTTTTGCAGAGCCTTGGATGGTTGGGTAAAGGGTAGCAAAGCGACTGATTTTCAGGCGCTCTTTGATTTGATTGCCTGGGAGCACTTGTCCGGTAATTGTTTTCCTGAGCTACGCCAGCACCTGATTGATAGTAAGCTGACTAACCCTAGGCAGCTTGCTGAGGAGGCGGACCGCTGGGTGAGTACCCGGGTCCACAAGGGTCACGTGGGAGACTCCGCCAAGGGTGGGCAGGGTCCCCAGCAGAAGAGTGGGGGGACAAGGGTAAACAGAAGGAGTTCCATAAAGGGCCCCAAAGTAGACCCCAAGGGAACCAAGGGAAAGGTTCCCAGCCTCCCCCTGAGAAGAAGCCAGTGGCCCTGACAGGCCCCCTGTTCACCAGGGACCACTGGTGTGTTACAAGTGTGGCGCCCCTGGCCACAAGGCAAACGATCCTCGTTGCCCTTTGCATGGAAAACCAGCACCCACCAGTGCAGTCCCCGGCAGTTGGCTAGTGTAGCCCTGGGGGAGGAGTTGGGTGCCCAAGGTGGGGGGATCCCACAGTGTTTTCCCTTGTCTCATTAGGAGACTCTGAGATGGTCCCTAGGACCCCGCTGCCTGAGAACACTAAGAAATACAGGCAGTGGGTGACCATCAATGGCCATAGGGTGGAGGCTCTGAGAGACACAGGAGCCAGTGTGACAGCTGTCAAGTGTCACCTGGTGTCTAAGGAGCAGGTTATCCCTGATGCATTCTATCCGGTTGTTGCCGCTGACAACACAGAGAGTCACTGCAAGGTGGCTCAGGTTCCCTTTGAGTGGGGGGGTCTCGGGTACTCTTCAAGTAGCTGTGAGGCCAGCCATGCCTGTTGACTGTTTGTTAGGGAACGATTTGGAGAGCTCACCTTGGGCTAAGGTGGAGCGGAGTGCGCATTTGGAAATGTTGGGCTTGCCTGCTTGGGCATGTGTGACCACCCGGTCAATGGCAGCTAAAGGTGTTCAAGAGGACCTGGAGCCTGAGAGGGAGGCCCAGGTGCCTGCCGGAGAGAGAGGAGGCAGGGGCGCGGGAAACCGGCCCCCGAAGTTCCCACGGTCCAGGAGGAGGCAGACCCTGAGGGGGATGCCCTGGAGCCTACAGGGGAACAGGTAGCTGAACTGGGGGACCTACCTGAGCTGACCCAGTGGCAGCAAGAAGGAGGACCCTCCAGGGAAGAGTTCTGCGAGGAGCAGAACACATGCCCTTCTCTCGTGGGTCTGAGGCAACAGGCCACAGACCAGGCAGCAGGTGATCAGTCTGGATCACATTGGGTTTACTGGGAGAATGGTCTCCTGTATTCAGAGCCTAAGGTTGCTGAGCCTGGGTCAGCCCGTGTGCTGGTGGTACCCCAGCGCTTCAGAGCCTTCCTACTGGGGTTGGCTCATGATGTACCGTTAGCAGGACATCTGGGGCAGGACAAGACCTTTGACAGGCTTGTTACCCATTTCTATTGGCCCCAGATGCGCAGGAGTGCCGCCACTCACTGCAGGACATGCCAGACTTGCCAGGCAAGTGGAAAGAGTGGGAGGAAGCACAAGGCTCCTCTCCAGCCATTTCCTGTGGTCAGCACCCCCTTTGAACGGGTGGGTATTGACATTGTGGGGCCACTGGACCCCAAGACAGCCATGGGCAACAGGTTTATCCTGGTCTTGGTGGACCATGCCACCCGGTACCCTGAAGCCATCCCTCTGAGGACAGTGACGGCCCCCGTGGTGGGACGGGCACTGATGGGAATTTTCTCACGTGTGGGATTCCCTCAAGAGGTGGTGTCTGACAGAGGTACCAACTTCGTGTCCAAGTACACGAAGTCCCTGTGGCAGGAGTGCGGTGTAACTTACAAGTTCACCACTCCTTACCACCCTCAAGGAAATGGGCTGGTTGAGAGATTCAACCGGACCCTCAAGGGCATGATTATGGGTCTGGAAGAACCCATGAGGCGTAAATGGGACGTCCTCTTACCATGCCTGTTGTTTGCATACCGGGAGGTGCCACAGAAGTCTCTAGGGTTCAGTCCCTTTGAGCTCCTCTATGGACACCCGGTGCGAGGACCTCTGAGTTTGGTCAAGGAAGGCTGGGAGCAATCTCCTAGGAAACCTCCCAGGATGTATACAGTTACATGCTGGCCTTCAGGAACCAGACTAGGCGTTTCAGAGAACTTGCTGAGGCAAATCTGGAAGCCAGCCAGGAGGAGATGAAGCGGTGGTACGACCAGAATGCCACTCTGGTAGAGCTTCAGCCTGGTCAGAAAGTGTGGGTCATGGCCCCTGTGGAGCCTTGTGCGCTCCAGGACAGGTGGACCGGCCCTTTTACGGTGGTGGAGCGCAAGAGTCCAGTTACCTATTTGGTGGACTTGCAGTCTCCCAGGAACCCCTTGCGGGTCCTGCATGTGAACCGCCTGAAGCCCCACTTGGAGAGGTCCCAAGTGGGCATGCTCTTAGCTACAGATGATGGGATGGAGGAGGAGACCGAGCCTCTTCCTGACCTCCTGTCAGCCGGAGAGCAAGATGGATCAGTGGAGGGAGTAAACCTCTCTACCTCCCTGACACCTGAGCAGCAGGGTGACTGTCGCCAACTGTTGGGACAGTTCCCTGACCTGTTCTCCCTGGTTCCCAGTGTCACTCATTGGTGCGTCCATGATGTGGACACTGGGGACAGTCTTCCTGTGAAGCACAAGGCTTACAGGGTGACTGACAGGGTCAGAGCCTGCATCAAGGAGGAGGTCTCCAAGATGTTTGCGCTAGGGGTAATTGAGTCCTCTAACAGCCCTTGGGCCAGCCCAGTGGTCTTGGTTCCAAAGGCTGCCGCGCCTGGTGCCACACCAGAACTCTGGTTCTGTGTGGACTACAGGGGACTCAATTCCGTCACCAGGACTGACGCCCACCCCATCCCCCGAGCTGATGAGCTTATAGATCGGTTAGGGGCTGCGCGGTACCTCAGCACGTTTGACTTAACGTCTGGGTACTGGCAGATCGCCTTGACTGATGGGCAAAGAGAGGTCAGCATTCTCCACACCAGATGGGCACTACCAGTTCCGGGTGATGCCCTTTGGGATGAAGAATGCCCCTGCCACCTTTCAGAGGTTGGTCAACCAGGTGTTGGTTGGACTGGAGGATTTCAGTGCCGCCTACCTGGATGACATCGCAGTGTTCAGTTCCAGTTGGGAAGAACATCTGCGTCACCTCTGGGAAGTGTTGATGGCGCTGCGGAGGGCAGGCCTCACAATCAAGGCGAGTAAGTGCCAGATTGGGCAGGGTTCTGTGGTGTACTTGGGACACCAGGTTGGGAGCGGCCAGGTGGCGCCCCTCCAACCGAAAATTGATACCATTCTGGCTTGGGAGCCCCCAAGACCCAGACAGAGGTGAGAGCCTTCCTAGGACTCACCGGGTATTACCGGAGATTTGTCAAGGGGTATGGCAGCATTGTTGCCCCCTTGACCGAGCTGACTTCAAGAAGCAGCCCAGGAAAGTGATTTGGACTGACGCCTGTCAAAAAGCTTTTGACACCTTGAAGACTGCCATGTGCACGGCGCCTGTGCTCCAGGCACCCAACTTCTCCAATGAGTTCATTGTTCAAACCGACGCTTCAGAGCATGGTGTAGGGGCTGTTCTATCACAGATCAATGAGGAGGGCCTAGACCAACCTGTAGCCTTCATCAGTAGGAGGTTACTTCCCGGGAACAGAGATGAAGTGCTATTGAGCATGAGGCATTTGCTGTGGTCTGGGCACTGAAGAAGCTGAGACCATACCTGTTTGGGGCTCACTTCCGGGTTCAGACAGACCACAGGCCCCTCAGATGGTTGATGCAGATGAGGGGTGAGAATCCAAAGCTGTTGAGGTGGTCCATTTCCCTACAGGGGATGGACTTTACGGTGGAACACCGCCCTGGTACAGAACACGCCAATGCTGATGGACTGTCCAGATTTTCCGCCTTAGCGATGAGAACTCCCTAGGGGTAGGATAGTTCTCCCCACATTTCAGCTGGAGGGGACACGTGTTAGACCTGGCATCCTTGGCGTGGGTCTCCCTTCCATTTTTTCGTAATGCCTCCACTGTTGCCGATATGTTTTTGCTGGACTAGATGCTCATGGGCACTTTGCCGCTGCTAATCAGTGCCAAAGTGCAAGTGCTCCCTATCGTTAATTGATGTATGTATTTGTGACTCCATGATTGGATGATTGGTTTACTTGTCAGTCCCTAGTACAGTGCACTCAGTGTGCCCAGGGCTTGTAAATCCAATGCCGCTGGTGGGCTTGCAGCACTGGTTGTGCCACCCACAGAAGCAGCTTGTAAAATGTGTCTCAGGCCTGCCATCGCAGAGCCTGTGTGCAGCCTAGGGCTGCCATGTCGACTTGGTGAGTGCACTCACTTACCAGTCCCTAAACCTTCCCTTTACTGCATGTTGGTCACCCCTAAAGTAGGCCCTAGGGCAGGGTGCATTGTAAGTACAAGGTAGGACATGCCCTGGTGTGTGTGGCATGTCCTAATAGTGAATTACAGCCATTTTCGTTTTTCACTATTGCAAGGCTACCTGCTCCCCATAGGCCAGAATGGGCAGACTGACTATTACACCTTATAGTCAGAACTGACCCAGGGAACATGGTAGAAAAACGAATTTAGTATGCCTGAACTCAGGATGATAAAATACATCTTTTAGTAAAGTTGGTTTTAACATTCTGTGTTTGAAAATACCACTTTTAGGAAGTGGGTATTTTCTTGCCTAACTATCCAAGCCTGCCTCTGCTAGGTTGTGTATTCCTTGTCTGGAGATTGAGTGACAGGGGCTGGGGGTGGCTACAGGAGACAGGGTGAGTCAGCGCAGGGCTGAATAGAAAGATCTGCATCCAGAGTGGAGGAGGAGTTGCACCTGGGTCTGAATAGGGCTGTGCCTGCCTTCCACAATGCTGGCTCCACCTCCTGCCGGGCGGCTGAGCACTCTGCCCCACATTCTGAAAGGAAAGAAGGAGTCAGAAAAACAAAGTGCTCCAGAACTGACCAGAACTGGTTTTGGACTAGGCAGAGGCCTCTCTGCCTCCAGAGAACAAAGAGAATCAGGGTATAAGAGGGGCACCCAGACCCCAGGAAGATTAGATCACTTTTGGGAACAAGAAGAAACCTTTGCTGAGGAGCGGAACTAAGAAGAAACTGAGGAGAGACTATCCCTAAGCCTGAAGTGCTGCTTGGGGATTGGCCTGCAGTGGTTTGCCTGACTGCCAAAGAAAGGAGAAAGGAACTTTTGCTTTGCTGTGACTTTCATCAACTTGTGAAGGATCTCCAAGGGCTTGGAAGAGAGCTTGCCCCCTGACCGAAGTCCCAGGACCATTGGACTTCACCCCCTTTGTGAATTGCTGCTGGAAACTCTGTTTCAGTGGCTACAGAGGTAGGGAGCTGTGACCGACTCTCACGACCGACTCGGTGTCCTGTAAGCACCGCATCGAAGCACCGTCTCGCCCTGCAACGCACGGCCCTGGTCTCACCGACTCCGTCAACGAGCCGCTGCCTGCACCGCATCGAGGGACAACGCGTCCTGCAACGCTTCGCTACGCCGAATCGAACTGGTCCGACCGACACGGTCACTGCTGCTGAGTTCGAGTCCTGTGACCGCACCGGAGTTGGGCACCGCTCGCACGCTTTGCGACGCACCGCCCGACTCGCACCGCTGTCCGGACTGATCGACGCCAGCTCCTGAATCCGGCTTCGTCGCCGCACCGCAACCTGCCAGCACTGCATCGAAGCACCGTCTCGCCCTGCAACGCACGGCCCTGGTCTCACCGACTCCGTCTCGACGACGTCAACGAGACGCTGCCTGCACCGCATCGAGGGATAACGCGTCCTGCAACGCTTCCATTTTTGCATCGCGACCGCGACGAACAGCCATCCGGCTCGCACACCCGTGCCTGCCGCCTCAAGTAAAAGGTACTGTGACCGAGTCTGTCTACGCTGTGTTGGCCCGTCTCGACGCGGTCAGCTGGATTTGTTAGACTCTGTTTGTTCTCGACACCGCCGTAGCCGGAGGAGGCTACCGACTCGCACAGAACCTTGAATTAAGCCTTTTTGATCAGAACTAAGCACTCTTGACAGTATTGTGGATTATTTTTGTCGTTTATGGTCTTGTGATAAATCTATATAAAGTATACCTATTTTTATAAATATATAACCTGTGTGGTGTCCATTTGTAGTGTTGTCACTGGATTACTGTATGTGTTCACAAATGCTTTACACACTGCCTCTGAGATAAGCCTGTCTGCTCGTGCCAAGCTACCAAGAGGGTGAGCAGGGGTTATTTTGGGAGTGTACCTACTTTCCCTGACTAGACGCAAGGGTCCCTATTTGGACAAAGGTACCTACCTCTGCCAACTAGAGACCCCCAAATCTAACAACTGGTAACACTTAAAACATTTAATTTAAAAAGGAACAAAATGATGGGGTTCATTTTGTCATAGAAATTATGGTTAGTGCTATAGAAAGAAAAATTAGGACATGTTTCAAGTGAGATCTCAAATATCTTCCTGTTATATTTCAACAGGAGCAGCCTGCCAGTTGATGCCTTTGTGTTCTACTGCAGCTTCCCAGAGTGTTCTAAAGAACAACTAGAGCGCTAACAGCCTTACTTATGACAAAAGTATGGCACACCTGAAGCCATCTTGATTGGAATAAACCGTTAATACTTAAAACATTTAATTTAAAAAGGAACAAAATGAGGGGGTTCTTTTTGAAATAGAAATTATGGTTAGTGCTGCAGAAAGAAAAATGAGGGCATGTTTTAAGTGAGATCTCAAATCCTCTTCTATTTCATTAGAAAATTCTGACATGCAGACTGAAACAATCACTTTCAATACCAGCAGCAGACTTCCAGTTAACTCCCTGGTGAGCAGTAGCTTTACTACAGTGATCTAATGAGCAACTAGAGTGCTAACATTCTGAATTTATGGCAAATGTGAGGCACATCTGAATGCCTTCTTGATGGAATCAAAGTAAAAAACTGAAAGCATTTCCTACTGAGACTGCAGTAAATGAGGAAATTAGGAAACTTCATAACAAATAAGTCTTCCAAGATGGCCACCAGAGAAAAAAGAGCCCAAATGTAGCACAAATATTACCCAGATGTAGCCCACATATAGCCCAAGGACAAAAGTGTGCAAAACACTTTTTATTTTTATTTTTTGCAGTTTTATGTAGTGCAGACTGGTCAGGTATTGGAGCGTTGCATCTTAAAACATGACCCCCTACACTACACAAACACCACTGCACTACCCTAAACCCTAAAACACTACCCCCAGCACGACCCCCTACACTACCCAAACACCACTGCACTAACCTAAATCCTAAAACACTACCCCCAGCACGACCCCCTACACTACCCAAACACCACTGCACTACCCTAAAACATGACCCCCTACACTACACAAACACCACTGCACTACCCTAAACCCTAAAACACTACCCCAGCACGACCCCCTACACTACACAAGCACCACTTCACTACCCTAAACCCTAAAACACTACCCCCAGCACGACCCCCTACACTACACAAACAACACTGCACTACCCTAAACCCTAAAACACTACCCCCAGCACGATCCCCTACACTACCCAAACACCACTGCACTACCCTAAACCCTAAAACACTACCCCCAGCACGACCCCCTACACTACACAAGCACCACTGCACTACCCTAAACCCTAAAACACTAGTCCCAGCACGACCCCCTACACTGCCCGAACACCACCGCACTGCCCTAAACCTTGAAACACCAGCCCCTGCACGACCCCCTACACTGTTCGAACACCACTGCACTGCCCTAAACCCTGAAACACCACACCCAGCACGACCCCTACACTGCCCAAACACCACTGCACTGCCCTAAACCCTGAAACACCACCCCCTTCATGACCCCCTACACTGCCCGAACACCACTGCACTGCCCTAAACCCTGAAACACCACCCCAGCACGACCCCCTACACTGCCCAAACACCACTGCACTGCCCTAAACCCTGAAACACTACCCCCAGCAAGACCCCCTACACTGCCCGAACACCACTCCACTGCCCTAAACCCTGAAACATCACCCCCAGCAAGACCCCCTACACTGCCCAAACACCACTGCACTAAACCCTGAAACACCAACCCCAGCTCGACCTCCTACACTGCCCGAACACCACTGCACTGCCCTAAACCCTGAAACACCACCCCCAGCACGACCCCCTACACTGCCCGAACACCACTGCTTTGCCCAAAACACTGAAACACCAGCCCCAGCACGACCCCCTACACAGCCCGAACACCACTGCACTGCCCTAAACCCTGAAACACCAGCCAGAGCACGAACCCCTACACTGCCCGAACACCACTGCACTACCCTAAACCCAGAAACACCACCCCCAGCACGACCCCCTACACTGCCCGAACACCACTGCACTGCCCTAAACCCTGAAACACCACCCCCAGCACGACCCCCTACACTGCTCGAACACCACTGCACTGCCCTAAACCCTGAAACACCAGCCCCAGCACAACCCCCTACACTGCCCGAACACCACTGCACTGCCCTAAACCCTGAAACACCACCCCGTGCACGACCCCCTACACTGCCCGAACACCACTGCACTGCCCTAAACCCTGAAACACCACCCCCAGCACGACACCCTACACTGCCCGAACACCACTGCACTGCCCTAAACCCTGAAACACCACCACCTGCACGACCCCCTACACTGCCCGAACACTACTGCACTGCCCTAAACCCTGAAACACCATCCCCAGCATGACCCCCTACACTGCACGAACACCACTGCACTGCCCTAAACCCTGAAACACTACCCCCAGCAAGACCCCGTACACTGCCCGAACACCACTGCACTGCCCTAAACCCTGAAACATCACCCCCAGCAAGACCCCCAACACTGCCCGAACACCACTGCCCTAAACCCTGAAACACCACCCCCAGCAAGACCCCCTACACTGCCCGAACACCACTGCACTGCCCTAAACCCTGAAACACCAGCCCCAGCACAACCCCCTACATTGCCCGAACACCACTGCACTGCCCTAAACCCTGAAACACCACCCCCTGCACGACCCACTACACTGCCCGAACACCACTGCACTGCCCTAAACCCTCAAACACCAGCCCCAGCACGACCCCCTACACTGCCCGAACACCACTGCACTGCCCTAAATCCTGAAACACCACCCCCAGCACGACCGCCTACACTGCCTGAAAACCACTGCACTGCCCTAAACCCTGAAACACCAGCCCCAGCACGACCCCCTACACTGCCCGAACACCACTGCACTGCCCTAAACCCTGAAACACCACCCCCAGCACGACCCCCTACACTGCCCGAACACCACTGCACTGCCCTAAATCCTGAAACACCACCCCCAGCACGACCGCCTACACTGCCTGAAAACCACTGCACTGCCCTAAACCCTGAAACACCAGCCCCAGCACGACCCCCTACACTGCCCGAACACCACTGCACTGCCCTAAACCCTCAAACACCAGCCCCAGCACGTCCCCCTACACTGCCCAAATACCACTGCACTACCCTAAACCCTGAAACACCAGCCCCAGCAAGACCCCCTACACTGCCTGAACACCACTGCACTGCCCTAAACCCTGAAACACCAGCCCCAGCAAGACCCCCTACACTGCGCGAACACCATTGCACTGCCCTAAACCCTGAAACACCACCCCCAGCACGACCCCTACACTGCCCGAACACCACTGCACTGCCCTAAACCCTGAAACACCACCCCCCTGCACGACCCCCTACACTGCCCGAACACCACTGCACTGCCCTAAACCCTAAAACACTAGCCCCAGCATGACCCCTACACTGCCCGAACACCACTGCACTGCCCTAAACCCTGACTCACCACCCCCTGCACGACCCCCTACACTGCCCGAACAACACTGCACTGCCCTAAACCCTGAAACACCACCCCCAGCATGACCCCCTACACTGCCCGAACACCACTGCACTGCCCTAAACCCTGAAACACCACCCCCAGCATGACCCCCTACACTGCCCGAACACCACTGCAAAGCACTAAACCCTGAAACACCACCCCCAGCATGACCCCCTACACTGCCTGAACACCACTGCCCTAAACCCTGAAACACCACCCCCAGCATGACCCCCTACACTGCCTGAACACCACTCCCTATACCCTGAAACACCACCCCCAGCAAGACTCCCTACACTGCCCGAACACCACTGCACTGCCCTAAACCCTGAAACACCACCTCCAGCACAACCCCCTACACTGCCTGAACACCATTGCTCTGCCCTAAACCCTGAAACACTGCCCCCAGCAAGACCCCCTACACTGCCCGAACACCACTGCCCTAAACCCTGAAACACCACCCCCAGCACGACCCCCTACACTGCCCGAACACCACTGCACTGCCCTAAACCCTGAAACACCACCCCCACCACGACCCCCTACACTGCCCGAACACCACTGCTCTGCCCAAAACACTGAAACACCAGCCCCAGCATGACCCCTTACACTGCCCGAACACCACTGCACTGCCCTAAACCCTGAAACACCAGCCCCAGCACGACCCCCTACACTGCCCGAACACCAATGCACTACCCTAAACCCAGAAACACCACCCCCAGCACGACCCCCTACACTGCCCGAGCACCACTGCACTGCCCTAAACCCTGAAACACCAGCCCCAGCACGACCCCCTACACTGCCTGAACACTACTGCACTGCCCTAAACCATGAAACACCATCCCCAGCACGACCCCCTACACTGCACGAACAGCACTGCACTGCCCTAAACCCTGAAAAACTACCCCCAGCAAGACCCCCTACACTGCCCGAACACCACTGTGTGAGAAGTTGGCCTGGCATATGCTGTCCACTAATTATAGTTGGCACCTTGCACCAGTCCAAACAACCCCTTATTGGAGATAGGTTAAAGACAACCTTATTGAAAGCTATCCTAGTGGTAGCTATGGAGAGCAGCCTTCAGGCTAAGTCTTGAAGGAATGTAAAGCAGCTTGTTTTACCAGTCTATAATCTCTTGAGTGATCAAATGAAAGAGCACCACACCAGGTATATATTCAAAATATATGTATTTATTGCTAAACACACCCCTCTAGTCTCTTTATGAGGCTAGAGTTCGAAGTACACAAGTTATAAGTTATTTAAACACAGTAATAGCACAAATACACGTTTGGGCCCTAGGGGCGTACCAAACCATATACCAATAAAGTGGTATAAGAACCACGACTGAACTAGACACTAGGCCTAGAGCCTCTAGAAGTGCTTGGACCACAAGGAACCACCCAAGGTAGTGACACAGGGGACCCACGGGGGACGCGTGCAGTGTAAATACACAACCGCGATACGCCGTTAACTTCTATGGAGAAAGTCGCGATCAGGAAATTAAAGAAAAGGGACACTTAAAGGAGGACTTGGAGCAAACCCTTTGAGAACTAGGTCGTTCTAGAGTCTCTACCCACGGGAGCACCGGAGTACTCGTGTTACCTCACCCAGGAAGCCGGGTGCATAGGTGCCTTTCGGGGTCGGGTTTCGTCGTCGATTTGAATGGCGATCTGCTGCAAAGTGCTGCTGGCGACCAAGTGGAAAGTGTCCGGGTGGATCCAAGAGTGGATCGGAGATCTGAAGAACCTGAAAGCAGAGGGGACAGAGTCTGGGTCACTAGCCAGTGACCAGGAAGGCGATGGACGGATGCCCACCGATGTCGAGTGCATCAGGTGCGTTGACGGTCATCTTGACTCTTCAGCCACGAGGTCCAGGAGGCGTTGTCGGCGACCAAGAGCAGGATTCGGGCTGGTACACAATGTCTGTCGAGTGCTGAGGTGTCGGCGACCAGATTGGACCCAACAAGCCTTGGCAACGGCAAGTCTCAATGAAGATGAAGATCGTCGATGGTGCAGACCAGCAAGGTCTGGGGAATTCACCCAGCGAAGGAAAGTGAGGGCAGGCCTGGAGCAACCAGGATGCCCAAGAAGAAAAAGATTGGCCTTCGCTAAGGGCTACTAGCCAACGGGCTAGCGACCGCGAAGGAGCCTCGAGACGTCGCACGTGGATCTGGCTCACAGGACACTCGTGGAGTGGAGGCCAGTGATCTTCGATGCAGTTGGTGCTGGAGGCTAGGGCAACTCGGAGCCCAAAGCACGACTTCGTGGGAGACCCAGAAGAGGATGCACTTGCAAATGTGCTTGGTGTCCAGGGGTCACGGTCTCACGTTACCCACGATAGCTATGGGCCTCAGCTTTGCTGGGGACTCAGGGTAGCCTCGGGGAAGTTTGAGAATCCACCTCTGGCGATGCGAAGACTTCGGCGTCTGACGGGAGCTTCAGAAATGCAGACCGGACAGATGCGTCTTTGGTGCCTGCCAAGCAGGGGAGTCACTCCTTGACCCCAAGGGAGATTCTTCTGTCCTCTAGTCTTGAGTAGAGCATCGAAGGTCCAGGATTCTGTTTCAGAGTTTCATCCAGGGATAATCTAAAGTCCTAAGGACTGGGTTCCTATACTTATACCAAGTTTAGGGGTTGGACTACTCTGTGGCCCCACCTATGGGTGGGTCAGGGCAAAGGGGTGGCTACACCCTTTTTCCCTTTGTCCAGTTCGCGCCAAAGCAGGGGCTGCAAGCCCCTGATCCGGTTTGAACTGGGGTATGCACAGGGACACCAAATGTGCCCCCAGTGCAGGACTTCAAAGCACCCGAAAGTGCTCCCGCCCAGCCCCAATACACATTATCCTGTCTGCGGAGGTGGTCACACCTCCCTGGGACAGGAAACCTATTGTCCAGGCCTCCCCTGCCGGAGTTTCGTCCAGCAGCAGGAGGCCAGACTCGTGTCTGTGGCAGCAGCATCCATTTTGTGATGCCAGGGCTTTAGAAAGAAGTTACCGGGCTAGCCAGAGTTAACATGTCTTTCCCTCTAGAAGGGTGGAATGCTACCCCCGCCGCCAGAATTGGCAAGGGGGTAGTATTCCAAGATGTTTGACACCAAACACGACATGTTTAGGTGCAGCCATTCCAAAGTTAGCATTTAACGCGAGGTTATAATGCGCTTAAGAGTATATGGTCAGGCTGCACTACAAACAGCCTCAGAGAAGGGTCTCCGAACACTGCAGAGGGGCCCTGCTCATGCAGGGGCACCCTCTCACATAAGAACCACGCACTCTGCCTTCAGGATTGATAAGGCCTGCCTTAGGAGTGACTTATAGGTTTATATGTGTGTATGTATTTAGTGATATAGGTAACCTATATCACAGTAAGGGGTGCATGCACCACCTTACCCAGGCTGCAGTAGCAGACCTGTGGTGTCAGTTTGGATGGCCTTCCAGGGGTGGCATAATACATGCTGCAGCCCCTGGTAGGCCTCTGAGGTACCTATGCCCTTGGTACATAGTATACCATATACTAGGGACTTATAAGGGCACTCCAGATTCCAATCAGTGATGTGCCTAAGGCACATGGAAACCATTTTAGAGAGGAAGCAGCTAGGCTGGGGTTCTGATTAGCAGGGCCCCAGCCAGACTAATGTCGAAAAACAGTGAAGCATCAGCAAAAAGTGGGGGTACCCATGTGAAGCAGATCCTACTCTCCTACACAACCCCCCCAAACGTAGGGACATTAAACTAACCTTACCCAGTTAAGTCTTCATGTTCTAAGTGGAAGTACCTAGAGAGTCCATCTGCATTGGCATGGTTACTCCCAGGTCTATGTTCCACTGTAAAGTCCATCCCCTGTAGGGAAATGGACCACCTAAGCAGTTTGGGGTTTTCACCCTTCATTTGTTTTAGCCATAAGAGGGGCTTATGGTCTGTCTGAACCAGGAAGTGGGTACCAAACAAGTATGGCCTCAACTTCTTCAGAGCCCAGACCACAGCAAAGGCCTCCCTCTCTATGGCTGACCAACGTTTCTCTCTGGGGGTCAGCCTTCTGCTAATGAAAGCTACTGGCTGATCCTGACCTTGTTCATTCAATTGTGACAGTACAGCCCCTACCCCCAATTCAGATGCATCAGTTTGAACAATGAACTTCTTGGAGTAATCAGGACTCTGTAGAATGGGAGCAGTGCACATGGCCTGCTTCAGGTCATCAAATACCTTTTGACAGCTAACTGTCCACTGAACCTTTTTGGGCATTTTCTTAGAAGTTAAGTCATTCAGGGGTGTCACTATTGATCCATACCCCTTGACAAATCTCCTATAGTACCCAGTCAGGCCTAAGAAGGCTCTCACCTGAGACTGGGTAGTGGGAGCAGTCTAGTCCATGATAGTCTGGATCTTGCTCTGCAAAGGTTGAACCTGGCCTCCACCCACAAGGTGGCCCAGGTACAAAACCTGACTCTGCCCTATCTGGCACTTAGTGGCCTTGATAGTCAGGCCTGCCTTTTGCAGGGCCTGTAAAACATTCCTGAGGTGGACCAGGTGATCCTCCCAGGTGGAGCTAAAGACAGCAATATCATCTAGATATGCTGCACTATAGGCTTCCAGACCTGTGAGAACTGTATTCACCAACCTCTGGAAAGTGGCAGGTGCATTCTTCAGACCAAAGGGTGTGAGAAGTTGGCCTAGCATATGCTGTCCACTAATTATAGTGGGCACCTTGCACCAGTCCAAACAACCCCTTATTGGAGATAGGTTAAAGACAACCTTTATTGAAAGCTATCCTAGTGGTAGCTATGGAGAGCAGCCTTCAGGCTAAGTCTTGAAGGAATGTAAAGCAGCTTGTTTTACCAGTCTATAATCTCTTGAGTGACCAAATGAAAGAGCACCACACCAGGTATATATTCAAAATATATGTATTTATTGCTAAACACACCCCTCTAGTCTCTTTATGAGGCTAGAGTTCGAAGTACATAAGTTAGAAGGTATTAAATCACAGTAATAGCACAAATACACGTTTGGGCCCTAGGGGCGTACCAAACCATATACCAATAAAGTGGTATGCGAACCACGACTGAACTAGACACTAGGCCTAGAGCCTCTAGAAGTGCTTGGACCACAAGGAACCACCCAAGGTAGTGACACAGGGGACCTACGGGAGACGCGTGCAGTGTAAATACACAACCGCGATACGCCGTTGACTTCTATGGAGAAAGTCGGGATCGGGAAATTAGAGAAAAGGGACACTTAAAAGAGGACTAGGACAAAACCCTTTGAGATCTAGGACTTTGAAGAGTCTCTACCCACGGGAGCACCGGAGTACTCGTGTTACCTCACCCAGGGAAGCCGGGTGCATAGGTGCCTTTCGGGGTCGGGTTTCGTCGTCGATTCGAATGGCGATCTGCTGCAAAGTGCTGCTGGCGGCCAAGAGAAAAGTGTCCGGGTGGATCCAAGAGTGGATCGGAGTTCTGAAGAACCTGAAAGCAGAGGGGACAGAGTCTGGGTCACTAGCCAGTGACCAGGAAGGCGATGGACAGATGCCCACCGATGTCGAGTGCTTCAGGTGCGTTGACGGTTGTCTTGACTCTTCAGCCACGAGGTCCAGGAGGCGTTGTCGGCGACCAGGAGCAGGATTCGGGCTGGTACATGATGTCTGTCGAGTGCTGAGGTGTCGGCGACCGGATTGGACCCAACAAGCCTTGGCAACTGCAAGTCTCGGTGAAGATGTAGATCGTCGATGGTGCAGACCAGCAAGGTCTGTGGAACTCACCCAGCGTGGGTAAGTGAGGGCAGGCCTGGAGCAACCAGGATACCAAGTAAGAAAAGGATTGGCCTTCGTTAGGGGCTACTAGCCAATGGGCTAGCAACCACGAAGGAGCCTCGTGACGCCGCACGTGGATCTGGCTTACAGGACACTCGTGGAGTGGGGGCCAGTGATCTTCGGTGCAGGTGGTGCTGGAGGCTAGGGCTACTCGGAGCCCAAAGCACGATTTCTTGGGAGACCCAGAAGATGGTGCACTTGCAAATATGCTCGGTGTCCAGGGGTCATGGTCTCAAGTCACCCACGATAGCCACGGGCCTCAGCTTTGCTGGGGACTCAGGGTAGCCTCGGGGAAGTCTGAAAATCCACCTCTGGTGATGCGATGACTTCGGCGTCCGACGGGAGCTTCAGAAATGCGAACCGGACAGATGCTTCTTTGGTGCCTGCCAAGCAGGGGAGTCACTCCTTGACCCCAAGGGAGATTCTTCTGTCCTCTAATTGTGAGTAGAGCGTCGAAGGTCCAGGATTCAGTTTCAGAGTTTCGTCCAGGGATAATCTAAAGTCCTAAGGACTGGGTTCCTACCTTTATTCTAAAAATAGGGGTTGGACTACTCTGTGGCCCCACCTATGGGTGGGTCAGGGCAGAGGGGTGGCTACACCCCTTTCCCTTTGTCCAGTTCGCGCCAAAGCAGGGGCTGCAAGCCCCTGATCCGGTTTGAACCGGGGTATGCACAGGGACACCAAATGTGCCCCCAGTGCAGGACTTCAAAGCACACAGATGGTGCTCCCGCCCAGCCCCAATACACATTATCCTGTCTGGGGAGGTGGTCACACCTCCCTGGGACAGGAAACCTATTGTCCAGGCCTCCCCTGCCGGAGTTTCGTCCAGCAGCAGGAGGCCAGACCCGTGTCTGTGGCAGCAGCATCCATTTTGTGATGCCAGGGCTCTGGAGAGAAGTTACCGGGTTAGTCAGAGTTAACATGTCTTTCCCTCTAGAAGGGTGGAATGCTACCCCCGCCGCCAGGATTGGCGGGGGGTAGTATTCCAAGATGTTTGACACCAAACACGACATGTTTAGGTGCAGCCATTCCAAAGTTAGCATTTTACCGCGAGGATATAATGCGCTTAAGAGTATATGGTCAGGCTGCACTACAAACAGCATCAGAGATGGTCTCCGAACGCTGCAGAGGGGCCCTGCTCATGCAGGGCACCCTCTCACATAGGAACCATGCACTCTGCCTTTAGGATTGATAAGGCCTGCCTTAGGAGTGACTTATAGGTTTATATGTGTGTATGTATTTAGTGATATAGGTAACCTATATCACAGTAAGGGGTGCATGCACCACCTTACCCAGGCTGCAGTAGCAGACCTGTGGTGTCAGTTTGGATGGCCTTCCAGGGGTGGCATAATACATGCTGCAGCCCCTGGCAGGCCTCTGAGGTACCTATGCCCTGGGTACATAGTATACCATATACTAGGGACTTATAAGGGCACTCCAGATTCCAATCAGTGATGTGCCTAAGGCACATGGAAACCTTTTTACAGAGAAAGCAGATAGACTGGGGCCCTGAATAGCAGGATCCCAGTCCAACTAAGTCATAAACCAGCAAAACACCATAAAAAAAAAAGTGGGGGCAACCATATAGTCAGATTCCACCTTCCTACAAAGGGCATCACCACAAATTGATAATGCCCACTAGGGGTTGAGAAGGCTGTTTTGGGCTTTGCAGTATCAGCTAGTCTGATCTGCCAGTAGCCAGCTGTCAAGTCAAATGTGCTGAGATATTTGGCTGAGGCCAAAGTATCTATGAGCTCATCTGCCCTTGGTATTGGATGGGCATCAGTTCTAGTGACTGCATTGAGACCCCTGTAGTCCACACAAAACCTCATCTCTCTTTTTCCACCACTGGTGTGAGGTTTTGGCACAAGGACCACTGGACTAGCCCAAGGGCTATCTGAGGGTTCAATAACTCCCAACTCCAACATTTTCTGGACTTCAGTCCCGATACAGTCCCTGACATGGTCAGGTTGCCTATAAATCTTATTTTTAATAGGCAGACTGTCCCCAGTGTCCACTTCATGAGTGCACCAGTGGTCTGACTGGGTGTCAGTGAAAACATGTGTCTAAACTGATTGAGCACTTGTCTACAATCAGTTTGTTGCTGGGTAGTGAGGCTGCCTGCCAAGGCTACACCATCTACTGACCCATCGTCAGGGTTCTGTGAGAGCAGGTCAGGGAGTGGGTCACTCTCTTCCTCCTGCCCTTCATCAGTAGCCATGAGCAAGCCCATGTCTGCCCTGTCCACATATGGTTTTAACCTGTTGACATGGAGAACCCTGTGGGGACTCCTGGGTGTTCCTAGGTCTACTAAGTAGGTAACCTCACCCTTCTGCTCAACAATAGTGTGGGGTCCACTCCATTTGTCTTGGAGAGCTGCTGGGGCCACTGGCTCCAACACCCACACCTTCTGTCCTGGCTGGTAAACATTCAGAACAGCCTTTTGGTCATGCCAGGCCTTTTGAAGTTCCTGGCTAGCCTCAAGGTTTTTGGTTGCCTTTTTCATATACTCAGCCATCCGGGAGCGGAGACCAAGTACATAGTCCACTATGTCTTGCTTTGGGGGCTTGAGAGGTAACTCCCATCCTTCCTTCACCAAGCACAGTGGACCCCTGACAGGGTGGCCAAACAGAAGTTCAAAAGGGCTGTAACCAACCCCCTTCTGAGGCACCTCCCTATATGCAAATAAAAGGCAGGGCAAGAGTATGTCCCATCTTCGCCTAAGCTTTTCTGGGAGCCCTTTAATCATGCCCTTCAAGGTTTTGTTGAATCTCTCAACTAAACCATTGCATTGTGGGTGATAGGGTGTGGTGAACTTATAAGTCACTCCACACTCCTTCCACATTGCTTTTAAGTACCCAGACATGAAGTTAGCACCCCTGTCTGATACTACCTCCTTAGGAAAGCCCACTCTTGAGAAAATTCCCAGGAGGGCGCTTGCCACCACAGGTGCTGTAGTGGTCCTGAGGGGAATAGCTTCTGGGTACCTGGTGGTATGATCCACTACCACCAGGATAAACCTGTGCCCAGATGCTGTTTGGGGATCCATGGGACCAACAATGTCAATCCCTACCCTTTCAAAGGGCACCCCCACCACAGGTAGTGGTATCAGGGGGCCTTTGTAGTGCCACCTGCCTTGCCACTGGCCTGGCAGGTTACACAGGAGCGACAAAACTCCTTGGTCTTCAGACATGTGGGGCCAGTGAAAATGAGGGACAATTCTGTCCCAAGTCTTGTTCTGGCCCAGGTGACCTGCCAAGGGAATATCATGGGCTAGGGTCAATAGGAAGCCCCTGAACTTCAGAGGTATAACCAACCTCCTGGTAGCACCAGGCTTGGGGTCTCTACTCTCTGAGTACAGGAGTCCATCATCCCAATACACTGTATGGGGACCACTAGCTTTCCCAGCAGCCTCAGCAGCAGCTTGCTGTCTGAGGGGTTCAAGGGAGGGGCAGCTCTGCTGCTCCTGGCTCAGATCTGCCCTAGAAGGTCCCCCTGTCCCCAAGAACTCAACCTGGTCAGGTTCAAGTTCCTCTGGGACAGTTCCTTCTTCAGGGCTGAGATCATCCCCCTCAAGGGACTGATCTTCTTCCTGAGCCAAGGGGAAGGCTCTGCCTTAACCCTACTACTCCTCCTCTTGGAAGGCACTTGGTCCATTATTCCAGAATCCAAGGCCTGTTCAGTGCTAGACATTTTGGCTTGTGACCTGGTCACAGCAAACACATCTGCAGGGATCCCCAGCATTTCTGCATGGGTCCTGAGCTCCACTTCTGCCCAAGCAGAAGTCTCTAAGTCATTGCCAAGCAAGCATTCGACTGGTAGGTTTGCACTCACCACAACCTTCTTAAGGCCAGTTACCCCTCCCCAGGAGAAGTTAACAACTGCCAGAGTATGGTCTGTTCTGACATTGCTAGCATTGGTCACTTGGTACATCTCACCAAGTATAACTTGCCCAGGATGCACAAGGTCTTGTGTCACCATTGTGACACTTGCCCCTGTGTCCCTAAATGCCAAAGCCTCTCGTCCATTGATTAAAGGCTGTTGTCTGTACTTGCCCAGATTACTGGGACTCACAGAGGAGGTCACATCCATGCCTCCATCACAGACTAACACAGCCTGAGTCAGTTCTCTGACTAGGTCAGAGCCCAACTCAGTACCCAGGGTGAACCCTACTAAACCCTTGGCTGGAGCACTCCCACCAACTGTAACTGAACTAGGGGGAACAGGTGCCTTAGGGGCATTGGTGGGTGCTGGACTTGAGTCTTTGGACTTGGTGCAATCACTGGTCCAGTGGGTCTTTTGCTTACAGACCTTGCACCATGGTTTTCTTTGGCCTTTCCCTTTTGTAGACTGTGAATCCCCACCTGAAGAAGATTTTTGGGGGCCTGATGAAGACTTTTGATCTTTACCCTTCTCCCCACCATTTTCAGAGTTCTTAGAATCTTGCTTCTTAGTGTCCCCACCTTGTTCTGTACTTTCTGCTTCACCCTGGTTCTGACCCATTTGTCTGCCTTCTTTCCCAATTCTTGGGGAGAGGTCAGATCAGAGTCTACCAGGTATTGATGCAACAGCTGATTTTGACAGTTATTAAGAATCTGCTCCCTCATTATCAGATTGTACTATCCTGAGAAGTCACACACCTTACTGCCCATCAACCAGGCTTCCAGAGCCTTGGCAGAACAATCCACATAGTCTACCCAGTCTTGAGTCTGTGCTTTTTGGGTATCTCTGAACTTCAACCTGTACTGTTCAGTGGTTAGGCCAAACCCATCAATAAGAGCACTCTTCAAGACCTTGTAATTATCAGCATCCTCCTCTCTAACAGTGAGGAGCTTATCTCTACCTTTGTCTGCAAAGGAGAGCCACAAGATTGCTGCCCACTGCTCCTGAGGGACCTTCTGTACTTTACAGGCCCTCTCTAGAGCAGTCATCCATTTGTGAATGTCATCCCCACTCTGGTAGGGAGGGACAATCTTGCTCAGGTTCCTATGGTCATAGGACCTTTCCCTATCTCTAGGGACATGGCTGCCACCATGGGACTCTAGTCCCAACTTTCTTTTCTCTCTAAAGAGATCTAGGGACTCCCTGTCTAAGGCTACTTGCTTCCTTCTGAGTTTAAGCTGAGCTTCCTCATACTGAATCAGCCTTGTTCTCCTCTCATGAGAGGATTCCCTCCTATGAGATGAGACAGAGCTCCCTATTGAGGTGCCAGAGTGGTTAGACTCCTGAGAAGGAGATCTAGACTTTCTGGGCACACTCATAATCCTTCCTGGGGGACAAAGAGGTTATCATTCTGATCATCCTCTTCATCTTCCACAGGAGGGATTGGGTTATCCAGGTCAGGGTCATTGTCACCCTCCTGGCCAGTTTCAGAGGGGGCTGGGGGTATTGTTACCCCTGGCCCCTTCCTCATCTTCTGCCCCACCCTCAGCTCCTACCCCTTCAGTCCCCAAGGGCTTACTAAGGTCATAAGCCACCAACAACTCTTTAAGGTGTTGGGTGGTGGGACTTTGGCCTGTCCTTAATTTCCTCAAGTTACATAGAGCTCTGAATTCCAAGAATGGGAGTGTATCATACTTGGAGGGAAGAAGCCCAGTGGCTTCTGGTAGGGATTCTCTAGATCGTACCTTTAAAGACATTACTAGTGTGGTGTGGTGTATGCACTACCTACTCTAGTGTGGCCTACTAAACTCTCTTGAGTTGTAGAAAGGGTGTGCTATCCCTTAACACACAACTCTAAGTTCAGTAGAACTTACTGTATTCTAAGCTTAAATTATATGTACCTTAGGTACCTTTAGTGGTTTTCAGTTGATCAATTCAATTGAGATTATCTGGTAAAACAATAGCAAGCTGGAATCCCACACGCTGCACACCAATGTGAGAAGTTGGCCTGGCATTTGCTGTCCACTAATTATAGTGGGCACCTTGCACCAGTCCAAAAAAAAACCCTTATTGGAGATAGGTTAAAGACAACCTTATTGAAAGCTATCCTAGTGGTAGCTATGGAGAGCAGCCTTCAGGCTAAGTCTTGAAGGAATGTAAAGCAGCTTGTTTTACCAGTCTATAATCTCTTGAGTGATCAAATGAAAGAGCACCACACCAGGTATATATTCAAAATATATGTATTTATTGCTAAACACACCCCTCTAGTCTCTTTATGAGGCTAGAGTTCGAAGTACACAAGTTATAAGTTATTTAAACACAGTAATAGCACAAATACACGTTTGGGCCCTAGGGGCGTACCAAACCATATACCAATAAAGTGGTATAAGAACCACGACTGAACTAGACACTAGGCCTAGAGCCTCTAGAAGTGCTTGGACCACAAGGAACCACCCAAGGTAGTGACACAGGGGACCCACGGGGGACGCGTGCAGTGTAAATACACAACCGCGATACGCCGTTAACTTCTATGGAGAAAGTCGCGATCAGGAAATTAAAGAAAAGGGACACTTAAAGGAGGACTTGGAGCAAACCCTTTGAGAACTAGGTCGTTCTAGAGTCTCTACCCACGGGAGCACCGGAGTACTTGTGTTACCTCACCCAGGGAAGCCGGGTGCATAGGTGCCTTTCGGGGTCGGGTTTCGTCGTCGATTTGAATGGCGATCTGCTGCAAAGTGCTGCTGGCGACCAAGTGGAAAGTGTCCGGGTGGATCCAAGAGTGGATCAGAGATCTGAAGAACCTGAAAGCAGAGGGGACAGAGTCTGGGTCACTAGCCAGTGACCAGGAAGGCGATGGACGGATGCCCACCGATGTCGAGTGCTTCAGGTGAGTTGACGGTCGTCTTGACTCTTCAGCCACGAGGTCCAGGAGGCGTTGTCGGTGACCAGGAGCAGGATTCGGGCTGGTACACAATGTCTGTCGAGTGCTGAGGTGTCGGCGACCGGATTGGACCCAACAAGCCTTGGCAACGGCAAGTCTCGATGAAGATGAAGATCGTCGATGGTGCAGAACAGCAAGGTCTGGGGAACTCACCCAGCAAGGGTAAGTGAGGGCAGGCCTGGAGCAACCAGGATCCCCAAGAAGAAAAAGATTGGCCTTCGTTAAGGGCTACTAGCCAACGGGCTAGCGACCGCGAAGGAGCCTCGAGACGTCGCACGTGGATCTGGCTCACAGGACACTCGTGGAGTGGAGGCCAGTGATCTTCGGTACAGTTGGTGCTGGAGGCTAGGGCTACTCGGAGCCCAAAGCACGACTTCGTAGGAGACCCAGAAGAGGATGCACTTGCAAATGTGCTTGGTGTCCAGGGGTCACGGTCTCACGTTACCCACGATAGCTACGGGCCTCAGCTTTGCTGGGGACTCAGGGTAGCCTCGGGAAAGTCTGAGAATCTACCTCTGGCGATGCGAAGACTTCGGCGTCCGACGGGAGCTTCAGAAATGCAGACCGGACAGATGCATCTTTGGTGCCTGCCAAGCAGGGGAGTCACTCCTTGACCCCAAGGGAGATTCTTCTGTCCTCTAGTCTTGAGTAGAGCGTCGAAGGTCCAGGATTCTGTTTCAGAGTTTCGTCCAGGGATAATCTAAAGTCCTAAGGACTGGGTTCCTATACTTATACCAAGTTTAGGGGTTGGACTACTCTGTGGCCTCACCTATGGGTGGGTCAGGGCAAAGGGGTGGCTACACCCCTTTCCCTTTGTCCAGTTCGCGCCAAAGCAGGGGCTGCAAGCCCCTGATCCGGTTTGAACTGGGGTATGCACAGGGACACCAAATGTGCCCCCAGTGCAGGACTTCAAAGCACCCGAAAGTGCTCCCGCCCAGCCCCAATACACATTATCCTGTCTGGGGAGGTGGTCACACCTCCCTGGGACAGGAAACCTATTGTCCAGGCCTCCCCTGCCGGAGTTTCGTCCAGCAGCAGGAGGCCAGACTCGTGTCTGTGGCAGCAGCATCCATTTTGTGATGCCAGGGCTTTAGAAAGAAGTTACCGGGCTAGCCAGAGTTAACATGTCTTTCCCTCTAGAAGGGTGGAATGCTACCCCCGCCGCCGGAATTGGTGGGGGGGTAGTATTCCAAGATGTTTGACACCAAACACGACATGTTTAGGTGCAGCCATTCCAAAGTTAGCATTTAACGCAAGGTTATAATGCGCTTAAGAGTATATGGTCAGGCTGCACTACAAACAGCCTCAGAGAAGGGTCTCCGAACGCTGCAGAGGGGCCCTGCTCATGCAGGGGCACCCTCTCACATAGGAACCACGCACTCTGCCTTCAGGATTGATAAGGCCTGCCTTAGGAGTGACTTATAGGTTTATATGTGTGTATGTATTTAGTGATATAGGTAACCTATATCACAGTAAGAGGTGCATGCACCACCTTACCCAGGCTGCAGTAGCAGACCTGTGGTGTCAGTTTGGATGGCCTTCCAGGGGTGGCATAATACATGCTGCAGCCCCTGGTAGGCCTCTGAGGTACCTATGCCCTTGGTACATAGTATACCATATACTAGGGACTTATAAGGGCACTCCAGATTCCAATCAGTGATGTGCCTAAGGCACATGGAAACCATTTTAGAGAGGAAGCAGCTAGGCTGGGGTTCTGATTAGCAGGGCCCCAGCCAGACTAATGTCGAAAAACAGTGAAGCATCAGCAAAAAGTGGGGGTACCCATGTGAAGCAGATCCTACTCTCCTACACACTGCACTGCCCTAAACCCTGAAACACTACCCCCAGCAAGACCCCCTACACTGCCCAAACACCACTGCCCTAAACCCTGAAACACCACCCCCAGCAAGACCCCCTACACTGCCCGAACACCAGTGCACTGCCCTAAACCCTGAAACACCAGCCCCAGCACGACCCCCAACACTGCCCGAACACCACTGCCCTGCCCTAAACCCTGAAACACCACCCCGTGCACGACCCCCTACACTGCCCGAACACCACTTCACTGCCCTAAACCATGAAACACCACCCCCAGCACGACCCCCTATATTGCCCGAACACCACTGCACTGCTCTAAACCCTGAAACACCACCCCCTGCACGACCCCCTACACTGCCCGAACACAACTGCACTGCCCCAAACCCTGAAACACCACCCCCAGCACGACCCCCTACACTGCCCGAACACCACTGCCCTAAACCCTGAAACACCACCCCAGCAAGACCCCCTACACTGCCCGAACACCACTGCACTGCCCTAAACCCTGAAACATCACCCCCAGCAAGACCCCCTACACTGCCCGAACACCACTGCACTGCCCTAAACCCTCAAACACTCCCGCCCAGCACGACACCCTACACTACCCGAACACCACTGCACTGCCCTAAACCCTAAAACACTCCCCCAGCACGACCCCTACACTACCCGAACACCACTGCACTGCCCGAAACCCTAAAACACTCCCCCAGCATGACCCCCTACACTACCCAAACACCACTGCACTGCCCTAAACCCTGAAACACTACCCCCGCATGACCCCCTACACTACCCGAACACCACTGCCCTAAACCCTGTAACACCACCCCCAGCAAGACCCCCTACACTGCCCGAACACCACTGCACTGCCCTAAACCCTGAAACACCACCCCAGCACGACCCCCTACACTGCCCGAACACCACTGCACTACCCTAAACCCTAAAACACGACCTCCTACACTACACAAACACCACTGCACTACCCTAAACCCTAAAACACTACCCCCAGCATGACCCCCTACACTACACAAACACCACTGCCCTACCCTAAACCCTAAAACACTACCCCTATACTACACAAACACCACTGCACTACCCTAAACCCTAAAAAACTACCCCCAGCACGAAACCCTACACTACCCAAACACCACTGCACTACCCTAAACAATACCCCCAGCAGGACCCCCTACACTACCCAAACACCACTGCACTACCCTAAACCCTAAAACACTACCCCCAGCAGTACCCCCTACACTACCCAAACACCATTGCACTACCCTAAACCCTAAAACACTACCCCCAGCAGTACCCCCTACACTACCCAAACACCACTGAACTACCCTAAACCCTAAACCACTACCCCCAGCACGACCCCCTACACTACCCAAACACCACTGCACTACCCTAAACCCTAAAACACTCCCCCAGCACAACCCCTACACTACCCAAACACCACTGCACTACCCTAAACCCTAAATCTACCCCCAGCATGACCCCCTACACTACACAAACACCACTGCACTACCCTAAACCCTAAAACACTACCCCCAGCACGACCCCCTTCACTACCTAAACACAACTGCACAATTTGTTACAGGCGTTGCAACGCAGGCCTGTGGTGCTTACTGGAAGTACCTGGTGGGCTAGTTGGGCCCCAGGGACCCTCAGGATTCAAGGTGACCTAATCCCCCAACTTAAAACGCGCCACGGGGCGCGTTTGCACAGTGGTGAAGGGAGGGGGCGGGGCCTCAGGTGACATGTGCGCAAACACGCCCTGTGGTGCGTTTTAAGTTGGGGAATTAATTCCCCTTGAATCCTGAGGGACCCTGGGGGCCAACTAGCCCACCAGGTACCTTCAGTAAGCACAACAGAGTTTTGTTGCAGAGAGGTGAAAAAAGGTGCGTGGCCTCGGAACGCCTCTCTGCAACTCAGCTCTGTGGTCCTAACTGTAGGTACCTGGGGGGCTAGTTGGGCCCGAGGGACCCTCAGGATTCAAGGGGTCTTAATCCCGCAACTTAAAACGTGCCACGGGTGCGTTTGCACACATGTCACCTCAGGCCCCCCTCCCTTCACCACTGTGCAAACGCGCCCTGTAGCGCGTTTTAAGAGGTAGTTTCAATCCCCCTGCCCTATTATGTACTAGGGACTTACAGAGGAGGTCATGCTAATCACAGGGGTACCCCAACGCATAGTGTTCCCTATTGTATGTAGGTGTTTTCACTGTATTCTAAGTGTCTTTTAGCATAGCACTGACTCTGGTTAGTCAGAGTCAGTTACCACCAGTACCCGTCTGAAAACGTTGTGGGCACAAGATGATTTTGCAAAAAGGCCTCTTTCTGCCCCATCTGTTGGTTCTTTCTGCACATCTTTTGCTTCTTCCTGCACTTTTCTTCGTCTTTGTGGACTTCTGTTGCTTCTTTCTGCATTTCTTTTGCTTCTTTCTGTGCGTTTTTTCTTCTTTCTTCACATGTCCTACCTCTGTAGGCATAGTTAGAAACTAGCATTTAAAAAACCTTTGAAATTCACTTAAAAAATCATAGGTTTCAGGCACGTTATAGTTAGAAATTAGCATTTAAAAAACCTTTGAAATTCACTGAAAAAACCATAGGTTTTAGGGACAGTTATAGTTAGTTGGACATTTCACTCGTACAAAACCATAGAAATTCCCCCGTTATAGTTAGTTCAGCTAACTATAACTCGCGCCCGCCATGCACTGCTGATGACGTCACATATTACATCACTCATGACATGGTCAGTGACATCACTGATGACATCACTGATGACATCTCAAATGACATCACTTATGACATCACTGATGACATCATCCATGTGATAATTTCATGCATCTTCTCACACCCTAATATAACTTTTGATACACCCACTCTAAATTACAGACTGCCATTCTCAAAACCATACACACCAATACCAATAACTACATACCCACTCACTGATTCTTAGGTCTACACACACACATCTACTCACTCACCCGTACAGTCACTCATACTTACAGTCACTCAGTACAGGACTATCATATGCACTCATACACCTATATAAACACTCACACACCGCCACTCATCCATAGAGGTACTCACACACCTATTCAGTCATGCAAAAAATTAATCACACACCCATTTACTCACCTATACAGTTATACACACACCAGCTCACTTACTCATACAAATACTGGCACATTCTTACGCTCTTATACAATAACTGATACAAGCACACACGCATCCATACAGCCACTCTCACAATCACACACTCTCACTTATAGCCATTTAAATACTCTAACACACATATATACTGCCTTTTACATATGTAGTTACTCGCACATGTACCACTGAGATATACATTCACTCACTAACACACCCATACACACACTCACCCACCCAAGCAGTCCATCACAGATGCACTCTTGAAATCATGCACCCAGTGAATCACCCACTCTCACATCTATGTACAGAGTCACACACACCCCACCCACACAAACACTCAGGCAGCCATACAGATACTCAGAGAACCAATCAATAACCCATGTAGACACTCATGTAGCTATTCGCAAATCCATGCATCCACTTACACACCAACAAACAGACGGATACAGACATTCACACAGTTTAGTCACTAACCCATGCATTCAGTAAGATACGTATAATCACTCACTTGTAGAGTCAGTCACGCACGTACTAAATCATCCATTCAGACACTTATACACCCACTCATTCTTCAATACGCCTTTCCCTATATATATTAAACATATTTAAACTTTACAGAAACACAGTCACTGGATGATGTCATCAGTGATGTCATCAGTGATGTCATTTGAGATGTCATCAGTGATGTCATCAGTGATGTCATCAGTGATGTCACTGACCATGTCATGAGTGATGTAATATGTGACGTCATCAGCAGTGCATTGCGGGGCGCGAGTTATAGTTAGCTGAACTAACTATAACGGGGGAATTTCTATGGTTTTGTACGAGTGAAATGTCCAACTAACTATAACTGTCCCTAAAACCTATGGTTTTTTCAGTGAATATATATATATATATATATTCACTGAAAAAACCATAGGTTTCAGGCACGTTATAGTTAGAAATTAGCATTTAAAAAACCTTAGAAATTCACTGAAAAAACCATAGGTTTCAGGGGCGTTATAGTTAATTGGACATTTCCATCGTATAAAACCATAGAAATTCCCCCGTTATAGTTAGTTCAGCTAACTATAACTCGCGTGCACGCAATCCACTGCTGATGACGTCACATATTACATCACTCATGACATGGTCAGTGACATCACTCATGACATCACTGATGACATCTCAAATGACATCACTGATGGATGACATCATCCTTGTGATAGTGGCAGACCTCCTCTCACCCTAATATAACCTTTGATACACACACTCAAAAATACAAACTAACATTTTCAAAACAATGGACATACCAATACCAGTTACAACACACCTATTCAGTAATTCCAAGATCTACACACACATCCACTCATTCACCAACAGTCCCTATACAGTCACTCATACATGTACTCACTCATCATATGTACTCATACACCTATATATCCGGTTACACACCGCCACTCATCCATAGAGTTACTCACACACATAGTCACACATGCAAACAAAGTATCAAACATCCATTTACTTGCATATACAGTTATACACACACACTACCACACTTACTTCTACAGAAACTTACACATACTTACTCTCTTAAACAATCACTTATAGAAACACCTACTTATTTGTACAGGAACTCTTCCAATCTCTCACTCTCACATATACTCACTTATTTACACCAATACTCATATATACTAGTTTAAAACATATGTAGTTACTCATAAAGACACTATTGAGACAGTCATTAACTCGCTAACACACCCATACACATACTCATCCACCTATACAGTCCTGCACACATGCTGTCTTCAACACATACAAACAGTGAGTCACTCATTCATGCATCTATGCACTAAGTAATACCCCCCACCAAACCATACAGACACTCAGACACTCATACTGATACTCACAAAACCAACTAATAACCCATATAGACACTCATGTAGCTACTCACCAACCCATGCAGCCACTTATACACAAAGTGAGAGACTGATACAGATATTTTCATATTTAAACATTACTCACTAACCCATGTATTCACTAAGATACACTTAGTCAGTTATACAATCAATTTTACAAAAAAAATCATCCATTTAGACACTTATATACCCATTTATTCTTCCTTCGACCTTGAGATATACATATATAAAACATATTTAATTTTCAGAAAAACACACATTCACTGGATGATGTCATTTGAGATGTCATCAGTGATGTCATGAGTGATGTCACTGACCATGTCATGAGTGATGTAATATGTGACGTCATCAGCAGTGCATTGCGGGCGCGCGAGTTATAGTTAGCTGAACTAACTATAACGGGGGAATTTCTATGGTTTTATACGATGGAAATGTCCAACTAACTATAACGCCCCTGAAACCTATGGTTTTTTCAGTGAATTTCTAAGGTTTTTAAATGCTAATTTCTAACTATAACGTGCCTGAAACCTATGGTTTTTTCAGTGAATTTCTAAGGTTTTTTAAATGCTAATTTCTAACTATAACGTGCCTGAAACCTATGGTTTTTTCAGTGAATATATATATATTTATTATACTATGTATACATGTGAAAATGTCTCGGTCCCCTGTTTGCCTCGGTGGCACGGAAAAAATGGGTGGAACTGACGTCAGCACGCCGACGAGGTCCTCTTATGGCTCCGATGACGTCATACGGTGTCGCGAGCGGAGCCGTGCTATTATGACGTCCTCGTTGACGTGGGAGAGCTAGGAAAGAATTTCCGTGGAATGCTGGTGCAGGGGATATTCACCTAAGTGTTCAGGCTAGTCCTTTGGGAGCAACTGTTTATGTTGCCACTCCAGAAACCGAAACCAGTGATGCGAGGGCAGAGGCCCTGCAGATGGCACACGAGGTGGGGTGCCCAGCCGTGTGCACCGGCGGGGCAGCGAAGTCACAAGCACCACAACCCACAAAAAAGGCAACGAGGGCACTGAATAACACAGGATCTTCTCTTTGTATCTGGCAGGAACAACGAAGTTAAAATGCCCTAGTACCAAAATGTAGAATTAGATGCCGCTTCTGCCTCCCGTACCCTGGAGGCGGCACATGGGTCACGCGGTACGGTCATACTGCGGTGGGATGCACACTTGTTGACCTCTCATGGCACTGCTCCACACTTCAGGGAGGACGCTTTCCATTATCTATGTTTTCTGATGACATGTCGCGCCGGCCCCGTCCAACAACAGAACTCCTTTAGATCCAAACAGACTCTTCCACTCTCTCACCGGAAGTGAAACCAGGCCACGCGGACACTTTCACAATACAACAGCCGGGAATGCACTTTTCGGTAAAAAACACATTCCTTCCTCCTAATTAATCAAATAAACATCTCACTGAAGAACAGGGGCCAGCGTCGATCGCTAAACAGCCGTTACAATGACTTTTTTACTTTGCGATACCATTACAACGCATGCATTACCACGCATGCGTTGTACATCACGAAGTCATTACTACGCATTTTTTTAGAACGCATGGTCATTTACCACGCATGCCTTTACAATGAATTTTGTTGTAAAGGTATGTATGGTAAATGACCATGTGTTCTAAAAAACATGTAGACGATCCATGTCGTTGTAAGGAAGCAGAGGCTGTTCCGTTTCCTCACAACGACGTGCACCGCCCCTCAGAGATGACGTGAAGCAGGAACCATGAGGAGAGAGGAACCATGAGGAGTGAGAGGTAAGGGGGATTGGGCATGGGGTGGGGGTTTCTTTTCTAGGGTTTAGGGTAGTGCAGTGGTGTTTGGGTAGTGTAGGGGGTCGTGCTGGGGGTAGTGTTTTAGGGTTTTGGGTAGTGCAGTAGTGTAGGGGGTCGTGCTGGGGGTAGTGTTTTAGGGTTTAGGCTAGTGCAGTGGTGTATGGGTAGTGTAGGGGGTCGTGCTGGGGTAGTGTTTTAGGGTTTAGGGTAGTGCAGTGGTGTTTGAGTAGTGTAATGGGTCATGCACTGACAGGCTGCTCCTGTTGAAATATAACAGGAAGATATTTGAGATCACACTTGAAACATGTCCTAATTTTTCTTTCTACAGCACTAACCATAATTTCTATGACAAAATGAACCCCCTCATTTTGTTCCTTTTTAAATTAAATGTTTTAAGAGTTACCAGTTTATTCCAATCAAGATGGCTTCAGGTGTGCCATAATTTTGTCATAAGTAAGACTGTTAGCACTCTAGTTGTTCTTTAGAACACTCTGGGAAGCTGCAGTAGAACACAAAGGCATCAACTGACAGGCTGCTCCTGTTGAAATAAAACAGGAAGATATTTGAGATCTCACTTAAAACATGTCCTAATTTTTCTTTCTACAGCACTAACCATAATTTCTATGACAAAATGAACCCCATCATTTTGTTCCTTTTTAAATTAAATGTTTTAAGTGTTACCAGTTTATTCCAATCAAGATGGCTTCAGGTGTGCCATACTTTTGTCATAAGTAAGGCTGTTAGCACTCTAGTTGTTCTTTAGAACTCTATGAGAAGCTGCAGTAGAACACAAAGGCATCAACTGACAGGCTGCTCCTGTTGAAATATAACAGGAAGATATTTGAGATCTCACTTAAAACATGTCCTAATTTTTCTTTCTACAGCACTAACCATAATTTCTATGACAAAATGAACCCCATCATTTTGTTCCTTTTCAAATTAAATGTTTTAAGTGTTACCAGTTTATTCCAATCAAGATGGCTTCAGGTGTGCCATAATTTTGTCATAAGTAAGGCTGTTAGCACTCTAGTTGTTCTTTAGAACACTCTGGGAAGCTGCAGTAGAACACAAAGGAATCAACTGACAGTCTCTGCCCTTGTTGGATGTACATGTTTTACTGAGAATGTCAGACTTCATTCTCACATGACTGAGAAAGATAATGTGAATTTACAGAAAATATGCTCTCATTTTAGCTTCTGGAGCACCTTCCAAAACTGTATGGGACAAGCATGTGAAAATAGTTTTCTCTCAAACATGATTCATGATATCCCAGCAGAAGGTTTTTCACAGGGTAAAATCACCTTAGAACACACCACAATTCCTGAAATTAGTATGGTACCATCAACAAATGAATTCTAATGTAACTAAAGTCTGTTATCACCCTTTATAGTTCTCCTTTTGGTAACCCTCAAAATCTTCGATTCACTACAATGCATTTCAATGGGGTACTATCATTTATATTGGTCCCAAGATGGCTGCCAGCAATTCCAGGATGAAGTGCTGACAGCCAATCAGATCTCACGATGACATGTGTGGTTAGGCTCCGCCCAGATATATATGTGTTTTCTTTTTCAAATTTCTCAATAACTACTGAACGGATTTACACCATTTAAGCAAAAGGCACGACACTGAACCAAGGGCTACCTCTTTGCCAAATTTGGTGTAATTCCGTTCAGCAGTTCGGGCTGTAGCTGCGATGAAAGGTCCCTATGGAAAAATGAATGGGGAATACACGTTTTGGGACCCCCCTTTTTTCTCGGCACCCGCTTGACGAATCACCCCGAGACTTTCAGGATTGGAGCGGACCGGAGCGCCCCAACAAGTTGGAAACTTTCGCGAAGATTCGTCTACCGGCGCCAACGTTATTGCAAATAGAATGTTGCGGATTTCCTATGGAAAATAGGTCCTAACTATAACTATCTACTGGCGACCCCCAGTAGATAATATATATATATATATATATATATATATATATATATCTCAAACCAAAAAAGTTGTCCCCAACGGAAAAGCCTCACAGATAGGTTAACTTCTTTTAATGCCGGTGCAGTGAGCAAAGCATTCAAATGGAAACCTTTAAAATATCGCCTGACGTGTTTCGGGCTATCGCGCCCTTGGTCACAGGCTCGGCGTGCAATCGGCAGTTAGAGTTGCAGTCACTAATTTAAATGATAACGATGTCCCGCCCCTGAGGGGCCTCTAAGCATCCTGCTATTCGTAGTGCTGCCAAGTATTACCCCAGTGGGTCTTCGTGTCGCGATGCCTTTTTGAGCCAAAGTTTTTCCACAGTGGGTTGGTATCCATATGTTTAGCTTGCTCCGTGCCAATACAATCCTCTGCACGAAAGAAAACCATCAGTCCATATTGACACAAAATCGAGATCAACGGATCTGCTTTTCTGCGGCGGGCAATTCCACGGCCGGACCAGCCGTACTATATCAAACCAACAAAGTTATCCCCAACGGAAAAGCCTCACAGATAGGTTAACTTCTTTTAATGCCGATGCAGTGAGCAAAGCATTCAAATCGAAACCTTTAAAATATCGCCTGACGCATTTCGGGCTATCACGCCCTTGGTCACAGGCTCAGCGTGCAATCGGCAGTTAGAGTTGCAGTCACTAATTTAAATGATAACGATGTCCCGCCCCTGAGGGGCCTCTAAGCATCCTGCTATTCGTAGTGCTGCCAAGTATTACCCCAGTGGGTCTTCGTGTCGCGATGCCTTTTTGAGCCAAAGTTTTTCCACAGTGGGTTGGTATCCATATGTTTAGCTTGCTCGGTGCCAATACAATCCTCTGCACGAAAGAAAACCATCAGTCCATATTGACTCAAAATCGAGATCAACGGATCTGCTTTTCTGCGGCGGGCAATTCCACGGCCGGACCAGCCATACTATATCAAACCAACAAAGTTGTCCCCAATGGAAAAGCCTCACAGATAGGTTAACTTCTTTTAACCCCTTGACCGCGATCGGAATTCCGCTCGTATGCTGGACATTCCGATCGCGGGTGGGGTCGTGACGAGCTCAGCTCGTCATGCGCACAGCGCTACCGCGCAGCATGACGAGCTGAGCTCGTCATGAGCACGGAAGGGGTTAATGCCGGTGCAGTGAGCAAAGCATTCAAATGGAAAACTTTAAAATATCGCCTGACGTGTTTCGGGCTATCGCGCCCTTGGTCACAGGCTCGGCGTGCAATCGGCAGTTAGAGTTGCAGTCACTAATTTAAATGATAACGATGTCCCGCCCCTGAGGGGCCTCTAAGCATCCTGCTATTCGTAGTGCTGCCAAGTATTACCCCAGTGGGTCTTCGTGTCGCGATGCCTTTTTGAGCCAAAGTTTTTCCACAGTGGGTTGGTATCCATATGTTTAGCTTGCTCCGTGCCAATACAATCCTCTGCACGAAAGAAAACCATCAGTCCATATTGACTCAAAATCGAGATCAACGGATCTGCTTTTCTGCGGCGGGCAATTCCACGGCCGGACCAGCCATACTATATCAAACCAACAAAGTTGTCCCCAATGGAAAAGCCTCACAGATAGGTTAACTTCTTTTAATGCCGGTGCAGTGATCAAAGCATTCAAATGGAAACCTTTAAAATATCGCCTGACGCGTTTTGCGCTATCACGCCCTTGGTCACAGGCTCGGCGTGCAATCGGCAGTTAGAGTTGCAGTCACTAATTTAAATGATAATGATGTCCCGCCCCTGAGGGGCCTCTAAGCATCCTGGTATTCGTAGTGCTGCCAAGTATTACCCCAGTGGGTCCCTGAAACCTGTGTTTTTTACATTGAATTTCTAAGGTTTCTTAAATGCTAATTTCTAACTATAATGTCCCTGAAACCTATGGTTTTTTCAGTGAATATATATTATCTACTGGCGGTCGCCAGTAGATAGTTATAGTTAGGACCTATTTTCCATAGGAAATCCACAACATTCTATTTCCAATAACTTTGGCGCTGGTTGACGAATCTTCGCGAAATTTTCAAAACTTATGGCCCGCTCCGGTCCGCTCCTATCCTGAAAGTCTCAAGGTGATTCATCAAGTGGGGGCCGAGAAAAAAGGGGGGTCCCAAAACGTGTTTTCCCCATGCAATTTTCCATAGGAACCTTTAGTCGCAGCTACAGCCCGAACTGCTGAACGGAATTACACCAAATTTGGCAAAAAGGTAGCCCTTGGTTCAGAGTCATGCCTTTTTGTTAAATGGTGTAAATCCATTCAGTAGTTCCTGAGAAATTTTAAAAAGAAAACACATATATATCTGGGCGGAGCCTAACCACACATGTCATCGTGAGATCTGATTGGCTGTCAGCACTTCATCCTGGAATTGCTGGCAGCCATCTTGGGACCAATATAAATGATAGTACCCCATTGAAATGCATTGTAGTGAATCGAAGATTTTGAGGGTTACCAAAAGGAGAACTATAAAGGGTGATAACAGACTTTAGTTACATTAGAATTCATTTGTTGATGGTACCATACTAATTTCAGGAATTGTGGTGTGTTCTAAGGTGATTTTACCCTGTGAAAAACCTTCTGCTGGGATATCATGAATCATGTTTGAGAGAACTATTTTCACATGCTTGTCCCATATAGTTTTGGAAGGTGCTCCAGAAGCTAAAATGAGAGCATATTTTCTGTAAATTCACATTATCTTTCTCAGTCATGTGAGAATGAAGTCTGACATTCTCAGTAAAACATGTACATCCAACAAGGGCAGAGACTGTCAGTTGATTCCTTTGTGTTCTACTGCAGCTTCCCAGAGTGTTCTAAAGAACAACTAGAGTGCTAACAGCCTTACTTATGACAAAAGTATGGCACTCCTGAAGCCATCTTGATTGGAATAAACTGGTAACACTTAAAACATTTAATTTAAAAAGGAACAAAATGATGGGGTTCATTTTGTCATAGAAATTATGGTTAGTGCTGTAGAAAGAAAAATTAGGACATGTTTCAAGTGTGATCTCAAATATCTTCCTGTTATATTTCAACAGGAGCAGCCTGTCAGTTGATGCCTTTGTGTTCTACTGCATCTTCCCAGAGTGTTCTAAAGAACAACTAGAGCACTAACAGTCTTACTTATGACAAAATTATGGCACACCTGAAGCCATCTTGATTGGAATAAACTGGTAACTCTTAAAACATTTAATTTAAAAAGGAACAAAATGAGGGGGTTCATTTTGTCATAGAAATTATGGTTAGTGCTGTAGAAAGAAAAAATAGGACATGTTTTAAGTGAGATCTCAAATATCTTCCTGTTATATTTCAACAGGAGCAGCCTGTCAGTTGATGCCTTTGTGTTCTACTGCAGCTTCCCAAAGTGTTCTAAAGAACAACTAGAGACCTAACAGTCTTACTTATGACAAAAGTATGGCACACCTGGAGCCATCTTGATTGGAATAAACTGGTAACACTTAAAACATTTAATTTAAAAGGAACAAAATGAGGGGGTTCATTTTGCCATAGAAATTATGGTTAGTGCTGTAGAAAGAAAAATTAGGACATGTTTTAAGTGAGATCTCAAATATCTTCCTGTTATATTTCAACAGGAGCAGCCTGTCAGTTGATGCCTTTGTGTTCTACTGCAGCTTCCCAGAGTGTTCTAAAGAACAACTAGAGTGCTAACAGCATTACTTATGACAAAAGTATGGCACACCTGAAGCCATCTTGATTGGAATAAACTGGTAACACTTAAAACATTTAATTTAAAAAGGAACAAAATGATGGGGTTCATTTTGCCATAGAAATTATGGTTAGTGCTGTAGAAAGAAAAATTAGGACATGTTTTAAGTGAGATCTCAAATATCTTCCTGTTATATTTCAACAGGAGCAACCTGTCAGTTGATGCCTTTGTGTTTTACTGCAACTTCCCAGAGTGTTCTAAAGAACAACTAGAGCGCTAACAGTCTTACTTATGACAAAAGTATGGCACACCTGAAGCCATCTTGATTGGAATAAACTGGTAACACTTAAAACATTTAATTTAAAAAGGAACAAAATGAGGGGGTTCATTTTGCCATAGAAATTATGGTTAGTGCTGCAGAAAGAAAATTTAGGGCATGTTTTAAGTGAGATCTCAAATCCTCTTCTATTTCATTAGAAAATTCTGACATGCAGACTGAAACAATCACTTTTAATACCAGCAGTAGACTTCCAGTTAACTCCCTGGTGAGGAGTAGCTTTACTACAGTGATCTAATAAACAACTAGAGTGCTAACATTCTGAATTTATGGCAAATGTGTGACACATCTGAATGCCTTCTTGATGGAATCAAAGTAAATACTGAAAGCATTTCCTACTGAGGAGACTGCAGTAAATGACGCAATTAGGAAACTTCATAACAAATAAGTCTCCCAAGATGGCCACCAGAGAAAAAAGAGCCCAAATGTAGCACAAATATCACCCAGATGTAGCCCACATATAGCCCAATGACAGAAGTGTGCAAAACACTTTTTATTTTGAGTTTTTCTGCAGTTTTATATAGTGCAAACTGGTCAGGTATTGGAGCGTTACATCTTACTTGGACCCCTTATTGCGTATTTTGCACGAAGTACATGAGATTGATCTTGCGAAACATTGAACTTTACGATTCTGTTAACCTGAAGTTGCTCTGAACCGGGCTTTGTAACACCCGTTTTTACCTACTGGTTTTAATTAACTCTCACTGTATTGTATTAGGAAAGAGGATTTACTGTTTTTATGTACACTTTTATGATCTATGTTTCAAAATCAGATCAAATAAAGTTTAATGAATTCTATGGCAGGACGGAGGCGAGGATTATGCATATCTTTCCTCACTTTATTTGCATAGCAGTTCAAAGAAAACGTAACACAACAATCATTAAACAAAAGACTACACAACCCATGAACCATTAGGGGGTAGTCTCCAAGGCAACTATAGTCCAATCATATCACAGTTCATCGTATATAATATTGTGACGTCCCTTCCGCTTCCTCTTTCTTCACTGCTCGTCAGTTAAGTGCATTCCTTACATTCTTGGCTTAATCTGACGTTGTTGCTGTTTGTATAGCGGTTTCTTGTGCACGTTATTAGCATTATTGCCTTGGTATTGTTTCATATTCCCTGCGCAGCAGGCTCTTGCCCGAGCGCGTTCTCCCCCTCGCAGTTTCTCCCGCTGTGTGCTCTGCACGCGGTGAGATCCTGTCAGGCGCGTCTGGTCCGAGCGAGGCAGCTCCGTCGAGCGCTCCCGCTGGTCTTACGCGCGTTTGGGAATCCGGTCACTCCTTTAGTGTCCGCTTGATTCCCGACCAACCCTCGCCTAATTTTGACACCGCTATGCGGTGATTTCCCCACACGGCCACGTTAGTGACCAGCGCCACCTGGTGGTGGTAATTGGTATTGCGCCTCAGTCTATTCTTATATCAGCTTCGGGGAAAGCCCAGCTGTTGGAGCACCGGCGAGGGGGCTGTCTTAAGGATTTTAAGGGCATTTGTTCTGTGCTCACACCCTCTGCTATCATGTCTTCTCCAGAAGACCATTTTTACTCCTCCTACCAGGAAGTGGAGGAGGAATGGCCCCCAACTTCTCCCTCCAGCAGTGGACCAAGCCCTCTCTCTGGCTATTTCTAGGGCGCTGGCTCCTCTTAGGGATCAGGTTGATAAGCTGGCGAAAAGCATCCCTGGGGTGTTCAGTGACCCAGATCTGGTGGTGGCGGGTCCAAGTAGCTCCCAGATGGGGAATAAAAGGGCCGTTAAGCATAACGCGGGGCACTTGGAAGGATTTGATAAACTTAAGGAGACCTTCCTCAAGAGTGCGCGAACACTAAAACATGCACCCTGCCGGGAGGAGGAGGGGCCCGGAGAAAATTGCGACACTGTCACCACTATTGTAGACCCCGACGGCGGGTTTCCCTTAGAGGGAGAGGGTGTATCGGAGGACGATTTCTCCTCCGATGAGGATAAGGACTCGGGGCGTCCCTGGCGTCCAGAGTCCCACTCTTCTCAGTCCCCGGTTGGGGACGGGGTCCACTCGGACATGTTCGAGCCTACCCAAATTTACCATCCTAGGTCGGCAGAGTGGACACCTGACGCCAAAGTGGCAGAGTATGTGGTGGGGAAAATCCATCAACCCCTTGAAATTGAGGTCAGGAATAGGATGAGGGGAGAATGCCCCAGGCCCTCACTGAAGGGGAAGGTGGCACACACGCCTGAAATTGATGAGAATCTATGTACCCTTTTCTTCAAGTATATGAGGGATCCCAAGAAAGGAATTGATAGGTCTTGGACGTGGTAGGGCCCTTGACCCAAATTATTCAATTGACGGAGCGTTCCAAAGAGTCAGGATACCCTTTGTCCACGGATATTGTGGCTGGTTGGGCGCACTACCCTAAACCCTAAAACACTACCCCCTCCACTACCAAAAAACCACTGCACTACCCTAAACCCTAATTCACTACCCCAGCACGACACCCTACACTACCCAAACATAACTGCACTACCCTAAACCCTAAAACACTACCACCAGCACGACTCCCTATACTACCCAAACACCACTGCACTACCCTAAACCCTAAAACACTACCCCCAGCATGACTCCCTACACTACCCAAACACTACTGCACTACACTAAACCCTAAATATACCCCCAGCATGACCTCCCACACTACACAAACACCACTGCACTACCCTAAACCCTAAAACACTACCCCCAGCACAACTCCCTACACTACCCAAACACCACTGCACTACCCTAAACCCTAAAACACTAACCCCAGCATGAACCCCTACACTACCCAAACACCACTGCACTACCCTATACCCTAAAACAAGACCCCCTACACTACACAAACACCACTGCACTACCCTGAACCCTAAAACACTAACCCCAGCACGACTCCCTACACTACCCAAACACCACTGCACTACCCTAAACCCTAAATCTACCCCCAGCACGACCCCTACACTCCCCAAACACCACTGCACTACCCTAAACCATAAAACACTACCCCCGGCATGACCCCCTACACTACACAAACACCACTGCACTACCCTAAAACACTACTACCAGCATGACCCCCTACACTACTCAAACACCACTGCACTACCCTAAACCCTAAAACACTACCCCAGCACGACCCCTACACTACCCATACACCACTGCACTAGCCTAAACCCTAAAACACTACCCCCAGCACGACCCCCTACACTACTGCACTACCCTAAACCCTAAAACACTACCCCCAGCACGACCCCCTACACTACCCAAACACCACTGCACTACCCTAAACCTAAAACACTACCCCCAGCACGACCCCTACACCACCCAAACACCACTGCACTACCCTAAACCCTAGAAAAGAAACCCCCCACCCCACCACATTGCCCAATCCCCCTTACCTCTCACTCCTCATGGTTCCTCCCTCCTCGTGGTTCCTGCTTCACGTCATCTCTGAGGGGCGTGCACGTCGTTGTGAGGAAACGGAACAGCCTCTGTTTCCTTACAACTACATGGATTGTCTACATGTTTTTTAGAACGCATGGTCATTTACCATACATACCTTTACAACAAAATTCTTTGTAAAGGCATGCGTGGTAAATGACCATGCGTTCTAAAAAAATGCGTAGTAATGAATTTGTGATGTACAACGCATGCGTGGTAATGCATGCGTTGTAATGGTATCGCAAAGTAAAAAAGTCGTTGTAACGGCTGTTTACCAATCAAAGCTGGCCCCTGTTCTTCAGTGAGACGTTTATTTGATTAATTAGGAGGAAGGAATGTGGTTTTTTTACCGAAAAGTGCATTCCCGGCTGTTGTATTGTGAAAGTGTCCGCGTGGCCTGGTTTCACTTCCGGTGAGAGAGTGGAAGAGTCTGTTTGGATCTAAAGGAGTTCTGTTGTTGGACGGGGCCAGCACGACATGTCATCAGAAAACATAGCTAATGGAAAGCGTCCTCCCTGAAGTGTGGAGCAGGGGGTGGTGTTTCAGGGTTTAGGGCAGTGGTGTTCGGGCAGTGAAGGGGGTCGTGCTGAGGGTGGTGTTTCAGGGTTTGGGGCAGTGCAGTGGTGTTCGAGCAGTAAAGGGGGTCGTGCTGGGGGTGGTGTTTCAGGGTTTAGGGCAGTGCAGTGGTGTTCGGGCAGTGTAGGGGCGGTGCAGGGGGTGGTGTTTCAGGGTTTAGGGCAGTGCAGTGGTGTTCGGGCAGTGTAAGGGGTGGTGCAGGGGGTGGTGTTTCAGGGTTTAGGGCAGTGCAGTGGTGTTTGGGCAGTGTAGGGGGTCATGCAGGGGGTGGTGTTTCAGGGTTTAGGGCAGTGCAGTGGTGTTTGGGCAGTGTAGGGGGTCATGCAGGGGCTGGTGTTTCAGGGTTTAGGGCAGTGCAGTGGTGTTCGGGCAGTGTAGGGGGTCGTGCAGGGGCTGGTGTTTCAGGGTTTAGGGCAGTACAGTGGTGTTTGGGCAGTGTAGGGGGTCGTGCTGGGGCTGGTGTTTCAGGGTTTAGGGCAGTGCAGTGGTGTTCGGGCAGTGTAGGGGGTTGTGCTGTGGCTGGTGTTTCAGGGTTTAGGGCAGTGCAGTGGTGTTCGGGCAGTGTAGGTGGTCGTGCTGGGGCTGGTGTTTCAAGGTTTAGGGCAGTGCAGTGGTGTTCGGGCAGTGTAGGGCGTCGTGCTGGGGCTGGTGTTTCAGGGTTTAGGGCAGTGCAGTGGTGTTCGGGCAGTGTAGGGGGTCTTGCTGGGGCTGGTGTTTCAGAGTCTAGGGCAGTGCAGTGGTGTTCGGGCAGTGTAGGGGGTCTTGCTGGGGCTGGTGTTTCAGGGTTTAGGGCAGTGCAGTGGTGTTCGGGCAGTGTAGGGGGTCGTGCTGGGGTTGGTGTTTCAGGGTTTAGGGCAGTGCAGTGGTGTTTGGGCAGTGTAGGGGGTCATGCTGGGGCTAGTGTTTCAGGATTTAGGGCAGAGCAATGGTGTTCAGGCAGTGTAGGGGGTTTTGCTGGAGGTGGTGTTTCAGGGTTTAGGGCAGTGCAGTGGTGTTCGGTGCAGTGTAGGGGCCTGGTGGTGTTTCAGGGTTTAGGGCAGTGGTGTTCAGGCAGTGTAGGGGGTCTTGCTGGGGTTGATGTTTCAGGGTTTAGGGCAGTGCAGTGGTGTTCGGGCAGTGTAGGGGGTCGTGCTGGGGGTGGTGTTTCAGGGTTTAGGGCAGTGCAGTGGTGTTCCGGCAGTGTAGGAGGTCGTGCTGGGGGTGGTGTTTCAGGGTTTAGGGCAGTGCAGTGGTGTTCGGGCAGTGTAGGGGGTCATGCTGGGGGTGGTGTTTCAGGGTTTAGGGCAGTGCAGTGGTGTTCGGGCAGTGTAGAGGGTCTGTGCTGTGGCTGGTGTTTCAGGGTTTAGGGCAGTGCAGTGGTGTTCGGGCAGTGTAGGTGGTCGTGCTGGGGCTGGTGTTTCAGGGTTTAGGGCAGTGCAGTGGTGTTCGGGCAGTGTAGGGCGTCGTGCTGGGGCTGGTGTTTCAGGGTTTAGGGCAGTGCAGTGGTGTTCGGGCAGTGTAGGGGGTCTTGCTGTGGCTGGTATTTCAGGCTTTAGTGCAGTGGTGTTTGGGCAGTGTAGGGGGTCTTGCTGGGGGTGGTGTTTCAGGGTTTAGGGCAGTGCAGTGGTGTTCGGGCAGTGTAGGGGGTCGTGCTGGGGGTGGTGTTTCAGGGTTTAGGGCAGTGCAGTGGTGTTCGGGCAGTGTAGGGGATCGTGCTGGGGCTGGTGTTTCATGGTTTAGGGCAGTGCAGTGGTGTTCGGGCAGTGTAGGGGGTCGTGCTGGGGGTGGTGTTTCAGGGTTTAGGGCAGTGCAGTGGTGTTCAGGCAGTGTAGGGGTCATGCTGGGGGTGGTGTTTCAGGGTTTAGGGCAGTGCAGTGGTGTACGGGCAGTGTAGGGGGTCTTGCTGGGGGTTGTGTTTCAGGGTTTAGGGCAGTGGTGTTCGGGCAGTGTAGGGGGTCTTGCTGGGGGTAGTGTTTCGGGGTTTAGGGCAGTGCAGTGGTGTTTGTGCAGTGTAGGGGGTCGTGCTGGGGTTGGTGTTTCAGGGTTTAGGGCAGTGCAGTAGTGTTCGGGCAGTGTAGGGGATCGTGCAGGGGGTGGTGTTTCAGGGTTTAGGGCAGTGCAGTGGTGTTCGGGCAGTGTAGGGGGTCGTGCTGGGGGTGGTGTTTCAGGGTTTAGGGCAGGGCAGTGGTGTTCGGGCAGTGTAGGGGTCGTGCTGGGGCTGGTGTTTCAGGGTTTAGGGCAGTGCAGTGGTGTTCGGGCAGTGTAGGGGGTCTTGTTGGGGGTGGTGTTTCAGGGTTTAGGGCAGTGCAGTGGTGTTTGGGCAGTGTAGGGGGTCGTGCTGGGGCTGGTGTTTCATGGTTTAGGGCAGTGCAGTGGTGTTCGGGCAGTGTAGGGGGTCGTGCTGGGGGTGGTGTTTCAGGGTTTAGGGCAGTGCAGTGGTGTTCGGGCAGTGTAGGGGGTCATGCTGGGGGTGGGGTTTCAGGGTTTAGGGCAGTGCAGTGGTGTACGGGCAGTGTAGGGGGTCTTGCTGGGGGTGGTGTTTCAGGGTTTAGGGCAGTGGTGTTCGGGCAGTGTAGGGGGTCTTGCTGGGGGTAGTGTTTCGGGGTTTAGGGCAGTGCAGTGGTGTTCGTGCAGTGTAGGGGGTCGTGCTGGGGGTGGTGTTTCAGGGTTTAGGGCAGTGCAGTAGTGTTCGGGCAGTGTAGGGGATCGTGCAGGGGGTGGTGTTTCAGGGTTTAGGGCAGTGCAGTGGTGTTCGGGCAGTGTAGGGGGTCGTGCTGGGGGTGGTGTTTCAGGGTTTAGGGCAGTGAAGTGGTGTTCGGGCAGTGTAGGGGGTCGTGCAGGGGGTGGTGTTTCAGGGTTTAGGGCAGTGCAGTGGTGTTCGGGCAGTGTAGGGGTCGTGCTGGGGCTAGTGTTTCAGGGTTTAGGGCAGTGCAGTGGTGTTCGGGCAGTGTAGGGGGTCTTGCTGGGGGTGGTGTTTCAGGGTTTAGGGCAGTGGTGTTCGGGCAGTGTAGGGGGTCTTGCTGGGGGTGGTGTTTCAGGGTTTAGGGCAGTGCAGTGGTGTTCGGGCAGTGTAGGGGGTCTTGCTGGGGGTAGTGTTTCAGGGTTTAGGGCAGTGCAGTGGTGTTCGTGCAGTGTAGGGGGTCGTGCTGGGGATGGTGTTTCAGGGTTTAGGGCAGTGCAGTAGTGTTCGGGCAGTGTAGGGGGTCGTGCAGGGGGTGGTGTTTCAGGGTTTAGGGCAGTGCAGTGGTGTTCGGGCAGTGTAGGGGGTCGTGCTGGGGGTGATGTTTCAGGGTTTAGGGCAGTGCAGTGGTGTTCGGGCAGTGTAGGGGGTCGTGCTGGGGGTGGTGTTTCAGGGTTTAGGGCAGTGGTGTTCGGGCAGTGTAGGGGTCTTGCTGGGGGTGATGTTTCAGGGTTTAGGGCAGTGCAGTGGTGTTCGGGCAGTGTAGGAGGTCTTGCTGAGGGTAGTGTTTCAGGGTTTAGGGCAGTGCAGTGGTGTTCGGGCAGTGTAGGGGTCATGCTGGGGGTGGTGTTTCAGGGTTTAGGGCAGTGCAGTGCTAGGGGGTCGTGTAAGGGGTGGTGTTTCAGGGTTTAGGGCAGTGCAGTGGTGTTCGGTCAGTGTAGGGGGTCGTGCTTGGGTATGTGTTTCAGGGTTTAGGGCAGTGCAGTGGGTTCGGGCAGTATAGGGGGTCGTGCTGGGGGTAGTGTTTTAGGGTTTAAGGTAGTGCAGTGGTGTTTGTGTAGTGTAGGGGGTTGTGCTGGGGGCAGTGTTTTAGGGTTTAGGGTAGTGCAGTGGTATTTGTGTAGTGTAGGGGGTCATGTTTTAGGGTAGTGCAGTGGTATTTGGGTAGTGTAGGGGGTCGTGCTGGGGGTAGTGTTTTAGGATTTAGGTTAGTGCAGTGGTGTTGGGGTAGTGTTTTAGGGTTTAGGGTATTGCAGTGGTGTTTGTGTAGTGTAGGGGGTCATGCTGGGGGTAGTGTTTTAGGGTTTAGGATAGTGCAGTGGTGCTTGTGTAGTGTAGGGGTCGTGCTGGGGTAGTGTTTTAGGGTTTAGGGTAGTGCAGTGGTGTTTTTGTAGTGTAGGGGGTCATGTTTTAAGATGCAACGCTCCAATACCTGACCAGTCTGCACTACATAAAACTGCAAAAAAACTAAAAATAAAAAGTGTTTTGCACACTTTTGTCATTGGGCTATATGTGGGCTACATCTGGGTAATATTTGTGCTACATTTGGGCTCTTTTTTCACTGGTGGCCATCTTGGAAGACTTCTTTGTTATGAAGTTTCCTAATTTCCTCATTTACTGCAGTCTCCTCAGTAGGAAATGCTTTCAGTTTTTTACTTTGATTCCATCAAGAAGGCATTCAGATGTGTCACACATTTGCCATAAATTCAGAATGTTATTACTCTAGTTGTTCATTAGATCACTGTAGTAAAGCTACTGCTCACCAAGGAGTTAACTGGAAGTCTACTGCTGGTATTGAAATTGATTGTTTCAGTCTGCATGTCAGAATTTTCTAATGAAATAGAAGAGGATTTGAGATCTCACTTAAAACATGCACTAAATTTTCTTTTGCAGCACTAACCATAATTTCTATGGCAAAATGAACCCCCTCATTTTGTTCCTTTTTAAATTAAATGTTTTAAGTGTTACCAGTTTATTCCAATCAAGATGGCTTCAGGTGTGCCATACTTTTGTCATAAGTAAGGCTGTTAGCACTCTAGTTGTTCTTTAGAACACTCTGGGAAGCTGCAGTAGAACACAAAGGCATCAACTGACAGGCTGCTCCTGTTGAAATATAACAGGAAGATATTTGAGATCTCACTTAAAACATGTCCTAATTTTTCTTTCTACAGCACTAACCATAATTTCTATGGCAAAATGAACCCCCTCATTTTGTTCCTTTTTAAATTAAATGTTTTAAGTGTTTCCAGTTTATTCCAATCAAGATGGCTTCAGGTGTGCCATACTTTTGTCATAAGTAAGACTGTTAGCGCTCTAGTTGTTCTTTAGAACACTCTGGGAAGCTGCAGTAGAACACAAAGGCATCAACTGACAGGCTGCTCCTGTTGAAATATAACAGGAAGATATTTGAGATCACACTTGAAACATGTCCTAATTTTTCTTTCTACAGCACTAACCATAATTTCTATGACAAAATGAACCCCATCATTTTGTTCCTTTTTAAATTAAATGTTTTAAGTGTTACCAATTTATTCCAATCAAGATGGCTTCAGGTGTGCCATACTTTTGTCATAAGTAAGACAGTTAGCGCTCTAGTTGTTCTTTAGAACACTCTGGGAAGCTGCAGTAGAACACAAAGGCATCAACTGACAGGCTGCTCCTGTTGAAATATAACAGGAAGATATTTGAGATCACACTTGAAACATGTCCTAATTTTTCTTTCCAGAGCACTAACCATAATTTCTATGACAAGATGAACCCCATCATTTTGTTCCTTTTTAAATTAAATGTTTTAAGTGTTACCAGTTTATTCCAATCAAGATGGCTTCAGGTGTGCCATACTTTTGTCATAAGTAAGGCTGTTAGCACTCTAGTTGTTCTTTAGAACACTCTGGGAAGCTGCAGTAGAACACAAAGGAATCAACTGACAGTCTCTGCCCTTGTTGGATGTACATGTTTTACTGAGAATGTCAGACTTCATTCTCACATGACTGAGAAAGATAATGTGAATTTACAGAAAATATGCTCTCATTTTAGCTTCTGGGGCACCTTCCAAAACTGTATGGGACAAGCATGTGAAAATAGTTTTCTCTCAAACATGATTCATGATATCCCAGCAGAAGGTTTTTCACAGGGTAAAATCACCTTAGAACACACCACAATTCCTGAAATTAGTATGGTACCATCAACAAATGAATTCTAATGTAACTAAAGTCTGTTATCACCCTTTATAGTTCTCCTTTTGGTAACCCTCAAAATCTTCGATTCACTACAATGCATTTCAATGGGGTACTATCATTTATATTGGTCCCAAGATGGCTGCCAGCAATTCCAGGATGAAGTGCTGACAGCCAATCAGATCTCACGATGACATGTGTGGTTAGGCTCCGCCCAGATATATATGTGTTTTTACTTTTGATTTTCTCAGCAACTACTGAACGGATTTACACCATTTAACAAAAGGGTTCTTTTTGAACCAAGAACTACCTCTTTGCCAAATTTGGTGTAATTCCGTTCAGCAGTTCGGGCTGTAGCCTTGCATAAAGTTTCCTATGGGAAATTGATTTTTTGACTCTTATTTTTTTAATTTCTCCGCAACTACTGAACGGATTTACACCATTTAATAAAAAGGGTTCTTTCTGAACCAAGAACTACCTCTTTGCCAAATTTGGTGTAATTCCGTTCAGCAGTTCGGGCTGTAGCCGTGTCTAAAGTTTCCTATGGGAAAATGAATGGGGAAAACACGTTTTGGGAACCCCTTTTTCTCGGCCCCCGCTTGACGAATCACCCTGAGACTTTCAGGGTAGGAGCGGACCGGAGCGGGCCATAAAGTTTGAAAATTTCGCGAAGATTCGTCAACCGACGCAAGAGTTATTTCAAATAGAATGTCGCGGATTTCCTATGGAAAATAGGTCCAAACTATAACTATCTACTGGCGACCGCCAGTAGATAATATATCTGACATTCTGAAAATTCTGACATGCAGACTGAAACAATCACTTTCAATACCAGCAGTAGGCTTCCAGTTAACTCCTTGGTGAGCAGTAGCTTTACTACAGTGATCTAATGAACAACTAGAGTAATAACATTCTGAATTTATGGCAAATGTGTGACACATCTGAATGCCTTCTTGATGGAATCAAAGTAAAAAACTGAAAGCATTTCCTACTGAGGAGACTGCAGTAAATGAGGAAATTAGGAAACTTCATAACAAAGAAGTCTTCCAAGATGGCCACCAGTGAAAAAAGAGCCCAAATGTAGCACAAATATTACCCAGATGTAGCCCACATATAGCCCAATGACAAAAGTGTGCAAAACACTTTTTATTTTTAGTTTTTTTGCAGTTTTATGTAGTGCAGACTGGTCAGGTATTGGAGCGTTGCATCTTAAAACATGACCCCCTACACTACAAAAACACCACTGCACTACCCTAAACCCTAAAACACTACCCCAGCACGATCCGCTACACTACACAAGCACCACTGCACTATCCTAAACCCTAAAACACTACCCCCAGCATGACCCCCTACACTACACAAACACCACTGCACTACCCTAAACCCTAAAACACTACCCCAACTCCACTGCACTAACCTAAATCCTAAAACACTACCCCCAGCACGACCCCCTACACTACCCAAACACCACTGCACTACCCTAAAACATGACCCCCCACACTACACAAACACCACTGCACTAACCTAAACCCTAAAACACTACCCCCAGCACGACCCCCTACACTACACAAGCACCACTGCACTACCCTAAACCCTAAAACACTGCCCCCAGCACAACCCCCTACACTACACAAACACCACTGCACTACCTTAAACCCTAAAACACTACCCCCAACACGACCCCCTACACTGCCCGAACACCACTGCACTGCCCTAAACCCTGAAACACATACCCTAGCACGACCCCCTACACTGCCCTAACACCACTGCACTGCCCTAAACCCTGAAACACCACCCCCTTCACGACCCCCTACACTGCCCGAACACCACTGCACTGCCCTAAACCCTGAAACACCATACCCTGCACGACCCCCTACACTGCCCGAACACTACTGCACTGCCCTAAACTCTGAAACACCATCCCCAGCATGACCTCCTACACTGCACAAACACCACTGCACTGCCCTAAACCCTGAAACACTACCCACAGCAAGACCCCCTACACTGCCTGAACACCACTGCACTGCCCTAAACCCTTAAACACCAGCCCCAGCACGACCCCTACACTGCCCGAAATCACTGCACTGCCCTAAACCCTGAAACACCACCCCCAGCACGACCCCCTACACTGCCCAAACACCACTGCACTGCCCTAAACCCTGAAACACCACCCCCAGCACGACCCCCTACAGTGCCCGAACACCACTGCACTGCCCTAAACCCTGAAACACCACCCCCTGCACGATCCCCTACACTGCCCGAACACTACTGCACTGCCCTAAACCCTGAAACACCACCCCGAGCATGACCCCCTACACTGCACGAACACCACTGCACTGCCCTAAACCCCGAAACACTACCCCCAGCAAGACCCCCTACACTGCCCGTACACCACTGCACTGCCCTAAACCCTGAAACACCACCCCCAGCATGACCCCCTACACTGCCCGAAAACCACTGCACTGCCCTAAACCATGAAACACAAGCCCCAGCATGACCCCCTACACTGCCCGAACACCACTGCACTGCCCTATACCCTGAAACACCAGCCCCAGCAAGACCTCCTACACTGCCCGAACACCACTGCACTGCCCTAAACCCTGAAACACCACCCCCAGCACGACCCCCTACACTGCCCGAACACCACTGCACTGCCCTAAACCCTGAAACACCAGCCCCAGCACAACCCCATACACTGCCCGAACACCACTGCACTGCCCTAAACCCTGAAACACCAGCCCCAGCACGACCGCCTACACTGCCCGAACACCACTGCACTGCCCTAAACCCTGAAACACCAGCTCCAGCAAGACCCCCTACACTGCCCGAACACCACTGCACTGCCCTAAACCCTGAAACACCACCCCTCAGCACGACACCCTACACTGCCCGAACACCACTGCACTGCCCTGAACCCTGAAACACCACCCCCAGCACGACCCCCTACACTGCCCGAACACCACTGCACTGCCCTAAACCCTGAAACACCACCCCCTGCACGACCTCCTACACTGCCGGAACACCACTGCACTGCCCTAAACCCTGAAACACCACCCCCAGCACGACCCCATACACTGTCCGTACACCACTGCACTGCCCTAAACCCTGAAACATCAACCCCAGCAAGACCCCCTACACTGCCTGAACACCACTGCCCTAAACCCTGAAACACCACCCCCTACACTGCACGAACACCACTGCACTGCCCTAAACCCTGAAACACCACCTCCAGCAAAACCCCTACACTGCCTGAACACCATTGCTCTGCCCTAAATCCTGAAACACTAGCCCCAGCATGACCCCTACACTGCCCAAACACCACTGCACTGCCCTAAACCCTGAAACACCACCCCCAGCACGACCCCCTACACTGCCCGAACACCACTGTACTGCCCTAAACCCTGAAACACCAGCCCCAGTAAGACCCCCTACACTGCCCGAACACCACTGCACTGCCCTAGACTCTGAAACACCAGCCCCAGCAAGACCCCTACACTGCCCGAACACCACTGCACTGCCCTAAACCCTGAAACACCAGCCCCAGCATGACCCCTACACTGCCCAAACACCACTGCACTGCCCTAAACACTGAAACACCAGCCCCAGCACGACCACCTACACTGCCCGAACACCACTGCACTGTCCTAAACCCTGAAACACCAGCCACAGCACAACCCCCTACACTGCCCGAACACCACTGCACTGCCCTAAACCCTGAAACACCAGCCCCAGCACGACCCCCTACACTGCCCGAACACCACTGTACTGCCCTTAACCCTGAAACACCAGCCCCAGCACGACCCCCTACACTGCCCGAACACCACTGCACTGCCCTAAACCCTGAAACACCACCCCCTGCATGACCCCCTACACTGCCTGAACACCACTGCACTGCCCTAAACCCTGAAACACCACCCCCTGCAGCACCCGCTACACTGCCCGAACACCACTGCACTGCCCTAAACCCTGAAACACCACCCCCAGCACGACCCCCTACACTGCCCGAACACCACTGCACTGCCCTAAACCCTAAAACACCACCCCCAGCATTACCCCCTACACTGCCCAAACACCACTGTACTGCCCTAAACCCTAGAACACTACCCCCAGCACGACCCCCTACACTACCCGAACACCACTGCACTACCCTAAACCCTAAAATACTACCCCCAGCACAACCCCCTACACTACCCAAACACGACTGCACTGCCCTAAACCCTCAAACACTCCCCCAGCACGACCCCCTACACTACCCGAACACCACTGCACTGCCCTAAACCCTAAAACACTCCCCCAGCACGACCCCCTACACTACCCGAACACCACTGCACTGCCCTAAACCCTAAAACACTCCCCCAGCACGACCCCCTACACTACCCAAACACCACTGCACTGCCCTAAACCCTAAAACACTACCCCCGCATGACCCCCTACACTACCCAAACACCAATTACACTACCCTAATCCCTAAAACACTACCCCCGCATGACCCCCTACACTACCCTAATCCCTAAAACACTACCCCCGCATGACTCCCTACACTACCCAAGACCACTGCACTACCCTAAACCCTAAAACATGACCTCCTACACTACACAAACACCACTGCACTACCCTAAACCCTAAAACACTACCCCTACACTACACAAACACCACTGCACTACCCTAAACCCTAAAACACTACCCCCAGCAGTACCCCTACACTACCCAAACACCACTGCACTAACCTAAACCCTAAAACACTACCCCCAGCAGTACCCCCTACACTACCCAAACACCACTGCACTACCCTAAATCACTACCCCCAGCACGACCCCTACACTACCCAAACACCACTGCACTACCCTAAACCCTAAAACACTACCCCCAGCACGACCCCCTACACTACCCACACACCACTGCACTGCCCTAAACCCTGAAACACCACCCCCAGCATGACCCCCTACACTGCCCGAACACCACTGCACTGCCCTAAACCCTGAAACACCAGCCCCAGCACAACCCCATACACTGCCCGAACACCACTGCACTGCCCTAAACCCTGAAACACCAGCCCCAGCACGACCGCCTACACTGCCCGAAAACCACTGCACTGCCCTAAACCCTGAAACACCAGCTCCAGCAAGACCCCCTACACTGCCCTAACACCACTGCACTGCCCTAAACCCTGAAACACCACCCCTCAGCACGACACCCTACACTGCCCGAACACCACTGCACTGCCCTGAACCCTGAAACACCACCCCCAGCACGACCCCCTACACTGCCCGAACACCACTGCACTGCCCTAAACCCTGAAACACCACCCCTGCACGACCTCCTACACTGCCGGAACACCACTGCACTGCCCTAAACCCTGAAACACCACCCCCAGCACGACCCCTACACTGCCCGAACACCACTGCACTGCCCTAAACCCTGAAACATCAACCCCAGCAAGACCCCCTACACTGCCTGAACACCACTGCCCTAAACCCTGAAACACCACCCCCTACACTGCACGAACACCACTGCACTGCCCTAAACCCTGAAACACCACCTCCAGCAAAACCCCCTACACTGCCTGAACACCATTGCTCTGCCCTAAATCCTGAAACACTAGCCCCAGCATGACCCCCTACACTGCCCAAACACCACTGCACTGCCCTAAACCCTGAAACACCACCCCCAGCACGACCCCCTACACTGCCCGAACACCACTGCACTGCCCTAAACCCTGAAACACCAGCCCCAGCAAGACCCCTACACTGCCCGAACACCACTGCACTGCCCTAGACTCTGAAACACCAGCCCCAGCAAGACCCCCTACACTGCCCGAACACCACTGCACTGCCCTAAACCCTGAAACACCAGCCCCAGCATGACCCCCTACACTGCCCAAACACCACTGCACTGCCCTAAACCCTGAAACACCAGCCCCAGCACGACCACCTACACTGCCCGAACACCACTGCACTGCCCTAAACCCTGAAACACTAGCCACAGCACGACCCCCTACACTGCCCGAACACCACTGCACTGCCCTAAACCCTGAAACACCAGCCCCAGCACGACCCCCTACACTGCCCGAACACCACTGTACTGCCCTAAACCCTGAAACACCAGCCCCAGCACGACCCCCTACACTGCCCGAACACCACTGCACTGCCCTAAACCCTGAAACACCAACCCCTGCATGACCCCCTACACTGCCCGAACACCACTGCACTGCCCTAAACCCTGAAACACCACCCCCTGCAGCACCCCCTACACTGCCCGAACACCACTGCACTGCCCTAAACCCTGAAACACCACCCCTGCACCGCCCCCTACACTGCCCGAACACCACTGCACTGCCCTAAACCCTGAAACACCACCCCCAGCACGACCCCCTTTACTGCTCGAACACCACTGCACTGCCCCAAACCCTGAAACACCACCCCCAGCACGACCCCCTACACTGCCCGAACACAACTGCCCTAAACCCTGAAACACCACCCCCTGCACGACCCCCTACACTGCCCGAACTCCACTGCACTGCCCTAAACCCTGAAACACCACCCCCTACACTGCCCGAACACCACTGCACTGCCCTAAACCCTGAAACACCACCGCCAGCACGACCCCCTACACTGCCCGAACACCATTGCACTGCCCTAAACCCTAAAACACCACCCCCAGCATTACCCCCTACACTGCCCAAACACCACTGTACTGCCCTAAACCCTAGAACACTACCCCCAGCACGACCCCCTACACTACCCGAACACCACTGCACTACCCTAAACCCTAAAATACTACCCCAGCACAACCCCCTACACTACCCAAACACGACTGCACTGCCCTAAACCCTCAAACACTCCCCCAGCACGACCCCCTACACTACCCGAACACCACTGCACTGCCCTAAACCCTAAAACACTCCCCCAGCACGACCCCTACACTACCCGAACACCACTGCACTGCCCTAAACCCTAAAACACTCCCCCAGCACGACCCCCTACACTACCCAAACACCACTGCACTGCCCTAAACCCTAAAACACTACCCCCCGCATGACCCCCTACACTACCCAAACACCAATGCACTACCCTAATCCCTAAAACACTACCCCCCGCATGACCCCCTACACTACCCTAATCCCTAAAACACTACCCCCGCATGACTCCCTACACTACCCAAAGACCACTGCACTACCCTAAACCCTAAAACATGACCTCCTACACTACACAAACACCACTGCACTACCCTAAACCCTAAAACACTACCCCTACACTACACAAACACCACTGCACTACCCTAAACCCTAAAACACTACCCCCAGCAGTACCCCTACACTACCCAAACACCACTGCACTAACCTAAACCCTAAAACACTACCCCCAGCAGTACCCCCTACACTACCCAAACACCACTGCACTACCCTAAATCACTACCCCCAGCACGACCCCTACACTACCCAAACACCACTGCACTACCCTAAACCCTAAAACACTACCCCAGCACGACCCCCTACACTACCCACACACCACTGCACTACCCTAAACCCTAAAACACTCCCCCAGCACGACTCCCTACACTACCCAAACACCACTGCACTACCCTAAACCCTAAATCTACCCCCAGCATGACCCCCTACACTACACAAACACCACTGCACTACCCTAAACCCTAAAACACTACCCCAGCACGACCATCTTCACTACCTAAACACAACTGCACAATTTGTTACAGGCGTTGCAACGCAGGCCTGTGGTGCTTACTGGAAGTACCTAGTGGGCTAGTTGGGCCCCAGGGACCCTGAGGATTCAAGGTGACCTAATCCCCCAACTTAAAACGCACCACGGGGCGCGTTTGCACAGTGGTGAAGGGAGGGGGCGGGGCCTCAGGTGACATGTGCGCAAACACGCCCTGTGGTGCGTTTTAAGTTGGGGAATTAATTCCCTTTGAATCCTGAGGGACCCTGGGGCCAACTAGCCCACCAGGTACCTTCAGTAAGCACAACAGAGTTGCGTTGCAGAGAGGTGAAAAAGGTGCGTGGCCTCGGAACGCCTCTCTGCAACTCAGCTCTGTGGTCCTAACTGTAGGTACCTGGTGGGCTAGTTGGGCCCCAGGGACCCTCAGAATTCAAGGGGACTTAATCCCGCAACTTAAAACGCGCCACGGGGTGCATTTGCACACATGTCACCTCAGGCCCCCCCTCCCTTCACCACTGTTCAAACGCGCCCTGTAACGCATTTTAAGAGGTAGTTTTAATCCCCCTGCCCTATTATGTACTAGGGACTTGCAGAGGAGGTCATGCTAATCACAGGGGTACCCCAACGCATAGTGTTCCCTAGTGTATGTAGGTGTTTTCACTGTATTCTAAGTGTCTTTTAGCATAGCACTGGCTCTGGTTAGTCAGAGTCAGTTACCACCAGTACCCGTCTGAAAAAGTTGTGGGCACAGGATGATTTTGCAACAAGGCCTCTTTCTGCTCCTCTGTTGGTTCTTTCTGCACATCTTTTGCTTCTTTCTGTGCGTTTTTTCTTCTTTCTTCACATGTCCTACCTCTGTAGGCATAGTTAGAAACTAGCATTTAAAAAAAACTTTGAAATTCACTTAAAAATCATAGGTTTCAGGCACGTTATAGTTAGAAATTAGCATTTAAAAAACCTTTGAAATTCACTGAAAAAACCATAGGTTTCAGACACGTTATAGTTAGAAATTAGCATTTAAAAACCTTTGAAATTCACTGAAAAAACCATAGGTTTTAGGGACAGTTATAGTTAGTTGGACATTTCACTCGTACAAAACCATAGAAATTCCCCGTTATAGTTAGTTCAGCTAACTATAACTCGCGCTCCAGCAATGCACTGGTGATGACGTCACATATTACATCACTCATGACATGGTCAGTGACATCACTGATGACATCACTGATGACATCTCAAATGACATCACTGATGACATCATCCATGTGATAATTTCATGCATCTTCTCACACCCTAATATAACTTTTGATACACCCACTCTAAATTACAGACTGCCATTCTCAAAACCATAGACACTCCAACACCAAAAACAACATACCCACTCACTGATTCTTAGGTCTACACACACATCCACTCACTCACCCGTACAGTCACTCATACTTAGTCACTCAGTACAGGACTATCATATGCACTCATACACCTATATAAACACTCACACACCGCCACTCATCCATAGAGGTACTCACACACCTAGTCAGTCATGCAAAAAACTTTATCACACACCCATTTACTCACCTATACAGTTATACACACACCAGCTCACTTACTCATACAAATACTAGCACATTCTTATACTCTTATACAATCACTGATGCAAGTACACACTCATCCATACAGCCACTCTCACAATCACACACTCTCACTTATAGCCATTTATATACTCCAACACACATATATACTGCCTTTCACATATGTAGTTACTCACACATGTACCACTGAGATATACATTCAATCACTAACACACCCATACACACACTCACCCACCCATACAGTCCATCACAGATGCACTCTTGAAACCATGCACCCAGTGAATCACCAACTCACACATCTATGCACAGAGTCACACACACCCCACCCACACAAACACTCAGGCACCCATACAGATACTCAGACAATCAATCAATAACCCATGTAGACACTCATGTAGCTATTCAGAAAGCCATGCAGCCGCTTACAAACCAACAGACAGACGGATACAGACATTCACACAGTTTAGTCACTAACCCATGCATTCAGTAAGATACATTTAATCACTCACTTGTAGAGTCAGTCACTCACGTACTAAATCATCCATTCAGACACTTATACACCCACTCATTCTTCAATACGCCTTTCCCTATATATATTAAACATATTTAAACTTTACAGAAACACACAGTCACTGGATGATGTCATCAGTGATGTCATTTGAGATGTCATCAGTGATGTCATCAGTGATGTCATCAGTGATGTCACTGACCATGTCATGAGTGATGTAATATGTGACGTCATCAGCAGTGCATTGCGGGCGCGAGTTATAGTTAGTTGAACTAACTATAACGGGAATTTCTATGGTTTTGTACGAGTGAAATGTCCAACTAACTATAACTGTCCCTAAAACCTATGGTTTTTTCAGTGAATATATATATATATATATATATATATATTCACTGAAAAACCACAGGTTTCAGGGACGTTATAGTTAGTTGGATATTTCACTCATACAAAACCAGAGAAATTCGTCCGTTATAGTTAGTTCAGCTAACTATAACTCGCGCCCCCGCAATGCACTGCTGATGACGTCACATATTACATCATTCATGACATGGTCAGTGACATCACTGATGACATCACTGATGACATCTCAAATGACATCACTGATGACATCATCCAGTGACTGTGTGTTTCTATAAAGTTTAAATATGTTTTATATATATGCCAAGGTGTATTGAAGAATGAGTGGGTGTATAAGTGTCTGGATGGATGATTGAATAGGTGCGTGACTGACTGTATAAGTAAGTGATTAAATGTGTCTTACTGAATGCATGGGTTAGTGACTGATACAGACATTCACACAGTTTAGTTTGTCAGTTGGTGTGTAAGCGGTTGCATGGGTTGGTGAGTAGCTAAATGAGGATCTATATGGGTTATTGATTGGTTGTCTGAGTATCTGTATGGGTGCCTGAGTGTCTGTGTGGGTGGGTGGGGGGGTGTGACACTGTGCATAGATGTGTGAGTGGATGATTTACTGGGTGTATGGGTTCAAGAGTGCATCTGTGAAGGGCTGTATGGGTGGGTGAGTGTGTGTATGGGTGTGTTGGTGAGTGAATGGATGCCTCAGTGGTACATGTGTGAGTAACTGCATATGTGAAAGGCAGTATATGTGAGTGTTGGAGTATATAAATGACTATATGTGAGAGTGAGTGATTGTGAGAGTGGCTGTATGGATCAGTGTGTGCTTGTATTAGTTATTGTATAAGAGTGTAAGTATGTGTTAGTATATGTTTGAATAAGTGAGGTGGTGTGTGTATAACTGTATAGGTGAGTAAATGGGAGTGTGATTGATTCTTTGCATGACTGACTAGGTGTGTGTCACGATTCACTCCCTGTGCTCTCGTGCCCACCACCAGGGGGTGGAATTGTGGGGCTCTACAGTGTCCTAACAAGCTTCCAGACCCTCCCCTTCATGTACATACTGACTTCCAGCCATTTGGACACTATTTGGGAATTCACATCCATTCCCAATCCATGCCGGGTTTTGTGGAAGCCATCCTGCTCGTGCCTGAAACTCCATTACCCAGAATAATCTGCTCACTGCTTCGTCTCCACCCCTGCAGGCCAAGGATGGGTGGAGGATTCAGCTCACCTGTGGCTGGCTGCTGCTAGCCTGCTCACACCTGAGGCACATGAGTACTGTGAGCTTTTTTAAGCCCCAGCTCCCTTCAGCCCAGTGTTGGTCATTGTAGCTGTTTTCCGGTGAGACCGATCCTTGTTTCCTGAGTTTGTGATATTCCTTGTTCCTGAGCTATAGTTAATCCTTGTTCCTTGATTCCTTAGCTATAGCTACTCCTTGTGCTTGAATTAGCACTGCCTGCAGTGCTACCTTGTTTCCTGAGCTATAGTTATTTCTTGTTCCTGAACTGCAGCAGTTTCTCTTCTCCTGAAATAGCACTGCCTGCAGTGCTACCTTGTTTCCTGAGCTATAGTTATTTCTTGTTCCTGAGCTTCAGCAGTTTCCCTTGTTCCTGAATTAGCACTGCCTGCAGTGCTACCTTGAATCACGAGCTTTAGCTCAATTCTAGTTCCTGCTCCTGAGCCTTAGCATTCCTTGTTCCTGAGCTATAGCTATTCCTTGTATCTGAATTAGCACTGCCTGCAGTGCTACCTTGTTTCCTGAGTTCCTGAACTATAGTTATTTTTTGTTCCTGTTCCTGGGTTTCAGCTATTTCTTGTTCCTGATTTGCACCGCTTGCAGTGCTCTCTTGACTCCTTGTTTCCTGAGATGTAGCTCTTTCCTGTTTCCCTGAACCAGCACTGCCTGCAGTGCTACCTTGACTCCTGAAGCTTTAGTAATTTCCCTGTTCCTGCACTAGCACTGCCTGCAGTGCTACCTTGACTCCTGAAGCTTTAGTAATTCCCTGTTCCTGCCCCAGCACTGCCTGCAGTGCTACCTTGACTCCTGAGCCTTAGCTCAATTCTTGTTCCTGCCCCAGCACTGCCTTCTATGCTATTTTGTTTTCTTGAATCCTTAACCTGCACTATTCTAGTATACCTTTGTAGCCTCCCCTTCTGTATATCCTTTTCCAGTCCCTGCCTTTCTTCCCATTTCCTTGGTTCCAGTTCCTAGTTTGCTATCTTTCTATTCTGCTGGCTTGCTTCTGTTGCCTTGTATGTTTGTTACCTGCTTTCTGCCAAGTGTGCACTGTGATTTCCTTCCTTTCCTGTTAAGTACTCCTCCTTGCTAGCTCCTTGTCTATTGTGCTTGTGTTTAGTTCTACCCCCTTGCTGTTACTGCCTTGCGTGTTCCTGTTTGATCGCCAGGATCCGTGGGCACAGCTGACTACCTAGGTGGTGTTTCTTGTTCACTGTGAGTATTGTCTTTGAGTTACATTTATAACATCACCATAGGTATAAGCTACACAGACCCTGCCTTTGTATGCATATCCTACCTGTGGGTATTTGCAGTCAGTATCTGTAACAGCAATTGTGGGTGAGAAACTTACTGAGCTTCAGTCTTACCCTGTGGAGCTCTTGAGTGCTTTACCCCACACTCCCCTTTATTGTTAATGTTGTTTCATATATATGTCTTACACATTCGTCCTGGGTGTAGTTATTCTGAATGCTAAATTGCCTTGTGAGTGCCCTTCCTTTCTGAGTCTTAGCCATCTTGTTCACTTGTACAGGCTTCCCCTTTGGATCCCTTTTTCTCCTCTGACTCCCTGTATGATCCTGGGCAGCGCTGTACTCCTCTTTCTGTGTACGTTTTCCACCCAGTTCCCAGTCCTTGCCCAAGTCCCTGAGTGTGTTCCCCACATAGTCCCGGACAGTCCGTGACAGTGTGTGAGTAACTCTATGGATGAGTGGCGGTGTGTGAGTGTCTGTATAGATATGTGAGTGCATATGATAATGCCGTATTGATGGTTGACTGCATGTATGAGCGACTGTATGGGTGAATGAGTGGATGTGTGTGTAGACCTAGGAATTAGTGAGTGGGTATGTACTAACTGGTATGGTGTGTCTATGCATCAGATTATCACGTGGATGATGTCATCAGTGATGTCATCAGCGATGTCATTTGTGATGTCATCAGTGATGTCATCAGTGATGTCACTGACCATGTTATGAATGATGTAATATGTGATGTCATCAGCAGTGCATTGCGGGGGCGCGAGTTATAGTTAGCTGAACAAACTATAACGGCCGAATTTCTCTGGTTTTGTACAAGTGAAATATCCAACAAACTATAACGTCCCTGAAACCTGTGGTTTTTTCAGTGAATTTCTAAGGTTTTTTAAATGCTAATTTCAAACTATAACGTCCCTGAAACCTATGGTTTTTTCAGTGAATTTCAAAGGTTTTTTAAATGCTAATTTCTAACTATAACGTCCTTGAAACCTATGGTTTTTTCAGTGAATTTCAAAGGTTTTTTAAATGCTAATTTCTAACTATAACGTCCCTGAAACCTATGGTTTTTTCAGTGAATTTCAAAGGTTTTTTAAATGCTAATTTCTAACTATGCCTACAAAGGTAGGACATGTGAAGAAAGAGGAAGAAAAGCGCAGAAAGAAGCTAGACAAATGCAGAAAGAGGCAACAGAAGCAGGGCCGGACTGGCCATAGCGGGCACCGGGCGTTTCCCCGGTAGGCCGCTAGGGTGGGGGCCGGTTTTGGCCCCTGGGAGGCCATTTTTGTTACCGGGGGTCGGCAATAACGGCCCCCTGTAACAAAATTGGCCGAAACCGGCCCTCGCAAACTGCTCGGCTGCACTCCCCCTCACCCCAGGGGGGGCCGGCTGAGCAGTTTGCCAGGGCCGGTTTCTGTGCCCAGTCCGGCCCTGAACAGAAGTCCAGAAAGACAAAGAAAAGTGCAGGAAGAAGCAAGAGATGTGCAGAAAGAACCAACAGAGGAGCAGAAAGTCCTCCTGTGCCCCCAACTTTTTGCTGATGGGTACTGGTGGTAACTGACTCTGACTAACCAGGCCTAGAGCCAGTGCTATGCTAAGAGACACTTAGAATACAGTGAAAACACCTACATACACTAGGGAACACTATGCGTTGGGGTACCCCTGTGATTAGCATGACCTCCTCTGTATTTGCCATGAGTTAGTGCCTGGGTCATTGCATGAGTACATGGGTACTGACTGGATGATTACAGTACTACAAGGAGAGTGCATGGTGAATTTATAAGGGCTTGGGTTTTGGCGGAGTGATTGGATAAGTACATGGTGCTGGCTGGGTGATTGGATGAGTGCATGGGTAGTGACAAGGAGATGGCTGGACTGCATCAGTAGTGCTCAGGGGATTGTAGCAGTGCATGTGTTAGTGCCTGGGTCATTGCATGAGTACATGGGTAGTGACTGGATGATTAGAGTGCCGCAAGGACAGTGCATGGTGACTTTATAACTGCTTGGGATTTGGCGGAGTGATTGGATAAGTACATGATGCTGGATGGGTGATTGGAGGAGTTCATGGGTAGTGACAGAGGGATTTCTGGAGTGCATGGGTACTACCTGGGTAATTGGAGGAGTGAATCAGTAGTGTGTAGGTGGTTAGAGGTCTGCATGGGAAGTGCTCAGGGGATTGTTGCAGTGCATGTGTTGGTGCCTGGGCCATTGCATAAGTACATGGTGCTGGCTGGGTAATTGGAGGAGTGCATGGGTAGTGACAGGACGATAGCTGGACTGCATGGGTAGTGCTCAGGGGATTGTAGCAGTGCATGAGTTAGTGCTGGGTCATTGCATGAGTGCATGGGTAGTGACAGGATGATTAGAGTGCTGCAAAGTGAGTGTATGGTGAATTTATAAGTGCTTGGGTTTTGGCAGAGTGATTGGATAAGTACATGGGTACTGACTGGATGATGAGAGTACTGCAAGGAGAGAGCATGGTGAATTTATAAGTTCTTGGATTTTGGCAGGGTGATTGGATAAGTACATGGTGCTGACTGGGTGATTGGAGGAGTGCATACACAGTGACAGGGAGATGGCTGGACTGCATGGGTAGTGCTCAGGGGATTGTAGCAGTGCATGTGTTAGTGCCTGGGTCATTGTATGAGTACATGGATGATTAGAGTACTGCAAGGAGAGTGCATGGTGAATTTATAAGTGCTTGGGTTTTGGTGGAGTGATTGGATAAGTACATGATGCTGGATGGGTGATTGGAGGAGTGCATGGGTAGTGACAGAAGGATTGCTGGAGTGCATGGGTACTACCTGGGTAATTGGAGGAGTACATGGGTAGTGACTGGATGATTAGAGTACTGCAAGGAGAGTGCATGGTGAATTTATAAGTGCTTGTGTTTTGGCGCAGTGATTAGATAAGGACATGGAACTGGCTGGGTGATTGGAGGAGTGCATGGGAAGTGACAAGGAGATGGCTGCACTCCATCAGTAGTGCTCAGGGGATTGTAGCAGTGCATGTGTTAGTGCCTGGGTCATTGCATAAGTACATGGGTACTGACTGGATGCTTAGAGTACTGCAAGGAGAGTGCATGGTGAATTTATAAGTGCTTGGGTTTTGGCAGAGTGATTGGATAAGTACATGCTGCTCGCTGGGTGATTGGAGGAGTGCATGGGTAGTGACAAGGAGATGGCCGGACTGCATCAGTAGTGCTCAGGGGATTGTAGCAGTGCATGTGTTAGTGCCTGGGTCATTGCATGAGTACATGGGTACTGACTGGATGATTAGAGTACTGCAAGGAGAGTGCATGGTGAATTTATAAGTGCTTGTGTTTTGGCGCAGGGATTAGATAAGGACATGGAACTGGCTGGGTGATTGGAGGAGTGCTTGGTTAGTGACAAGGAGAGGGCTGGACTGCATCAGTAGTGCTCGGGATTGTTGCAGTGCATGTGTTAGTGCCTGGGTCATTGCATGAGTACATGGGTAGTGACTGGATGATTAGAGTACTGCAAGGAGAGTGGATTGTAGGAGAGTAGGATCTGCCTCTTATGGTTACCCCCACTTTTGCTGGTGTATCACTGTTTTTCGACTTTAGTCTGGCTGGGGCCCTGCTATCCAGGACCCCAGCCTAGCTGCTTCATCTCTAAATTGATTCCCTGTACCTTAAGTACACTTCAGATTGGATTCTGGGGTGCCCTTATAAGTCCCTAGTATATGGTATACTATGTACCCAGGGCCTAGGTACCCCAGAGGCCTACCAGGGGCTGAAGCATGTATTGTGCCACCCCTGGAGGGCCCTCCAAAATGACACCACAGGACTGCTACTGCAGCCTGAGTGAGGTGGTGCATGCACCCTTTACAGAGATATAGGTTCACTATATCTAACCTAACACTGCACATAGAAACCTATCAGTCACCCCTATGGCAGGCCTTATCAATCCTGGAGGCAGGGTGCTTGGTTATATGTGAGAGGGTGCCCATGCATGAGCAGAGCCCCTCTGCAGCCTTCGGAATCTCCTCTCCGGGGTTGTCTGTGGTGCAGCCTGACCATATACTCTTAAGTGCGTTATATCTAAACAGTAAATGCTAACTTTGGGATGGCTGCACGGAACCATGTTGTGTTTGGTGTCAAACACCTTGGAATCATACCCCCACACCAGTACCTTGTGTGGGAGTATGATCCCACCCTTCTAGAGGAAGAGACATGACAGCACCGGTATACCCGGTACCAACTAACCAGAGCCTGGCATCACCAAATGGATGCTACAGCCACAGGCACGAGTCTGGCCTCCTGCTGCTGACCGAAACTCCGGCAGGGGAGGCCTGGACAATAGGTTTCCTGTCGCAGGGAGGTGTTACCACCTCCCAGACAGGCCTTAGTGGATTGGGGCTGGGTGGGTGCACTCTCTGAGTGCTTTGAAGTCCTGCACTGGGGGCACATTTGGTGTCCTCGTGCATACCCCAGTTCAAACCGGTTGCAGGGGCTACCAGCCCCTGCTCTGGCGTGAAACTGGACGAAGGAAATGGGTGTAGCCACCCCTCTTTCCAAACCCTCCCATAGGTGGGTCCCCAGAGTTAGTCCAACCCCCTTCTTTAGTATAAGTAAGGGAACCCTGGCAACAGGACTTTAGATATCCCTGGACGAAACTCTGTAGCTGAATCCTGGACCTTTGACGCTCTACATCAAGATTAGAGGACTGAAGAATCTCCCTTGGGGTCAAGGAGTGACTCCCCTGCTTGGCAGGCACCAATGAAGCATCTGTCCGGTCTGCATCACTGAAGCTTCCGCTGGACGCCGAAGTCTTTGCATCACCAGAGGTAGATTTCCACACTTTGCCGAGGCTGCCTTGAGTCCCCAGCAAAACTGAGGCCTGTAGCTGTCGTGGGTAATGTGGAACCGTGACCCCTGGACACTGAGCACATTTGCAAGTGCACCAACTTCCTGACATTTCTCGAAGCCGTGCTTTTGGTTTTAAGTAGCCCTAGCCCCAAGCACCAATTGCAGCAAAGATCACTGGCCTACACTTCATGAGTGTCCCGTGGGCCAGCTCCAAGTGCTACCGCTTGAGGCTCCTTTGCGATCATTAGTCTGTTGGCTAGTGGGTCCCCACGAAGGCAACTCTTCAATTGTTTGGGCTTTTCTGGTTGCTCCAGAAGTTCCCTGACTTACCCTCACTGGGTGAGTCCCTCAGACCTTGCTGGTCTGCACCACAGCCTTTTCTTTGTTTCCCCGTGACTTTCCGTTGCCAAGGCTTGTTGGGTCCAATCTGGTTGCTGACACTGCAGCACTGAACAAACTTTGTGGAACAGCTCGATTCCAGCTCCTGGTTGTCTTCGACACCTCCTGGACCTTGTGGCTGAAGAGTCAAGGCACCCATAAACTCACCTGAAGCAACCGACATATGAGGGCATTCGACTATCGTGCCCCTGGTCACTGGCTAGTGACCCAGACTCTGTCCCCTCTGATTTGAGGTCTTCCTCTTCCTCGATCCAGGCTTGGATCGCACCGGACACTCTTCCTCTACACGGCAGCAGCACTTTCCAAGAGGTCGCCATTGAAAACGACGATGATTCCCGACACCTTTAACTACGTATGCACCCGGCTTCCCTGGGTGAGGTAACTCGAGAATTTCGGTACTCACGTGGGTGTGGGCCCTAGAAACTCTTAAGTTTTAAGGGGTTAACTGGAAGTCCTCTCCGAAGTGTCCTTTTCTTTTAAAATCCAACCGCGCCTTTCCCCATAGAAGTCAACGGCGATTCGCGGCTGTGTTCTCACACTGCACGCGTCCCCGTGGGTCCCCTGTGTCACTACCTTGGGTGGTTCCTTGGGGTCCAAGCACTTCTACAGGCTCTAGGCCTTGTGTCTAGCTCAGTCGTGGTTCTTATACCACTATTTTAGTATATGGTTTGGTACGCCCCTAGGGCTCAAACGTGTATTGTGCTAATAACTGCTGATATTTGCCTTGTAACTTATGTATTTCGAACTCTAGCCTCATAAAGAGACTAGAGGGGTGTGTTTAAGACTAAATACATATATTTTATATATATACCTGGTGTGGTCCTCTTTCATTTGGTCACTCAAGAGATTATAGACTGGTAAAACAAGCTGCTTTACATTCCTCCAAGACTTAGCCTGAAGGCTGCTCTCCATAGCTACCACTAGGATAGCTTTCACTAAAGGTTGTCTTTAACCTATCATCCATAAGGGGTTGTTTGGATTGGTGCAAGGTGCCCACTATAACTAGTGGACAGCATATGCCAGGCCAACTTCTCACATGGATGGTGAATTTATTAGTGCTTGTCTTTTGGCGCAGTGATTAGATAAGGACATGGAACTGGCTGGGTGATTGGAGGAGTGCATGGGTAGTGACAAGGAGATGGCTGGACTGCATCAGTAGTGCTCAGGGGACTGTAGCAGTGCATGTGTTAGTGCCTGTGTCATTGCATGAGTACATGGGTACTGACTGGATGATTAGAGTACTGGAGGGAGAGTGCATGGTGAATTTAAAAGTGCTTGGGTTTTGGCGGAGTGATTGGATAAGTACATGGTGCTCGCTGGGTGATTGGAGGAGTACATGGGTAGTGACAAGGAGGTGGCTGAACTTCATCAGTAGTGCTCAGGGAATTGCAGCAGTGCATGTGTTAGTGCCTGGGTCATTGCATGAGTACATGGGTACTGAATGGATGATTAGAGTACTGCAAGGAGAGTGCATGGTGAATTTATAAGTGCTTGGATTTTGGCGGAGTGATTGGATAAGTACTTGGAACTGGCTGGGTGATTGGAGGAGTGCATGGGTAGTGACAAGGAGATGGCTGGACTGCATCAGTAGTGCTCAGGGGATTGTAGCAGTGCATGTGTTAGTGCCTGGGCCATTGCATAAGTACATGGGTACTGACTGGATGATTAGAGTACTGCAAGGAGAGTGCATGGTGAATTTATAAGTGCTTGGGTTTAGGCAGAGTGATTGGATAAGTACATGGTGCTGGCTGGGTGATTGGAGGAGTGCATGGGTAGTGACAAGGAGATGGCTGGACTGCATCAGTAGTGCTCAAGGGATTGTAGCAGTGCATGTGTTAGTGCCTGGGCCACTGCATGAGTACATGGGTACTGACTGGATGATTAGAGTACTGCAAGGAGAGTGCATGGTGAATTTATAAGTGCTTGGGTTTTGGCGGAGTGATTGGATAAGTACATGGTGCTCGCTGGGTGATTGGAGGAGTGCATGGGTAGTGACAATGAGATGGCTGGACTGCATCAGTAGTGCTCAGGGAATTGTAGCAGTGCATGTGTTAGTGCCTGGGTCATTGCATGAGTACATGGGTACTGACTGGATGATTAGAGTACTGCAAGGAGAGTGCATGGTGAATTTATAAGTGCTTGTGTTTTGGCAGAGTGATTGGATAAGTACATGGAACTGGCTGGGTGATTGGAGGAGTGCATGGGTAGTGACAAGGAGATGGCTGGACCGCATCAGTAGTGCTCAGGGGATTGTAGCAGTGCATGTGTTAGTGCCTGGGTCATTGCATAAGTACATGGGTACTGACTGGATGATTAGAGTACTGCAAGGAGAGTGCATGGTGAATTTATAAGGTGCTTGTGTTTTGGCGCAGTGATTAGATAAGGACATGGAACTGGCTGGGTGATTGGACTAGTGTATGGGTAGTGACAAGGAGATGGCTGGACTGCATCAGTAGTGCTCAGGGGATTGTAGCAGTGCATGTGTTAGTGCCTGGGTCTTTGCATGAGTACATGGGTACTGACTGGATGATTAGAGTACTGCAAGGAGAGTGCATGGTGAATTTATAAGTGCTTGTGTTTTGGCGCAGTGATTGGATAAGGACATGGAACTGGCTGGGTGATTGGAGGAGTGCATGGGTAGTGACAAGGAGATGGCTGGACTGCATCAGTAGTGCTCAGGGGTTGTAGCAGTGCATGTGTTAGTGCCTGGGCCATTGCATAAGTAAATGGGTACTGACTGGATGATTAGAGTACTGCAAGGAGAGTGCATGGTGAATTTATAAGTGCTTGGGTATTGGTGGAGTGATTGGATAAGTACATGGTGCTGGCTGGGTGATTGGAGGAGTGCTTGGGCAGTGACAAGGAGTTGGCTGGACTGCATCAGTAGTGCTGAGGGGATTGCAGCAGTGCATGTGTTAGTGCCTGGGCCATTGCATGAGTACATGGGTACTGACTGGATGATTAGAGTACTGCAAGGAGAGTGCATGGTGAATTTATAAGTGCTTGTGTTTTGGCGCAGTAATTGGATAAGTACATGGAACTGGCTGGGTGATTGGAGGAGTGCATGGGTAGTGACAAGGAGATGGCTGGACTGCATCAGTAGTGCTCAGGGGATTGTAGCAGTGCATGTGTTAGTGCCTGGGTCATTGCATAAGTACATGGGTACTGACTGGATGATTAGAGTACTGCAAGGAGAGTGCATGGTGAATTTATAAGTGCTTGGGTTTTAGGCGGAGTGATTGGATAAGTACATGGAACTGGCTGGGTGATTGGAGGAGTGCATGGGTAGTAACAAGGAGATGGCTGGACTGCATCAGTAGTGCTCAGAGGATTGTAGCAGTGCATGTGTTAGTGCCTGGGCCATTGCATAAGTACATGGGTACTGACTGGATGATTAAAGTACTGCAAGGAGAGTGCATGGTGAATTTATAAGTGCTTGGGTTTTGGCAGAGTGATTGGATAAGTACATGGTGCTGGCTGGGTGATTGGAGGAGTGCATGGGTAGTGACAAGGAGATGGCTGGACTGCATCAGTAGTGCTCAGGGGATTGTAGCAGTGCATGTGTTAGTGCCTGGGCCATTGCATGAGTACATGGGTACTGACTGGATGATTAGTGTACTGCAAGGTGAGTGCATGGTGAATTTATAAGTGCTTGGGTTTTGGCGGAGTGATTGGATAAGTACATGGTGCTCACTGGGTGATTGGAGGAGTGCATGGGTAGTGACAATGAGATGGCTGGACTGCATCAGTAGTGCTCAGGGAATTGTAGCAGTGCATGTGTTAGTGCCTGGGTCATTGCATGAGTACATGGGTACTGACTGGATGATTAGAGTACTGCAAGGAGAGTGCATGGTGAATTTATAAGTGCTTGTGTTTTGGCAGAGTGATTGGATAAGTACATGGAACTGGCTGGGTGATTGGAGGAGTGTATGGGTAGTGACAAGGAGATGGCTGCACTGCATCAGTAGTGCTCAGGGGATTGTAGCAGTGCATGTGTTAGTGCCTGGGTCATTGCATAAGTACATGGGTACTGACTGGATGATTGGAGTACTGCAAGGAGAGTGCATGGTGAATTTATAAGTGCTTGTGTTTTGGCGCAGTGATTAGATAAGGGCATGGAACTGGCTGGGTGATTGGAGGAGTGCATGGGTAGTGACAAGGAGATGGCTGGACTGCATCAGTAGTGCTCAGGGGATTGTAGCAGTGCATGTGTTAGTGCCTGGGTCATTGCATGAGTACATGGGTACTGACTAGATATTTAGAGTACTGCAAGGAGAGTGCATGGTGAATTTATAAGTGCTTGTGTTTTGGCGCAGTGATTGGATAAGGACATGGAACTGGCTGGGTGATTGGAGGAGTGCATGGGCAGTGACAAGGAGATAGCTGGACTGTATCAGTAGTGCTCAGGGGATTGTAGCAGTGCATGTGTTAGTGCCTGGGCCAGTGCATAAGTAAATGGGTACTGACTGGATGATTAGAGTACTGCAAGGAGAGTGCATGGTGAATTTATAAGTGCTTGGGTTTTGGCGGAGTGATTGGATGAGTACATGGTGCTGGCTGGGTGATTGGAGGAGTGCATGGGCAGTGACAAGGAGATGGCTGGACTGCATCAGTAGTGCTCAGGGGATTGTAGCAGTGCATGTGTTAGTGCCTGGGTCATTGCATGAGTACATGAGTACTGACTGGATGATTAGAGTACTGCAAGGAGTGTGCATGGTGAATTTATAAGTGCTTGTGTTTTGGCGGAGTGATTGGATAAATACATGGAACTGGCTGGGTGATTGGAGGAGTGCATGGGTAGTGACAAGGAGATGCCTGGACTGCATCAGTAGTGCTCAGGGGATTATAGCAGTGAATGTGTTAGTGCCTGGTTCATTGCATAAGTACATGGTTACTGACTGGATGATTAGAGTACTGCAAGGAGAGTGCATGGTAAATTTATAAGTGCTTGTGTTATGGCGCAGTGATTAGATAAGGACATGGAACTGGCTGGGTGATTGGAGGAGTGCATGGGTAGTGACAAGGAGATGGCTGGACTGCATCAGTAGTGCTCAGGGGATTGTAGCAGTGCATGTGTTTGTGCCTGGGTCATTGCATAAGTACATGGGTACTGACTGGATGATTAGAGTACTGCAAGGAGAGTGCATAGTGAATTTATAAGTGCTTGGGTTTTGGTGGAGTGATTGGATAACTACATGTTGCTGGCTGGGTGATTGGAGGAGTGCATGGGTAGTGACAAGGAGATGGCTGGACTGCATCAGTAGTGCTCAGAGGATTGTAGCAGTGCATGTGTTAGTGCCTGGGTCTTTGCATGAGTACATGGGTACTGACTGGATGATTAGAGTACTGCAAGGAGAGTGCATGGTGAATTTATAAGTGCTTGCGTTTTGGCGCAGTGATTAGAAAAGGACATGGAACTGGCTGGGTTATTGGAGGAGTGCAAGGGTAGTGACAAGGAGATGGCTGGACTGCATCAGTAGTGCTCATTGGATTGTAGCAGTGCATATGTTAGTGCCTGGGTCATTGCATGAGTACATGGGTACTGACTGCATGATTAGAGTACTGCAAGGCGAGTGCATGGTGAATTTATAAGTGCTTGTGTTTTGGCGCAGTGATTAGATAAGGGCATGGAACTGGCTGGGTGATTGGAGGAGTGCATGGGTAGTGACAAGGAGATGGCTGGACTGCATCAGTAGTGCTCAGGGGATTGTAGCAGTGCATGTGTTAGTGCCTGGGTCATTGCATGAGTACATGGTTACTGACTGGATGATTAGAGTACTGCAAGGAGAGTGCATGGTGAATTTATAAGTGCTTGTGTTTTGGCGCACTGATTAGATAAGGACATGGAACTGGCTGGGTGATTGGAGGAGTGCATGGGTAGTGACAAGGAGATGGCTGGACTGCATCAGTAGTGCTCAGGGGATTGTAGCAGTGCATTTGTTAGTGCCTGGGTCATTACATGAGTACATGGGTAGTGACTGGATGATTAGAGTACTGCAAGGAGAGTGCATGGTGAATTTATAAGTGCTTGTGTTTTGGCGCAGTGATTAGATAAGGACATGGAACTGGCTGAGTGATTTGAGGAGTGCATGGGTAGTGACAAGGAGATGGCTGGACTGCATCAGTAGTGCTCAGGGGATTGTAGCAGTGCATGTGTTAGTGCCTGGGTCATTGCATGAGTACATGGGTAGTGACTGGATGATTAGAGTACTGCAAGGAGAGTGCATGGTGAATTTATAAGTGCTTGTGTTTTGGCGGAGTGATTGGATAAGTACATGGTGTTAGCTGGGAGAGAGCACGAATATCCTTGGTGTGCATATTGCTAGGGACGCTGCTCTCACCCATTAGAGAGAGGATAGTCTACGGACCCTGCTGTCGCAACTCTGCACGCCCAGCGGCGCGGACACCGCTCAGCCAGTGTGCGGCTTGCTGCTCCGCCTCTCGGCAGCAGGCTGTTCTCACCAGAAGCCCAGCCCATCCGAGAAGTTGCCACCTGTTCTCGCAAGCCGGACCTCGGAGGGAAGGATTGCCGGGCTAGCTGCGCATTAACCAGGGCCATGGAGAGGCGTCGGGTGCCAGTGCCGTCTGGCCCGGAAGGTCTCTTTGCCTGGACGGAGTGCACCGTGCAGCCAGCCTTACTTGGAAAAACGATGGCGGACCCTGGGGTTTCCAGGGGGTGGCCGGCGCCAGGCCGTCCGCCTCCCTTGATGTGGGTGGGCCGCCTCCATGTAGGCCACAACCGAGACTACAAGAGCACCTGCACTGAGCGATGTGGGCATTCGAGATATATCTATGCATTATGCTGCATTAATAACGAATTTGGAGGACGTGGTGGTGTCTGTCCCCCCTGGGGCCATTTTGGGTCAGATTAGTACAACGTGAGACACACAGCCCAATCCACGTGTAAAATGACGTGCAAGTTGGCGCATTTTGTTTTAGTCAGGAACAAATATGTTTTTCACCAAAATAGGGACAGTCTCGCACACAGTAAGAGCAGGTAAAAACACACATATCACTCCAAAGAGGAAAAACAGTTAAAGCCAAAGATGCAGACCTCACCATAAACCTGTTTTGAATTCACTTGTGGTACGTAACAATATCGAGCGCCGCCGCCACCCTGAATATTGCTTATATTTATATTGAACACATGATGACTCGTAGCTTGCGATGTGGTTCAATTTTATAGACGTGTTAACAGACCTGGTGTGGGGAGACAGCTAATGGGCCGCTGTCCTCGCCCTTTTAGGACACCCTGCCTGCCTCTGTGGCCTGTTGTGACTAAGCAAACGGACGGTGACAATGCACACAAATGAATACTGTTTTTTTTTAATTAAGTGTAACAGTCTTTTTGTCTTGCAGATGGCGAGGTGGATCCTGTGACACTGGGCTATCCTCTGCGCAGGAGCTCCAGCATAAACATTCCTGCCTCCTGCAAGCTTTTTAGGGAAAATGCCAGTGAGCATAACATGGTGAAGAATCGGTGGCTGCGGGGCGGCAAAGAATTTGCTCGCCTGTCATTTGGAGTGAGCTTACCTCCGATGGCACCCTACCCTACCTTTTGCAGGAGGAAATGCATTCAGATCAGGTTGTAGAGTTAAATGTTTTTCGCCCACCCTACATGGCCTTCCTCCTCTTGTGTAATGGGAACATAATTTTCCTCCAGAAATGCATGTTCTCGCCCTGTTTTATGCCGGAGCTCTGGTAGCTGACTAGACATAAAAACCTAGCCTGCCCCCCTGCCAACCTTGTGAGGCAAGGCTTTATACCGTTCTAGCTAACCTTCCCCAATAACTAGGCTGCTTGCTTTGCACACATCACATGTTAATTGTACATTTAGTATCTGTCTCCAGACCATGCTTCCGAACTAACGATCACTGCATGTGCAGATGTGCCCCGTGCGCGTTATTTCATGACTTCTGGTGTGACTCCCTAGTTTGGGGCTAACCCCTTCCCGCCTGGATCGGATTGTCTGCAATTGGAATACATGGCGCCACCGAAGCATGGGGAGACAGTCCGACGCTTAGACTTGTAAATCAAGAGGAAGGGAAAGGGAGCGTATAAACTCCGGCTTACTCCTTGTGGTGACTATGCTCAATGAAGGCACGGGCAGGGGAATCCCATTTGTAGGTCACACAAGCGAATGTGAGTCGAACGACCCAGCCATGCTTTTAGTTTTTTTCTCCTCACTGATGAGGCTATGAATGGTGGAGCAGGTACTGAGGCCCACAAAACATGGATTACGTTGTATTTATTATCCAAACAGAAGAAAGTGAAAGGCATTTCCATTGTTTCCACAGGGGCCATGGCTCCCTTGCTACCTCATTGCCCCCCGCCCCATGGTTGTTTTGTGTACTTTGCACTCGTTATATAGCATCTGCCAGAGGCATATGTTTTCGGAGCTCCCGCGGTTTTTACAATGTGAGCCTTCCTTAACTTGTCTGCAGGGGCCCATGTGTGCAGGTTACCAGAGAACTGCTGCACTACCAAGCTTTACCTGCCTCGCTTGTATTGACGCACAGTGCAGTATTTTAAAGCATTCCTAGAGGCTGAAACACCCTCTGTGCCCTCCGTGCCCTCCTGCCGCCTCTGCGAAATATTCGACAGCCTGCTGTCTTATAGACGTGTGGCTATCTCTGTAACAGTCAGGTGATTTACCACCTATTTAGTCTGTACTTACCTCTGCCACCATGAGAGCTAACAACTAATTACACAGCCCATCTGCTACGGACACTGCGTACATAGCCAATTGTCATTCACTTTCATGTTATTCTTTTCCCACTTTTGTCAGGGCCACTGGAATGAGTTGGGTCCTCTCCTGCAGTAGCCACCTCTTTGCCCTGTGCCTTGCTTGTTCTGCCACAAGCACTGTGCGGACCTGTCCCCCTCCTTACCCTGTGACTACATAGCTTTGTACGGGCACTGTCGGACTATCTCCCTCCACTCCGTGCCTGCCTTGTTCTGTCGCTTTACTGTGGCACCTAGTGTCTTTACCCCGTGACTGCCTCGATGTGCAGGGGCACAGACTGTCCTGACCCACTGTTTTACCCCGGGTATACCTTGTGCTACCGCGCACTGCCTAGCTTGGTCCCCTGTGCCTTCCTCGCTGCCCTGTAGCGGCTCCCACTCCACCCGTGCCTACCTTGCCATGGCAGGCTCCTGAGCAGCACTGGGCAGGGTCGCGGACTGCTTGACTGCAGCAGGAAATCTCAGCCCACTGCAGGACTTCGCCGTAGGATTTCATGCCCAGGAGCACTCCAGGAGCGGAGCCGCCACCACCGGCGCCTTTTTGCCATTGTTGCCGTAGCCTGCAATTCAACAAAAGGGGATTTGACCTGCATCTTTTTGTGGGGAAAACTTGTCTCTGCAGCCCACTGCCTCGAGCTTTTACTGCATGCTTTTGGAGGGGCGCCCAGCCCCCTAGACAGGTGATGGGCGTTCCGGCCGCCTTCTCCAATTGTGTTTACGGCGTTTGTTGCACGTGGGATTTCAGATCTGGAATTGATGTTTGGCTACGTGCTCTGTTTTTACGCCCCCTAAAAAGTTACATATTGTAATTTTTCCCAAACTTGATTGTTGAAAATAGCGAAGTGCATTTGCAGGTTTTCTGTTAAACTGGGAGCTATATATCTTTTTTTTACCTTTTTATTTCTCCCTCCATCCAAGGCACAAGATGGCCGTCAACACTTCCTGGTTTGAAGTGTTGGCAGCCAATCAGAGGCAAGCTCGTGCTCTTGTGGTTAGGCTCCGCCCAGATATAGAAACTTTTTATTTTTTGAATTTCTCAGGAACTACTGAAGGGATTTACACCATTTAACAAAAAGGACTCTTTCTGAACCAAGGGCTATCTTTTTGCCAAATTTGGTGTAATTCCGTTCAGCAGTTCGGACTGTAGCTTTGTCTAAAGTTTCCTATGGAAATTAACATGGGGAAAACGCGTTTTGGGACCCCCCTTTTGTCTCGGCCCCCGCTTGTCGAATCACCCCGAAACTTTCAAGACAGGAGCTGACCAGAGCGCCCCACTAGTTTTGAAAATTTCGCGAAGATTCGTCAACCGGCGCCAAAGTTATTGGGAAAAGAAAAAATGCTTTTCCTATGGAAACTAGGTCCTAACTATAACTACCTATATATATATATATATATTCCAAGCACACCCTATTCCAATTGAGGCCACCCCAAATATTGGCGCTGTGCAAATTCATTCAAATACCAGCTGGTAAAGATGCCTAATATTTATACGTTAACCTGGTACATATAGTAACACACTATTCCTGATTATACAGAATATAAAGAGGCCACAATGTTCGGTTTCTTCAGAAAGTTAGCATTTTTATTCATATTCTTATTTCATCCAGCACGAAAATCAGCTGATTGGTGGCCTCAAGTGCCATGAGAGGTCAACGAGTGTGCGTCCCACCGCAGTATGACCGTACCGCGTGACCCATGTGCCACCTCCAGGGTACGGGAGGCAGAAGCGGCATCACAGGTCCTCTTGAAGACAGTTGTAGCACTAATTCTACATTTTGGTACTAGGGCATTTTAACTTCGTTGTTCCTGCCAGATACAAAGAGAAGATCCTGTGTTATTCAGTGCCCTCGTTACCTTTTTTGTGGGTTGTGGTGCTTGTCACTTTGCTGCCCCGCCGGTGCACACGACTGGACACCCCACCTCGTGTGCCATCTGCAGGGCCTCTGCCCTCGGATCACTGGTTTCGGTTTCTGGAGTGGCAACATAAACAGTTGCTCCCAAAGGACAAGCCTGAACACTTAGGTGAATATCCCCTGCACCAGCATTCCACGGAAATTCTTTCCTAGCTCTCCCACGTCAACGAGGACGTCATAATAGCATGGCTCTGCTCGCGACACCGTATGACGTCATCGGAGCCATAAAAGAACATCATCGGCGTGCTGACGTCAGTTCCACCCATTTTTTCCGTGCCACCGAGGCAAACAGGGGACCGAGACATTTTCACATGTATACATAGTATAATAAATATATATATATTCACTGAAAAAACCATAGGTTTCAGGCACGTTATAGTTAGAAATTAGCATTTAAAAAACCTTAGAAATTCACTGAAAAAACCATAGGTTTCAGGCACGTTATAGTTAGAAATTAGCATTTAAAAAACCTTTGATGTCATTTGAGATGTCATCAGTGATGTCATGAGTGATGTCACTGACCATGTCATGAGTGATGTAATATGTGACGTCATCAGCAGTGCATTGCGGGGGCGCGAGTTATAGTTAGCTGAACTAACTATAACGGGGGAATTTCACGGGTTTTGTACGAGTGCAATGTCCAACTAACTATAACTTTCCCTAAAACCTATGGTTTTTTCAGTGAATTTCAAAGGTTTTTTAAATGCTAAACCCTAACTATAACAGGCCTGAAACCTATGGTTTTTTCAGTGAATTTCAAAGGTTTTTAAAATGCTAATTCCTAACTATAACAAGCCTGAAACCTATGGTTTTTTCAATGAATTTCAAAGGTTTTTAAATGCTAATTCCTAACTATAACATGTCTGAAACCTATGGTTTTTTTCAGTGAATTTCAAAGGTTATGTAAATGACAATTTTTAAATGTATTAATTGTTATATATATATTTTTTTATACTGATTTACTACATTTTTTTAAACTATTTATTTTTAGATGTTTTATTTTTTAAATTACATTGTAATTACATTATACATTACATTACAAAATATACTTTCTCAGAATGAATTACTTTAGTTTAAATACTTTGCAAATGGGCAATAGACTTTTAAGTACAGTAGTTACAGTTGTTGCAATGGGCAACACAATTTCAAACACAATGCAACATTGAGCTCAATGTGAATTTCTAGCTAAATGCAATTAGTTACTTTATGGATTACTTTTCTAACCACAGGACTGGATCCTAGATTCAGTCCTGGGACATCTCCTGTAAACAGTTGAATAAAAGCGTTTTGGTTACAGTAGTGATTTTTAAGGAATATTATTGTATTTTAAAAGTTGACACGTAGAAACTTTTTCACATAGAATCACCAATGTTATCCTATGGGAGGAAATTCACTTAGCAGGTAAGTAGTGTTATCGTTACTTTTTCTTACTCAGTGGTGGATCCTGGATCCAGCACTGGTGCATCTCCTGTAAACAGTTGAAAGAATGCGTTTAAGTCATACGGGCGATTTTTAAGGAATATTTGTAGTTTGCGAAAATCAACACTTTGAAACTTTTCTGCTGAAAACCAGACAATGGATTCCTACGGAAGGAAATATAAGTTACTGGTAAGTACGGTTAAAATTACTTTTCAGGATCAGTACTGGGCTGAAAGATGCAGCACTGAGGTCTCTCCTGATAACAGGTGAGTAAATCAAAATTCGTATTTTGGCTGATTTTAGAGGAATATTTGTATGTTTCAAAATCGACACTTAGAAACTTTTTCAGCAAAAAGCAGGCAATGATATCCTATGGAAGGAAATTCAAGTTACTGGTAAGTACGGTTAAAATTACTTTTCAGGATCAGTACTGGGCTGAAAGATGCAGCACTGAGGTCTCTCCTGATAACAGGTGAGTAAATCGGAATTCGTATTTCGGCTGATTTTAGAGGAATATTATAAAGTTCCAAAACTCCACACTTAGAAGAATTTCCAAGTGAAACCAGTCAATGATATCCTATGGAAGGAAATTCAAGTTACTGGTAAGTACGGTTAAAATTACTTTTCAGGATCAGTACTGGGCTGAAAGATGCAGAACTAAGGTCTCTCCTGATAACAGGTGAGTAAATCGGAATTCGTAGTTCGACTGATTTTAAAGGAATATTTGTATGTTTCAAAAATTGACACTTAGAAACTTTTTCAGCAAAAAGCAGACAATGATATCCTATGGAAGGAAATTCAAGTTACTGGTAAGTACGGTTAAAATTACTTTTCAGGATCAGTACTGGGCTGAAAGATGCAGCACTGAGGTCTCTCCTGATAACAGGTGAGTAAATCGGAATTCGTATTTCGGCTGATTTTAGAGGAATATTATAAAGTTCCAAAACTCCACACTTAGAAGAATTTCCAAGTGAAACCAGTCAATGATATCCTATGGAAGGAAATTCAAGTTACTGGTAAGTACGGTTAAAATTACTTTTCAGGATCAGTACTGGGCTGAAAGATGCAGGACTAAGGTCTCTCCTGATAACAGGTGAGTAAATCGGAATTCGTAGTTCGGCTGATTTTAGAGGAATATTTGCACAATGGTGAAGGGAGGGGGCGGGGACTGAGGTGACATCTGTGCAAACGCGCCCCGTGGCGCATTTTAAGTTGGGGGATTAAGTCCCCTTGAATCATGAGGGTCCCTGGGGTCCAACTAGCCCACCCTGTACCTCCAGTAGGCACCAGGGAGCTGCGTTGCAGAGAGGTGTTCAGAGGCCACGCCCCTTTTTGCACCTCTCTGCAACGCAGCTCTGTGGCGCTTTCTGGACGTAGCTGGTGGGCTAGTTCGCACCCAGGGACCCTCAGGATTGAAGGGGATTTCATTCCCCATCTTAAAATGCGCCACAGGGCCTGTTTGCACACATGTCACCTGAAGCCCCGCCCCCTCCCTTCACCACTGTGCAAACGTGCCCGTGGCGCGTTTTAAGTTGGGGGATTAAGTCCCCTTGAATACTGAGGGTCCCTGGAGTCCAACTAGCCCACCATGTACCTCCAAAAAGCGCCACAGAGCTGCGTTGCAGAGAGGTGTAAAAAGGGGCGTGGCCTCTGTACACCTCTCTGCAACGCAGCCCCTGGCGCATACCGGAGGTTCCTGGTGGGCTAGTTGGCCCCAGGGACCCCCAGTATTCAAGGGGAATTACTTCCTTCTTAAAACGCGCCAGGGGCGCGTTTGCAGACTGCTACAGGGAGGGGCGGGGCCTCGGCACGATGCCGGTCTTTTTTTTTTTTTTTTGCTTTTTTCTGCCCAGGGGGTCCTTGTGGGACCCCCTGAGCAGACCTAGGGTGTCAGGGTGTTTCTACCCTGCCCCTTTTGTGCGTTTGGCGCACTTGTTTCTTGTGTTTTTTTTTTTTAATCAGTGGGATCCGCGCACCCTAAGCGCATCCCGCCGATTTTGAAAAAAAAATGCTTTTTCTGCCCAGGGGGTCCTTGTGGGACCCCCTGAGCAGACTCTATGGGGTCAGGGTGTGTCTACCCTGCCCCTTTGTGCGTTTTGCGCACTTGTTTCTTTGCTTTTTTTTTTAATCGGCGGGATCCGCGCACCCTAAGCGCATCCCTCCGTTTAAAAAAAAAAAATGCTTTTTCTGCCCAGGGGGTCCTTGTGGGACCCCTGAGCAGACCTAGGGGTCAGGGTGTTTCTACCCTGCCCCCTTTGCGCTTTGCGCACTTGTTTCTGTCCCTCGGTTCTACCGAGGACAAAATGGCTGCCAACACTTCCTGATTTGGAGTGTTGACAGCCACTTGATAGCCAATTAGCATGCAGCTCGTGATCGGGACGGTGCGCGCAGGGTGCGCTCAGGATACGCGGACCCTACTCGCCCATAGATATATATGTGACTTTACTTTTCTCAGGAACTACTGAACGGACTTACACCATTTAAGCAAAAGGCACAACACTGAACCAAGGGCTACCTCTTTGCCAAATTTGGTGTAATTCCATTCAGCAGTTCGGGCTGTAGCTGCGACTAAAGGTTCCTATGGAAAAATGAATGGGGAAAACGCGTTTTGGGACCCCCCTTTTTACTCGGCCCCTGCTTGACGAATCAACCCGAGACTTTCAGGGTAGGAGCGGAGCGCCCCAACAAGTTGGAAGCTTTCGCGAAGATTCGTCAACCGGCGCAAGAGTTATTTCAAATAGAATGTCGCGGTTTTCCTATGGATAATAGGACCTAACTATAACTATCTACTGGCGACCGCCAGTAGATAATATATATATAAATATTCACTGAAAAAAACATACGTTTCAGGGACATTATATTTAGTTGGTCATTTCACTCGTACAAAACCAGTGAAATTCGGCCGTTATAGTTAGTTCAGCTAACTATAACTCGCGCCCCCGCATTGCACTGCTGATGACGTCACATATTACATCATTCATGACATGGTCAGTGACATCACTGATGACATCACTGATGACATCTCAAATGACATCACTGATGACATCATCCATTGAAGGTTTCCTGCTCTTGCTTCCAATAAGCAAAGCACTGTTTGCAATGACAGGGCGGAAGCCGCACGGCTCCCGCCCTGTCATTGCAAACGGCAATGTCCCGGGGGTGGGCACCCCAGGACATTGCAGGAGCCGGCCCTGGGGGGTGGCGGTCCCCAGGGCCATCGAGGGCTCCAGGAGGGGGGCCGCATGGCCCCCCTCCCTACATCTAACATAGCCCTGGGGAGGTAGTGGTCCCCGGGCTTGGGGGGGCCTGTGAGGCCCCCCACCCCATTTTAATAAAGCCCCGGGGAGGTGGCGGTCCCTGGGGCTTGGCCCCCTTGATTAGAATAAAGCCCCGGGGAGGTGGCTGTCCCTGGGGCTTGGGGGGGGCGCGAGGCCCCCCACATAAATCAAGATTGCCCCAGGGAGGTATCGGTCCCCGGGGCAGCTTGGGGGGGCAGCAGCCCCCCCACGCATTTTTACAATGAAGCCCCGGGGAGGTGGCAGTCCCCGGGCTGCGGGGGGGCCGTGTGCCCCCCGCGCAGAAATAATAAAGCCCCGGGGAGGTGGCAGTCCCCGAGGCTGCGGGGGCCCCCACTACATAAAACAGCATTGCCCCCGGGACCTGGCCCACCCGGGGGCTTTCAAAAATGAAGCACGGGAGCCTGCACTTAATTTTTTTTTGTTTTGGGACCCCCCTTGTTTCTCGGCCCCCGCTTGACGAAGCACCCCAAAACTTTCAAGACAGGACCTGCCCTGAGTGAAACTTTTTTTTAGAAAATTTCGCGAAGATTCGTCAAATGGCACCAAAGATATTGGCAAATCAAAAAACGCTTTTCCTATGGAAACTAGGTCCTAACTATAACTACCTACTGGCGACCGCCAGTAGGTAATATATGTATATATATATATAAATGCAAGATGCAGATCTTTAGGAAGTCATCGTCAAATTTTGCAGTGGGGCTTCGCCAGTTCGAGCTACAGACACTGTACCTGTCTCGTACTGTTAGTCACGTTTAATAAATTCTGTGGTTAACAACACATCTAGGTAACAGTGCAAGTTACCGTGCTGGTATATTCCAGAATGCTTGGGTTCTAGGCTGTGTTCCAAGCCACATTCAGAAATAGCAAAAGCGTATACGTTGGGCATTGGGCACAGGTGACACATCAAATAATAATATGTGCTTTGTTGCTTTGGCCATTAATACAGCAGAAACGAGAAAATGAATTTACAATGGGTGATTAAGAATAGACATTGTTATTGCTCATATATAAACCTATAAGCTATTTTCCAGGCTGCGAATGGCTGATTTTCTCCCTAATTGGAACGCCTGTCTGTCCAACATTGCAGTTCTGAAGTCGCTGGCTGTGTAATAAACAGCGTGCCTCGCAGAGCAGCGCTTGCGCTGCCCAGGCTCGACCTAAAAAAGGTACATATCACTACGCAAGCTGCCAGCACTGCCAGACATTACAAAGTTTGCAAACGAGCTTTCCACACCCACCCACACAAAGCGCGAAAGAAGGGCTGCAAGCAACAGCTTTGAGAAAATTAATTTCATTTTAATTTGCATAAATACTGAATAGCATGATCTTTCATTTCTATTATGCAGTTTTTGTATGGGAAATTACGTGCTTTTTCAACAAATTCAGAATATCCATAGGACTGAACTTTACAGCCAATGAGCTACTTTGACTGCACATGAGAGCATAGCTTTTCCCCAAAACAAGAGCTCTAAGAGGACCCAGATAAGATGCCAATGCAAACCATTGCAATTGTTACCCATGAAAATACCACAAAACAACAACAACAAAAGTCATTCACTCTTCTATCCCCCCACTATCCTTTCAATCAAAATAACAGACTAACATGTCCACTTCTCAAATTTCATATTTCACTATACTAATTCACCACTAATCCTTTATGGGTTCCGGATTAGCGTGCTACTCGCCAAAAAATGCTTCAAAACCCCATTAGGGGTAACAAGCGCTATATAAATGCAAACCTTTTTCCCTCTTCTATCCCTCTGCTATCCTTCTCAATCCAAATAACTGACTAACCTATCCACCACTCAAATTACTTTCATTTTTCACTATACTAATTCAACACTAATCCTTTATGGGTTCCGGAATAGCGTGCTACTCGCCGAAAAATAGCTTTGATGCCTCATCAGGGATAGGAAGCGCAGCTTTGTCTGTGGACCCCTCCGCAGGCATAAGACAAGCAATGAAAACTGGACAGTACTTCTGTGGACCACAGTGATGTCGGTCACATTATAATCATAAAATGACGCCAAAGGATAGTGCACCACACTTCAAAATAAAGCTGAAAAATCATTTGTTTAAACTTTACTTCAATGGCATCTTGCTCCCTCCTTAGCCTCCCCATTCCTTTTTCTGACCCTCTGTTTTCTCATCTCTCTAAAGATACCCTTTTGCCTCCTTCCTCACCACCCCACTTTCCTTGGCCTTTCCCTGGTGTGATCTCATCATCTCCCTAGTTCCACCCTCCTGACACCCCCCACCCCCAACATGTCGTATACTCCCAATCACTACTGCCTCTCTCAACTGTTTTCCTCTTTTCTCTGTTATTCAATCTCTTCCTAACAGAATGTTAATAGCAATCTGGCACCTGATGCTGCAAACATTTATTTCCATATGTATACATTGCTAATGATTTGTATCTCTGTTCCTTGTAAGGGATGCCTGGCATTTTATCCACTTTTGTATGCTCTACACACTGACACTCTCTTGGCAGAGGAGAGCCCATTAAAAATTAATTTAAAAAGTAAGGATAAAAATTGGATGAGGCACGTACAGCATTTGTGTGTTGGCCCATATTGTTCAGTGAGTTAAATGCTTTTTGCGATCATCTGCAAGTCACAAACAGGGGTGTGAAATTCCCATAATTTCCATTTGGGTAATTACGCAGATTCCGCGCGATTGTTTGAAATTAGGCGAAATGGAAATTTGACCATTTCAATAAATAAAACGCAAAAGTGCTTCTTGTGTACTGGTCATTCGTGTTCGTTCCGTGATCAATTGATTTGTTGGGCAATAACAAAATAATGCACTGCTGCATAGCTAAGCTGTATTTCCAAGTGTTCAAAGGCAAAAACCTGCTCATGAGGATGATGAGCATGTAGGGGTGCCCTGTTTTTACTGCCTCTAGAGTTGCGAGTATGTTCCACTGAAGAGCAAGGTTTTTCTTTTTGATTAAGTCTGGTGTTAGTTGGGTGTTAGTTGGGTCAGCAAAAAAGTGACTTTTCGGGTGTTCTCCACACGTGAGAAATACCAGCTATGCCCTTCTTTACATTTTTTTTTTTTTTTAAATGAGAATCTAACTTCGGAGTGAGTGTTGGAAAAAGGATCAAAGATAGGTATGCAGTAGTGCAGCCATTTCGAGGGGAGTGCGATAAACTACACTGTGATAAGTATGATATAGGGAAGTACTATCTGCTAACACTTCATTTAAACTACTTTGGTGCCCATGGATAAATGAGTGTAGAAAGATGTACACTGAAAGATAAACAATACACATTTTCTTTCAAAATATTAGTATAGAAAGAGCTTCAGAAAATCTGCCAACAAACAGATCAGTGATGTGATTTCATGCCAAGGAAACTGTGTATATGTAAAGTGCTTCCAAGGGAAGCCTATAAATAGAACACCTCTTTTGCACACATAGCTAGACATAGGAAAAAGTTCCAGGGAGCCTAGAACTGAATTTTTAATATGTATACAGTTTTTTTTTTTTTAAATTAAACAAAAGTAGGTTTAACATATAGACCAATAGACCACAAAGGCCGAATACTACGCATTGAACAGACAGATATATACATACATATATACATAAACAAACATATTTGTGGTGTTATGGAGGCTGCTATCTAAACAGAGCACTTCTACATCAATGAGAAAAAATTGAATGCTCAAGACCAATGCTCCATGGGGGGTGCAGCCTTTTTCACTTCCATTTCCTACTCCACAATGTCACACCTAGGGAGTTTCTGGATCAGAAAATTACCATGGCAGGTGGAGCAAACAGAAAACTCTGAATACTACGTGGCATATTAGCAAGAAATGGCGATAACTATCGCTAACCTAGGTTAGAGCTAGTTTTTCTATTGCCGTCGATCCCTGCAATTTATCGCCCTGTTAGCGACGTATTCGCAACGTTTTGCTAACAGGCGATAGCTGCAAGGATCAGCGGCAAAAACCGTCGCTAACATTAACGCGACGGCGTTAATGAAACTGGCGATAGCGGGTGGAATCCAGCGATAAGCCCTTAGCGATAACAAAAGGCATGCTAACCTGCAATTTTTGACTTAGCCTATCTGTCCACATCCAACATAAAAGATGCACCAAAAAAAAAGGGAAATGCAGATATGAGCAGTCAGGGCATAGTGCAGCACACATCAACAACCCCCTCAAGCCACCCAACATCCTGGTTGACCAGGATGAGATCCTGGTCCCCACGCAGGACCTGCGTCTGGTTCCTCGATCCCTCGCTGGACCTGCGTCTGGTACCTGGACCCCTCGCTGGAGCTGTGTCTGGTTCCTGGATCCCTCGCTGGACCTGCGTCTGGTTCCTGGATCCCTCGATGTCGCTGCGTCTGGTTCCTGGATCCCTCGCTGGAGCTGCGTCTGGTTCCTGGATCCCTCGCTGGAGCTGCGTCTGGTTCCTGGATCCTGCGCAGGACCTGTGTCTGGTTCCTGGATCGCTCGCTGGAGCTGCGTCTGGTTCCTGGATCCCTCGCTGGACCTGCGTCTGGTTCCTGGATCCCTCGCCGGAGCTGCGTCTTGGTCCTGGATCCCTTGCTGGACCTGCGTCTGGTTCCTGGATCCCTCGCTGGAGCTGCATCTGGTTCCTGGATCTCTCGCTGGAGCTGCGTCTGTGGCCTGGAGTGGGATGTGGAGTAGAAGTGGAGTTGATGAGCCGTGGCGGGAGACATTGACATGCAACGATCACCCATACCTGGTGTTGAAGTCTGGCAGGTCGCATGGAGACACGTTGCTGACCTGTGTGAGAAGCCCGCCTTGCGCACCTTGGTGCAGTCAATGGTAGAGGTGATCCTGCGCACCAACGTAGTGATGTCCGCTTTGTATACTATGATCCACCACTACACCGGGATGCACGGAGGGGATTACCAACGGTGGGTGCCGTCTCCCTGCATCACAGGACGGATGATGTTGGGCTGGCCGTACGCCCTGGAGGGTGAGGTCCCTGTGCGACACCGAACTTGTGTGGACTGAGCGCTGCAACTACACGCCTAAGGGAGCCCTGCTGCATCAACTGCATCGGGCAGTCCACCAGCCGACTACGAGGGTGACTGCTGTACCCAGCCCAGTGAAAGCACACCTGGCTCAGGCTCCTGCTGGCTGAGTCACAGATGTGGAGAGAGTGCAGTGGATTGCGCCACAGGTCAATGTCCAGGTAAGGAGAAGGTGGGACGCGTAGCGCAGGAGGGCCGGGGGGAAGTCGCTCATACCTATCACACGTAGATGACGCACCCCCAGTGGCGGGTCTACCGCTATGTTGGAAGAGGGTTGCCCCACCACCTCAAGCAGTGCAGAAGAGGAACAATCATCACATGATGATAACTAAATCAATCAATCACTCAGGGGAATTGTAAGCGCGCCACACACCCATGAGGGTCGAAAGGCACTGAGGGGTGGGGGTCCACAGATCTGTAAGCCGAAGAGCGAGGTCTTGAGGGTCTTCCTGAAGGTGTTCAGGGAGGGGGCACCTCTGATGTCTGCCGGTAGCTCGTTCCAGGTATTGGATGCAATGTGGGAGAAGGATCTCCCGCCTGCTCTGGCTCAGTGGATGCGCTGCGTTTCGGACAGTGCGAGGTTGGAAGATCGGATGTCTCATTTGTGTACGTGGAAGTTGATTCTGTTGTTGAGGTATTTGGTTACGTTGGTGTGTAGGCATTCGTAGGCGTGAGTGATGATTTTGAAGGTGACTCTTATCACCACGGGGAGACACTGGAGTCTACGTAGGTGTTGGCTGATGTGCTAGTGCCGGGGGATGCCGAGGACGAGTCTGGTGACGGTATACTGTAATGTCGGTATTTTGCGGAGTAGGGACTTGTAAATGGCGGCGTAGAGTGTGTTTCCAATGGTCAGTCTGCTGGTGATGAGTGCATGGGTGACTGTCTTCCTTGACTCTGGGGGTATCCATTTGAAGGTCTTGCGGAGGATGCGGAGGGTGTTGAAGCAGCTGAAGGTGACGGCGTAGACCTGTCTGTTCATGGTGAGGGATGGGTCGAGTACGATGCCGAGGATTCTGGCGTGGTCCGAGGGGGTAGGTGGGCTTCCGAGGGTGAAGGCCAGCAGGTGTTGTCCCATGCTGAAGGTGTGGTTCCAAGGACAAGGACTCCTGTCTTCCCGGCGTTGAGCTCCAGGCAGCTGTTGGTCATCCAGACTGCGACGTCCTGCATTCCGTTCTGGAAGTTGAGTCTGGCGGTGGTGGTCTTTTTGGTGAGGGAGAGGATGAGCTGGGTGTCATCAGCGTAGGATGCGATGTTGAGGCCATGTTGTTGGACGTTGGCGTCGAGGCTGCCATTCAGATGTTGAAGACGGTCGGGCTCAGAGATGAACCCTCTGGGACTCCACAGGTGATTTACGTGGGATTGGAGAGGAAGGTTGGCAGTCTGGTCCTTTGGCTTCTTCCGGGGAGGAATGATCGGATCCAGTCGAGGCCTGTTCCTTGTCTGCCGGCGTCGTGTAGTCTGGCGACTAGTGTGTGGTGGGAGATGGTGTTGAAGGCCGCTGAAAGGACGAGTATGATGAGCGCTGCGGAGTGGCCTTGGTCCAGGAGTGTGCGGATGTTGTCTGTGGCGGCCAGTAGGGTGGCCTTGTTGCTGTGGTTGGTTTGCAATCCGGATTGGGACGGGTCGAGGATGGCGTTGTCATCAATGAATCGTGTCACTTTCCTGTTGACTGTTTACTCTGCAACTTTGCAACTTTGGCTGTGAAGTGGAGGAGCGAGATGGGCCGGTAGTATTTGAGGTCGGTGGGGTCAGCTGTGGTTTTCTTGAGAAGGGGCCAGACTTCTGCACGCTTTCAGTCATCTGGGTAGGTGCCTGTCTTGAAGGTGGTGTTGATGGTGCATTGCAGTTCATGTGTGATGGCGGCCGCGGCTCTGTGGTAGATGTGGGTGGGCATGGGTTGGTGGGGGCCCACGAGTGCATGCCTTTCATGGTTGAGGCTGTGTCTTTGGCTGTGACTGGCGTCCAGGTGGAGATGGTGGGCTGGCTGGTGTGTCCGGGGCCCGGGGTGTCTGTAGACAAGGGTTTCTCGGAATGTGGAGTTGTGGCTGGTCTGGATCTGGAAGTGCATGTGTTTGGCGGAGGGGAAGGTTCCGCTGGGGGTGGTGAGGTGGAGGCTGCTCTTGTGTGCAATGGTGAGGCACCCTCCCGGGTGGTTGGTGCGGTCCTTCCTCTGGATCTTGTATCCGTCCAGGATGGCGGTCTTGATGTCGGGGGCGGAGGAGGCGTTGGTCCAGATCTCCGTGAAGAAGGTGATGTCGGGCGAGAGAGAGTCGAGTAGGTTCCAGATTTCCATGGCGTGTATGTACACGGAGCGCCCGTTGAGTGCGATGCATCCTACGGTGTCGCCGGTGCTGGTGTCGACTGTGTTGGAGTTCGGGGTGGTGGTTAAGCTCTGGCAGCAGTGGAGGCAGGAGAACTGGCCGTGGGTCATGTTTGCCGAGGCCTGTTGTCAGTCTCTGACTTTCCCGGGTTTCAGTGCGTGGATGGTGGCTGTGCCATAGCAGTGGGTGGCCCGTGATCCAGGCTTACTGGCGCTGTTCGCGGTTGTGTTGCAGACGTGCACAGACGGGCTTGTCTTAGGTGCGCCTTCTGCACGCCAGCAGTGCCTGTCCGCTGCGCAATTGCGCAGCGTCCACCATTAAGTAGGGGAGGGTGGAGGAACGATCAGCTGGGAGGCGGGAATGTGCGAGGACAGGGGCGTGGGGCCGTGGGGGCAGCAGCTGCGGGAAGCGTGTAGTGCGGGCTCAGAGAAGCCAATGATACAGTTAAAAATGGGACAAACAAGGGATAAATAATGGATGTAATCATGCTATGTATCCTCAGGGGCTGGGCGGGTGGGTAGGACTGCTCCAAATACGGAGCAGGGAATGTGCGGATTGGCATGCATACTCAAGTGCGCAATGACTGTTTGGTCAGCCCACTCAGGCCGCCCAATGCAGACATGCGCACTTCTCTGTTCGCAATGCAGGCTGCATTGTAGCCTGCATGGAGAACATGCCCACCCCTCCGGCCCCTGGCTGCATGACTTGTCCCGTTGCCAAATAACAATACCACCGCCGCATCGCAGGATTGTGAATGACTCATGCGAGGGAGCCTGGCTGCCTACTTCCTTTTCTTGGAAGCAGACGCAGGAGAGTAGGAACTACGTAGACATGGGACACGGCTTAGAGGTGAGACTTCCCTCAATAAATATTATCTACACTCGCTCACACACACATCCCCGCGGCCACGCACCATCCAGTGTTCATTATGGGGTTTACCACTTCACAGCTGTCCAGACACCCCCCTCCGTACTTCTCAATGGTGGCCGCTGTGCGCCCATGCACAGCGGGCGTACCACTCGTGTGCCAAAGGCACATACATAGTTGCGATGCATGCCATGGCATCGCATTCCATTCTAATACATACTAATACTAGGCACATTGCAACAGTAGAGTAGGTGTTGCATAGCTGAGACATGACGATCACTGTTCCCACTACAGTGAGTGCGACCCAAGAATAACCTTTGCATAACAGACCCAACAGTGAACCCTGGAATTCATTTCTGAACCCCCAAAAGACACCCAAAGATCACATTTGAGACAAATGCACCCCCCCAATTTCTCTTTATTTTGGCACAAAACACACCCAGGATTTAGAAATTTGACCCCAAAAAACACACAAATATTCAAACATTTACCCCGTAAAACACCCCGTTTTTCATATTTTACCCCAAAAAACACCCCATTTTTCATATTTTACCCCGTAAAACACCCCATTTTTCATATTTTACCCCAAAAAACACCCCATTTTTCATATTTTACCCCATAAAACACCCCATTTTTCATATTTTACATTCAATACCCATGCACACCTGAAAAAGTTGAAATTACCCCATTTCTGACCTCACAATGCGTTGTATTCAAATGCGATGTTAAGGCACCTAGTTTGTCAGAGTTGTTTTGTTAATGATGTACTGCCTGCGTTGTAATGGTTGTCTCCCGTGCCAAAGGCAACCCATAGGCTACGCAGTTTGCGTCCGTCTGCCCCTGGACCGCGCTCAGCAACAAGGAGCATTCCTCTTGGACACTCCACCGATACGACGCCAGCAGCCTCCTCGCCATCAACCCTGGACACCACCTCGCCTGCCAGGACCAACCTCTGCTCCGGACCGGACATCGCCATCACCGTCACTGACGGCTGCAGTATCACCCGCAAGGAGCACCCCAACCGTCAGGGAGGAGGCATTGCCATCACCTACAGAAGCACACTCCGACTGACCACGCACTCTGATGACCCAAGGGTGACCATGGACCACGTCAACTCCAAGATCCGGACCAGGCACAGGTACATCCTCTGTGGCACCCTCATGTGCAGGCCCCCGGGCCATGAGCCCCCATTCTCCAATACCATTTTAGACCTCATTGCACCCCAGGATCTCCCATCCACCGATGACATCCTACTCGGTGACCTCAAGTTCCACCTGGAGAACCCCAGTGACCAGGACACCACCCCCTCATGGGGAAGGTCCCTTACATCAGACGCAAGCAGCAAGTCACCGCAACAAGCCACATAGCAGGACACATGGTCGAGCACGTCACCTTCGCCAGCGTGAACTTCAAGTGCAGCCACAACACCGGACTTTCCTGGACCGACCATCATTGTTGACATCACGTCTTCACCTTGCCCACCGGACGCCACCGCCATCATCGCACCCCTCGCAGCTGGATCAAGGCCACCGAAGAACATCTTGTCAACTCCCTCCGCACCAACACTCCACCAATGCTTCCAAATGATGACACCGCAGCGCCCAACCACCGATGTATCTCCAACTGCACCGACATTCGGGCACCCTCATGAACAGCACTGCGTCAGTACCTTCCGCCTGCCTGATGGCAGGCGTGAGGGTGTGGCAGTGCCCCAGGGATAGGCTGGCCCCATGCATTGCAGGAGTTGCGTCATGGTTGTGACACGACTGCAGCAATGCGTGACTTTAGTGCAGACAGATACGTCAGGATTCCTGACGTATCTGTCATTACTTGCGTCATGGAGCGCTGTCCAGTGAGTACAGCGCATCCATGCTGTTGCAAGGAGGGCGTAATGAGAAGTGTTGCAACGCTGTCTTGTCGCAGCGCAGCAACACTTTTCATGACTGTGGCCCAGAAATGCGCACTATCTTATTGATGGTGCACTTTCCTGCACTGTATTTTTGTCGCAGGGCAGCGCTGCAACATTGCTTGCAGCGCTGTCCAGCACCAAAAACATGCATAGATGTGGGCCCAAGACTTGTCCCCATTTTTAAGACCAGCTATTTTCTGGTCTTAAGTTCCTGCAGCTTACGGGCCTTAGCGCGACTTTTTTTATCGCTTTGCGGGTCCGGCATATCCTTTCTAATAGGGCAAAGTGCGGTTAGCGGGAGTTTTTGCTAAATTTAGAGAAGGAACGCCTACCTTGCATGTCATTAGCGATAGATATCGCTGGCATGCAAGGCGATAGTAAAACCGGGTGCTAGCGTCAGAAAGCTGTCGCTAACACCTGTTAGCGACAGCTTGCTAATAGGACGATAAAAATATCGCCGCTTTAGCGTCAAAAAAGTGCAGCTAAAGCGGCGATGAGCCCTTGATAATATGCCCCCACATATGAGCTGGAATGTTTCGATTTTCACCAACTGTGCAGCAGCAGTTTTTATGACCCACACTTTTCTTTAATATGCTACCTGCTCCACGTCCTGCCCCTATTTAAAAAAGAGAAAACACCTGGTTGGGGGCGGGGGAGATGCTTTACAAGAGCATCAAACGATTCAGAGGGACACTTGTTTATTGTGTGTTGTGGATGGTAGTTAAAACCTGAAATAGGAGACTATCGAAGACAGAATATCGAAGGGTCAAAATATCTTAACCACAAAGTCAAGGGATAAAATACTGAAAGGTACATTTGTATAGATTTTGTATTCCTAATTTCACATATACATACTTTGGTGATGTGTATATCTTCAAGGTACATAGATGTGGCATTAAGAATAGTAAATCCATGCCTTCCTCTGTGCTCCTACCTCTTTGATAATTTGTGTGTCACTATTCTGGTCACAATATTGTTACCCTGTGATATTTTGCCATCGACACTCTCTAACACAATCCCGGAAATAGAGATTACACACCTGACTGGTACACCCCAACAAGCAACCTACAAATGCATTTTTAGTGGATGTGACATGCCCCCCACCACTGAAGATAGGCCCATGACAATACATGTATGGCCAAAGCCAGATTTAAAACTCAGGTCTCAAGGATCCAAGTCCAGCATCTTAACTTCTGGAGCATTTGGCCTTGTTTTAAGAAGACTTACAATCGGCATGCAGGTACCAAAAAGGGCAGCAGATACTCTGCTGCTTGTCTCCCACATTTCAAAATCATTGAAGGAGAGGGAAAGCTCGGAAACCTGCGTTCTGTGCCATTTTAAACATTCTATGTATCAACATAGAATCGCTTTTACATATTGCAGAGATAGATTGGATATTGGAATTCAACTGTTTACTGCACAAATTGGTTCATAAAATAGAGCTAGTTAGTATGGTATCATGTGCTTAGTGCTGTGTGCACCCAGTATTGACCATGATTGTAGACCTATGATATTTAGGGTGGCCTTCCTCCAAACTGTATGCCTGCTTAACTCTTCTGTTTACTGATTTGTTTTGTTGGCCTAAGGACTCTGAGCACTTTACCAGTGCTGAATAGTGCTAAAGTGCATATGCTTCTCCTCTAAACATCGTAACATTGGGGCATGCAAAATTGGCAGATTTTGTTTTTTTATAAGTGCCTTATAAAGTGGTATACCATGCATCCAGGGCCTGTAACCTAAATGCTACTAGTGGACCTGCAACACTGATTGTGCCACCCACACAAGTAAACTTTCAAACCTGTCTCTGGCCTGCCACTGCAAGGTATGTGTGTGCAGTTTACTGCCATTTCGATTTGGCATTTAAAACCCTTTGCTAAGCCTTATACTCCCCTTTTATTACACAATAGTCACCCCTAAGGTAGGCCTTAGGTAGCCCATAGGGCAGGATGCTGTGTACGTAAAAGGTAGGACGTGAACATTTACGTTTTGCATGTCCTGGTACTGACACACAGCTAATTTCGTTTTCCTCTACTGTGAGGCCTACTCCTTTCATAGGTTAACATTGTGAATTCCTTAATACACTTTTTAAGCTGTAATTCCTGATTAAAAAGGAGTGGCTTATCATGTTCTATATCTTTGGAATGGTAATACTAAATAATTTTTACTGGTAAAGGTGGATTTAACATTACTTTTTAGAAATCCCACTTTTAGAAAGTGGGCATTTCTCTGCTCTTACTGCTCTGTGTCTGTGCAGCTTGTCTCCAATACACGTCTGGGGTGGGTGACAGACACACTTTCTGCATTCCCTCTAGACAGCCACAAACAAAGGAAGGTTAGGTTTGACTATAAATTCTCATCTGCATTCTGATGGGTCTTCCGGCACAGGAAGGGAGGGGGAGCTGACACTTACACCTTAATAGGCAGTGGCCTGTTCCCACACGAAGGACAGATTACCCCTTGCTGATAGTCTGGACCCAAGGCTGGGAAGAACGGACCTCTGTGCTCTTCAAAGACCCTTCTTTAAAGTCTCCCTCACTTCAAATGCACAACTGGGTATACGTACTGAGTCTCTGACCATACCAAGACAGTATACTACTCGACCTGTGAAGAACCCTGTCAAGAAGAAGGGATGCTGTGCTGCTACAAGGACTGCTGCTTTGGAAGAACTGCTTTTCTGCTCTGTTGTGCTGCCTGTTTCCAGCTGCTTTCTACCCTCTGCCCTGCCAAGTAAAGTCCTGGTCCCATCTCTCTTGAACCTAGAGTGACTCTATGTGCTTGCTGGCTTACTCCCTGTTCTGAAGTCTCAGGGCCATCAAAGACTTCCTACAACCCTGCAACAGCACATGGACTCTGCCATCTGTGAGTCCTGCCTTGCCAAGTGGTGTCGACCCAGTCCTGGGCCCTTGGTAGGGACTTTTATGTGCTGACCCAGCAGAATCCACACATCGAGGACTTTGCACTGATCAGAACCAATGTATGTCCTTTCCCGCCGATGCAATTGCTGATCGACCACATTGCTTCAACAGACTGCGTGGCTTGACGATGACGGACTGCGTGGCTCGACAATGACGCATCTGCATCGAGAAGAGGTTCGTCGAAGAGGCTTCACTGGAATCGACACATCGCCTACATCCACAGGATCGACTACGACTCATCGCCTCCTCTGCTCCTCGCATCTGGTCCTCAACGTCGAAACTTCTTCCATCCAAGGTATTTTTTCAGCAGGACCTGTGTGAGTCCTGTAGTCGGCCTGCCCTCCATCACAATTGGCCTGAACTTTGGATTTACCTCAAACTAGAGCAACCAGATGTCCCTGGTTGGTGCTTTATGACTCTAAGCACTATATTTTGAATTAATCTACAAAAATTCATAACTCCAGTTCTACTTATTGGACTTATGTCGTTTTTGGTCTTGTTTTACTCATAAAATTATTTTCTATTTGACTAATCCTGCGTGGGGTATTTGTGTGGTGTTTTCATTGTGCTACTGTGTGTATGAGTGTGTGTGTGGGGGTGAGTTTGTGTTGCAAAAATACTTTACACATTGCCTCTTTAGATAAGTATGATTGCTCTGTGCCAAGCTACCAGAGAGCGAGCACAGGTTATCTCTTAGTGCGCATCTAGCTTACCCTGACTAGAGTGGTAGTTCCTGTGTGGACAGGGTGCATACCTCTGCCAACTAGAAACCCCATTCCTAATTGCAGTGACGAAGCTGGAGGATGCCAAATTGAGAAGGCACTGATGCACCATCAGATCACAAAATCACACAAATATACGGTGTATTATAATTCAGCCTACCTCCGTTGAAAATAACAGGTTGAAATATGTGTTATATCACCCAAAACCAGCTGTTCACCTCCAAGAGATATTGACCCAACTCAAGAAACAAAAAAATATGCATACATAGTCACTTTCTGGAAAATTGCTGTAGCCTGCTTGCCTGTGATGTAATGCAAATTGGTAATATTTTAGAACAAATTAATTTTTCAAAAAGGTTCATTTTCCTGCCCCTTATGAAACCTCCCCTTTTTACTTACAAATATCTGAATGAATTGAATCTAAAAGTGTTCATCGTTACTCTTGAAAGGCTGACCTACAAAGAAAAAATGCAAATCTAACTTTTGTTCATATTCATCAACCTTGATTAAGCTGCATTTCACAACAAAAACAATTAAAAAAATGAATCTTCAGCTGGAGTTTTATATAAGATAAATCCTACCTATTGTGATTATGAGGGAATCCAATAATCAATTTGAAGCTGAGAAGCGTTATACTTTGGTTGTACTGGTGGCTTGTTGTGTGGGATATCAGATATGGATTTTCTGAGCAACATTAGGAGCATGCTGATATGTAAAGGGCTTGATACTGGTCATGAAAGATTATGTGGAACTACAAGGTCATCACCTTTGTTGTTTTACAGAAAGCCTAAAGCAGTTTCACATGGAACTTTCCCATACACTCTAGGGCCTCATTAACAAGCCCATTGCGCCGCCGGTGCATCACTTTTTTGACGCATCGTCAGCGCAATGGGCCAATATTTACAAGGCCACATAAAGTCACCATGCATAACTTTTCAAGGCCTTGTAAATGTGGGCCCCTTTCATGCATTACTCTATGTAAAAGGGCCATTCCATTGTTGTTGCTGTGGGTGTTCCCATGCAACATTCCTGGAACCTGACACATTCCCAGATTTACAGAATTTTGAAAGCTGGGAATGCGTCGGAATCGATTGACGCAACGAGTAGACAATACATTTGTTTCTTCTCGTTTTTCCTGTTTCTATGCATGCTGTATTCTGCAGCATGCACAGAAAGAGGAAAATGCCATCAATGAATGTTTTTGTTCAGGAGGGTGTCTGTTCCTGCACAAAAACAATCATTCCCTCAAGGCAAGCACCTTTGCAACATGATGCAAGGGTGTCTGCGTTGGCGCACAGCTGCTGTTTGTGCTCCGGCGCAGGGGAGTAGGGCAGGAATCTGCTGTATCTTGTAGATACGGCACATTTCTGCCCTTTTATTTTGATGCACGGCAGCGCAGCTGGAAGGCTATCTGCACTGCCATGCATCAAAATATAGTAAATAAGGCCCCTAGTTTACATTTTCCACACGCTTGTAACTGTAGTGTCTTGTTAGGTTGAGCTGGTATATGTATCTAGCAGACTTGATACATAGGGCCCGATTCTGATGCGGGTTGGAAAAGCTTCCCGACCGAGGGCCTGATTCAGATGCGGTTAGGAAGGCCTCCTAACTGCATTTGCTCCTTCCAAATCGGATCGGGAACGTGTCTTCCCGACCGAGGGCCCAATTCTGATGCGGTTAGGAACAAATGTTCCCATTGAAGTCAATGGGAGTTCAACCAAATCGTATCTGGAAGCATCCGGATGCATCCTACTCCGCCGGTCGGACTTTCCCGATCCGAGTGGGTCGGACACCATTTCCCAACCGATTCGGTCGGGAAGCTTTTCCAACCCGCATCAGAATCGGCCCCATAGTTGGGAAAAGAAGAGGGTGGTCAAGTGATGACTATTTCCTTGGGCAAACAACTAAGCCACCCAAATTTTGGAAGTTGAATTATTAGAAAAGAATAAAGAGTGAAAAAATACTATGGGTTGCAGTTCCTCTGTGCATCACAAATGGGACAGAATAAAAGGTTTGAACAGTTCTTTAGAATACAGAGGAATACAGTGGATTTTGTGGGCCCTCTCCATGTTGTAGTTTAGGCCAATAATAGTGCTGGTAAATATTACTATATGTAATTTTTTTTTTTTGCAAGTTCAGGCTGAGCATAGTATGATATTTAACGATGAAGAAGAAAACAGTCTTGGACTTCTAAGAATAAATAATTTTAGTCAGAAGGTTTGGTGTAGAAATGCAGAAATGTAAGTGCTTATGTACTTTAAATTTTTCCATTAAATAGAGATCATTTTCTGACAATTGTCCGGATAGTAGTTAAAAATGGATCAATATGCATATGGAGTGGAAAAAGAAAGTACACGAACAGTGCATCAGAAACTTATATGTTCCCTTGTTGTTATGTTGTTTCACTTATTGTCACTAGGGGGCATATTTATGAGCCCCTTACACTGTCGTAGTGTCACTTTTTGCGATGCAACGGCGGCGCAAACCACTAAATCATATTTATGAGGTCACGCTAAGCCACTTTGCGTGGTTTTGAATGGCCTCATAGATATGGATTAAGGCAAGCCAGCGCAAATCTCTGCGTTGCCTTACTCTGCACAAGAGAGGTGTTCCATGGGCGTTGCAGTGAGTGTTCCCATGCAACTCCCCTGGTTTTTGATGCATTCGGAGACGCAAAGTTGAGGCGTAACAAGGAGAAATATCTTTATTTCTCATCTATTTTTCCTCGTTCTATGTGCGCTGTATTCTGCAGCACACATTCAAAAAGGAAAACACCTCTATGGATTGTTTTTGTGCAGGAAGGTGCGCCTTCCTGCACAAACATAATCCTGCTGACAACACAGGCACCCGTACACCATGGTGCAATGGTGCCTGCATTGGTGCTAGAAATGCGAAACGGGATCATCGCAGGGGGAAAGGTCAGGAGTGCATTCCTGCCCTTTCCCTGTGGTGCAGGGCAGTGCAGCAAGGGAACTTGAAGCGCTGCCCTGCGCTGCCAATCCCATAAATATGCCCCTAGATCTTTCTAAAACTCAGCTGTCGACGAAAGGGACAACGCGAAGGAGAAAAGCAAACAACCCGGGATTGAAGCCAGGATTTACATGCTGAAAGGAAATTTCAAATTCAGCAAAAGAAGAGAAACCCACTGCTTTACCGAGACGCTCTACACGTCTAAGATCAAGAACCCAGTTCCTGACAAATTGATGACATACTTTATCACAGAGTCCTACACACAAATACCCAGCCCTGAGGAAGACCTTCTGAAAATCCTCTTGGTCCCCCACACGAAGGTCGAAACGCGTCGGCACCCCCCACACAGAGGCCAAGGGATCCCTTATATTGAAGAATTGAAGACATCAGAACGACAGGCATATAAGCTGGATACAGACAGCTTGTACTTTATAGCCATCTCATAGGCCTTCCCTGACCTCTTCACCTTGGACCTTTAAATCAGCCTGTATAGAGGTCTTAGCTATTCCAGAGACCCTATGCCACACGATTGCAGTAGGACTGTATAATAGATCACGAATGGGATGATAGAAATTAATGTTTTATATGCATTGCTTTTGTAACATTGTATATAGATTCATTTTATACATTGTTTTGTGTTGTGTATAAAGAAATCATCATTTAAACCTTATAATTTGTGTTAAAGTTGATAACAACGAAAAAATGATAAGTAAAACAATGACATTGTCAAATGCACACTGTGAGTTTTGGTGTTTATAAAGAGATGGGCTCAAAATAGTGGTACTGTTAAATCAAATGTTTAAAATGAAACAAGTGAAGTAATTTCTCCTGCAGATAAAGAAAGTATTCTGTAGTTGTAAACAGTTGGTAAAATGTATGGTATAGGAGGCATCTGTTCCTTGCTGAGTATTACTGATTCCAGCCTCCGTTTCCTTAATTGAATCAATCCCCGTCACTTAACTGCTCCCTAGATCTTTCTATGTCATACCAAGCAGGGTGTCCATGTTTCAATGCTGTTTGAACTATTACCACTAAGGGGGGACTATGTCACAATTAGATCTCAATTACGAGTGCCCTACATTGCCATACCCAAGAATTACCATTATTGGAGGTCTCTGAAAATCCGGGGCAGGACAATAACCTGGATTACAAGTTTTGGGGGAATTTGTGTACCCATGTCAATTCGCATGTTATACGCCGATCTTTCACATGGAGATGAATTTCCATGTGAATTGTCAAAGCCTGAAATTCTATTGGGCCTGGTAAACCCTATACTGAGCCCATCGAAATTTACAGACCTCTTGCAACGAGGGTGTTAGTGGGTGGATAAGATTTAATGCAATTTAAAGCAATTTGAATTGTAGTGGCTGTGTGAAGAGTTGAAGACTATGTTGCCCTCATTGTAAGACTTAATAGGGTATGGATTTTCCAGTAGTAGTAAGTCGCATCTCAGGAGCAGAATGTGATGTATTTTTCATTATAGTGCGGTCCTGGTGAAGGACAGAGTGCTACCGAATCGGGAGGACAATTTATGGTTAACTAAGTGGTTTGGCTGATTGTTTCTATAAGTAGTAGAAAGTTAACAATTTCTAAGAATCCAAAATTTGTATAATCTTTTAAATTTTTGAGTAAATTTGAATGTGTTCATTGTCAGGATTTACGAGATGTTAGTATTGGCGTTCACCCTGTTTTCTCAGTGTATCTTAGAAACATGTGTCTGATTTGTGTGAGCAACAGAATATGTATTTTGTTCCATGAGACATTGGTGGTTCCTCTTTGTATATTTCATGTTTGCTGCATCAGTGCAGAATGTTATGGTTGGCACTGGGAGTGTTTGTCACTGCTAGCATTAATACCCTGTTCTTGTTAAAGACTTTTAGTATTCTAAGAGATGGAAAAATGCTGTGTTGTGAATGGCTCAACAGTGTCTTTACTGTGTTTGTACAGGGAGGTTGTGCTGGTTTTTGTCTGATGAGGTAGTCCTTTTCTTGTCTTATTGGAAGATGGAACATGGCGAGATGTGTGATGTGTCAGAGAGCGTCCATGGGGTGGTGTTATGATTTAAATTAAAGTGCAGCCGGAGGGGTGTGGCCAAGATGCAACCGTACAAGACATGTATTAGCGAGCTCTGCGAATCATCCTGATGCATCCCGCTCTAATGCAGCCCACAGCCCCCCAAGACTGAATGGGCGATCTTCAGCACAGTGTCGCTGCTGAGAGGAGGAGTCTGGTGATCACCTCTCCACTCCCATCAGCGCCATTGCACAAGAGCAGTGACCTGGCATCCCAGCCCGTGCCGACCGGCGAGCTGCTTTCTCCGCTACGGGATTGTGCTGACTGGTGACCGGGTGTGAGAGACTGCTGGAGGATTGCCCCGGCCAGATTGCCAGCACAGGAGTTCCCCTCCCAATGCCTGCTAACTCCCGCCTCCTCGATGAGACTTATTGTGGGCAAGGCCCAGTCTGACACGGCCTGTGAGAAGATGGACTTGCTGGGAACCACCCATCTGCATCATCATCGGTGAGTGGCCGCCTCCCACTCCCGGGCCCCCTGTGACCTGCTATGGAGGGGTAGCAGCCCTGTGCGGGGCGACACCTCTGCTGACTCCCACCATTACATACCTCATCCCCTGCGCCTCCTGTGGCCCGCTACATGGCACCTCAATTTCCGGGAGAATTCATGCGGTGGCCCCTGGAGGGAACAGCCACCTCAAAAGCCTGATTTTTGCAGTGGGGTAGCCGCACGGCCCATGGGAATGCCCCTGCTGACTCTCACCATCCCCTACCTCATTCCCTGCGGCACCCTATGAGCAGGTCCCTGCGGGGCCTCAATCTCTGGGAGCCTGCAATGGCAGTTTCTTGAGGGAATTGCTGCCATGAAGGGGACTGCCTCCCCACCGACTGCCTGTGTGAGGGCTCACAGACGAAGAAGCTGTGACAGACTGCTGTGCCCCACCCCTGTGACCCTTCTCTCCATATCCTCTATGTTAGAACCGGGAATCCCTAGTTGGCTGAGGTAGGTACCTTAGGCCAAGTAGGGACCTTCGCTTCCACGTCAGGGAAAGGAAGGACACCTTCTCAGATAGCCCCTGCTCACCCCTTGGTAGCTTGGCACGAGCAGCCAGGCTTATCTTCAAGGCTATTGTGTAAAGTATTTGCAACCACACTCTCAGTGACCCAATGATGACACCACAAAAGGACTCCACACGAGTTTCATAGAAAAACAAGTATATGTTTATATAAAAAGATATACAATGAGACCACACGATAAAAATCCAACATATGCGTATTTGTAATATTCCTCCTGGCCGGTTATTAGGCCAGCCAGCCCTTGTAGGGTCTGGCGGTATTAATGAGCAATTCTAGGTGACCCAATGCAATGCTATTGCAATGCTATGCAGTTCGTAATGCAAGAATCAGGCACTTTGCAATGCAAAAATAATGCAGTTCGTTATGCAACCATCCAGCAGTTCGTAATGCCAAAATACTGCAATGCGTAATGCAACAATCAGGCAGTTCATAATGCAAACTAATGCGATGCATAATGCAACAATCAGGTAGTTCGTTATGCAAAACGAATGCAACGCGTAATACAAAAATCAGGCAGTTCGTTATGCAAACACAATGCAATGCGCAATGTAACAATCAGGTAGTTTGTAATGCAAACTAATCCGATGCGTAATGCAACAATCAGGCAGTTCGTTATGCAAACACAATGCAATGTGCAATGTAACAATCAGGCAGTTCGTAATGCAAACTAATGCGATGCTTAATGCAACAATCAGGCAGTTCGTTATGCAAAACTAATGCAATGCGCAATGTAACGATCAGGCAGTTCGTAATGCAAACTAATGCGATGCGTAATGCAACAATCAGGCAGTTCGTTATGCAAACACAATGCAATGTACAATATAACAATCAGGTAGTTCGTAATGCAGAAACAATGCAATGCGCAAGGCACTTCGGCACCGATCACGGTGCTTTAGATGGTCTCTCTGCCTCTCGTACTGACTCGCGGTCAGCTTCTGCCAACATATGCCCCCAACACAGGTATGGTGTAAACCAAAGTACTGCTCCACACTCCGGCCCCGGTATTGCCACTCCTTGGCACGTACAGGCCATGATATGAGCTTGGGCAGAGGCTCGTGCTGTAATAATGGGAGAGGCCGAGAGCGTCCCTCTCCGAGCCCGCACCCTGCCCCCGGCGGCGACACACGTTACCTGGGGGTGCGACCTCGCTCTCCTCTCCTCCTCTCGCGACTTGGGCCTCCGATGCGACTTGGTTGATTCCGGGCCGATGGCGATATCGAAGATCTCAGGCTGCAACAGGGCACACGCACACAGTGTCGCTGAGACTCACTTGAGCTTCGGGTGTGCACGTTCACAGGGCAATCCTCACGAAGGTCTCAGGCTGCACGAAGCACACACACACAGCGTTGCTGAGACTCACTTGGACTCCTGGTGCCCACGATCACAGGGCACTTCTTACGAGGGTCTCAGGCTGCAAAAAGCACACGCACACAGCGTCGCTGAGACACACTTGAACTTTGGGTGTGCACGATCACAGGGCAATCCTCACGAAGGTCTCAGGCTGCACAAAGCACACGCACACAGCGTCGCTGAGACTCACTTGGACTCCAGGTACACACGATCACAGGACAATCCTCACGAAGGGCTCAGGCTGCAAAAAGCACACGCACACAGCGTCGCTGAGACTCGCTTGGACTCCAGGTGCCCATGATCACAGGGCAATTCTTACAAAGGGCTCAGGCTGCAAAAAGCACACGCACACAGCGTCGCTGAGACTCTTCCGGAAACTTTTGTGTTCCTGAGTTTCCACAACAGGGAGCCAGCTCTCCTCGGGCCCTTGGGTTTAAGTTACTTCAGGACACAGCACAGCAAAGTCCTTTCAAGCAGGGGGACACAGCACACAGCAAAGTCCCTTTAGCCTCTCCTTGGTTAAAGCAGCAAACTGCAGGCCAGCCCCAGAACACACAGCAAGGGTCAGTCCTTTCCTTCAGTCTATTCAGCTGTTTCTTCCTTGGCAGAGGTTCCTCTTGACCACGAAGTAGGTTCAATCCTTTACAGTCTTGAATAGTTCCATTCCAAAGTCCAGGGGTTTCAGCTCTCATAGTTATACCCCTAAATGTCTTTGAAGTCTTTGTGTTCAGGGGGCACTGACCCCTGTCTAAACCAGTTCTGGGTGTCTCCCTGCCAGTGACACCTTCTCCCTTTGATAGTGGGGGTCTGGACCCTTAATCACTCAGCAGGAGATGGAGCCATGGTTTTATGGCAGCAACCCAGGCCTCTTCACCTCCAGGGGCTACTCCTCCCCTCCACACTCCAGATGCAGGTCAGCCTGTTGCTGTCTCACCTCCTCCCCTGGGTCAAGACATTCCCCAGAGCCTATCACATTTAAATCCAGACAGTCAATCCACAACCAGGCAGAGACATACAGAAATGTTAGAGCACAAAAACCCAGCCACTTCTAAAAGAGTGGTTTCTAAACATGCAATTCAAAAACCACCTTCACAAAAAGATGTGTTATTAAATTGTGAGTTCAGGCACACTAAACTTCACCTCTCCATCTTAAGCCTTTGGGAAGATAGGCTGGAAACATATTACACAGCCTTCCCCATTCTGTGCACAGACGGGCTTGTCTTAGGTGCGCCTTCTGCACGCCAGCAGTGCCTGTCCGCTGCGCAATTGCGCAGCGTCCACCATTAAGTAGGGGAGGGTGGAGGAACGATCAGCTGGGAGGCGGGAATGTGCGAGGACAGGGGCGTGGGGCCGTGGGGGCAGCAGCTGCGGGAAGCGTGTAGTGCGGGCTCAGAGAAGCCAATGATACAGTTAAAAATGGGACAAACAAGGGATAAATAATGGATGTAATCATGCTATGTATCCTCAGGGGCTGGGCGGGTGGGTAGGACTGCTCCAAATACGGAGCAGGGAATGTGCGGATTGGCATGCATACTCAAGTGCGCAATGACTGTTTGGTCAGCCCACTCAGGCCGCCCAATGCAGACATGCGCACTTCTCTGTTCGCAATGCAGGCTGCATTGTAGCCTGCATGGAGAACATGCCCACCCCTCCGGCCCCTGGCTGCATGACTTGTCCCGTTGCCAAATAACAATACCACCGCCGCATCGCAGGATTGTGAATGACTCATGCGAGGGAGCCTGGCTGCCTACTTCCTTTTCTTGGAAGCAGACGCAGGAGAGTAGGAACTACGTAGACATGGGACACGGCTTAGAGGTGAGACTTCCCTCAATAAATATTATCTACACTCGCTCACACACACATCCCCGCGGCCACGCACCATCCAGTGTTCATTATGGGGTTTACCACTTCACAGCTGTCCAGACACCCCCCTCCGCACTTCTCAATGGTGGCCGCTGTGCGCCCATGCACAGCGGGCGTACCACTCGTGTGCCAAAGGCACATACATAGTTGCGATGCATGCCATGGCATCGCATTCCATTCTAATACATACTAATACTAGGCACATTGCAACAGTAGAGTAGGTGTTGCATAGCTGAGACATGACGATCACTGTTCCCACTACAGTGAGTGCGACCCAAGAATAACCTTTGCATAACAGACCCAACAGTGAACCCTGGAATTCATTTCTGAACCCCCAAAAGACACCCAAAAGATCACATTTGAGACAAATGCACCCCCCAATTTCTCTTTATTTTGGCACAAAACACACCCAGGATTTAGAAATTTGACCCCAAAAAAACACACAAATATTCAAACATTTACCCCGTAAAACACCCCGTTTTTCATATTTTACCCCAAAAAACACCCCATTTTTCATATTTTACCCCGTAAAACACCCCATTTTTCATATTTTACTCCAAAAAACACCCCATTTTTCATATTTTACCCCATAAAACACCCCATTTTTCATATTTTACATTCAATATCCATGCACACCTGAAAAAGTTGAAATTACCCCATTTCTGACCTCACAATGCGTTGTATTCAAATGCGATGTTAAGGCACCTAGTTTGTCAGAGTTGTTTTGTTAATGATGTACTGCCTGCGTTGTAATGGTTGTCTCCCGTGCCAAAGGCAACCCATAGGCTACGCAGTTTGCGTCCGTCTGCCCCTGGACCGCGCTCAGCACCAAGGAGCATTCCTCTTGGACACTCCACCGATACGACGCCAGCAGCCTCCTCGCCATCAACCCTGGACACCACCTCGCCTGCCAGGACCAACCTCTGCTCCGGACCGGACATCGCCATCACCGTCACTGACGGCTGCAGTATCACCCGCAAGGAGCACCCCAACCGTCAGGGAGGAGGCATTGCCATCACCTACAGAAGCACACTCCGACTGACCACGCACTCTGATGACCCAAGGGTGACCATGGACCACGTCAACTCCAAGATCCGGACCAGGCACAGGTACATCCTCTGTGGCACCCTCATGTGCAGGCCCCCGGGCCATGAGCCCCCATTCTCCAATACCATTTTAGACCTCATTGCACCCCAGGATCTCCCATCCACCGATGACATCCTACTCGGTGACCTCAAGTTCCACCTGGAGAACCCCAGTGACCAGGACACCACCCCCTCATGGGGAAGGTCCCTTACATCAGACGCAAGCAGCAAGTCACCGCAACAAGCCACATAGCAGGACACATGGTCGAGCACGTCACCTTCGCCAGCGTGAACTTCAAGTGCAGCCACAACACCGGACTTTCCTGGACCGACCATCATTGTTGACATCACGTCTTCACCTTGCCCACCGGACGCCACCGCCATCATCGCACCCCCTCGCAGCTGGATCAAGGCCACCGAAGAACATCTTGTCAACTCCCTCCGCACCAACACTCCACCAATGCTTCCAAATGATGACACCGCAGCGCCCAACCACCGATGTATCTCCAACTGCACCGACATTCGGGCACCCCTCATGAACAGCACTGCGTCAGTACCTTCCGCCTGCCTGATGGCAGGCGTGAGGGTGTGGCAGTGCCCCAGGGATAGGCTGGCCCCATGCATTGCAGGAGTTGCGTCATGGTTGTGACATGACTGCAGCAATGCGTGACTTTAGTGCAGACAGATACGTCAGGATTCCTGACGTATCTGTCATTACTTGCGTCATGGAGCGCTGTCCAGTGAGTACAGCGCATCCATGCTGTTGCAAGGAGGGCGTAATGAGAAGTGTTGCAACGCTGTCTTGTCGCAGCGCAGCAACACTTTTCATGACTGTGGCCCAGAAATGCGCACTATCTTATTGATGGTGCACTTTCCTGCACTGTATTTTTGTCGCAGGGCAGCGCTGCAACATTGCTTGCAGCGCTGTCCAGCACCAAAAACATGCATAGATGTGGGCCCAAGACTTGTCCCCATTTTTAAGACCAGCTATTTTCTGGTCTTAAGTTCCTGCAGCTTACGGGCCTTAGCGCGACTTTTTTTATCGCTTTGCGGGTCCGGCATATCCTTTCTAATAGGGCAAAGTGCGGTTAGCGGGAGTTTTTGCTAAATTTAGAGAAGGAACGCCTACCTTGCATGTCATTAGCGATAGATATCGCTGGCATGCAAGGCGATAGTAAAACCGGGTGCTAGCGTCAGAAAGCTGTCGCTAACACCTGTTAGCGACAGCTTGCTAATAGGACGATAAAAATATCGCCGCTTTAGCGTCAAAAAGTGCAGCTAAAGCGGCGATGAGCCCTTGATAATATGCCCCCACATATGAGCTGGAATGTTTCGATTTTCACCAACTGTGCAGCAGCAGTTTTTATGACCCACACTTTTCTTTAATATGCTACCTGCTCCACGTCCTGCCCCTATTTAAAAAAGAGAAAACACCTGGTTGGGGGGCGGGGGAGATGCTTTACAAGAACATCAAACGATTCAGAGGGACACTTGTTTATTGTGTGTTGTGGATGGTAGTTAAAACCTGAAATAGGAGACTATCGAAGACAGAATATCGAAGGGTCAAAATATCTTAACCACAAAGTCAAGGGATAAAATACTGAAAGGTACATTTGTATAGATTTTGTATTCCTAATTTCACATATACATACTTTGGTGATGTGTATATCTTCAAGGTACATAGATGTGGCATTAAGAATAGTAAATCCATGCCTTCCTCTGTGCTCCTACCTCTTTGATAATTTGTGTGTCACTATTCTGGTCACAATATTGTTACCCTGTGATATTTTGCCATCGACACTCTCTAACACAATCCCGGAAATAGAGATTACACACCTGACTGGTACACCCCAACAAGCAACCTACAAATGCATTTTTAGTGGATGTGACATGCCCCCCACCACTGAAGATAGGCCCATGACAATACATGTATGGCCAAAGCCAGATTTAAAACTCAGGTCTCAAGGATCCAAGTCCAGCATCTTAACTTCTGGAGCATTTGGCCTTGTTTTAAGAAGACTTACAATCGGCATGCAGGTACCAAAAAGGGCAGCAGATACTCTGCTGCTTGTCTCCCACATTTCAAAATCATTGAAGGAGAGGGAAAGCTCGGAAACCTGCGTTCTGTGCCATTTTAAACATTCTATGTATCAACATAGAATCGCTTTTACATATTGCAGAGATAGATTGGATATTGGAATTCAACTGTTTACTGCACAAATTGGTTCATAAAATAGAGCTAGTTAGTATGGTATCATGTGCTTAGTGCTGTGTGCACCCAGTATTGACCATGATTGTAGACCTATGATATTTAGGGTGGCCTTCCTCCAAACTGTATGCCTGCTTAACTCTTCTGTTTACTGATTTGTTTTGTTGGCCTAAGGACTCTGAGCACTTTACCAGTGCTGAATAGTGCTAAAGTGCATATGCTTCTCCTCTAAACATCGTAACATTGGGGCATGCAAAATTGGCAGATTTTGTTTTTTTATAAGTGCCTTATAAAGTGGTATACCATGCATCCAGGGCCTGTAACCTAAATGCTACTAGTGGACCTGCAACACTGATTGTGCCACCCACACAAGTAAACTTTCAACCTGTCTCTGGCCTGCCACTGCAAGGTATGTGTGTGCAGTTTACTGCCATTTCGATTTGGCATTTAAAACCCTTTGCTAAGCCTTATACTCCCTTTTATTACACAATAGTCACCCCTAAGGTAGGCCTTAGGTAGCCCATAGGGCAGGATGCTGTGTACGTAAAAGGTAGGACGTGAACATTTACGTTTTGCATGTCCTGGTACTGACACACAGCTAATTTCGTTTTCCTCTACTGTGAGGCCTACTCCTTTCATAGGTTAACATTGTGAATTCCTTAATACACTTTTTAAGCTGTAATTCCTGATTAAAAAGGAGTGGCTTATCATGTTCTATATCTTTGGAATGGTAATACTAAATAATTTTTACTGGTAAAGGTGGATTTAACATTACTTTTTAGAAATCCCACTTTTAGAAAGTGGGCATTTCTCTGCTCTTACTGCTCTGTGTCTGTGCAGCTTGTCTCCAATACACGTCTGGGGTGGGTGACAGACACACTTTCTGCATTCCCTCTAGACAGCCACAAACAAAGGAAGGTTAGGTTTGACTATAAATTCTCATCTGCATTCTGATGGGTCTTCCGGCACAGGAAGGGAGGGGGAGCTGACACTTACACCTTAATAGGCAGTGGCCTGTTCCCACACGAAGGACAGATTACCCCTTGCTGATAGTCTGGACCCAAGGCTGGGAAGAACGGACCTCTGTGCTCTTCAAAGACCCTTCTTTAAAGTCTCCCTCACTTCAAATGCACAACTGGGTATACGTACTGAGTCTCTGACCATACCAAGACAGTATACTACTCGACCTGTGAAGAACCCTGTCAAGAAGAAGGGATGCTGTGCTGCTACAAGGACTGCTGCTTTGGAAGAACTGCTTTTCTGCTCTGTTGTGCTGCCTGTTTCCAGCTGCTTTCTACCCTCTGCCCTGCCAAGTAAAGTCCTGGTCCCATCTCTCTTGAACCTAGAGTGACTCTATGTGCTTGCTGGCTTACTCCCTGTTCTGAAGTCTCAGGGCCATCAAAGACTTCCTACAACCCTGCAACAGCACATGGACTCTGCCATCTGTGAGTCCTGCCTTGCCAAGTGGTGTCGACCCAGTCCTGGGCCCTTGGTAGGGACTTTTTATGTGCTGACCCAGCAGAATCCACACATCGAGGACTTTGCACTGATCAGAACCAATGTATGTCCTTTGCCGCCGATGCAATTGCTGATCGACCACATTGCTTCAACAGACTGCGTGGCTTGACGATGACGGACTGCGTGGCTCGACAATGACGCATCTGCATCGAGAAGAGGTTCGTCGAAGAGGCTTCACTGGAATCGACACATCGCCTACATCCACAGGATCGACTACGACTCATCGCCTCCTCTGCTCCTCGCATCTGGTCCTCAACGTCGAAACTTCTTCCATCCAAGGTATTTTTTCAGCAGGACCTGTGTGAGTCCTGTAGTCGGCCTGCCCTCCATCACAATTGGCCTGAACTTTGGATTTACCTCAGACTAGAGCAACCAGATGTCCCTGGTTGGTGCTTTATGACTCTAAGCACTATATTTTGAATTAATCTACAAAAATTCATAACTCCAGTTCTACTTATTGGACTTATGTCGTTTTTGGTCTTGTTTTACTCATAAAATTATTTTCTATTTGACTAATCCTGCGTGGGGTATTTGTGTGGTGTTTTCATTGTGCTACTGTGTGTATGAGTGTGTGTGTGGGGGTGAGTTTGTGTTGCAAAAATACTTTACACATTGCCTCTTTAGATAAGTATGATTGCTCTGTGCCAAGCTACCAGAGAGCGAGCACAGGTTATCTCTTAGTGCGCATCTAGCTTACCCTGACTAGAGTGGTAGTTCCTGTGTGGACAGGGTGCATACCTCTGCCAACTAGAAACCCCATTCCTAATTGCAGTGACGAAGCTGGAGGATGCCAAATTGAGAAGGCACTGATGCACCATCAGATCACAAAATCACACAAATATACGGTGTATTATAATTCAGCCTACCTCCGTTGAAAATAACAGGTTGAAATATGTGTTATATCACCCAAAACCAGCTGTTCACCTCCAAGAGATATTGACCCAACTCAAGAAACAAAAAAATATGCATACATAGTCACTTTCTGGAAAATTGCTGTAGCCTGCTTGCCTGTGATGTAATGCAAATTGGTAATATTTTAGAACAAATTAATTTTTCAAAAAGGTTCATTTTCCTGCCCCTTATGAAACCTCCCCTTTTACTTACAAATATCTGAATGAATTGAATCTAAAAGTGTTCATCGTTACTCTTGAAAGGCTGACCTACAAAGAAAAAATGCAAATCTAACTTTTGTTCATATTCATCAACCTTGATTAAGCTGCATTTCACAACAAAAACAATTAAAAAAATGAATCTTCAGCTGGAGTTTTATATAAGATAAATCCTACCTATTGTGATTATGAGGGAATCCAATAATCAATTTGAAGCTGAGAAGCGTTATACTTTGGTTGTACTGGTGGCTTGTTGTGTGGGATATCAGATATGGATTTTCTGAGCAACATTAGGAGCATGCTGAGATGTAAAGGGCTTGACACTGGTCATGAAAGATTATGTGGAACTACAAGGTCATCACCTTTGTTGTTTTACAGAAAGCCTAAAGCAGTTTCACATGGAACTTTCCCATACACTCTAGGGCCTCATTAACAAGCCCATTGCGCCGCCGGTGCATCACTTTTTTTGACGCATCGTCAGCGCAATGGGCCAATATTTACAAGGCCACATAAAGTCACCATGCATAACTTTTCAAGGCCTTGTAAATGTGGGCCCCTTTCATGCATTACTCTATGTAAAAGGGCCATTCCATTGTTGTTGCTGTGGGTGTTCCCATGCAACATTCCTGGAACCTGACACATTCCCAGATTTACAGAATTTTGAAAGCTGGGAATGCGTCGGAATCGATTGACGCAACGAGTAGACAATACATTTGTTTCTTCTCGTTTTTCCTGTTTCTATGCATGCTGTATTCTGCAGCATGCACAGAAAGAGGAAAATACCATCAATGAATGTTTTTGTTCAGGAGGGTGTCTGTTCCTGCACAAAAACAATCATTCCCTCAAGGCAAGCACCTTTGCAACATGATGCAAGGGTGTCTGCGTTGGCGCACAGCTGCTGTTTGTGCTCCGGCGCAGGGGAGTAGGGCAGGAATCTGCTGTATCTTGTAGATACGGCACATTTCTGCCCTTTTATTTTGATGCACGGCAGCGCAGCTGGAAGGCTATCTGCACTGCCATGCATCAAAATATAGTAAATAAGGCCCCTAGTTTACATTTTCCACACGCTTGTAACTGTAGTGTCTTGTTAGGTTGAGCTGGTATATGTATCTAGCAGACTTGATACATAGGGCCCGATTCTGATGCGGGTTGGAAAAGCTTCCCGACCGAGGGCCTGATTCTGATGCGGTTAGGAAGGCCTCCTAACGGCATTTGCTCCTTCCAAATCGGATCGGGAACGTGTCTTCCCGACCGAGGGCCCAATTCTGATGCGGTTAGGAACAAATGTTCCCATTGAAGTCAATGGGAGTTCAACCAAATCGTATCTGGAAGCATCCGGATGCATCCTACTCCGCCGGTCGGACTTTCCCGATCCGAGTGGGTCGGACACCATTTCCCAACCGATTCGGTCGGGAAGCTTTTCCAACCCGCATCAGAATCGGCCCCATAGTTGGGAAAAGAAGAGGGTGGTCAAGTGATGACTATTTCCTTGGGCAAACAACTAAGCCACCCAAATTTTGGAAGTTGAATTATTAGAAAAGAATAAAGAGTGAAAAAATACTATGGGTTGCAGTTCCTCTGTGCATCACAAATGGGACAGAATAAAAGGTTTGAACAGTTCTTTAGAATACAGAGGAATACAGTGGATTTTGTGGGCCCTCTCCATGTTGTAGTTTAGGCCAATAATAGTGCTGGTAAATATTACTATATGTAATTATTATTTTTTTGCAAGTTCAGGCTGAGCATAGTATGATATTTAACGATGAAGAAGAAAACAGTCTTGGACTTCTAAGAATAAATAATTTTAGTCAGAAGGTTTGGTGTAGAAATGCAGAAATGTAAGTGCTTATGTACTTTAAATTTTTCCATTAAATAGAGATCATTTTCTGACAATTGTCCGGATAGTAGTTAAAAATGGATCAATATGCATATGGAGTGGAAAAAGAAAGTACACGAACAGTGCATCAGAAACTTATATGTTCCCTTGTTGTTATGTTGTTTCACTTATTGTCACTAGGGGGCATATTTATGAGCCCCTTACACTGTCGTAGTGTCACTTTTTGCGATGCAACGGCGGCGCAAACCACTAAATCATATTTATGAGGTCACGCTAAGCCACTTTGCGTGGTTTTGAATGGCCTCATAGATATGGATTAAGGCAAGCCAGCGCAAATCTCTGCGTTGCCTTACTCTGCACAAGAGAGGTGTTCCATGGGCGTTGCAGTGAGTGTTCCCATGCAACTCCCCTGGTTTTTGATGCATTCGGAGACGCAAAGTTGAGGCGTAACAAGGAGAAATATCTTTATTTCTCATCTATTTTTCCTCGTTCTATGTGCGCTGTATTCTGCAGCACACATTCAAAAAGGAAAACACCTCTATGGATTGTTTTTGTGCAGGAAGGTGCGCCTTCCTGCACAAACATAATCCTGCTGACAACACAGGCACCCGTACACCATGGTGCAATGGTGCCTGCATTGGTGCTAGAAATGCGAAACGGGATCATCGCAGGGGGAAAGGTCAGGAGTGCATTCCTGCCCTTTCCCTGTGGTGCAGGGCAGTGCAGCAAGGGAACTTGAAGCGCTGCCCTGCGCTGCCAATCCCATAAATATGCCCCTAGATCTTTCTAAAACTCAGCTGTCGACGAAAGGGACAACGCGAAGGAGAAAAGCAAACAACCCGGGATTGAAGCCAGGATTTACATGCTGAAAGGAAATTTCAAATTCAGCAAAAGAAGAGAAACCCACTGCTTTACCGAGACGCTCTACACGTCTAAGATCAAGAACCCAGTTCCTGACAAATTGATGACATACTTTATCACAGAGTCCTACACACAAATACCCAGCCCTGAGGAAGACCTTCTGAAAATCCTCTTGGTCCCCCACACGAAGGTCGAAACGCGTCGGCACCCCCCACACAGAGGCCAAGGGATCCCTTATATTGAAGAATTGAAGACATCAGAACGACAGGCATATAAGCTGGATACAGACAGCTTGTACTTTATAGCCATCTCATAGGCCTTCCCTGACCTCTTCACCTTGGACCTTTAAATCAGCCTGTATAGAGGTCTTAGCTATTCCAGAGACCCTATGCCACACGATTGCAGTAGGACTGTATAATAGATCACGAATGGGATGATAGAAATTAATGTTTTATATGCATTGCTTTTGTAACATTGTATATAGATTCATTTTATACATTGTTTTGTGTTGTGTATAAAGAAATCATCATTTAAACCTTATAATTTGTGTTAAAGTTGATAACAACGAAAAAATGATAAGTAAAACAATGACATTGTCAAATGCACACTGTGAGTTTTGGTGTTTATAAAGAGATGGGCTCAAAATAGTGGTACTGTTAAATCAAATGTTTAAAATGAAACAAGTGAAGTAATTTCTCCTGCAGATAAAGAAAGTATTCTGTAGTTGTAAACAGTTGGTAAAATGTATGGTATAGGAGGCATCTGTTCCTTGCTGAGTATTACTGATTCCAGCCTCCGTTTCCTTAATTGAATCAATCCCCGTCACTTAACTGCTCCCTAGATCTTTCTATGTCATACCAAGCAGGGTGTCCATGTTTCAATGCTGTTTGAACTATTACCACTAAGGGGGACTATGTCACAATTAGATCTCAATTACGAGTGCCCTACATTGCCATACCCAAGAATTACCATTATTGGAGGTCTCTGAAAATCCGGGGCAGGACAATAACCTGGATTACAAGTTTTGGGGGAATTTGTGTACCCATGTCAATTTGCATGTTATACGCCGATCTTTCACATGGAGATGAATTTCCATGTGAATTGTCAAAGCCTGAAATTCTATTGGGCCTGGTAAACCCTATACTGAGCCCATCGAAATTTACAGACCTCTTGCAACGAGGGTGTTAGTGGGTGGATAAGATTTAATGCAATTTAAAGCAATTTGAATTGTAGTGGCTGTGTGAAGAGTTGAAGACTATGTTGCCCTCATTGTAAGACTTAATAGGGTATGGATTTTCCAGTAGTAGTAAGTCGCATCTCAGGAGCAGAATGTGATGTATTTTTCATTATAGTGCGGTCCTGGTGAAGGACAGAGTGCTACCGAATCGGGAGGACAATTTATGGTTAACTAAGTGGTTTGGCTGATTGTTTCTATAAGTAGTAGAAAGTTAACAATTTCTAAGAATCCAAAATTTGTATAATCTTTTAAATTTTTGAGTAAATTTGAATGTGTTCATTGTCAGGATTTACGAGATGTTAGTATTGGTGTTCACCCTGTTTTCTCAGTGTATCTTAGAAACATGTGTCTGATTTGTGTGAGCAACAGAATATGTATTTTGTTCCATGAGACATTGGTGGTTCCTCTTTGTATATTTCATGTTTGCTGCATCAGTGCAGAATGTTATGGTTGGCACTGGGAGTGTTTGTCACTGCTAGCATTAATACCCTGTTCTTGTTAAAGACTTTTAGTATTCTAAGAGATGGAAAAATGCTGTGTTGTGAATGGCTCAACAGTGTCTTTACTGTGTTTGTACAGGGAGGTTGTGCTGGTTTTTGTCTGATGAGGTAGTCCTTTTCTTGTCTTAGATGGAACATGGCGAGATGTGTGATGTGTCAGAGAGCGTCCATGGGGTGGTGTTATGATTTAAATTAAAGTGCAGCCGGAGGGGTGTGGCCAAGATGCAACCGTACAAGACATGTATTAGCGAGCTCTGCGAATCATCCTGATGCATCCCGCTCTAATGCAGCCCACAGCCCCCCAAGACTGAATGGGCGATCTTCAGCACAGTGTCGCTGCTGAGAGGAGGAGTCTGGTGATCACCTCTCCACTCCCATCAGCGCCATTGCACAAGAGCAGTGACCTGGCATATCCAGCCCGTGCCGACCGGCGAGCTGCTTTCTCCGCTACGGGATTGTGCTGACTGGTGACCGGGTGTGAGAGACTGCTGGAGGATTGCCCCGGCCAGATTGCCAGCACAGGAGTTCCCCTCCCAATGCCTGCTAACTCCCGCCTCCTCGATGAGACTTATTGTGGGCAAGGCCCAGTCTGACACGGCCTGTGAGAAGATGGACTTGCTGGGAACCACCCATCTGCATCATCATCGGTGAGTGGCCGCCTCCCACTCCCGGGCCCCCCTGTGACCTGCTATGGAGGGGTAGCAGCCCTGTGCGGGGCGACACCTCTGCTGACTCCCACCATTACATACCTCATCCCCTGCGCCTCCTGTGGCCCGCTACATGGCTCCTCAATTTCCGGGAGAATTCATGCGGTGGCCCCTGGAGGGAACAGCCACCTCAAAAGCCTGATTTTTGCAGTGGGGTAGCCGCACGGCCCATGGGAATGCCCCTGCTGACTCTCACCATCCCCTACCTCATTCCCTGCGGCACCCTATGAGCAGGTCCCTGCGGGGCCTCAATCTCTGGGAGCCTGCAATGGCAGTTTCTTGAGGGAATTGCTGCCATGAAGGGGACTGCCTCCCCCACCGACTGCCTGTGTGAGGGCTCACAGACGAAGAAGCTGTGACAGACTGCTGTGCCCCACCCCTGTGGCCCTTCTCTCCATATCCTCTATGTTAGAACCGGGAATCCCTAGTTGGCTGAGGTAGGTACCTTAGGCCAAGTAGGGACCTTCGCTTCCACGTCAGGGAAAGGAAGGACACCTTCTCAGATAGCCCCTGCTCACCCCCTTGGTAGCTTGGCACGAGCAGCCAGGCTTATCTTCAAGGCTATTGTGTAAAGTATTTGCAACCACACTCTCAGTGACCCAATGATGACACCACAAAAGGACTCCACACGAGTTTCATAGAAAAACAAGTATATGTTTATATAAAAAGATATACAATGAGACCACACGATAAAAATCCAACATATGCGTATTTGTAATATTCCTCCTGGCCGGTTATTAGGCCAGCCAGCCCTTGTAGGGTCTGGCGGTATTAATGAGCAATTCTAGGTGACCCAATGCAATGCTATTGCAATGCTATGCAGTTCGTAATGCAAGAATCAGGCACTTTGCAATGCAAAAATAATGCAGTTCGTTATGCAACCATCCAGCAGTTCGTAATGCCAAAATACTGCAATGCGTAATGCAACAATCAGGCAGTTCATAATGCAAACTAATGCGATGCATAATGCAACAATCAGGTAGTTCGTTATGCAAAACGAATGCAACGCGTAATACAAAAATCAGGCAGTTCGTTATGCAAACACAATGCAATGCGCAATGTAACAATCAGGTAGTTTGTAATGCAAACTAATCCGATGCGTAATGCAACAATCAGGCAGTTCGTTATGCAAACACAATGCAATGTGCAATGTAACAATCAGGCAGTTCGTAATGCAAACTAATGCGATGCTTAATGCAACAATCAGGCAGTTCGTTATGCAAAACTAATGCAATGCGCAATGTAACGATCAGGCAGTTCGTAATGCAAACTAATGCGATGCGTAATGCAACAATCAGGCAGTTCGTTATGCAAACACAATGCAATGTACAATATAACAATCAGGTAGTTCGTAATGCAGAAACAATGCAATGCGCAAGGCACTTCGGCACCGATCACGGTGCTTTAGATGGTCTCTCTGCCTCTCGTACTGACTCGCGGTCAGCTTCTGCCAACATATGCCCCCAACACAGGTATGGTGTAAACCAAAGTACTGCTCCACACTCCGGCCCCGGTATTGCCACTCCTTGGCACGTACAGGCCATGATATGAGCTTGGGCAGAGGCTCGTGCTGTAATAATGGGAGAGGCCGAGAGCGTCCCTCTCCGAGCCCGCACCCTGCCCCCGGCGGCGACACACGTTACCTGGGGGTGCGACCTCGCTCTCCTCTCCTCCTCTCGCGACTTGGGCCTCCGATGCGACTTGGTTGATTCCGGGCCGATGGCGATATCGAAGATCTCAGGCTGCAACAGGGCACACGCACACAGTGTCGCTGAGACTCACTTGAGCTTCGGGTGTGCACGTTCACAGGGCAATCCTCACGAAGGTCTCAGGCTGCACGAAGCACACACACACAGCGTTGCTGAGACTCACTTGGACTCCTGGTGCCCACGATCACAGGGCACTTCTTACGAGGGTCTCAGGCTGCAAAAAGCACACGCACACAGCGTCGCTGAGACACACTTGAACTTTGGGTGTGCACGATCACAGGGCAATCCTCACGAAGGTCTCAGGCTGCACAAAGCACACGCACACAGCGTCGCTGAGACTCACTTGGACTCCAGGTACACACGATCACAGGACAATCCTCACGAAGGGCTCAGGCTGCAAAAGCACACGCACACAGCGTCGCTGAGACTCGCTTGGACTCCAGGTGCCCATGATCACAGGGCAATTCTTACAAAGGGCTCAGGCTGCAAAAAGCACACGCACACAGCGTCGCTGAGACTCTTCCGGAAACTTTTGTGTTCCTGAGTTTCCACAACAGGGAGCCAGCTCTCCTCGGGCCCTTGGGTTTAAGTTACTTCAGGACACAGCACAGCAAAGTCCTTTCAAGCAGGGGGACACAGCACACAGCAAAGTCCCTTTAGCCTCTCCTTGGTTAAAGCAGCAAACTGCAGGCCAGCCCCAGAACACACAGCAAGGGTCAGTCCTTTCCTTCAGTCTATTCAGCTGTTTCTTCCTTGGCAGAGGTTCCTCTTGACCACGAAGTAGGTTCAATCCTTTACAGTCTTGAATAGTTCCATTCCAAAGTCCAGGGGTTTCAGCTCTCATAGTTATACCCCTAAATGTCTTTGAAGTCTTTGTGTTCAGGGGGCACTGACCCCTGTCTAAACCAGTTCTGGGTGTCTCCCTGCCAGTGACACCTTCTCCCTTTGATAGTGGGGGTCTGGACCCTTAATCACTCAGCAGGAGATGGAGCCATGGTTTTATGGCAGCAACCCAGGCCTCTTCACCTCCAGGGGCTACTCCTCCCCTCCACACTCCAGATGCAGGTCAGCCTGTTGCTGTCTCACCTCCTCCCCTGGGTCAAGACATTCCCCAGAGCCTATCACATTTAAATCCAGACAGTCAATCCACAACCAGGCAGAGACATACAGAAATGTTAGAGCACAAAAACCCAGCCACTTCTAAAAGAGTGGTTTCTAAACATGCAATTCAAAAACCACCTTCACAAAAAGATGTGTTATTAAATTGTGAGTTCAGGCACACTAAACTTCACCTCTCCATCTTAAGCCTTTGGGAAGATAGGCTGGAAACATATTACACAGCCTTCCCCATTCTGTTCTACGGGCAAGATGGCCTTTCAACAGTGAAAAATGAAATGGAGAGTATTTCACTGTTAGGACATGGTACACACCTCAGTACATGTCCTACCTTTCACATACACTGCACCCTGCCCAGAGGGGTACCTTGGGCCTACCATAGGGGTGTCTGATGTGCATAGAAAGCATAAAGCCTGGCATGTGGGTGCACTTGTCAGGACAACATGGCAGTTTAACAAACTGCGCGCAGGCACTGCAGTGGCAGGCTTGAGTTCTCTCTTTAAGGCTACTTGTGTGGGTGGCACAATTAGTGCTGCAAGCCCACTAGTAGCATTTGCATTACTGGCGCTGGCACACATAGTGCACTTTACTAGGGACTTTACTAGTAAGGCAAACATACCAATCATGGACAACCAATTACCATTACACGTTATACAGGGAGCACTTGCACTTTGACACTGATCAGCAGTGGCAAAGTGCCCAAAGCATCTAAGTTGGCAACACCATGTCAGAAAAAAGGTCTAGGGGGAAAGCAAAAAGTTTAAGGAACTTTAGCCAAAAAGGGCCAAGTCCAACAATCTACCTTATACCCTCTGCCACGACCCACCTGCTGGTTGGAGGGCCTGTGGAATTGTGTTGGGGGAGACTGTGCTGGCCTTGGGGGCCGGAGCTGGGCCTTGGAGAATACTTGATGTTTGGTGATGAGGAAAGGCCTCCCACATGCGGTGGAGGGTGCGGTGGATACTGGGGTGTCATTTCACTACATTTACATCCACTGTTGGTGCCTGTACACTAGATGACTTTCGAAATAATGGTGACTTGTGCCAGGAAAATGGCCGATTTGTCCCCATGAACCCACAGTGATCTGACCTCTGCATTTCCTCAGGCACTCCGCCCTCTCAGACAAAACTTTTGTCGTGCCCCTTTTCAGTTTGCTCCCTTTCACCACTTGACTATCGATGGATGTGCCGGAGGTTATTCCCTTGGGAACTAGGGAGACCTCACACGAAACAAACTCCACCTCCACTCAGTGACGTGCACTGCTGGCGTCTCCTCCTCACCACATGCCACCCTTGTAAGCTGGCCCTATCCTATGACAAACACACTATCATCATCATATGGCAGTAAAGGGGGAGTTTGCGGTCATTGTCTGAACCACTTGCTCCTGGGAGTGACAGTCGGTGCGAGACCACTACATTGCTCCCTTGGGACAGCTGGTTCAAACGCGCACTTGTGGGGATATGATGGTGAAACCCAAGACTGCTAGGAACCCGACCCTGGCACACAATGGGGATATTGATCTTCCAACCCCACCTGATCACACCCTTGAATTACTAGGCGGCCCCCCTGCATGGGCATTTCACACAATTTGAGAAGGTGCTCCATGCTACACTGGACACCAAAACATCACTGGAGGCCAAGATTGACACGATACCCCTGGATGTGAATCTCCTCAGAGCTGATCATCAAAAGTTGATGGACCAAGTCGACGATGCTGAATCCACCCTGACTGCTATGCAACTGATGCTACAAGATCTCCAGGTCCAACTGACAGCCATGAAAGAAGAGGTGGCGTGCCTGCACCGCAGGGCAGAAGACGCCAAAGGGCTCTCAAGGCACAACAACATCCATTTTCTGGGCTTTCCGGAACAGGCCGAGGGCCCGAGCATCGAACTGGTTGATGTCCACGGTGTTAGAGAACAGAGTCCCTAATTTCTTTTCTCCAGAACGTGCACACCACATATCTGGCAAACCCCCACTTCCAGGGGCCTTGCCGCGTCCTTTTATTGCACACTTCCTAAACTACGAGACCGTGACATGATTCTGCAGTTGTTTCGAATGAAGGCTCCCCGGCATGAATGGATTATGAATGGGGTGATCACGGTCTACTCTGATTTTACAGCAGAACTCTTGGTAACTCTTATGCAAAGGTCAAACAGCGCCACTGGGAGTTGCACTTCAACTATGTCCTTTTGTACCCTGCGAAACTTAAAGTGGTGAACAGTGAGACTTCCCACTTTTTCTCATGTCCTGAGGATATGTGGACCTGGCACACTGCTAAGGGAGTGGGGACCACTTCCGGGGAGGACCAATGGGCTGGAAAATGTCTGGTACCCTGACCCAGAAATAGAAGAAGCAGAGGTGTCAGGAACCACTCTACTCAGAACCAGATTGCCAACGAGCAAGCGCGGGCTGTAGCAGAGGCCTTCCAACACAGCATGAACCCTTTAAGGCCCTTAGATTGCACTACACTTCGGATGCTAGCTCAGACTCTGGCGACTTTGGGACTTCAACAACGGATACAATTTTCGGCCCTACCCTTACACCACGAATGGATAACGATCTGCTTTGAACTATTGATGTCACTCTCATGCCTGCCCTTCCCACTGTACCTTGATGGTCGCTTTCAACTACAGAGCATTCCTGTGGCCTTGGGACAGATGTACCGGCATCTGAGGTGAGCCTGCCCAAAGGAGAAGACGAACTGCTGGAGAACCACGCCACATGACGGTTCGGAACTGGACATGTTTCATCTTACTTTTGGTTATCCTTTTGCTATTTGTTATTTATTGGGTGTTGTTGGCTAGGGACACAAGTTCTATCTAGCCGGGAGGGGTAATCAGGGTTTTTTAAAATTTAGTATTGTTTTTCTTTTGAAGTGTTACAGAAGTGTCAGGGGTTTATAGCCCAGGTTTGTGAGCAAGGGGTTGGTTACAAGAACAAAGACTACACTTGGAATGCACAGATGGTCTCCTATGCTACACTTACAGGGAACTGGGGTAGCTGCATGCTACACAACGCACACTACCTGTATTCTCTGTGGACACCCCGCAGTTAGCTCCACCCCACAATACAACTTTGTGACATGGAACATAAGGGGCATGGCCACCCCTGCAAAACGCAACTGCATACATGCTTCTCTTAAGGGCTGTCACATACATATCAATTTGTTGCAGAGATGCATTTGATGCTGCAGGAAGTACACAAGGTGTGTGCAAAATGGAGGGGACAAGAGTATGGTACCTCCTCACTAGCCTATGTGCTCGGAGTCCTGATATGGATTGCCCCATGGGTACTGGATGTGGCAGATATGCATAGTGTTGATGTAGGGGGGTGACGTGATTATAGAGGGACATCTGGATGGATCTCTACTCACAATTGTAGACATCTATGTGTCCAACAATAATCAGAACTACTTCTTGACACTCTCACCTGCACGCTCTTCTGAGTATATGGGGTGACGAACTTAATTGCCTTTCTGCAGAAAAAATAAGGGTTGAGCCTGTATCACCCTCTAGAGCCTAGGCTACACTGAACAATATATAAAAAAGGCAAAGCTCTAGCAGGATAAATGAAAACAAAATACCAGAAATAACTTATTATTAGTTATCGGCAGAGGACATATGCATCTGTTACTTAAACTTTGTGTATCTAACAGTATTTGTACATAATAAACAAGGCATCATTGTTGTGTAGAGAAAGAGGCAGATGACATATGCATAGACAAAGAAAGTTGTTTAGTTTTGTCTAGAATTTAGGCAAAAACATTACAAAATGACATACATAAAGTTATTTTGCAAACAAAAGCAGTTTCAAGTTAACATGTTGTAACACAATCACGTGTATGGGCATCAAGCACTATCTTTGCTAGATATGAAATGTTCAAAAAAATGATGGACAAATCCATTATTCTGGAATAGAGTACTGTCACCAGGTAAGACGCCTAAAATGAGGACCAGCACTTACAGTAAATTATCAATTGTTTCTAACCAGTTGGAGCAATGGTCTTTGGCCACGTTGAAACTGTGTTTAGTTACTCTTGTGAGGGAAAACTCCTGCAGTAGATGGTAAACATGTTTCGGCCTAGTGATTCTAGGCCTCTTCAGGACAGTGCAAGGGTGTGCACCTCTGCATCCGCTAAAAAGATCAAGAATTATTCACAAGGGTGCTTTATGAGGTAAAATTTGCTACCAGGCACTTGGGAGAACTCCTGGAGATAAACCGTTTTAGGTTGCTAGCATCACGCAAAAGTCATCGCCAAGTCGCCGCATGTTTTCCTTACGCATATGCGGCAAACACGATTTGACGGATAGGTTTCCTCCAGCACGTGCTGTGTGACCTGCCCTAGACTGCACCTGGAAACCATTCAGGACCCCCTCGAAGATCATGAACGCAATCCGAGGCTTCATTTTTCTGAGCCACGGCCCATGACTACGGTTTTTGCCTGATACCAGCATCTTAGAACGATTTATCTTTGCGAGTTCTCCCAAGCGCCAACGGGGAGGTCCTGGGGACACTATCTGAACCTGGGACATTTCATTGCTACAAACCCACAATGCCTTCAGCTTCCCCTGTACCAGGTAATTGAAGCCAAAGTTCACACATATACATGCACCCTATCAGTCCTGCCCTTTGCACTTGTAACACACACTGGGTACACTACCTGGACCACCACCTACCCAATGGAATACCACACTCTCCGATGATATAAGATACTCCTCTCCCTTGTAGACTCCATTGCTGAAGTTATTTTTTCTTTTTTCTATTTTCTCCGTTCACTTATGCTCTTATGTGCAACAATGTTAAATGAGAGAGCATGCATTTGTGGGCACACGCATACACACAGTAAACTTGGTAAAAATAGACATAATATCGAAATAAAAATATCGAATGGACAGAATATCGAATCCAAAATATAGAATGGACATAATATCGAATGGACATAATATAGTTGTTAAAAATATCGAAATTAAGGTAAGTAATATCGATTGTCAAAATATCTAAGTACAAAATATAGGCATTAAAAAATATCGAATTTTTAATAATATCAAATTTTTTCTAAGTGTTTTGTATGTTAGTATATGTGTTAAAAGTTTATATTAATTTTTGTAATGTATGTTTAATTTTTTTAAAGCAATGATTTTTATGTTATTTAATTTTTGCATCATTTAATTCCGTAGCGGGTTGTGGGTTTATAGGGGAATAGGGTGGGAAGTAATTTAATTGTAATTAAGTAAATATTTATTTTTATTTATTGGTATTGATAATTAATTTATTGTTAATTAATTATTAATTGGTAATTAATTTTTATTAATTGGTAATTAATTTTTATTAATTGATTAATTGATAATTATGTTAATTCTATTAATTTATTATTTGTAGTGGGTTGTGGGTTGCTAGGGGGATATGGTGGGAAGTAATTTAATTGTAAATAATTAATTATTGAAAATATTTGTTTTGTTTTGATAATTAATTTACTGTTAATTAATTATTAATTGGTATTTTTTTATTATTTATACATTTTTGGTATTGAATATTAATTGGTTGTTAATTAATTATTAATAGGTAAATAATTTTTAATAAATAAATTGTATTGGTATTTATAATTAATTAATTATTAAATATTTTGTAATTGGTAATTAATTTTAATAATAATGTTTATTAGTATTGATAATTAAATAATTGTTATTAAAATATTAAAATATTACTTTCCCTACTGTTGCACTCTTTGGAGTGGGAATAGTAATTTTTACCCTCCTGCTATCCAACGTTTTCCCTACTGTTGCACTCACTGGAGCGGAAATAGTAATTTTTACCCTCCCGCTATCCAACGCTTTCCCTTCTGTTGCACTCTCTGGAGTGGGAATAGTAATTTTTACCCTCCCAATATCCAACGTTTTCCCTACTGTTGCACTCTCTGGAGTGGGAATAGTAATTTTTACTCCTACGCTATCCAACGCTTTCCCTACTGTTGCACTCACTGGAGTGGGAATAGTAATTTTTACCCTCCCGCTATCCAACGCTTTCCCTACTGTTGCACTCTCTGGAGTGGGAATAGTAATTTTTACCCCTACACTATCCAACGCTTTCCCTACTGTTGCACTCTTTGGAGTGGGAATAGTAATTTTTACCCTCCCGCTATCCAACGTTTTCCCTACTGTTGCACTCACTGGAGTGGGAATAGTAATTTTTACCCCTACGCTATCCAACGCTTTCCCTACTGTTGCACTCTTTGGAGTGGGAATAGTAATTTTTACCCCTACGCTATCCAACGCTTTCCCTACTGTTGCACTCACTGGAGTGGGAATAGTAAATTTTACCCTCCCGCTATCCTACGTTAAAAATATTGAATATTTTTTAATAATATTATGTTAATATATGTATGTATTAAAAAATAAAAAAGTATGTTTATTTTTTTTTACTTAAATTAATTATTCATTAATTTGAAAGTTATTTAAGTATTCTTAATTATATTTATTATCTTATTAATTTTACATTACTTTTAAGAGATTTAAAAAATTCGATATTTTGACTAACTATTTTTTACAACGATATTTTGATTCGATATTTTTGTACTTACCTGTTTGTAGATAGGGAGTCGATATTTTGGTATTCGATATTTTTAACTCGATATTTTGTCAGGTCGATATTTTCTTCCTCTATATTATGTCAGTGATCCAGTAAACTTATAGCAATGATTTAGAATGCCGTGAACCCATGGAAAACACTAACCAAACAGGCAAGATGATTTCGCTCTACCTCATGACAAGCTACCAATAAACATGAGGTGAAGGACAGCACAAGCATTGCATATTTTATTACACTTAACCCCTTCGCTGCTAGGCCTTTTCCCCTCCTGTGCTAAGCCTTTTTTTGGCTATTTGGGGTAATTCGCGCTTAGGCCCCTGTAACTTTTTGACCACATAAGGTATCCATGCCAAATTTGCGTCCTTTTTTTCCAACATCATGGTGATTCTAAAGGTACCCAGGGTTTGTGGATTCCCCTGGAGGGGACCCAGAAATTAGCCAAAATACAGCTAAATTTTGGGTTTTTTGGGAAAAATGCGAAAAAAGGGCTACAGATGAAAGCATCTGGTTTTTTCCCTGCAAAAGACATCAAAAAAGGAATTGTGGTGCTGAAATCACCATCTTCCCAGCTTTCAGGGACAAACACACTTTTGTCAGAAAACCAAAATTTTGTACACAGTTTTGGCATTTTTCTGGGACATAGCCTATTTTTGCTATTTTTTGTGCTTTCAACCTCCTTCCAGTTAATGGTAGAAATGGGTATGAAAGCAATAATGGATCCTGGAAAGCCATACATTTCTGAAAAGTAGACAAAATTCTCAATTCAGCAAGGGGTCATTTGTGTAGATCCTTCAAGTTTTCTTTATAGAAACAAACAGTTAAATATAGGAAAAATTGTTTTGTAAGTTTTGGGCCCTTGCCTGTCGCGGGTACTTGGGCCTCCCACCAGAGTGAGGCACCATTTTTATTGGGAGACCTGGGGGAACGCTGGGTGGTAGGAAATTTGCGTCAGCCCGGTGATGCCACAACTTTCCCACACACAAATGTGTGAAAAAAGTGATTTTTTCTGCACAATTTCAGGTTTGCAGGGGATTCTGGGTAAGAAAACGTTGGGGGATCCACGCAAGCCATACCTCCCTGGAATCCCCCACGTGTCTACTTTTCATAAATGTGTGGGTTTGGTAGGTTTCCCTAGGTGGCCGCCGAGCCCCGGGCCAAAAAGTCATGGGACCCCCCTTGCAAAACCAGGTCGTTTTGTGATAGGCAATTTTGATGTCGCCTCAATACGTTTTAGGCCCTTGCCTGTCGCGGGTACTTGGGCCTCCCACCCGAGTGAGGCACCATTTTTATTGGGAGACCTGGGTGAACGCTGGGTGGTAGGAAATTTGTGTCAGCCCGGTGATGCCACAACTTTCCCACACACAAGTGTGTGAAAAAAGTAATTTTTTCAGCAAAATTTCAGGTTTGTAGGGGATTCTGGGTAAGAAAACGTTCGGGGATCCACGCAAGCCATACCTCCCTGGAATCCCCCGGGTGTCTAGTTTTCAGAAATGTGTGGGTTTGGTAGGTTTCTCTAGGTGGCCGCCGAGCCCCGGGCGAAAAAGTCATGGGACCCCCCTTGCAAAACCAGGTCGTTTTGTAATAGGCAATTTTGATGTCGCCTCAATACGTTTTGGGCCCTTGCCTGTCGCGGGTACTTGGGCCTCCCACCCGAGTGAGGCACCATTTTTATCAAGAGACCTGGGTGAACGCTGTGTGGTAGGGAATTTGTGTCAGCCCAGTGATGCCACAACTTTCCCACACAAATGTGTGAAAAAAGTGATTTTTTCCAGCAAAATTTCAGGTTTGCAGGGGATTCTGGGTAAGAAAACGTTGGGGGATCCACGCAAGCCATACCTCCCTGGAATCCCCGGGTGTCTACTTTTCAGAAATGTGTGGATTTGGTAGGTTTCCCTAGGTGGCCGCCGAGCACGGGCCAAAAACCCAGGTGACCACCCTTGCAAAACCAGGTCGTTCTGTGATAGGCAATTTTGATGTCGCCTCAATACGTTTTTGGCCTTTGCCTGTCGCGGGCCACTTCTGCCTCCCACACGAGTGAGGCACCATTTTTATCGGGAGACCTGGGGGAACGCTTGGTGGTAGGAAATTTGTATCAGCCCAGTGATGCCACAACTTTCCCACACAAAAATGTGTGGAAAAAGTGATTTTTTTCAGCTAAATTTGAGGTTTGCAGGGGATTCTGGGTAAGAAAACATTGGGGGATCCACGCAAGCCATACCTCCCTGGAATCCCCCGGGTGTCTACTTTTCAGAAATGTGTGGGTTTGGTAAGTTTCCCTAGGTGGCCGCCAAGTTCCGGGCCAAAAAGTCATGGGACCCCCCTTGCAAAACCAGGTCGTTTTGTGATAGGCAATTTTGATGTCGCCTCAATAGGTTTTGGGCCCTTGCCTGTCGCGTGTTCTTGCGCCTCCCACCCGAGTGAGGCACCATTTTTATCGGGAGACCTGGGCGAACGCTGGGTGGTAGGAAATTTGTGTCAGCCCGGTGATGCCACAACTTTCCCACACACAAATGTGTGAAAAAAGTGATTTTTTCAGCAAAATTTCCACGCAAGCCATACCTCCCTGGAATCCCCTGGGTGTCTAGTTTTCAGTAATTTGTGGGTCTGGTAGGTTTCTCTAGGTGGCCACCGAGCTCCGGGCCAAAAAGTCATGGGACCCCCCTTGCAAAACCAGGTTGTTTTGTGATAGGCAATTTTGATGTCGCCTCAATATGTTTTGGGCCCTTGCCTGTCGCGGGTACTTGGGCCTCCCACCCGAGTGAGGCACCATTTTTATCAAGAGACCTGGGCGAACGCTGGGTGGTAGGAAATTTGTGTCAGCCCGGTGATGCCACAACTTTCCCACAGACAAATGTGTGAAAAAAGTGATTTTTTTCAGCAAAATTTCAGGTTTGCAGGGGATTCTGGGTAAGAAAACGTTGGGGGATCCACGCAATCCATACCTCCCTGGAATCCCCCGGGTGTCTACTTTTCAGAAATGTGTGGATTTGGTAGGTTTCCCTAGGTGGCCGCCAAGCACGGGCCAAAAACCCAGGTGACCCCCCTTGCAAAACTAGGTCGTTTTGTGATAGGCAATTTTGATGTTGCCTCAATACGTTTTTGGCCTTTGCCTGTCGCGGGTACTTCTGCCTCCCACACGAGTGAGGCACCATTTTTATCGGGAGACCTGGGGAACGCTGGGTGGTAGGAAATTTGTATCAGCCCAGTGATGCCACAACTTTCCCACACAAAAATGTGTGGAAAAAGTGATTTTTTTCAGCTAAATTTGAGGTTTGCAGGGGATTCTGGGTAAGAAAACGTTGAGGGATCCACGCAAGCCATACCTCCCTGGAATCCCCCGGGTGTCTACTTTTCAGAAATGTGTGGGTTTGGTAGGTTTCCTTAGGTGGCCACCAAGCCCCGGGCCAAAAAGTCATGGGACCCCCCTTGCAAAACCAGGTCGTTTTGTGATAGGCAATTTTGATGTCGCCTCAATAGGTTTTGGGCCCTTGCCTGTCGCGGGTTCTTGGGCCTCCCACCTGAGTGAGGCACCATTTTTATCGGGAGACCTGGGCGAACATTGGGTGGTAGGAAATTTGTGTCAGCCCGGTGATTCCACAACTTTCCCACACACAAATGTGTGAAAAAAGTGATTTTTTCAGCAAAATTTCAGGTTTGCAGGGGATTCTGGGTAAGAAAACGTTGAGGGATCCACGCAAGCCATACCTCCCTGGAATCCCCCGGGTGTCTAGTTTTCAGTAATGTGTGGGTTTGGTAGGTTTCTCTAGGTGGCCACCGAGCCCCGGGCCAAAAAGTCATGGGACCCCTGTTGCAAAACCAGGTTGTTTTGTGATAGGCAATTTTGATGTCGCCTCAATACGTTTTGGGCCCTTGCCTGTCCCGGGTACTTGGGCCTCCCACCCGAGTGAGGCACCATTTGTATCGGGAGACCTGGGGGAACGCTGGGTGGTAGGAAATTTGTGTCAGCCCGGTGATGCCACAACTTTCCCACAGACAAATGTGTGAAAAAAGTGATTTTTTTCAGCAAAATTTCAGGTTTGCAGGGGATTCTGGGTAAGAAAACGTTGGGGGATCCACGCAAGCCATACCTCCCTGGAATTCCCCGAGTGTCTACTTTTCAGAAATATGTGGATTTGGTAGGTTTCCCTAGGTGGCCGCCGAACACGGGCCAAAAACCCAGGTGACCCCCCTTGCAAAACCAGGGCGTTTTGTGATAGGCAATTTTGATGTCGCCTCAATACGTTTTTGGCCTTTGCCTGTCGCGGGTACTTCTGCCTCCCACACGAGTGAGGCACCATCTTTATCGGGAGACCTGGGGGAACGCTGGGTGGTAGGAAATTTGTGTCAGCCCAGTGATGCCACAACTTTCCCACACAAAAATGTGTGGAAAAAGTGATTTTTTTCAGCTAAATTTGAGGTTTGCAGGGGATTCTGGGTAAGAAAACGTTGGGGGATCCACGCAAGCCATACCTCCCTGGAATACCCCGGGTGACTAGTTTTCAGAAATGTGTGGGTTTGGTAGGTTTCCCTAGATGGCCGCCGACCCCGGGGCCAGAAACCCAGGTAACCCCCCGTGCAAAACCAGGTTGGTTTGTGCTAGGTAATTTTGATGTCGCCTTACTAGGTTTTGGGCCCTTGCCTGTCGCGGGTACTTGACCCACCCACACAACTTAGGTACCATTTTTCTCGGAAGACTTTGGGGAATGCGGGGTGAGTAGAATTTTGTGGATCCACACAGATTCCAGAATTTTTCACCACAGAAATGTGAGGAAAATGTGTTTTTTTTATACACAGTTTGAGGTTTGCAAGGGATTCTGGGTAACAGAACCTGGTGAGAGCCAGTCAAGTCACCCCATCCTGGATTCCTCTGGGTGTCTAGTTTTCAAAAATGTACAGGTTTGCTAGGTTTCCTTATGTGCCTAGTCGACTTTCTGCCACCCTGGGGGGGAGGGATATCGGGGGTGGGGTTGCCCTGATATGCCCCCAAGGGGGGCAGAAACACTGTGGCTATTTTTAGGGGGGTAGGGGCATTGGTATGCCCATTCTGGGCAGCCCCCACCCCCACACATAAAAAAGCCAGCGTAATCGTTGGCGTCATGTGGGCTTTTTGCCCCCCCCCGGTGGGGGCAGATTGGGGGCTTCTGCCCCATCTTCCACCCAGGGGGGGCAAAAAGGCTGTAATTGTTGTGGGTGGGGGCATTGGCATGCCCGTTTTGGGCAGCCCCCACCCTAATTAAAATTTGCCCAAAAAAAATCCCTGGCGACTAGTGGGCTTTTTGTCCCACCGGGGGGGCAGATTGGGAGATACTGCCCCATCTGCCCCCCAGGGGGGGCAGGAAGGCTGTAATTTTTGCGGGGGAGGGGGTGGGGGCATGGGCATGCCCGTTTTGGGCAGCCCCCACCATAATTCAAAGTTGCCCAAAAAAAATCCCTGGCGACTAGTGGGCTTTTTGCCCCCCCGGGGGTGCAGATTGGGGGCTATTGCCCTCATCTGCCCCCCAGGGGGGGGCAGAAAGCCTACTAGACGCCAGGGATTTTTTTGAGCAAATTTTAATTAGGGTGGGGGTTGCCAAAAATGGGCATGCCAATGCCCCCACCCTAATTAAAATGTGCCCAAAAAAATCCCTGGCGTCTACTGGGCTTTTTGCCCCCCAGGGGGGGCAGGAAGGCTGTAATTTTTGTGGGGGAGGGGTGGGGGCATTGGCATGCCCATTTTGGGCAGCCCCCACCCTAATTCAGATTTGCCCCCAAAATATCCCTGGTGTCTAGTGGGCTTTTTGCCCCCCTGGGGGGGGCATATTGGGGGCTGCCGCCCCCATCTGCCCCCCAGGGGGGCAGAAAGGCTGTAATGGTGGCTGGGGGTGGTGGCATTGGTGTGCCCTTTTCGGGCAGCCCCCACCCTAAAAATAATTGTGCGAAAAAAAATCCCTGGCGTCAAGTGAGCTATCTGCCCCCCCGGGGGGGCATATTGGGGGCTACTGCCCCATCTGCCCCCCAGGGGGGCAGAAAGGCTGTAATGGTGGTGGGGTGGGGGCATTGGCGTGCCCGTTTCGGGCAGCCCCCACCCTAAAAAAAATGCACCAAAAAAAATCTCTGGCGTTTAGTGGGCTTTCTGCCCCCCCGGGGGGGCAGATTGGGGGCTAGTGTCCCCATCTGCCCCCCAGGTGGGGCAGAAAGGCTGTAATGGTGGCGTGGGTGGGGGCATTGGCGTGCCCATTTCGGGCAGGCCCCACCCTAAAAGAAATGCACCAAAAAAAATCTCTGGCGTTTAGTGGGCTTTCTGCCCCCCCCGGGGGGGGCAGATTGGGGCTTCTGCCCCCCAGGGGGGCAGGAAGGCTTTAATTTTTGCGGGGAGGGGGTGGGGGCATGGGCATGCCCATTTTGGGCAGCCCCCACCCTAATTCAAATTTGCCCCAAAAAAATCCCTGGTGACTAGTGGGCTTTTTGCCCCCCCCCCGGCGGGGCAGATTGGGGGCTAATGCCCCCATCTGGGCAGAAAGTCCACTAGATGCCAGGGAGTTTTTTGGGCAAATTTTAATTAGGGTGGGGCCTGCCCAAAACGGGCATGCCAATGCCCCCACCGTAATTAAAATTTGCCCAAAAAACTCCCTGGCGTCTAGTGGCCTTTTTGCCCCCCCGGGGGGGCAGGAAGGCTGTTATTTTTGTGGGGGGGTGGGTGGGGGCATGGGCATGCCCGTTTTGGGAGCCCCGACCCTAATTCAAATTTGCCCCAAAAAAATCCCTGGCGTCCAGTGGGCTTTTACCCCCGCCGGCGGGGCATATGGGGGCTAATGCCCCCATCTGCCCCCAGGGGGGCAAAAAGCCCACTAGATGCTAGGGAGTTTTTTGGGCAAATCTTAATTAGGGTGGGGGCTGCCCAAAACGGGCATGCCAATGCCCCCACCCTAATTAAAATTTGCCCAAAAAACTCCCTGGCGTCTAGTGGGCTTTTTGCCCCCCCAGGGGGGCAGATTGGGGGCTACTGTCCCATATGCCCCCCAGGGGGGGGCAGGAAGGCTGTAATTTTTGCGGGGAAGGGGGTGGGGGCATGGGCATGCCCGTTTTTAGAGCCCCCACCCTAATTCAAATTTGCCCCAAATAAATCCCTGGCATCTAGTGGGATTTTTGCCCCCCCCAGCGGGGAAGATTGGGGGCTGAAGCCCCCATCTGCCCCCCGGGGGGCAGAAAGTCCACTAGACGCCAGGGAATTTTTTGGGCAAATTTTAATTAGGGTGGGGGCTGCCCAAAATGGGCATGCCAATGCCCCCACCCTAATTAAAATTTGCCCATAAAATCCCTGGTGTCTACTGGGCTTTTTGCCCACCCCGGGGGGCAGATTTGGGGCTAATGCCCCCATCTGCCCCCCAGGGGGGGCAGAAAGGCTGTCATTTTTGCGGGGTTGGGTGGGGGCATGGGCATGGGCATGCCCATATTGGGCAGCCCCCACCACAAATTATAATTTTTAAAAAAATCCCTGGTGTATAGTGGGCTTTTTGCCCCCCCGGGGGGGCAGAAAGACTATAAATTTTGCGGGGTGGGGGCATGGACATGCCCTTTATGAGCAGCCCCCACCCTGATAAATTATGTGGCAAAAAAAATATATCCCTGGGGTCTAGAGGGCTTTTTGCCCCCCGGGGGGGCAGATTGGGGGCTACTGCCCCCATCTTCCCCCCAGGGGGGGGCAAAAAGACTAAATCACACCCAAAAAAATTGGGGGGAGCAAAAGCCCTTGCCCAAGGGGCCGCTCCCCCCTCCCTGGTGTCTAGTGGGTGAATCCCTGCTTGGGGATCGCCCTCCTGGGGCGATTCTCCCCTTTCCAATGATACCTCTCCCGTCTTTCTACGTGCCCGGGGGGCTGAGATAGCCCCCTGAGCACATAGAAAGTGAAACTGAAATGAGCCTAAAGGCTCATTTCAGTTTCGGTTTCTGTGCAATGAGGACAGCGCGACGTGCGCGCTGATCCTCATGGCACAGAAACCAGGGAGGGGGCCTCGGGAGCTGGGGAAGCTCTTCCCCAGCTCCCAAGGTCACAGGGGTGAAATAGAAATCCCTCTGCTGTCTGCAGCAGAGGGATTTTGTGCTCCTGGCCTCATGACGGAATGTTCCGTCATGAGCACAGGGGCACCGATGCTCATGACGGAACCATTCCGTCATGAGCATCGAAGGGGTTAAGACGTACACAGATTTGGCTACAGATTTACTAAACTATAATGCAAAGCAGCGCCGCAACCAAAGTTGCTGTGCTAAATTGCACAAGGGGGAGAGGGCAGAGCAGAGCCATATGTATTAAATATGCCCTGCACCTGTTCTCTTCACCTGCGCTGGTGCACAAACAGGTTGCCTAACACCATGCACATCCCTTTTATCATGGTGCAAAGGTTTGTGTGTGAAATCTAGCACACGTTTTGCATTGGAAGTATACCCTTCGGGCCTGATTCACAGAACTAACTTACGTCAAAAACGTAAAGTTAGTACGTTTTGGTATTCACAGAATACACTTACTCATTTTGGTATTCACAGAATGAACTTACTCATTTCGGTATTCACAGAAGTTAGTAGTCCTAACTTTAGGACTCCTAAATGCCTTCTGTGAATACCGAATGTCTTAAAGTTAGGATTTTTCTCAGTTTAGGAGTAGTAAAGTTAGGACTCCTAACTTTAGGACTCCTAAATGCCTTCTGTGAATACCGAAAGTCTTAAAGTTAGGATTTTTCTCAGTTTAGGAGTAGTAAAGTTAGGAGTCCTAACTTTACTACTCCTAAACTGAGAAAAATCCTAACTTTAAGACTTTCGGTATTCACAGAAGGCATTTAGGAGTCCTAAAGTTAGGACTACTAACTTCTGTGAATACCGAAATGAGTAAGTTCATTCTGTGAATACCAAAATGAGTAAGTGTATTCTGTGAATACCAAAAAGTACTAACTTTACGTTTTTGACGTAAGTTAGTTCTGTGAATCAGGCCCTTCAAGTACAAAATCCTAAAATTTTTAAAACAATTCACATATTGTATGCTAAATATATTGCTCCAACTCTGTGCCTCCCTCAAATCCCGGTCAGACAAATTTATAGGATTGGGCTTTGTTTCAAAGAACATGGGTGCGTGCAGTGGAACGCTCAAGTACTACCCATGTAATCCTTCCTTGAGACGGAGTGGCACAAAGCAACGCAAATCACTATTTGCTATCAAAAAAGGCATCTTTTTCAGCACAAGGAAATTGTGGCAGCGCAAAGACATGCCAAATCTGCCCCCTGGTCTATTTATCCGTTTATTAGAAAATATACTTTCATGGGCTTTTAGTCAGCCCTCGTCATCGATCAGTCTATTGTGGTGTTATTCACAATTTTCTTTAGACTATTACCTTACAAATCAATCATTACCTTATAAATCAATCAGTTTGCCCACTTTACCCATAGGTTCTTTTCTGTGTGTAATGGTATTCTGCTGAACCACAATGTAATCCCCTACACAGAAAATTGTTCCCTTCAGTACAAGGGAATTGTTGGACAATATTTCCTCTTTTAAAAAAATAAAAATGTACACTTTTTTCACCTTTCTCTACTTTGCGAGGGCCCAACCTCTCCCCAAGCACAGTTACTGGGCCCAAACCACTGCTTAGAGTGCGCCACAGTCCACGTTGGTACAGCAATCAGACCGGAATTTTGAATGGTTTTAAAATCATTCAATCATGGCCACCCCTGTGTGCACATGCTTGTGCATGCTTGGGTGGCCATCTTTGAATAGACTTTAAACCCATTCAAAAATAGCCGCGTATGCATGCACATGTACATACGGCTATCTGTAAATGTTTTTTTCTTTTGTAAAAAACTTTTAAATTTAGCCACCCAGGCATGATTTGAATGGGTTGACATTAACCTCTCATCCACTTGTCTTCTTGATCTTTATCAAATTCAGAATTATTCTGATCTCATTCTACAGGATTTCTCTGTCTCTTTTGTCCTGGTTGTTGCTTACTCAACACATTTGTGTGATGCTGCTCTGCTTACTTGATAAATATTTAAATCCCTAATCATTTTTCTTTTATAGAGTACACATGACTCAAATTATTTTCTTTTTTAGTAATATAATACGTATGATTTAATTTCTTTTTGGGCTTTGTAAAGCGCACAAGTACCCATGGGTGTCTAGACTGCAATCCTGGGTGGCACTTGTTCTCCTTTATTTTATGTGAAATACATTTATTTACAAAGACTTAATTGCAACTTCAATTGTTCCTAACAGGTTTGTACTTGTTATTTTCATAACCTGTGTTCTTCTAAGAAGCGCTTGTATCAGTATATCTCAAAAGACAGCAGGTTAGTTCCAATACTTGGAGAATATCTGGATTTCATTAATTACACTGATAATTTTACCTTTCATCTTTTCCTCCTTCTAACTGTAGCAACTGTTTTTATTTTCACATATATATTTCATTAATGACACTGATAATTTTATGTTTCATCTTTTCCCCCAGATTCTATAACAAATATTTTCGTTCCTATATCTGTACATATAGGAGAGATTCTAAGTGAGAACAAATAGACAACAAGAGTGAAACAAACATCCTTTTTATTCATTGTTATATATGGCCTTCCCCAATCATCTGCCCCTGCTTTCAATAGCAATGCACGGGTATATGAGACGTGGGGGAGCCATAAACATGTCCTCACCTGTCTCAGCCCCTTACCCTGTGTTACACCTGGTGTCCTGCTATGGTCTCCACCACCCTCTAGACTTTTCTGCCCTTCCCTATCCCCCCACCCCCCAAAATAATACCTGCCATCCTGCGACCCGCCTACATCACCATCTGTATTCGCTTTCACCACAACTATTAAAAAATGCCTGGTGTTCTGTCATCCACATTCACCACCTTCTGCATGTACCATCCATCCACCCAAATTGAATGGAAAAAACTTGTGCCCTGCCATTCACGCACACCACCCACTCTTCAATCACCTCCACTTGTACAAATATATAGAAATAATACCGGGTATTCACCTTCCCACACCATTACCGTCTTTGTATTCCCTCCCATTCCAAGCCTGAAGCTGAGCTTTCTGTTTTCCATTGGAGAAGGGATCCAGTGCAGCACTGATAGACTCTCTGAGAACCCTATCAGCATGGCTGGAATGAATTCCACTGTTGCAACGTCATTCAAGTGAATAACCTGATTTAGAACCTGGTATTCATGCTGCTGGTCCTCAGTAAGAGTTATACATAACCTATAGCATTATAGGTGGCTATCCGTGTGTAATGAGGTAACAGGATGTTTTTTCACCAGGGGGTTTTAAGTGACATGAAATAGACAATGATAGTGAAGCTCAAGTTGTTTATGATGTTACTCAGAAATCCGAGGTGAAAAACATTGTTTTTTTACTGCTGCACATCTATCATTTCATTCTATTGTTGGTGCTATCTTTTAGATATACAGATAATGCACCTACGCAGGATCAGGGACAGTGTTGATCCTCAAGCATATACATGAGGCAATGAGTCCCAAAGTGCCACCCAAACATACATGAAATAATTTGCATTTCAAGGAAGTAAGACCACTGGAGTCAGTAGTACATTGTCATTTGTAAGAGATGACATAAAGCAATAAAGTCAGGGCAAAAATACTCAAACCGAATGTGCTCATCCCCAAAATATGCCATCTTTTGTAGGAAAATTAACAATGGAAGTCAAAGAAATTCGCACCGTCAGCATAAGCTGAGCAAAGCTAAACAGGCCACAATACAGAATTATACAACATCATCTATTGCCACCATCCTAGCACTGACCCCTAAATGAATATTAATTCGTCCTATTCTGACCTATTGTCATTCAACGCGGCAGTACAAATCTAGTTACACAAAACAATGGAAGTCTCACAATAGGATTGCGCCTATGGTAGCAGAGGCAGGAAGAGGCTTGAATGTAGCAAAAGGCTTTCTCTTTTGTTCTTTGAGAACAGCATGCAATACAAAGCATCAGTGGACATTTTGGTTACTTGCATGAACAGAAACATTAAAACTTGGTTATGACAAATTCAAAATAGAAGTAAGGCCTAGTTCGGGCCTATTTTATTAAAATACAGTTTGTAAAAGTGCAGTGTGTTCGTTTTACTTCAGAAATGTTCATTAAGTTTAGCTGCATTTTTATTAAAACAAAATCAATTCTATTTGTATGTAAGGCCAACCCAAACCATCTGCCTCTCCTCTCAACTGCTACAAAGGGAAAGAGGAGTAAAGGAGTAAAGGAAGAACCATACATAACATGGTATATCCTCCCTATCCCATTTGTTGTAAAAAAAAAAAAAAACTGGGATCATGCCATACGTTTTCACAGCCCTTTGTGCCTTCCCCAATCCCCCTCTCCACATGAAGCTGTGCTCTCTGCTCTCCATCGGAACAAATATCCCGATAGCATAGTAAAAGCAGCCTAGGACTCCTTTATGAAGTAGCAACAGTGGGAAACAATTATTACTATTCTATTGCAGTGAATATATAGTATTGTAGATGGGTAACAGTGAATTACAGGGATGTTTTTGACTGAGGTGTTCTGAGTGACATCAAATAGAAACTGAGGGCCTGATTCACAGAACTAACTTACGTCAAAAACGTAAAGTTAGTACTTTTTGGTATTCACAGAATACACTTACTCATTTTGGTATTCACAGAATGAACTTACTCATTTCGGTATTCACAGAAGTTAGTAGTCCGAACTTTAGGACTCCTAAATGCCTTCTGTGAATACCAAAAGTCTTAAAGTTAGGATTTTTCTCAGTTTAGGAGTAGTAAAGTTAGGACTACGCGGATGACACTCAGCTTCTCTTCACCTTTGACAAAACCTCAACATATGCCCTGTCATCCTTCGCTGAAGGTATGACTGCCATATCTGTTTGGATGAGGAGAAATTTTCTCCAATTAAACGCAGGGAAAACCGAGATAATGCTCTTTGGAGAAGCTCCTCTACTCTGGTCTCCGAATTGGTGGCCGGCCGCTCTTGGCCCACCCCTACTCCTAAAACTTCAGTTAAGAATCTGGGCATCTATCTTGATCAGGCTCTTACTCTGAAGGAGCATGTCGCCCGAACTGTTAGCAATTGCTTTCATGTGCTGGGCATGCTACGCCGAGTCTTCCCCTTTTTGCCAGATTACACACGGAAAACTCTTATTCAGATTATGATTCTGGGCCGCCTTGATTACTGTAATGCTCTTCTGCTTTCCGCAAACGAGTCTTCTCTTAATAGACTTCAGGTGGTCCAGAATACTGTGGCACGGCTCCTCACGAACTCCACTCCTGGAACCCCTTCTTTGCCGTTGCTACGCAGACTCCATTGGTTACCAGTCCGTAAGCGGATGAAGTTTAAGACTGGCTGCATAGTCTATAGAGCAATCCATAATAAGGGTCCTTCTTACATCTCGTGCAAACTTAAGTCTTACTCTCCGCATAGGACACTGAGATCCAGCTGTAAACTTCTTTTACAGGTACCAAGGGTTAGGAAAGCTAGACTTGGTGGGAAATCCTTTTCCCTCCTCGCCCCTCTATACTGGAATGAGCTCCCCCTACAGCTCCGACAATGCCCGGACTATCTACGCTTCAGGAAATTGCTTAAAGCCTCCCTATTTTAATCTGTTCTTACCCGCCCGTAGGTTCGCTCAGCGCAGAGATGCCCCTTCGGGAGTGATTCAGGCGCTCTATAAAACTCTTAAAAAATAAATAAATATATATATATATTCACTGAAAAAACCATAGGTTTCAGGGGCGTTATAGTTAGTTGGACATTTCACTCGTACAAAACCATAGAAATTCCCCTGTTATAGTTAGTTCAGCTAACTATAACTCGCACGCCCGCAATGCACTGCTGATGACGTCACATATTACATCACTCATGACATGGTCAGTGACATCACTCATGACATCACTGATGACATCATCCTTGTGATAGAGTGGCAGACCTCCTCTCACCCTAATATAACCTTTGATACACACACTCAAAAATACAAACTAACATTTTCAAAACAATGGACATACCAATACCAGTTACAACACACCTATTCAGTAATTCCAAGATCTACACACACATCCACTCATTCACTAACAGTCCCTATACAGTCACTCATACATGTACTCACTAATCATATGTACTCATACACCTATACATCCTGTTACACACCGCCACTCATCCATAGAGTTACTCACACACATAGTCACACATGCAAACAAAGTATCAAACATCCATTTACTTGCATATACAGTTATACACACACTACCACACTTACTTCTACAGAAACTTACACATACTTACTCTCTTAAACAATCACTTATAGAAACACCTACTTATTTGTACGGGAACTCTTCCAATCTCTCACTCTCACATATACTCACGTATATACACCAATACTCGCATATACTAGTTTAAAACATATGTAGTTACTCATAAAGACACTATTGAGACAGTCATTCACTCACTAACACACCCATACACATACTCATCCACCTATACAGTCCTGCACACATGCTGTCTTCAACACATACAAACAGTGAGTCACTCATTCATGCATCTATGCACTAAGTAATACCCCCACCGAACCATATAGACACTCAGACACTCATACTGATACTCAAAAAACCAACTAATAACCCATATAGACACTCATGTGGCTACTCACCAACCCATGCAGCCACTTATACACAAAGTGAGAGACTGATACAGATATTTTCATATTTAAACATTACTCACTAACCCATGTATTCACTAAGATACACTTAGTCAGTTATACAATCAATTTTACAAAAAAATCATCCATTTAGACACTTATATACCCATTTATTCTTCCATCGACCTTGAGATATACATATATAAAACATATTTAATTTTCAGAAAAACACACATTCACTGGATGATGTCATCAGTGATGTCATCAGTGATGTCATTTGAGATGTCATCAGTGATGTCATGAGTGATGTCACTGATCATGTCATGAGTGATGTAATATGTGACGTCATCAGCAGTGCATTGCGGGCGCGCGAGTTATAGTTAGCTGAACTAACTATAACGGGGGAATTTCTATGGTTTTGTACGAGTGAAATGTCCAACTAACTATAACGCCCGTGAAACCTATGGTTTTTTCAGTGAATTTCTAAGGTTTTTTAAATGCTAATTTCTAACTATAACGTGCCTGAAACCTATGTTTTTTCAGTGAATTTCTCAGGTTTTTTAAATGCTAATTTCTAACTATAACATGCCTGGAACCTATGGTTTTTTCAGTGAATATATATATTTATTATACTATGTATACATGTGAAAATGTCTCGGTCCCCTGTTTGCCTCGGTGGCACGGAAAAAATGGGTGGAACTGACGTCAGCACGCCGACGAGGTCCTCTTATGGCTCCGATGACGTCATACGGTGTCGCGAGCGGAGCCGTGCTCGTTGACGTGGGAGAGCTAGGAAAGAATTTCCATCGAATGCTGGTGCAGGGGATATTCACCTAAGTGTTCAGGCTAGTCCTTTGGGAGCAACTGTTTATGTTGCCACTCCAGAAACCGAAACCAGTGATCCGAGGGCAGAGGCCCTGCAGATGGCACACGAGGTGGGGTGCCCAGTCGTGTGCACCGGCGGGGCAGCGAAGTGACAAGCACCACAACCCACAAAAAAGGTAACGAGGGCACTGAATAACACAGGATCTTCTCTTTGTATCTGGCAGGAACAACGAAGTTAAAATGCCCTAGTACCAAAATGTAGAATTATTGCTACAACAGTCTTCAAGAGGACCTGCAATGCCGCTTCTGCCTCCCGTACCCTGGAGGCGGCACATGGGTCACGCGGTACGGTCATACTGCGGTGGGACGCACACTCATTGACCTCTCATGGCACTGCTCCACACTTCAGGGAGGACGCTTTCCATTAGCTATGTTTTCTGATGACATGTCGTGCCGGCCCCGTCCAACAACAGAACTCCTTTAGATCCAAACAGACTCTTCCACTCTCTCACCGGAAGTGAAACCAGGCCACGTGGACACTTTCAGAATACAACAGCCGGGAATGCACTTTTCGGTTAAAAAACCACATTCCTTCCTCCTAATTAATCAAATAAACGTCTCACTGAAGAACAGGGGCCAGCTTCGATCGGTAAACAGCCGTTACAATGACTTTTTTACTTTGCGATACCATTACAACGCATGCATTACCACGCATGCGTTGTACATCACAAAGTCATTACTACGCATTTTTAGAACGCATGGTCATTTACCACGCATGCCTTTACAACAAATTTTGTTGTAAAGGTATGTATGGTAAATGACCATGCGTTCTAAAAACATGTAGACGATCCATGTCGTTGTAAGGAAACAGAGGCTGTTCCGTTTCCTCACAACGACGTGCACCGCCCCTCAGAGATGACTTAAAGCAGGAACCACGAGGAGAGAGGAACCATGAGGAGTGAGAGGGAAGGGGATTGGGCATGGGGTGGGGGTTTCTTTTCTAGGGTTTAGGGTAGTGCAGTGGTGTTTGGGTGGTGTAGGGGTCGTGCTGGGGGTAGAGTTTTAGGGTTTAGGGTAGTGCAGTGGTGTTTGGGTAGTGTAGGGGGTCGTGCTGGGGGTAGTGTTTTAGGGTTTAGGGTAGTGCAGTAGTGTAGGGGGTCGTGCTGGGGGTAGTGTTTTAGGGTTTAGGGTAGTGCAGTGGTGTATGGGTAGTGTAGGGGGTCATGCTGGGGTAGTGTTTTAGGGTTTAGGGTAGTGCAGTGGTGTTTGAGTAGTGTAGGGGGTCATGCTAGTGGTAGTGTTTTAGGGTTTAGGGTAGTGCAGTGGTGTTTGTGTAGTGTAGGGGGTCATGCTGGGGGTAGTGTTTTATGGTTTAGGGTAGTGCAGTGGTGTTTGGGTAGTGTAGGGGGTCGTGCTGGGGGTAGATTTAGGGTTTAGGGTAGTGCAGTGGTGTTTGGGTAGTGTAGGGAGTCGTGCTGGGTGTAGTGTTTTAGGGTTTAGGGTAGTGCAGTGGTGTTTGTGTAGTGTAGGGGGTTGTGCTGGGGGTAGTGTTTTAGGGTTTATGTTAGTGCAGTGGTGTTTGGGTAGTGTAGGGGGTAGTGCTTGGGTAGTGTTTTAGGGTTTTGGGCAGTGCTGTGGTGTTTGTGTAGTGAAGGGGGTCATGCTGTGGGTAGTGTTTTAGGGTTTAGGGTAGTGCAGTCATGTTTGTGTAGTGTAGGGGGTCGTGTTTTAGGGTATAGGGTAGTGCAGTGGTGTTTGGGTAGTGTAGGGGGTCATGCTGGGATTAGTGTTTTAGGGTTTAGGGTAGTGCAGTGGTGTTTGGGTAGTGTAGGGGGTCGTGCTGGGGATAGTCTTTTAGGGTTTAGGGTAGTGCAGTGGTGTTTGTGTAGTGTGGGAGGTCATGCTGGGGGTATATTTACGGTTTAGTGTAGTGCAGTGGTGTTTGGGTAGTGTAGGGAGTCGTGCTGGTGGTAGTGTTTTAGGGTTTAGGGTAGTGCAGTTATGTTTGGGTAGTGTAGGGTGTCGTGCTGGGGGTAGTGTTTTAGGGTTTAGGGTAGTGCAGTGGTGTTTGGGTAGTGGAGGGGTAGTGTTTTAGGGTTTAGGATAGTGCGCCCAACCAGCCACAATATCCGTGGACAAAGGGGATCCTGACTCTTTGGAACGCTCCGTCAATTGAATAATTTGGGTCAAGGGCCCTACCACGTCCAAGACCTATCAATTCCTTTCTTGGGATCCCTCATATACTTGGAGAAAAAGGTACATAGTTTCTCATCAATTTCAGGCGTGTGTGCCACCTTCCCCTTCAGTGAGGGCCTGGGGCATTCTCCCCTCATCCTATTCCTGACCTCCCTTTCAAGGGGTTGATGGATTTTCCCCACCACATACTCTGCCACTTTGGCGTCAGGTGTCCACTCTGCCGACCTAGGATGGTAAATTTGGGTAGGCTCGAACATGTCCGAGTGGACCCCGTCCCCAACCGGGGACTGAGAGGAGTGGGACTCTGGACGCCAGGGACGCCCGAGTCCTTATCCTCATCGGAGGAGAAATCGTCCTCCGATACACCCTCTCCCTCTAAGGGAAACCCGCCGTCGGGGTCTACAATAGTGGTGACAGTGTTGCAATTTTCTCCGGGCCCCTCCTCCTCCCGGCAGGGTGCATGTTTTAGCGTTCGCGCACCCTTGAGGAAGGTCTCCGTAAGTTTATCAAATCCTTCCAAGTGCCCCGCGTTATGCTTAACGGCCCTTTTATTCCCCATCTGGGAGCTACTTGGACCCGCCACCACCAGATCTGGGTCACTGAACACCCCAGGGATGCTTTTCGCCAGCTTATCAACCTGATCCCTAAGAGGAGCCAGCGCCCTAGAAATAGCCAGAGAGAGGGCATGGTCCACTGCTGGAGGGAGAAGTTGGGGGGCCATTCCTCCTCCACTTCCTGGTAGGAGGAGTAATAATGGTCTTCTGGAGAAGACATGATAGCAGAGGGTGTGAGCACAGAACAAATGCCCTTAAAATCCTTAAGACAGCCCCCTCGCCGGTGCTCCAACAGCTGGGCTTTCCCCGAAGCTGTTATAAGAATAGACTGAGGCGCAATACCAATTACCACCACCAGGTGGCGCTGGTCACTAACGTGGCCGTGTGGGGAAATCACCGCGTAGCGGTGTCAAAATTAGGCGAGGGTTGGTCGGGAATCAAGCGGACACTAAAGGAGTGACCGGATTCCCAAACGCGCGTAAAGACCAGCGGAGTGCTCGACGGAGCTGCCTCGCTCGGACCAGATGCGCCTGACAGGATCTCACCACGCGCAGAGCACACAGCGGGAGAAACTGCGAGGGGGAGAACGCGCTCAGGCAAGAGCCTGCTGCGCAGGGAATATGAAACAATACCAAGGCAATAATGCTAATAACGTGCACAAGAAACCGCTATACAAACAGCAACAACGTCAGATTAAGCCAAGAATGTAAGGAATGCACTTAACTGACGAGCAGTGAAGAAAGAGGAAACGGAAGGGACGTCACGATATTATATACGATGGACTGTGATATGATTGGACTACAGTTGCCTTGGAGACTACCCCCTAATGGTTCATGGGTTGTGTAGTCTTTTGTTTAATGATTGTTGTGTTACGTTTTCTTTGAACTGCTATGCAAATAAAGTGAGGAAAGATATGCATAATCCTCGCCTCCGTCCTGCCATAGAATTCATTAAACTTTATTTGATCTGATTTAGAAACATAGGGGCACATTTACGTTGAACTAACGCAGCGGGGTACAGCAAGTCATTTTGCTGTGCCGCGCTGCTTTAGTTTTGAAGCACAGGGATGCAACATATTTACAAGAATATGTCGCATCCTTGTGCTTCCCCCTGCGCTGGCGCACAAACTGCAGCCATGCACCGGCGCAGGCACCCTTGCACCATGGTGCAAGGAAAGCCTGCGTCGTGGGGAGATTGTTTTTGTGCAGGAAGGGCAACACCCATGGAACGCCCCTTCACCGCAAAGTGCTGCGTGTGAAGGGGCCGTATTTACAAGGAGAGGAAAAGTCACGCAGGGTGGCTTTTCCTCTCCTTGTAAATATGGAGCAGCCCCCTGCGCCACCAGTACATCACGAAAAGTGACGTACTGGTGGCGCAGGGGGCTCGTAAATCTGCCACATAGATCATAAAAGTGTACATAAGAACAGTAAATCCTCTTTCCTAATACAATACAGTGAGAATTAATTAAAACCAGTAGGTAAAAACGGGTGTTACAAAGCCCGGTTCAGAGCAACTTCAGGTTAACAGAATCGTAAAGTTCAATGTTTCGCAAGATCAATCTCATGTACTTCGTGCAAAATACGCAATAAGGGGTCCAAGTAAGATGTAACGCTCCAATACCTGACCAGTTTGCACTATATAAAACTGCAGAAAAACTAAAAATAAAAAGTGTTTTGCACACTTCTGTCATTGGGCTATATGTGGGCTACATCTGGGTGATATTTGTGCTACATTTGGGCTCTTTTTTTCTCTGGTGGCCATCTTGGGAGACTTATTTGTTATGAAGTTTCCTAATTTCGTCATTTACTGCAGTCTCCTCAGTAGGAAATGCTTTCAGTTTTTTACTTTGATTCCATCAAGAAGGCATTCAGATGAGTCACACATTTGCCATAAATTCAGAATGTTAGCACTCTAGTTGTTCATTAGATCACTGTAGTAAAGCTACTGCTCACCAGGGAGTTAACTGGAAGTCTACTGCTGGTATTGAAAGTGATTGTTTCAGTCTGCATGTCAGAATTTTCCAATGAAATAGAAGAGGATTTGAGATCTCACTTAAAACATGCCCTAAATTTTCTTTCTGCAGCACTAACCATAATTTCTATGGCAAAATGAACACCCTCATTTTGTTCCTTTTTAAATTAAATGTTTTAAGTGTTACCAGTTTATTCCAATCAAGATGGCGTCAGGTGTGCCATACTTTTGTCATAAGTAAGACTGTTAGCGCTCTAGTTGTTCTTTAGAACACTCTGGGAAGCTGCAGTAGAACACAAAGGCATCAACTGACAGGCTGCTCCTGTTGAAATATAACAGGAAGATATTTGAGATCTCACTTAAAACATGTCCTAATTGTTCTTTCTACAGCACTAACCATAATTTCTATGACAAAATGAACCCCCTCATGTTGTTCCTTTTTAAATTAAATGTTTTAAGAGTTACCAGTTTATTCCAATCAAGATGGCTTCAGGTGTGTCATAATTTTGTCATAAGTAAGACTGTTAGTGCTCTAGTTGTTCTTTAGAACACTCTGGGAAGCTGCAGTAGAACACAAAGGCATCAACTGACAGGCTGCTCCTGTTGAAATATAACACGAAAATATTTGAGATCACACTTGAAACATGTCCAAATTTTTCTTTCTACAGCACTAACCATAATTTCTATGACAAAATGAACCCATCATTTTGTTCCTTTTTAAATTAAATGTTTTAAGTGTTACCAGTTTATTCCAATCAAGATGGCTTCAGGTGTGCCATACTTTTGTCATAAGTAAGGCTGTTAGCACTCTAGTTGTTCTTTAAAACACTCTGGGAAGCTGCAGTAGAACACAAAGGCATCAACTGACAGGCTGCTCCTGTTGAAATATAACCGGAAGATATTTGAGATCTCACTTAAAACATGTCCTAATTTTTCTTTCTAAAGCACTAACCATAATTTCTATGGCAAAATGAACCCCCTCATGTTGTTCCTTTTTAAAATTAAATGTTTTAAGTGTTACTAGTTTATTCCAATCAAGATGGCTTCAGGTGTGCCATACTTTTGTCATAAGTAAGACTGTTAGCTCTCTAGTTGTTCTTTGGAACACTCTGGGAAGCTGCAGTAGAACACAAAGGCATCAACTGACAGGCTGCTCCTGTTGAAATATAACAGGAAGATATTTAAGATCACACTTGAAACATGTCCTAATTTTTCTTTCCACAGCACTAACCATAATTTCTATGACAAAATGAACCCCCTCATTTTGTTCCTTTTTAAATTAAATGTTTTAAGTGTTACCAGTTTATTCCAATCAAGATGGCTTCAGGTGTGCCATACTTTTGTCATAAGTAAGGCTGTTAGCACTCTAGTTGTTCTTTAGAACACTCTGGGAAGCTGCAGTAGAACAGAAAGGAATCAACTGACAGTCTCTGCCCTTGTTGGATGTACATGTTTTACTGAGAATGTCAGACTTCATTCTCACATGACTGAGAAAGATAATGTGAATTTACAGAAAATATGCTCTCATTTTAGCTTCTCGAGCACCTTCCAAAACTCTATGGGACAAGCATGTGAAAATAGTTTTCTCTCAAACATGATTCATGATATCCCAGCCAAAGGTTTTTCACAAGGTAAAATCACCTTAGAACACACCACAATTCCTGAAATTAGTATGGTACCATCAAAAAATGAATTCTAATGTAACTAAAGTCTGTTATCACACTTTATAGTTCTCCTTTTGGTAACCCTCAAAATCTTCGATTCACTACAATGCATTTCAATGGGGTACTATCATTTATATTGGTCCCAAGATGGCTGCCAGCAATTCCAGGATGAAGTGCTGACAGCCAATCAGATCTCACGATGACATATGTGGTTAGGCTCCGCCCAGATATATATGTGTTTTCTTTTTCAAATTTCTCAGGAACTACTGAACGGATTTACACCATTTAACCAAAAGGCACGACTCTGAACCAAGGGCTACCTTTTTGCCAAATTTGGTGTAATTCCGTTCAGCAGTTCAGGCTGTAGCTGCAATGAAAGGTTCCTATGGAAAATTGCATGGGGAAAACACGTTTTGGGACCCCCCTTTTTTCTCGACCCCCACTTGACGAATCACCCCGAGACTTTCAGGATAGGAGCGGACCGGAGCGGGCCATAAGTTTTGAAAATTTTGCGAAGATTCGTCAACCGGCGCCAAAGTTATTTCAAATAGAATGTTGTGGATTTCCTATGGAAAATAGGTCCTAACTATAACTATCCACTGGCGACCGCCAGATAGGATTCAAGGGGACTTAATCCCCCAACTTAAAACGCACCACGGGGCGCGTTTGCACAGTGGTGAAGGGAGGGGGCGGGGCTTCAGGTGACATGTGTGCAAACAGGCCCCGTGGCGCGTTTTAAGATGGGGAATTAAATCCTCTTCAATCCTGAGGGTCCATGGGGGCCAACTAGCCCACCAGGTACCTCCAGTGAGCGCCACGGAGCTGCGTTGCAGAGTGTTGTAAAAAGGGGCGTGGCCTCTGAACACCTCTCTGCAAAGCAGCTCTCCGGCGCATACTGGAGGTATCTGGTGGGCTAGTTGGCCCCTAGGGACCCTCGGGATTGAGGAGGAATTAATTCTCCAACTTAAAACGTGCCACAGGGCGTGTTTGCAGACATGTCACCTCAGGCCCCACCCCCTTCCTTCACCATTGTGCAAATATTCTCCTAAAATCAGCCGAACTACGAATTCCTATTTACTCACCTGTTATCAGGAGAGACCTCAGTACTGCATCTTTGAGCCCAGTACTGATCCTGAAAAGTAATTTTAACCGTACTTACCAGTAACTTGAATTTCCTTCCATAGGCTAACATTCACTGGTTTCACTTGGAAAATCTTCTAAGTGTGGAGTTTTGGAACTTTATAATATTCCTCTAAAATCAACCGAAATACGAATTCCGATTTACTCACCTGTTATCAGGAGAGACCTCAGTGCTGCATCTTTGAGCCCAGTACTGATCCTGAAAAGTAATTTTAACCGTACTTACCAGTAACTTGAATTTCCTTCCATAGGCTAACATTCACTGGTTTCACTTGGAAATTCTTCTAAGTGTGAAGTTTTGGAACTTTATAATATTCCTCTAAAATCAGCCGAACTACGAATTCCAATTTACTCACCTGTTATCAGGAGAGAACCCAGTGCTGCATCTTTTAGCCCAGCACTGACCCTGAAAAGTAATTCTAACCGTACTTACCAGTAACTTGTATTTCCTTCCATAGGAATCCATTGTCTGGTTTTCAGCAGAAAAGTTTCAAAGTGTTGATTTTCACAAACTACAAATATTCCTTAAAAATCGCCTGTATGACTTAAATGCATTCTTTCAACTGTTTACAGGAGATGCACCAGTGCTGGATCCAGGATCCACCACTGAGTAAGAAAAAGTAACGATAACACTACTTACCTGCTAAGTGAATTTCCTCCCATAGGATAACATTGGTGATTCTATGTGAAAAAGTTTCTGTCAACTTTTAAAATACAATAATATTCCTTAAAAATCACTACTGTAACCAAAACGCTTTTACTCAACTGTTTACAGGAGATGTCCCAGGACTGAATCAAGGATCCAGTCCTGTGGTTAGAAAAGTAATCCATAAAGTAACTAATTGCATTTAACTAGAAATTCACATTGAGCTCAATGTTGCATTGTGTTTGAAATTGTGTTGCCCATTGCAACAACTGTAACTACTGTACTTAAAAGTCTACTGCCTATTTGCAAAGTATTTAAACTAAAGTCATTCATTCTGAGAAAGTATATTTTGTAATGTAATGTATAATGTAATTACAATGTAATTTAAAAATAAAATATCTAAAAATAAATAGTTTAAAAAAATGTAGTAAATCAGTATCAAAAAAATAAATATAACAATTAATACATTTAACAATTGTCATTTACAAAACCTTTGAAATTCACTGAAAAAAACCATAGGTTTCTGACATGTTATAGTTAGGAATTAGCATTTAAAAAACCTTTGAAATTCACTGAAAAAACCATAGGTTTCAGGCACGTTATAGTTAGAAATTAGCATTTAAAAACATTAGAAATTCACTGAAAAAACCATAGGTTTTAGGGACAGTTATAGTTAGTTGGACATTGCACTCGTACAAAACCCGTGAAATTCCCCCGTTATAGTTAGTTCAGCTAACTATAACTCGCGCCTCCGCAATGCACTGCTGATGACGTCACATATTACATCACTCATGACATGGTCAGTGACATCACTGATGACATCACTGATGACATCTCAAATGACATCACTGATGACATCATCCATGACATCATCCATGTGATAATTTCATGCATCTTCTCACACCCTAATATAACTTTTGATACACCCACTCTAAATTACAGACTGCCATTCTCAAAACCATAGACACTCCAACACCAATAACTACATACCCACTCACTGATTCTTAGGTCTACACACACATCCACTCACTCACCTGTACAGTCACTCATACTTACGGTCACTCAGTACAGGACTATCATATGCACTCATACACCTACATAGACACTCACACACCGTCACTCATCCATAGAGGTACTCACACACCTAGTCAGTCATGCAAATAATTAATCACACTGCCATTTACTCACCTATACAGTTATACACACACCAGCTCACTTACTCATACAAATACTAGCACATTCTTACGCTCTTATACAATCACTAATACAAGTACACACTCATCCATACAGCCACTCTCACAAACACACACTCTCACTTATACCCATTTATATACTCCAACACACACATATACTGCCTTTCACATATGTAGTTACTCACACATGTACCACTGAGATATACATTCACTCACTAACACACCCATACACACACTCACCAACCCATACAGTCCATCACAGATGCACTCTTGAAACCATGCACCCAGTGAATCACCCACTGATACATCTATGTGCATTCACACACACTCCATCCACACAAACACTCAGGCACCCATACAGATACTCAGACAACCAATCAATAACTCATATAGACACTCATGTAGCTATTTACAAACCCATGCAGCCACTTACACACCAACAGACAGACGGATAAAGACATTCACACAGTTTAGTCACTAACCCATGCATTTAGTAAGATACGTTTAATCACTCACTTATAGAGTCATTCACGCACCTACTAAATCATCCATCCAGACACTTATACACCCACTCATTATTCAATACACCTTGGCATATATAGTAAACATATTTAAACTTTATAGAAACACACAGTCACTGCATGATGTCATCAGTGATGTCATTTGAGATGTCATAAGTGATGTCACTGACCATGTCATGAGTGATGTAATATGTGATGTCATCAGCAGTGCATTGCGGGGCGCGAGTTATAGTTAGCTGAACTAACTATAACGGGGGAATTTCACGGGTTTTGTACTGAGTGCAATGTCCAACTAACTATAACTGTCCCTAAAACCTATGGTTTTTTCAGTGAATTTCTAAGGTTTTTTAAATGCTAATTTCTAACTATAACGTGCCTGAAACCTATGGTTTTTCAGTGAATTTCAAAGGTTTTTAAATGCTAATTTCTAACTATAATGTGCCTGAAACCTATGGTTTTTTCAGTGAATATATATATATATATATATATATATATATATTTTCACTGAAAAAACCATAGGTTTCAGACACGTTATAGTTAGAAATTAGCATTTAAAAACCTTTGAAATTCACTGAAAAACCATAGGTTTTAGGGACAGTTATAGTTAGTTGGACATTTCACTCGTACAAAACCATAGAAATTCCCCCGTTATAGTTAGTTCAGCTAACTATAACTCGCGCCCCGCAATGCACTGCTGATGACGTCACATATTACATCACTCATGACATGGTCAGTGACATCACTGATGACATCACTGATGACATCTCAAATGACATCACTGATGACATCATCCAGTGACTGTGTGTTTCTGTAAAGTTTAAATATGTTTAATATATATAGGGAAAGGCGTATTGAAGAATGAGTGGGTGTATAAGTGTCTGAATGGATGATTTAGTACGTGAGTGACTGACTCTACAAGTGAGTGATTAAATGTATCTTACTGAATGCATGGGTTAGTGACTAAACTGTGTGAATGTCTGTATCCGTCTGTCTGTTGGTTTGTAAGCGGCTGCATGGCTTTCTGAATAGCTACATGAGTGTCTACATGGGTTATTGATTGATTGTCTGAGTATCTGTATGGGTGCCTGAGTATTTGTGTGGGTGGGGTGTGTGTGACTCTGTGCATAGATGTGTGAGTTGGTGATTCACTGGGTGCATGGTTTCAAGAGTGCATCTGTGATGGACTGTATGGGTGGGTGAGTGTGTGTATGGGTGTGTTAGTGATTGAATGTATATCTCAGTGGTACATGTGTGAGTAACTACATATGTGAAAGGCAGTATATATGTGTGTTGGAGTATATAAATGGCTATAAGTGAGAGTGTGTGATTGTGAGAGTGGCTGTATGGATGAGTGTGTACTTGTATCAGTGATTGTATAAGAGTGTAAGAATGTGCTAGTATTTGTATGAGTAAGTGAGCTGGTGTGTGTATAACTGTATAGGTGAGTAAATGGGTGTGTGATTAAGTTTTTGCATGACTGACTAGGTGTGTGAGTACCTCTATGGATGAGTGGCGGTGTGTGAGTGTTTATATAGGTGTATGAGTGCATATGATAGTCCTGTACTGAGTGACTAAGTATGAGTGACTGTACGGGTGAGTGAGTGGATGTGTGTGTAGACCTAAGAATCAGTGAGTGGGTATGTAGTTTTTGGTGTTGGAGTGTCTATGGTTTTGAGAATGGCAGTCTGTAATTTAGAGTGGTTGTATCAAAAGATATATTAGGGTGTGAGAAGATGCATGAAATTATCACATGGATGATGTCATCAGTGATGTCACTGACCATGTCATGAGTGATGTAATATGTGACGTCATCAGCAGTGCATTGCGGGGCGCGAGTTATAGTTAGCTGAACTAACTATAACGGGGAATTTCTATGGTTTTGTATGAGTGAAATGTCCAACTAACTATAACTGTCCCTAAAACCTATGGTTTTTTCAGTGAATTTCAAAGGTTTTTTAAATGCTAATTTCTAACTATACGTGTCTGAAACCTATGGTTTTTTCAGTGAATTTCAAAGGTTTTTTAAATGCTAATTTCTAACTATAACGTGCCTGAAACCTATGATTTTTTAAGTGAATTTCAAAGGTTTTTTTAAATGCTAGTTTCTAACTATGCCTACAGAGGTAGGACATGTGAAGAAAGAAGAAAAACGCACAGAAAGAAGCAAAAGATGTGCAGAAAGAACCAACAGAGGAGCAGAAAGAGGCCTTGTTGCAAAATCATCCTGTGCCCACAACTTTTTCAGACGGGTACTGGTGGTAACTGACTCTGACTAACCAGAGCCAGTGCTATGCTAAAAGACACTTAGAATACAGTGAAAACACCTACATACACTAGGGAACACTATGCGTTGGGGTACCCCTGTGATTAGCATGACCTCCTCTGCAAGTCCCTAGTACATAATAGGGCAGGGGGATTAAAACTACCTCTTAAAACGCACTACAGGGCGCGTTTGCACAGTGGTGAAGGGAGGGGGGGCCTGAGGTGACATGTGTGCAAACGCACACCATGGCGCGTTTTAAGTTGCGGGATTAAGTCCCTTGAATTCTGAGGGTCCCTGGGGCCCAACTAGCCCCCCAGGTACCTACAGTTAGGACCACAGAGCTGAGTTGCAGAGAGGCGTTCCGAGGCCACGCACCTTTTTCACCTCTCTGCAACGCAACTCTGTTGTGCTTACTGAAGGTACCTGGTGGGCTAGTTGGCCCCCAGGGTCCCTCAGGATTCAAAGGGAATTAATTCCCCAACTTAAAACGCACCACAGGGCGTGTTTGCGCACATGTCACCTGAGGCCCCGCCCCCTCCCTTCACCACTGTGCAAACGCGCCCCGTGGTGCGTTTTAAGTTGGGGGATTAGGTCACCTTGAATCCTGAGGGTCCCTGGGGCCCAACTAGCCCACTAGGTACTTCCAGTAAGCACCACAGGCCTGCGTTGCAACGCCTGTAACAAATTGTGCAGTTGTGTTTAGGTAGTGAAGAGGGTCGTGCTGGGGGTAGTGTTTTAGGGTTTAGGGTAGTGCAGTGGTGTTTGTGTAGTGTAGGGGGTCATGCTGGGGGTAGATTTAGGGTTTAGGGTAGTGCAGTGGTGTTTGGGTAGTGTAGGGAGTCGTGCTGGGGGAGTGTTTTAGGGTGTGGGTAGTGCAGTGGTGTTTGGGTAGTGTAGGGGGTCGTGCTGGGGGTAGTGATTTAGGGTAGTGCAGTGGTGTTTGGGTAGTGTAGGGGGTACTGCTGGGGGTAGTGTTTTAGGGTTTAGGTTAGTGCAGTGGTGTTTGGGTAGTGTAGGGGTACTGCTGGGGGTAGTGTTTTAGGGTTTAGGGTAGTGCAGTGGTGTTTGTGTAGTGTAGGGGGTAGTGTTTTAGGGTTTAGGGTAGTGCAGTGGTGTTTGTGTAGTGTAGGAGGTCGTGTTTTAGGGTTTAGGGTAGTGCAGTGGTCTTTGGGTAGTGTAGGGAGTCATGCGGGTGTAGTGTTTTAGGGTTTAGGGTAGTGTAGGGGGTCATGCGGGAGGTAGTGTTTTAGGGATTAGGGTAGTGCATTGGTGTTTGGGTAGTGTAGGGGGTCATGCGGGGGGTAGTGTTTTAGGGTTTAGGGCAGTGCAGTGGTGTTTGGGTAGTGTAGGGGGTCGTGCTGGGGGAGTGTTTTAGGGTTTAGGGCAGTGCAGTGGTGTTCGTGTAGTGTAGGGGGTCGTGCTGGGGGGAGTGTTTTAGGGTTTAGGGCAGTGCAGTGGTGTTCGGGTAGTGTAGAGTGTCGTGCTGGGGCAGTGTTTGAGGGTTTAGGGCAGTGCAGTCATGTTCGGGTAGTGTAGGGGGTTGTGCTGGGGGTAGTATTTTAGGGTTTAGGGTAGTGCAGTGGTGTTCGGGTAGTGTAGGGGGTCGTGCTGGGGGTAGTGTTCTAGGGTTTAGGGCAGTACAGTGGTGTTTGGGCAGTGTAGGGGGTAATGCTGGGGGTGGTGTTTTAGGGTTTAGGGCAGTGCAGTGGTGTTCGGGCAATGTAGGGGGTCGTGCTGGGGGTGGTGTTTCAGGGTTTAGGCAGTGCAGTGGTGTTCGGGCAGTGTAGGGGTGGTGTTTCAGGATTTAGGGCAGTGCAGTGGTGTTCGGGCAGTGTAGGGGGTCGTGCAGGGGGTGGTGTTTCAGGGTTTAGGGCAGTGGTGTTCGGGCAGTGTAGGGGGTCGTGCTGGGGTGGTGTTTCAGGGTTTGGGGCAGTGCAGTGGTGTTCGAGCAGTAAAGGGGGTCGTGCTGGGGGTGGTGTTTCAGGGTTTAGGGCAGTGCAGTGGTGTTCGGGCAGTGATGGGGCGGTGCAGGGGGTGGTGTTTCAGGGTTTAGGGCAGTGCAGTGGTGTTCAGGCAGTGTAGGGGGTGCTGCAGGGGGTGGTGTTTCAGGGTTTAGGGCAGTGCAGTGGTGTTCAGGCAGTGTAGGGGGTCATGCAGGGGGTGGTGTTTCAGGGTTTAGGGCAGTGCAGTGGTGTTCGGGCAGTGTAGGGGGTCGTGCTGGGGCTGGTGTTTCAGGGTTTAGGGCAGTACAGTGGTGTTCGGGCAGTGTAGGGGGTCGTGCTGGGGCTGGTGTTTCAGGGTTTAGGGCAGTGCAGTGGTGTTCGGGCAGTGTAGGGGGTCGTGCTGTGGCTGGTGTTTCAGGGTTTAGGGCAGTGCAGTGGTGTTCGGGCAGTGTAGGTGGTCGTGCTGTGGCTGGTGTTTCAGGGTTTAGGGCAGTGCAGTGGTGTTCGGGCAGTGTAGGGGGTCGTGCTGGGGCTGGTGTTTCAGGGTTTAGGGCAGTGCAGTGGTGTTCGGGCAGTGTAGGGGGTCATGCTGGGGCTGGTGTTTCAGGGTTTAGGGCAGTGCAGTGGTGTTCGGGCAGTGTAGGGGGTCTTGCTGGGGCTGGTGTTTCAGAGTCTAGGGCAGTGCAGTGGTGTTCGGGCAGTGTAGTGGGTCTTGCTGGGGCTGGTGTTTCAGGGTTTAGGGCAGTGCAGTGGTGTTCGGGCAGTGTAGGGGGTCTTGCTGGGGCTGGTGTTTCAGGATTTAGGGCAGTGCAGTGGTGTTTGGGCAGTGTAGGGGGTCATGCTGGGTCTAGTGTTTCAGGATTTAGGGCAGAGCAATGGTGTTCAGGCAGTGTAGGGGTTTTGCTGGAGGTGGTGTTTCAGGGTTTAGGGCAGTGCAGTGGTGTTCGTGCAGTGTAGGGGGTGGTGTTTCAGGGTTTATGGCAGTGGTGTTCAGGCAGTGTAGGGGGTCTTGCTGGGGTTGATGTTTCAGGGTTAGGGCAGTGCAGTGGTGTTCGGGCAGTGTAGGGGGTCGTGCTGGGGGTGGTGTTTCAGGGTTTAGGGCAGTGCAGTGGTGTTCCGGCAGTGTAGGAGGTCGTGCAGGGGGTGGTGTTTCAGGGTTTAGGGCAGTGCAGTGGTGTTCAGGCAGTGTAGGGGGTGGTGCTGGGGGTGGTGTTTCAGGGTTTAGGGCAGTGCAGTGGTGTTCGGGCAGTGTAGGGTGTCGTGCTGAGGGGTGGTGTTTCAGGGTTTAGGGCAGTGCAGTGGTGTTCGGGCAGTGTAGGGGGTCGTGCAGGGGTGGTGTTTCAGGGTTTAGGGCAGTGCAGTGGTGTTTGGGCAGTGTAGGGGGTCGTGCAGGGGGTGGTGTTTCAGGGTTTAGGGCAGTGCAGTGGTGTTCGGCCAGTGTAGGTGGTCTTGCTGGGGGTGGTGTTTCAGGCTTTAGTGCAGTGGTGTTCGGGCAGTGTAGGGGGTCTTGCTGGGGGTGGTGTTTCAGGGTTTAGGGCAGTGCAGTGGTGTTCGGGCAGTGTAGGGGATCTTGCTGGGGCTGGTGTTTCAGGGTTTAGGGCAGTGCAGTGGTTTTCGGGCAGTGTAGGTGGTCATGCTGGGGCTGGTGTTTCAGGGTTTAGGGCAGTGCAGTGGTGTTCGGGCAGTGTACGGGGTTGTGCTGGGGCTGGTGTTTCAGGGTTTAGGGCAGTGCAGTGGTGTTCGGGCAGTGTAGGGGGTCGTGCTGGGGGTGGTGTTTCAGGGTTTAGGGCAGTGCAGTGATGTTCGGGCAGTGTAGGGGGTCGTGCAGGGGGTGGTGTTTCAGGGTTTAGGGCAGTGCAGTGGTGTTCGGGCAGTGGAGGGGGTCGTGCTGGGGGTGGTGTTTCAGGGTTTAGGGCAGGGCATTGGAGTACGGGCAGTGTAGGGGGTCTTGCTGGGGGTGGTGTTTCAGGGTTTAGGGCAGTGGTGTTCGGGCAGTGTAGGGGGTCTTGCTGGGGGTAGTGTTTCGGGGTTTAGGGCAGTGCAGTGGTGTTTGTGCAGTGTAGGGGGTCGTGCTGGGGGTGGTGTTTCAGGGTTTAGGGCAGTGCAGTAGTGTTCGGGCGGTGTAGGGGATCGTGCAGGGGGTGGTGTTTCAGGGTTTAGGGTAGTGCAGTGGTGTTCGGGCAGTGTAGGGGGTCGTGCTGGGGGTGGTGTTTCAGGGTTTAGGGCAGTGCAGTGGTGTTCGGGCAGTGTAGGGGGTCGTGCAGGGGGTGGTGTTTCAGGGTTTAGGGCAGTGCAGTGGGGTTTGGGCAGTATAGGGGGTCTTGCTGGGGGTGGTGTTTCAGGGTTAAGGGCAGTGGTGTTCGGGCAGTGTAGGGGGTCTTGCTGGGGGTGGTGTTTCAGGGTTTAGGGCAGTGCAGTGGTGTTCGGGCAGTGTAGGGGGTCTTGCTGGGGGTAGTGTTTCAGGGTTTAGGGCATTGCAGTGGTGTTCGTGCAGTGTAGGGGGTTGTGCTGGGGATGGTGTTTCAGGGTTTAGGGCAGTGCAGTAGTGTTCGGGCAGTGTAGGGGGTCGTGCAGGGGTGGTGTTTCAGGGTTTAGGGCAGTGCAGTGGTGTTCGGGCAGTGTAGGGGGTCGTGCTGGGGGTGGTGTTTCAGGGTTTAGGGCAGTGGTGTTCGGGCAGTGTAGGGGGTCTTGCTGGGGGTGATGTTTCAGGGTTTAGGGCAGTGCAGTGGTGTTCAGGCAGTGTAGGAGGTCTTGCTGGGGGTAGTGTTTCAGGGTTTAGGGCAGTGCAGTGGTGTTCGGGCAGTGTAGGGGTCATGCTGGGGGTGGTGTTTCAGGGTTTAGGGCAGTGCAGTGGTGTTCGGGCAGTGTAGGGGGTCGTGAAGGGGGTGGTGTTTCATGGTTTAGGGCAGTGCAGTGGTGTTCGGGCAGTGTAGGGGGTCGTGCTAGGGTATGTGTTTCAGGGTTTAGGGCAGTGTAGTGGTGTTCGGGCAGTGTAGGGGGTCGTGCTGGGGGTAGTGTTTTAGGGTTTAAGGTAGTGCAGTGGTGTTTGTGTAGTGTAGGGGTCGTGCTGGGGGCAGTGTTTTAGGGTTTAGGGTAGTGCAGTGGTGCTTGTGTAGTGTAGGGGGTCGTGATGGGGGTAGTGTTTTAGGGTTTAGGGTAGTGCAGTGGTGTTTGTGTAGTGTAGGGGGTCATGTTTTAGGGTAGTGCAGTGGTGTTTGGGTAGTGTAGGGTGTCATGCTGGGGGTAGTGTTTTAGGGTTTAGGATAGTGCAGTGGTGCTTGTGTAGTGTAGGGGGTCGTGCTGGGGTAGTGTTTTAGGGTTTAGGGTAGTGCAGTGGTGTTTGTGTAGTGTAGGGGGTCATGTTTTAGGGTAGTGCAGTGGTGTTTGGGTAGGGTAGGGGGTCGTGCTGGGGGTAGTGTTTTAGGGTTTAGGGTAGTGCAGTGGTGTTTGTGTAGTGTAGGGGGTCATGCTGGGGGTAGTGTTTTAGGGTTTAGGATAGTGCAGTGGTGCTTGTGTAGTGTAGGGGGTCGTGCTGGGGTAGTGTTTTAGGGTTTAGGGTAGTGCAGTGGTGTTTTTGTAGTGTAGGGGGTCATGTTTTAAGATGCAACGCTCCAATACCTGACCAGTCTGCACTACATAAAACTGCAAAAAACTAAAAATAAAAAGTGTTTTGCACACTTTTGTCATTGGGCTATATGTGGGCTACATCTCGGTAATATTTGTGATACATTTGGGCTCTTTTTTCACTGGTGGCCATCTTGGAAGACTTCTTTGTTATGAAGTTTCCTAATTTCCTCATTTACTGCAGTCTCCTCAGTAGGAAATGCTTTCAGTTTTTTACTTTGATTCCATCAAGAAGGCATTCAGATGTGTCACACATTTGCCATAAATTCAGAATGTTATTACTCTAGTTGTTTATTAGATCACTGTAGTAAAGCTACTGCTCACCAAGGAGTTAACTGGAAGTCTACTGCTGTTATTGAAAGTGATTGTTTCAGTCTGCATGTCAGAATTTCCTAATGAAATAGAAGAGGATTTGAGATCTCACTTAAAACATGCACTAAATTTTCTTTTGCAGCACTAACCATAATTTCTATGGCAAAATGAACCCCCTCATTTTGTTCCTTTTTAAATTAAATGTTTTAAGTGTTACCAGTTTATTCCAATCAAGATGGCTTCAGGTGTGCCATACTTTTGTCATAAGTAAGGCTGTTAGCACTCTAGTTGTTCTTTAGAACACTCTGGGAAGCTGCAGTAGAACACAAAGGCATCAACTGACAGGCTGCTCCTGTTGAAATATAACAGGAAATTATTTGAGATCTCACTTAAAACATGTCCTAATTTTTCTTTCTACAGCACTAACCATAATTTCTATGGCAAAATGAACCCCCTCATTTTGTTCCTTTTTAAATTAAATGTTTTAAGTGTTACCAGTTTATTCCAATCAAGATGGCTTCAGGTGTGCCATACTTTTGTCATAAGTAAGACTGTTAGCGCTCTAGTTGTTCTTTAGAACACTCTGGGAAGCTGCAGTAGAACACAAAGGCATCAACTGACAGGCTGCTCCTGTTGAAATATAACAGGAAGATATTTGAGATCACACTTGAAACATGTCCTAATTTTTCTTTCTACAGCACTAATCATAATTTCTATGACAAAATGAACCCCATCATTTTGTTCCTTTTTAAATTAAATGTTTTAAGTGTTACCAGTTTATTCCAATCAAGATGGCTTCAGGTGTGCCATACTTTTGTCATAAGTAAGACTGTTAGCGCTCTAGTTGTTCTTTAGAACACTCTGGGAAGCTGCAGTAGAACACAAAGGCATCAACTGACAGGCTGCTCCTGTTGAAATATAACAGGAAGATATTTGAGATCACACTTGAAACATTCCTAATTTTTCTTTCCAGAGCACTAACCATAATTTCTATGACAAGATGAACCCCATCATTTTGTTCCTTTTTAAATTAAATGTTTTAAGTGTTACCAGTTTATTCCAATCAAGATGGCTTCAGGTGTGCCATACTTTTGTCATAAGTAAGGCTGTTAGCACTCTAGTTGTTCTTTAGAACACTCTGGGAAGCTGCAGTAGAACACAAAGGAATCAACTGACAGTCTCTGCCCTTGTTGGATGTACATGTTTTACTGAGAATGTCAGACTTCATTCTCACATGACTGAGAAAGATAATGTGAATTTACAGAAAATATGCTCTCATTTTAGCTTCTGGGGCACCTTCCAAAACTGTATGGGACAAGCATGTGAAAATAGTTTTCTCTCAAACATGATTCATGATA